>JBAIAA010000810.1:0-687101 GCA_037893245.1 Crossaster papposus | reverse complement strand
TAATATTTGCATAATTTATGTAAAAATGCAAGGTTAACCCCTTACTAATTTGAATTTTGAGATAAATCAAATATTTGCATAATTTGTACAAATGCAAGGTTAACCCCTACTAATTGGAATTGTGAGATTAGTGTAATATTTGAATAATTTATGTATAAATGCAAGGTTAACCCCTTACTAATTGGAATTGTGAGATTAATGTAATATTTTCATAATTTATGTATAAATGCAAGGTTAACCCTTACTCATTGGAATTGTGAGATTAATGTAATATTTGCATAATTTATGTATAAATGCAAGGTTAACCCCCTTACTAATTGGAATTGTGAGATTAGTGTAATATTTGAATAATTTATGTAAAAATGCAAGGTTAACCCCTTACTAATTGGAATTGTGAGATTAATGTAATATTTGCATAATTTATGTATAAATGCAAGGTTAACCCCTTACTAATTTGAATTGTGAGATTAATGCAATATTTGCATAATTATGTACAAATGCAAGGTTAATCCCTTACTCATTTGAATTTTGAGATAAATCAAATATTTGCATAATTTAGGTAAAAATGCTTACTAATTGGAATTGTGACATTAATGTAATATTTGCATAATTTATGTACAAATGCAAGGTTAACCCCCTTACTCATTCGGAATTGTGAGATTAATGTAATATTTGAATAATTTATGTAAAATGCAAAGGTTAACCCCCTTACTAATTTGAATTGTGAGATTAATGCAATATTTGCATAATTTATGTACAAATGCAAGGTTAACCCCTTACTAATTGCCAATGTGAGATTAATCAAATATTTGCATAGATTTAAGTAAAAATGCAAGGTTAACCCCTTACTAATTGGAATCGTTGAGATTAATGTAATTATTGCATAATTTATGTATAAATGCAAGGTTAACCCCTTACTAATCGGAATTGTGAGATAAATGTAATAATTACATAATTTATGTAAAAATGCAAGGTTAATCCCTTATTCATTGGAATTGTGAGATTAATGTAATATTTGCATAATTTTATGTAAAAATGCAAGGTTAACCCTTACTAATTTGAATTGTGAGATTAATGCAATATTTGTATAATTTATGTACAAATGCAAGGTTAACCCCTTACTAATTGCAATTGTGAGATTAATCAAATATTTGCATAATTTAAGTAAAAATGCAAGGTGTAACCCCTTACTAATTGGAATCGTGAGATTAATTGTAATTATTGCATAATTTATGTTATAAATGCAAGGTTAACCCCTTACTAATTGGAATTGTGAGATTAATGTAATATTTGCATAATTTATGTACAAATGCAAGGTTAACCCGTTACTAATTGGAATTGTGACATTAATGTAATATTTGCATAATTTATGTACAAATGCAAGGTTAACCCCTTACTCATTTGAATTTTGAGATAAATCAAATGTTTGCATAATTTATGTACAAATGCAAGGTTAACCCCCTTACTAATTGGAATTGTGAGATTAATGTAATATTTGCATAATTTATGTACAAATGCCAAGGTTAACCCCTTACTCATTTGAATTTTGAGATAAATCAAATATTTGCATAATTTAGGTAAAAATGCAAGGTTAATCCTTTAGTAATTGGAATTGTGACATTAATGTAATATTTGCATAATTTAGGTAAAAATGCATGGTTAACCCCTTACTAATTGGAATTGTGACATTAATGTAATATTTGCATAATTTATGTAAAAATGCAAGGTTAACCCCTTACTAATTGGAATTGTGAGATTAGTGTAATATTTGCATAATTTATGTACAAATACAAGGTTAACCCCTTACTAATTTGAATTTTGAGATAAATCAAATATTTGCATAATTTAGGTAAAAATGCAAGGTTAACCCCTTACTAATTGTAATTGTGACATTAATGTAATATTTGCATAATTTATGTAAAAATGCAAGGTTAACCCCTTATTCATTTGAATTTGGAGATAAATCAAATATTTGCATAATTTATGTACAAATGCAAGGTTAACTTCTTATTAATTTGAATTCGGAGATAAATCAAATATTTGCATATTTTATGTACAAATGCAAGGTTAACCCCTTATTCATTGGAATTGTGAGATTAATGTAATATTTGCATAATTTATGTAAAAATGCAAGGTTAACCCCTTACAAATTGGAATTGTGACATTAATGTAATATTTGCATAATTTATGTAAAAATGCAAGGTTAACCCCTTACTAATTTGAATTTTGAGATAAATCAAATATTTGCATAATTTATGTACAAATGCAAGGTTAACCCCTTACTCATTGGAATTGTGAGATTAATGTATTATTTGAATAATTTATGTAAAAATGCAAGGTTAACCCCTTATTCATTGTGAATGGTGAGATTATGTAATATTTGCATAATTTATGTAAAAATGCAAGGTTAACCCCTTACTAATTTAAATTGTGAGATTAATGCAATATTTGCATAATTTATGTACAAATGCAAGGTTAACCCCTTACTAATTGGAATTGTGAGATTAAATCAAATATTTGCATAATTCAAGTAAAAATGCAAGGTTAACCCCTTACTAATCGGAATTGTGAGATTAATGTAATATTTGCAGAATTTACATACAAATGCAAGGTTAACCCCTTACTAATTGGAATCGTGAGATTAATGTAATTATTGCATAATTTATGTATACAATGCAAGGTTAACCCCCTTACAAATTGGAATTGTGAGATTAATGTAATATTTGCATAATTTATGTACAAATGCAAGGTTAATCCTTACTAATTGGAATTGTGAGATTAATGTAATATTTGCATAATTTATTGTACAAATGCAAGGTTAACCCCTTACTCATTGGAATTGTGAGATTAATGTAATATTTGAATAATTTATGTAAAAATGCAAGTGTTAACCCCTTATTCATTGGAATTGTGAGATTAATGTAATATTTGCATAATTTATGTAAAAATGCAAGGTTAACCCCTTACTAATTTAAATTGTGAGATTAATGCCAATATTTGCATAATTTATGTACAAATGCAAGGTAACCCCTTACTAATTGAATTGTCGAGATTAATCAAATATTTGCATAATTCAAGTAAAAATGCAAGGTTAACCCCTTACTAATCGGAATTTGTGAGATTAATGTAATATTTGCAGATTTACATACAAATGCGAAGGTTAACCCCTTACTAATTGGAATCGTGAGATTAATGTAATTATTGCATAATTTATGTATAAATGCAAGGTTAACCCCTTACAAATTGGAATTGTGAGATTAATGTAATATTTGCATAATTTATGTACAAATGCAAGGTTAACCCCTTACTAATCGGAATTGTGAGATTAATGTAATATTTGCATAATTTATGTACAAATGCAAGGTTAACCCCTTACTAATTGGAATTGTGACAATTAATGTAATATTTGCATAATTTATGTACAAAATGCAAGGTTAACCCCTTACTCATTTGAATTTTGAGGATAAATCAAATGTTTGCATAATTTATGTACAAATGCAAGGTTAACCCCTTACTAATTGCAATTGTGAGATTAATGTAATATTTGCACAATTTATGTACAAATGCAAGGTTAACCCCTTACTCATTTGAATTTTGAGATAAATCAAATATTTGCATAATTTAGGTAAAAATGCAAGGTTAATCCCCTTAGTAATTGGAATTGTGACATTAATGTAATATTTGCATAATTTAGGTAAAAATGCATGGTTAACCCCTTACTAATTGGAATTGTAACATTAATGTAATATTTGCATAATTTATGTAAAAATGCAAGGTTAACCCCTTACTAATTGGAATTGTGAGATTAGTGTAATATTTGCATAATTTATGTACAAATACAAGGTTAACCCCTTACTAATTTGAATTTTGAGATAAATCGAATATTTGCATAATTTAGGTAAAAATGCAAGGTTAACCCTTATTCATTTGAATTGTGACATTAATGTAATATTTGCATAATTTATGTACAAATGCAAGGTTAACCATTTACTAATTGGAATTGTGAGATAAATGTAATATTTGCATAATTTATGTATAAATGCAAGGTTAACCCCTTACAAATTGGAATTGTGACATTAATGTAATATTTGCATAATTTATGTACAAATGCAAGGTTAACCCCTTACTAATTGGAATTGTGAGATAAATGTAATATTTGCATAATTTATGTATAAATGCAAGGTTAACCCCTTACTAATTGGAATTGTGAAATTAATGTAATATTTGCATAATTTATGTAAAAATGCAAGGTTAACCCCTTACAAATTGGAATTGTGACATTAATGTAATATTTGCATAATTTATGTAAAAATGCAAGGTTAACCCCTTACTAATTTGAATTTTGAGATAAATCAAATATTTGCATAATTTATGTACAAATGCAAGGTTAACCCCTTACTAATTGGAATTGTGAGATTAATGTAATATTTGAATAATTTATGTAAAAATGCTTGCATTTTTACATAAATTATTCAAATATTAACCCCTTATTCATTGGAATTGTGAGATTAATGTAATATTTGCATAATTTATGTAAAAATGCAAGGTTAACCCTTACTAATTTAAATTGTGAGATTAATGCAATATTTGCATAATTTAAGTAAAAATGCAAGGTTAACCCCTTACTAATCGGAATTGTGAGATTAATGTAATATTTGCAGAATTTACATACAAATGCAAGGTTAACCCCTTACTAATTGGAATCGTGAGATTAATGTAATTATTGCATAATTTATGTATAAATGCAAGGTTAACCCCTTACTAATCGGAATTGTGAGATTAATGTAATATTTGCATAATTTATGTACAAATGCAAGGTTAACCCCTTACTAATTGGAATTGTGAGATTAATGTAATATTTGCATAATTTATGTATAAATGCAAGGTTAACCCCTTACTAATTGGAATTGTGACATTAATGTAATATTTGCATAATTTATGTACAAATGCAAGGTTAACCCCTTACTCATTTGAATTTTGAGATAAATCAAATATTTGCATAATTTAGGTAAAAATGCAAGGTTAATCCCTTAGTAATTGGAATTGTGACATTAATGTAATATTTGCATAATTTAGGTAAAAATGCATGGTTAACCCCTTACTAATTGGAATTGTAACATTAATGTAATATTTGCATAATTTATGTAAAAATGCAAGGTTAACCCCTTACTAATTGGAATTGTGAGATTAGTGTAATATTTGCATAATTTATGTACAAATACAAGGTTAACCCCTTACTAATTTGAATTTTGAGATAAATGAAATATTTGCATAATTTAGGTAAAAATGCAAGGTTAACCCTTATTCATTTGAATTGTGACATTAATGTAATATTTGCATAATTTATGTACAAATGCAAGGTTAACCCCTTATTCATTTGAATTTGGAGATAAATCAAATATTTGCATAATTTATGTAAAAATGCAAGGTTAACCCCTTACTAATTGGAATTGTGACATTAATGTAATATTTGCATAATTTATGTACAAATGCAAGGTTAACCCCTTACTAATCGGAATTGTGAGATTAATGTAATATTTGCATAATTTATGTACAAATGCAAGGTTAACCCCTTACTAATTGGAATTGTGAGATTAATGTAATATTTGCATAATTTATGTACAAATGCAAGGTTAACCCCTTACTAATTGGAATTGTGACATTAATGTAATATTTGCATAATTTATGTACAAATGCAAGGTTAACCCCTTACTAATCGGAATTGTGAGATTAATGTAATATTTGCATAATTTATGTACAAATGCAAGGTTAACCCCTTACTAATTGGAATTGTGAGATTAATGTAATATTTGCATAATTTATGTATAAATGCTTTATCTCTTAAATTATTTGCCTATCTCTTCAATTATGGGATATATCTCTTCAATTATGGGATAATATCTCTTCAATTATGGGCTATATCTCTTCAATTATGGGCTATATCTCTTCAATTATGGGCTATATCTCTTCAATTATGGGCTATATCTCTTCAATTATGGGCTATATCTCTTCAATCATGGGCTATATCTCTTCAATCATGGGATATATCTCTTCAATTATGGGCTATATCTCTTTAATTTGTGGCTATATCTCTTTAATTTGTGGCTATATCTCTTCAATTATTTGCCTATATTTCTTAAATTATTTGCCTATATCTCTTTAATCATGGACTATATCTCTTCAATTATGGGATAATATCTCTTCAATTATGGGCTATATCTCTTCAATTATGGGATATATCTCTTCAATTATGGGATATATCTCTTCAATTATGGGATATATCTCTTCAATTATGGGATATATCTCTTCAATTATGGGATATATCTCTTCAATTATTTGCCTATCTGTTACATTATCAGCTATATCTCTTAAATTATTTGCCTATATTTCTTAAATTATTTGCCTATATCTTTTCAATTATGGGCTATATCTCTTCAATTATGGGATATATCTCTTCAATTATGGGATATATCTCTTCAATTATGGGATATATCTCTTCAATTATGGGATATATCTCTTCAATTATGGGATATATCTCTTCAATTATGGGATATATCTCTTCAATTATGGGATATCTCTCTTCAATTTTTGGCTATATTTCTTAAATTATTTGCCTATATCTCTTCAATCATGGACTATATCTCTTCAATTATGGGATAATATCTCTTCAATTATGGGATATATCTCTTCAATTATTTGCCTATCTGTTACATTATCAGCTATATCTCTTAAATTATTTGCCTATATTTCTTAAATTATTTGCCTATATCTTTTCAATTATGGGCTATATCTCTTCAATTATGGGCTATATCTCTTCAATTATGGGATATATCTCTTCAATTATGGGATATATCTCTTCAATTATGGGATATATCTCTTCAATTATGGGATATATCTCTTCAATTATGGGATATCTCTCTTCAATTATGGGATATCTCTCTTCAATTTTTGGCTATATTTTTTAAATTATTTGCCTATATCTCTTCAATCATGGACTATATCTCTTCAATTATGGGATAATATCTCTTCAATTATGGGATATATCTCTTCAATTATGGGATATATCTCTTCAATTATGGGCTATATCTCTTCAATTATTTGCCTATCTCTCTTCAATTATTTGCCTATATTTCTTAAATTATTTGCCTATATCTTTTCAATTATGGGCTACATCTCTTCAATTATGGGCTACATCTCTTCAATTATGGGCTACATCTCTTCAATTATGGGCTACATCTCTTCAATTATGGGATATATCTCTTCAATTATGGGATATATCTCTTCAATTATGGGATATATCTCTTCAATTATGGGATATATCTCTTCAATTATGGGATATATCTCTTCAATTATGGGATATATCTCTTCAATTATGGGCTATCTCTCTTCAATTTTTGGCTATCTCTCTTAAATTATTTGCCTATATCTCTTCAATCATGGACTATATCTCTTCAATTATGGGATATATCTCTTCAATTATGGGCTATATCTCTTAAATTATTTGCCTATCTCCTTTCAATTATGGGCTATCTCTGTTCAATTAGGGGCCATCTCTCTTCAATTTGAATTGTGAGATAAATCAAATATTTGCATAATTGATGTAAAAATGCAAGGTTAACCCCTTACTAATTTGAATTTTATGATAAATTATAGTTTACATAATTTATTATTTAAGACAAAAATTGAATTAAATGAAAATTTAAATTAAAAATAAAATAAAATGGGCGATACAAAAAATAAAAAATTAAAAATTAGAGCCACATACTATTCAAGCAAATACAATTAAAAGCAATACTACGAATCTTAAACACAAACACAAAATCTTTAACATTTTTCAATTAAGCAAAGAAATACAAATGATGAAACACACAGCGAATTTATATAAAATACGACTTTGAATATTCAAAACAAGACGAACAAATATTAAAATACAGCTAAAAACAATACAATTGGAGAAAGAACAGGACAAATAAAAACAACAATGAACAAAAAATGAGCAAGAAATGAATACAAATAACGTTCTCGAGGTCATCTTACATGCTCTATTGCCATGTTCATGCAAATAATACGAGAGTCATTCTATTTTTTTAGGTTCCACTACTTGTTCCTTGTCCCTGTAACACCTGACATCTATGATTTGAAAATTATGATGCATAAACTGCCTCCAATCAAAAAAATGAATTTTCTTTTTATGATACTTCAATGACAAAAAAACAAAACCAAGGTCACAGGGACAGGGAAAAAGATGCCATTTTGGATCCTAAATACAAGACTTACGGATAGTCAGGCCCTGTATTGAGGTAAACAAACGGCTTGGAGTTATCACCATGGAAACCGGCAAAGTCCACTTGAAACCAGGCGGCAAAACCGTTTAGCGCACCCACCTTATTGAGGGTGTACTCAAATGGATACGTGGTTTCCTGTAAATACACACAAACAAATAAACCACTTGTGGTCAATCGACGGTTCATTCAACTGTTGCCGTGTTATTATTTGTGGGCTTTCTTGCAAGATAACACCGCCAGCCACCTTATTAACTCTAACCAAACTCAACCCATCGCAATTCAACTGGAACATGTTAGGATGGGGTTTACTGGACGTGATCACCAAGCTTGCAGGGTACAGCGAGCTTATTAGTGTTCACATTGGTTAACCAGTTCGCGTCGGGATTATTTTAACATCACCGAGCCGAGGTGCAGAATTTTTTTCAACGAAACTCGGTCCGAGGCGGGTTCAGGCCGATGGTACCGGGAAGCACACCCACGCATTTCCGGCCTTGCTCGCTGCTGACATGCATTTCCGGCCTTGCTCGTGACGTGTTTATGCGTCATCGGTTTTTAATCTGGGGAAAACTTTGCGTGTATATACGTCCTCCGGCGCAAACTGGTTAACTGATATTTGCCGTAGCGGTGCCTAAGGATAAGGAACAGATTCTGGATTCGGAAGAAATGTGAAATCACAGCAGAGCCAGAGACGATTACAAATACTTTTGCTTACCTCCAATTCACTGCTGTTGATAGTCTTCATGTGGAGTTGTAATATTTTCTGGGGTAGTGATAAGCACTCCTCTGGCTTGATGACGTGATTGTGTAGTGGCGAGTGGAAGAATTCTTCTTTTGCAAGTGGCCTTAAAAATAGGGGGAAAAAACAAAACCACAAATAAAAAAGGCTTAAAAGCATGCATTCTCGCGGTCGGCATGACGTCACCGGGCCCTGTTTCTTGTCTCTGATTGGTCAGTGGTGGCTGTTAATTATCACCCCCCCTGGACTCAAAGGGGAATGAGTAGCAATGAATAGTGTTGTGGTCTATGTAAAAACAATCGAAATAATTAATTATTGTCCAATGTCTATTAAACACTACACCGAAATATTTCTAAATTTCATTGTTTTATAAAGTAACAAAATCTCCCACGATACACCGAAAAAAAAGTATGCATTTTTTTAATTGCTGTACAAAAATATAGAAAACACGTAATTCCCTGTACAAATTGAATGGAGCGCTACCCCTTTGCCCAACGGCGTGTGCAATAGGTGGAACAGCCTCCGACCATGAGAATGTCCTTATTAAAGGTCTAGTAAATACAATCACTTGCTTTTGTCCATTTTTTGGTCTAAACCTGAATGTTTGAGTGATGCATAACAACTAACTCGTCGTCAGCCTAGTGGTTGCCATACATTTTGTGAAAATGGAGAGAAAAATATGGGTTCTTATAACGTAATGCACGGGGGAAAAAATGCAATTTTTAAAAAAAAAGAACAGTAAAACTTTTGCAACTATCCAAAAAAGTGCCAACCGTTGTTCAAAAGCTTACTGGATGTAAAGATATCGAGGACATTTATTTCGTCTGGCATGCTGTCAGGTTTTAGTTGTTTAACACCATCGTTTAGATTTTGAAAACATTTGCTGCTTCCAACAATAAAAATGCACAACTGACAAATGGTACTTTAACCACGCCACTTCATCGATAGTTTCACTGAATAATTTCACACAGTTTCTTAGCACCAGTCCTATCAACACGTCATAATCTCTCGTCAAATCGGTTGGCAGTCTGACCACGGTCCACGGTTACGCGTTCTAGCTTCATACATACGAATGCCTTTGTGAAGAATGACTTACATTAATGAGGAGAAGTCAAAGCCGTGAACGGATTGCCAGAATCCAACTTTAGTCTGAAAGAGTTCTTCCGCAGAGCAAGGTACGAGGTACAACGCTGCCTGGGACGGCCAAACGACCCCGTCTGCCTTTAACCATCGGTCGCGAGCCACGATGACGGACTCGATCATCCATTCAAACTGAGATATTCACATAAAATAAATAAAACAATTAATTAAGATGGCCTAATATTTTGATCTTAACAAGATCTTCTTCGGAGACAAAATGGCTGTGTATATGAAACGAACATATATAGGGGGACATACAAGCATGATGCACAACATGGTTCGCAGAAGAAACACAAAAGAGAAATAACAACCAACAAAAGGAGGATTAGGCTGAGGGAATAAAAGATGAGGTGAGAGTGGGTAGGATCAAAGACAGACCAAGGGGGTAAAGAGATGCAAACCTGGGTGGGGAACAAAGAAGGAATAGGTGAAACCACAAGGAAAGGGTCAAAGGTGAAGGTCAAAGGGAAGAACTAACAAAGAAGTATATGACTGGAAGTCCGAATACAGTTTAGATGACATCTGCACTCACTAGCAAGAACGTTCCCATCCATTCTGAGATGATCAGATCCACTTGTCCTGGCAACTCCACCGATTCAACTTTACCTTCAAGCACTTGAATTGAATCCGACATTCCGTTGGCCTTGATGAGGGCTTGCGTCTGTTTGGCAAACTCGCTCGCTTCCACCGCAAAAACCTGGTTTGCAAATTACATTTTTTAAATGTATTAAGTTATTATTGCTTGACATGTATTTATTGATATCTTTCTGGTAATAAAAACAACAAATGTGAACGAGGATTCCTGAAAAAAAGGGCCCAAGCAATGAAGTACGAAAGCCAGAAGTTTTAGAGGTGGGAGGAAAATTACTAAAGAAGATTGTAATGTAAACCCACGGAAGGAAAACTCATTCCATATTTGAACCAGGACAGTCTGTACGTAAATGCCAGCGTGGTCGCCAGCGTGGTCGCCAGCGTGGTCGCCAGCGTGGTCGCCAGCGTGGTCGCCAGCGTGGTCGCCAGCGTGGTCGCCAGCGTGGTCGCCAGCGTGGTCGCCAGCGTGGTCGCCAGCGTGGTCGCCAGCGTGGTCGCCAGCGTGGTCGCCAGCGTGGTCGCCAGCGTGGTCGCCAGCGTGGTCGCCAGCGTGGTCGCCAGCGTGGTCGCCAGCGTGGTCGCCAGCGTGGTCGCCAGCGTGGTCGCCAGCGTGGTCGCCAGCGTGGTCGCCAGCGTGGTCGCCAGCGTGGTCGCCAGCGTGGTCGCCAGCGTGGTCGCCAGCGTGGTCGCCAGCGTGGTCGCCAGCGTGGTCGCCAGCGTGGTCGCCAGCGTGGTCGCCAGCGTGGTCGCCAGCGTGGTCGCCAGCGTGGTCGCCAGCGTGGTCGCCAGCGTGGTCGCCAGCGTGGTCGCCAGCGTGGTCGCCAGCGTGGTCGCCAGCGTGGTCGCCAGCGTGGTCGCCAGCGTGGTCGCCAGCGTGGTCGCCAGCGTGGTCGCCAGCGTGGTCGCCAGCGTGGTCGCCAGCGTGGTCGCCAGCGTGGTCGCCAGCGTGGTCGCCAGCGTGGTCGCCAGCGTGGTCGCCAGCGTGGTCGCCAGCGTGGTCGCCAGCGTGGTCGCCAGCGTGGTCGCCAGCGTGGTGGCCAGCGTGGTGGCCAGCGTGGTCGCCAGCGTGGTCGCCAGCGTGGTCGCCAGCGTGGTCGTCGTCAACTTGTGATGACTTTTAATTGACCTGTGATGACTTGTGATTAACTTGTGATCAGGGTTGTACTACGCTGGCCGGCGCCGGCCGGCGGTAGCCAGCATTCAACATCACCGGCCGGCACTCAGGGTAAAAATGAAGCTTGCCGGCCGGCACAAATTTTGCAAAATTACATCGCAATTTTGTACGTGTCCATTTGCAATCATGCCGCAATCGCTGATGCACTGGCCGCATGCATGCACCACCGCGTGAGACGAGACATGTTGAAGCGCTCGCATGTTTTCCGGTTCTCCAGACCAAAATATTCCGACTAATTTCTGGTTCATTAGGTCAGGGGTCCAGACTATCCGATGTTGCGACGTCACGTCGTTTTGTATTATTCAATCATAGAGGGCGTGCTATCATCCAACTCGCCAGGGGTGGCCAGCACCTACCTGTACATGGCTAGGCTATGTACGTACGTGTACGTATATATACATATACATGTACATGTACATGTACATGCACGTACGTACGTACGTACGTACGTACGTACGTACGTATACATTAATCTGTTGTGTTGGCCCACGAGCGCGCACGCTCATCGTTCTTGCAGCTGAATGAGCTGATATTACCGAGCGGCTCTCGGCCCGAAAACAACCGGCACTAAAAAATGTCTAGCTACAACCCTGCTTGTGATGACTTGTTTACTTCTAGTTTACTTCTACGTTACCTTCGCAGCTTTTCCATGTTTGACTGCAAACATGCTGAGAATGCCCGTCCCGCAACCAACATCCAATACAACCTAGAAGATAAGCAGAGAGGAAACAAAATGGCTTTAGCTTCCTTAATAAAACACAATAGAAAAGGACCTTTTAAGAATCAATCTACAGCCTGAGAATTGCTTATAAGTTCTGTATCGGTATACGCTACTGCACAACCGCCACCATCTTGGCTATCACGTGCAGGTGTTTCTGGAAAGTTCGGGGTTTCTGGAAAACTAACCCCAAAAAATCTTCAGTGTATGAAATAAACAATAGGGAGATGACTAGGTTCCAATTAAAGTTATTGACTGGAGCAAGAATAGAACCTGCCACCTCTGGATTGCCGGTGCTCTACTAAATGGGTTATCAAGCCCCATTTTGTTTCTCTGTATCAATGCTCAGAATTGAAAAGTACCGGTACTTGTACACCAGACTTGAATGCAGTGGCAATAATCAGAGATAAAAAACCCTAAAAACCATAGAGTGGCTCATCATTTCAGAGGTGTGGGATTGTGTTCCTGTACCTTGCCCTGGATGTCATGTTGATTCTGCTCGATGGCTGTGCAGTAGGCTTCGTTCCTGGGTTTGTCCTGTAGCATCTCAAGGTGTAATTTCTGAAAGAATCGAGAGATATCCACACGTGGTGACTGATTTGGCCAAAGAGAATCTAGTGGATCTGATCCAAGGGAATTCACAGGGGTAGTCAACTTGCTGAAATAAACAGCCACAAGTCAGGGATGTGGTCAAGTCCATCACAAGTCCCTGTAAGTCCTTGTAAGTCCCTGGGAATTCCCTGTAAGTCCCTGTAAGTCCATCACAAGTCCCTCACAAGTCCCTGTAAGTCCTTGTAAGTCCTTGTAAGTCCCTGGGAAATCCCTGTAAGTCCCTGTAAGTCCATCACAAGTCCATCACAAGTCCCTGAAAGTCCTTGTAAGTCCCTGGGAAATCCCTGTAAGTCCCTGTTAGTCCATCACAAGTCCCTCACAAGTCCCTGTAAGTCCTTGTAAGTCCCTGGGAAATCCCTGTAAGTCGCTGTTAGTCCATCACAAGTCCCTCACAAGTCCCTGTAAGTCCTTGTAAGTCCCTGGGAAATCCCTGTAAGTCCCTGTAAGTCCATCACAAGTCCCTGTAAGTCCTTGTAAGTCCCTGGGAAATCCCTGTAAGTCCCTGTAATTCCATTACAAGTCCCTCACAAGTCCTCCAGTTTCAAATCAAACCACAAGCTATATTCAAATGAGCTTTGACAAAAGCATTCCTTTGTCATTGTTCAACCAGTTACTTATGACTGGCTTTATGACTGGACTTGTAACTGGACTTGTGAAAGGACTTGCAGGAACTTGAATACAACTCTGCCACAAGTAAAGCCTTCTATACTAAACCAGCTAGCCAACCAAACAGCTTGAAATCATACAGGCTTGCTCTAACAAAAGACTGATGGAATTAGACCGTGGGCCGTCACCACTTTTCTTGTCAACTTGTTTACAGGGGTCTTTGGCACTATTATTTTGCATCCCTATTCAAAAGCTAACATCGAATGCTTCCCAAAAATGTAATGTTCAAATTTTTTTATGTGGTTTTAGCCGAAATCTCGTTGAAAAAAACCCCGAGAATTTCTCATTTGGAACTTGTAAATTTCCGGGGTCACAAATATGTTGATAAGTAAGAAGTGATCTGATTGGTTGTGAAAAATTGTTTGGGAAAGTATTGTCAAATCAGAACGTTTGTTATATACTCATTGGAATCCTCGCAATCATCATGGCGGACGACCAAACGCCCTGTGTCTGTCATGTTGTTGTGGAGGTTGAAAACGACGTGATTCGACCTTTCTCCGATACCTCTTGGGCCAAATTGGTGGAGTCTGTCAGTAAATGGAAGTCACTGGATGGACTGGAACGTACAATTGCAGCAAATTTCGATCCGGATTCCGCGAAAAAGGCCGGCTTTCACCGTAATTGTTATCAACGGTTCACGGACAAATGTCGCATAGCTCAAGCGAAGAAACGGATCGCAAAGGGTAAGCCTAAAGCAGCCCATGTCCCCGTCGTAGCCGCAGACATTGATGATGTGGTTGACGTGTCCGAACCACCTACCAAGCGACATTTAAAATCAGAGTTTAGCAGTATTTCTGGGCCACATGTCGATCGCAGAAGCGTGCATGTTTTGCCGCGAATGTGCTTGATTTGTAGAGATGTAAAGCGCACGTATAACAAAGGCATGGGTAAACGAGTACTGGAGAAGTTGACAACATGTGAAACAGAAGGAAGATCACTGAAACAAGCGGCAGAACAGAAGCAAGATGAAAAGCTGCTGGTCCATTTAAGAGATCAAGATTTAGTCAGCATAGAAGTACGGTACCACAGGTCATGCTACAGAAACTACACTCGCTGTTTGTCAAACAAGTACCAGAAGAAAGCCGAAGAGGACAGTGATGTCATGTATGCACCATCATTCAAAGTTTTCTGCACCGATGTAATTGAGACGAGAATTATTAATGGCGGTGAAGTGCTGAGAATGAGAACACTGAAGAATCTCTTCGTAAAAACAATCAGTAAAACTGAGAACTGTAATCCCGTCAACTACAGAAACAGTGCCTTAAAAAACAGGCTGTTGAATAAATATGGTGACAAACTACAGTTTATCCGTCCTCATATTCGTGAGTGTGAACTGGTTCTTGCTCAGTGTTCTGTTTCACCTGGTCAAATTTTGAGCATTGCAGAGTCTGAAAGTGAGACTGATGACGAGGAACAAATGGAGCAAGCAGGACCCACAAAAAAAATGAGAAATGCTGGTGGAAATGATCTACGAGACATTTACCATGCTGCGATGAGGTTGCACGGCATTATTGAGGATGCAGAAAGTGTTGACATATGGCCCCCAGGAGAAGAAGACCTCACACCAGAACGGTGCAAAGAACTGATACCGATTCAGTTATTCAACTTTCTGGCCTGGTGTACTGGAGTCACCTGTACCTTCTGCTCAGATGATATGTGCAAGTCTCAGAAGATACACAGAGAAAGCTGTTGTCTATTGGTCAAGACCTGATCTATTTGACCTCAAGGGTAAGGATGAGCCAATTACTATTTTAGAAAACCATATGTCTTTAACATTTTAATGAAACATAAAGTAGGCCTACCCCCAAACAAAACTGGACTTCAATTAGGTCAAACAAAATAAATGGTGTGTTTAAGAACAATTCCAGGTAGGTACTGTAGTTGGGAAAATATTTGTATTTGTTCTTGGTTGTGTCCAGTTACAGTGTGGAAAATGGTCGTTGCAAATAATTGAAACCAGTTCATTTAAAATTATCGACTAGCATTGAGGTCGGTAATTTGTTTGCAACATTTATAGACCATGTTTGTTGAACATTTGTATGAAGTAAAAATCCATGTACAGTGTGTACCTTTACCTGTATTTTACAGGGACGAAAACATACTCCAAAGCATATTGCCCTAGGAATGGCAGTGCGGCATCTGACAGGATCCTCAACAATGATACGACTTCTGAATGGCTTTGGTCACTGCACTTCACATTCCGCAGTATTGCAGCACGATACAGCATTGGCCGTCCAGCAACTTGCAGGAGAGGGAATCCCACCAGGATTTCATCAAGGGGTGTTTACAACGCTCGTTTGGGATAACAACGATTTCGGCGAAGAAACTTTAACTGGTAGGTAATTGCTACATGTACATGTTTATGTTTAACCCCAAACCTCTTTAATAATTTTTAAGGGGAAATAAGGATTGTGGATATCGAAGGAATAAATAGGGGCCAAGGGCCTTGCTACAAGTAATGCTGAAAATATCAATGTCTGCGGATCACATACAAAAGAAATATGATTTTGCTGAATTGTTTAAACATTGGTCACTTTCAGGGAAAGGAACCACGCATAATACAAATGGAATCATCCTGCAAAGGACCCAGGCCGACTGCACCAGTTCCACCTTGGCATGTACCACAACCAGAGCAGTGACCTTTGCCAAGTCCAAGAAAAGAACACTGGAACCACCACCTAGTGATATCAAGGAGTACCATGGCAAACCACGTCATGGGCCAGCACCAACAGGTTACCAGTGTTTCAATTTGACCTTTTGGCACTGATGTTGATGTTGATATCTGTTCCTGTTGTTGTAAGTACTAACCATTGCATGAATTTTGAACTTTTTAATTGTTATTGTTATTTTCAATGTTCATTTTACGGTTGAGACAACCGAAGTGCCAAATAGTTTTGTTTTTGTTTTATTTAATTACCTTTGTCCCTTTTTGTTACTCGAGACATTTTAACAATCACATCTTTAAATTGTATCATTCTTTATGTTGCACTCCAGAGTAATAAAAAAAAGTAGCACCTGACATGGTTAACATGTTAAGTATGATATTTGTAAATACTCTGGGAATTAATCCCCAATGAATACATTGCATGAAATTGATAAGCAATTTATTTGTTTTTAAAGTTTGAATGATGTGCAGTGTAACACAGGCAGTCAGTACTAGGCACAGGGAGAATCAAATTCAATAATTTTTGGGCATTTTCTGTTATTGTAATGTTGTTTTTACTAACATTTACATTTACTACACAAATAAACCACAAGGAAAACTGACTAGGTAAATTTGCATAAATTTCAAAAAGAAAAAGATTCCCAGGTTATGTAATTAGTTAATTATTGTGAAAAATTTAAATATTACACAGGGACTGAAGTGTCTTTTGAGGTGGACAGGAGCATTCAGGAAGCAACTGTCAGCATGGACCTTGCAATGTGGATGTGCAAGACTGTACAGGTTGGTTCTCTTAAAACAAACTACATACCAGAAAAAAATTGTAACCATCTGGCTGGCCGACAATCACTGGAAATTGATATTTTTTTTTAAACCTGTTCATAAAATTTACTATTTTGTTCCCCAAATACTGCCCGATTCATCAAAATTCAGTTATTGAACCAGTTTGTGTCAGTTGACATGTATACGCAAAATGTCCTGAATTTTAAAATGGATGACTGATGAACATGCCACGAGCAACTCGCAGCCGGCATCTATGGGTGTGCTACCCATAAGATGCCGGCCTGAATCATTCAATTTATTGTTTAAAATTATTTTTTTTAGATCCTGTAGATTTGCCACTGACATTGTTATCTTTTAAATATTACTGTAATTGTTTTATTGTATTTTGTCAGAGCAGGGGAGATTTCTTTTTTACTCAACCACCCCCCCCCCCCCCCCCCCCCTGATCCGCACCAGTTTCATTTCCATTTTTCTTTTCCAACAGCTGCAAGAAGCATCGCCATTGCCGAGTTGGACCGGGTTTAACCAAGCAGTGTCCCAGCAGTGTTCCAGCAGTGTTATTCCCCCCGTCACCAAAATAGTTACCTGCCAGTCATAGATGCAAGTCCAACAGAGATGTCAACTGTCCATACACTACTTCTCAAAAGCATTGATGTTGTTAACAAGCTTAATCTTTCCTGTTGTGTATTAGTTTTTGATCAGGCCATATATTGTAAGGTGCAACAGATTCGATGGCAGAATCCCGAGTTCAGCAGGCGACTTGTCATTCGACTAGGAGAATTCCATACAGCGATGTCTTTCCTTGCTGTCATTGGTAAGCGCTTTGGAGATGCTGGGCTGGAGGACCTCATGATAGAGTCTAGTATTCTGGCGCAAGGTTCTGTCAATGCCGTGATGAGTGGGCATCACTACAATAGAAGTATGCGATGCCATAAGCTTGTAGCTGAAGCTATGCAGCGCCTTCGTTTCACAGAGTTTCTTGGTACCTTGCCGGAGACACAATACCTCGCATTTCCAGCCTTGCTCGCTGCTGACTTAAATTTCCGAACTTGAACTTGGTGTGTTTATGCGTCATCCGTTTTGAATTTGGGGAAATATTTGCGTTTATATACGTCATCCGGCGCGAACTGGTTAACTGGTCACTGGGTAGATGATTTTGCAGGTGGGAAATACCACAATGTACTTGGAATTAGATCGTAAATCTCTGTTTACATGTATAATCGAGCTCTGGTGCATCTTTCTTCCAAGAGATCCCAGCCTAGCTCACTTGATGGGCTACTGTAGTCCAGTAGAATGAATCTGGCTGCACATCTTTGAACTTTTTCAAGCACACTGATGTGTTACATTGGTGAGGGTCGAACAAGTGCTTTATATGCTATTCCTTTGGTGTGTTTATCAGCTAAATAATGTTCTTTTGAGCAGGCTGATTTTACTGCACATGGTTTGTCTATTCCAAGTCATATCAGAAGAAAGTTTTACTGGTTAAGATTAGTTTTCTTTTTTGAGTCACTCGCATGGATAATACCATGAGATGCAGGGGACTCGCAAAAAGCAAGCTTCTCCAGTGTGAGCCCCCTGTATACAGTGTAAATCTAGGTTCACCCAATTAAAAGAAAAAGATGCATTTTATAATTGTCTAAATTCTCACCGTGTATACCATTCAAAACATGATATTTTCACAATTTTTTTATTTTTTTTTCCTTTTTATTTGTTTCTCTCTCACCCTGACCTAGGGTCAAATTACAAGAGACAACTGCTAATATTGTGATAAGGCCAAGTAATTTTAATAACTTAAAATTGATACAACAAGTTGTTAATGTATTCAAACAACTTAGCCATCGAACTTAAAATATATAGTGAAAAGGGATAATTTGAAAGATAAGAGCTGTGCATTTCCTATATTTTTTAAAAATTTTCCCATTGTTGTATTTGAAGAGATATCAGTGCAATTGACACAATTAATACATTATTTGTAATAATTCATTTCCCCTCTGGTCCATCAGAATTATTTATTATTTATTATGTTCATTGTCTGTAGTTCTGTGACATTAATTGTATATCCCGGAAAATGAAATAAATAAAAATTATTTAATATCCCGGCAGTTGTGCAATTGGTCGAAATATATGTACATGTTGTATTTGGAAAATGAAAAATAAAGTGTGTTCTATTAAAACATCAGCTAAATCATACAAGTATGTAGCTATTGTTTCTTATTCGATTTTAAAGTGAGATATTCATGTGTGGACAATCGGTCATGTTTTTACCTTATCACAGGACGAGCCATTGCCTATAGACTAAGCAAAAAAAAACACCAGTAAACATGTACAGTGTATGTGTACATGTGGCTGCTGTGTCAAACTGAGGAATGTCCCCCAAAACCTTGTTTTGAGTTTTGTATTCGTCCAATAATACTACAAAAAAATTTAAAAAAAATCGAAATCGATACAATTTAGTTTTTATTTGTTTACTTTTTCAGTTAGTCAAAGTATATAAATTCCACACTAAATTTTTGTAAGGAAAAAATACCCCTAAAAGTGGAAAAACAGATTGTTTTTCATGACAACTGGCAGCGCAAATGGGTATCTTTTTTTTTTTTTTTTGAAAGTTGGCGGGATATTGTTAAAGTGTATGCAGCATTTCTTTGGAATAAACTAAGTAAATTTAGAATCAAAGGAACCATTGTTAAGCCAACAAATTTGAGCTTTATCATGGTGTTAACAAAAAAGTCGAATGTGAGGCTTATTCCTCATTATGATATAGCAGATCACATATTTGAGCCTATACAAGCATACATACATGTTTGGGGATTTCGTTTTAGAAAGTGAACAAAGGCATTAATATGAACATTGCAAATTATTACTATATACATCTGAAACTATGATTTGGAGCACATATCAGGTTGCCCCAAAGACCCCTGTAAACAAACTCCTTTTCTAAACATTTATTCAGGGTCCGGCCCACGGTCTAAATATTAGAATGAAACAAGCATCAAGCATTGAACCTTACCAATGTGTTGTAACTACCAAAGTATTCACCATCTTGCCAACCACCCCCTTCATCATCCGTAAAAGATGTAATGTGATTGGTCGGGACATAGCCAGTAAGCTCCCCTTTGCGGGCCCACCACCAATCGGAACTGTTCTTAGAGATTATAGCCAGCTGGTCACCTATTTGCAAGTGAAGCTGTACGGTTGAGAGTTGTTAAAAGAAAGAGAGGAAAACAAAGAATAGAGCAACAAAAACTAATTTTAAGCAGTCAACAAAAAATCGTGCATCTATATAAATTAGAAAAGTTGAAGAAAAGATTAGGCAAATACTAGCGAGTTTAATAAGGCAACGTTGGCATGAGGACAAACTTCACAAACTAATCAATATCTGTTATCCAGAGTCCACTAATTTACTGATTTTTCCCTGCAAATTTTATTTAGTTTTAATTGTATAATATTTTTCTTTTGCCTTAATTCACTTGCAGTCAAGTAAAGTTGTATGATGTTTGTAACTGTTGCATATAAATTTACGTTTTGATTATTGTTAGCAAAGCATTTTTTTGGTTTTAATTTTGTGTTAATTTATCTGCAACATTTATCTATAACATTTGTTATAATAAAGCAATAAAATTTACTGCCTTAAAGGTAGTGTACATCATTTTCTTTTGTTAAATACAAAAGACTGGTTGGCTATTCCCAGTCATGAATGTGCAAACAGATTAAGAATGAAATGTGGACTAACTAAATGTAATAATTTGGGGGCAGTGTTTGAAATTGGTCAGGTATTTTCAATGATTGGCGGCCAGCAATCGTTGGAAATTGATAGAAAATTCAAATTTTTTCTTAAAAACTACTGCACACCAGGGGCCAAATTCATAAAACATGCAAGCACAAAAATTTGCTTAGCACAAAAATAGTTTTGCTTAGTAAAAACAGGTTACTAGCCAAAACACCTTGTGCTTTTTATGCTAAGCAAAAAACAGCTAAATATCAGTCACAAATGCTATACATCACCTAAATATTGGATTTGTAACAAGAATTTTCATGCTAAGCAAATTGTTGTGCTTACAGGTGAAAATGGCCCCAGGTGTCGTAATTTCGCAGGATGCCAAATATGGTTATTTACTTTTTTTAGCAAATGGTGTATACTACCTTTTAAAAAGAAATTTCATTTGTTTTTGTTTTCTGTCTTGCACTCACCTGACTGTCTTCTGTGGGCTTGAAGTCAGCAAAGGCTGTGGCTACTTCTAAGACACTGTCATCATCACATTCCTGAGATTCATCTTTTTCTGGTAACCCTTGCTTCTCCGTGTCTACATCGTTTGCACTTCCTGCTTCCATTTCTTAAGTAAACTTGGTAATTAAATTGTCGTTTTGAGCGACAAAAAAAAACCTTGCCTAAATCAGCAAAACTTCAGGTTTTAACATTTTTTACATTATATTCGACGATTGTGGGCCATATACATGTACTGTATATGACTGAGAACAAAATCCAGGTAGGATACACCATTGGTATTACTTGAATTATCATGAATGGGTAGATTTAGGGGTTTGTATTTTATAGTAAATACTGTTTAACTGGGCTGTCCAAAGTTTTAAAATCATGGATTGACCAGATCCAGACCAAAGGCAAAGTGACCAGAAGGGGGACCTATTTTCCGAGGCCGAAGTCCGAGGGAAATAGGTCCCCCTTCTGGTCACTCACACTCACAGACCCGAGGGGAGATAGACCTGCTCTAGTGACCGAATCATGCCAGTCCATATGTTTTATAGCACACCTCGGTCCAAAATATGACAGGAGTATCGTGATCCGATTCAGACGCCGCAATTTTTAATATTAAGATGAGCCTGGCAAACCTCTTGAGAGCCTGGTATTGGTAACCAGTCAACAAATTTAAGTCTATTGCCTGCTCTGGGAACTATATCTCATGCACTAGCTATTAGTTAACCCCATGTGACTGTGTTACAGCCAACCAGAATACAGAACTAGCAAAAGGTGTCTATAGCCTAGGCCATATGCAATTACCAGTAACAGCATGGAGGAAGGAAAACATGACATGGATACATACAGTACACGTGAAGTTCGCAGGCAGTTCGTGCAAACGTTTTCACTGCCTAAGTTCTGGTTTAAAACAATACACTAACAATTCTTGGAAGTGTTTGCAAAATGTCCTACCTCTTCTCATCATATAGAATTTCCGACGGAAGGACTCCCCCACAAAAATGTCAAATTTCTGCTCATTTAGTCACTCTTTACTTAGTCTGGAGTGGAAGTGGAACATATGCCTCGCATATTTATGCCTAGCCTGGCATGGTCGTCTCATGCTTTCGGTATAGCGCCCTCAAATGACAAGCATGTAATTATTATATTTATCGGGGGGGGGGGGGGGGGAGGGCGGAGCCCTATTTTTCATTTGCTCTAGGGTGGGGGATGGGGCCGGAAAGATTGCTAGGGCAAATTGTATGTCTCTCATACCGTTATTTATTTTAGGTTTAAATAAACTCGAATGTCTAAGTCTGAAAATCAACTACCAATCTAAATATATACATTCTTCATGCAGGATTACCCCCCCCCCCTTTTTTTTTTAAAGTGGGGGGGGGGGGGGGGGGGGGTGTATATTAGTACTATAAATCTCCGTACCAATCAACCAGCAGCAAACATTTCATATCCCAAGGGGGGGGGTGTACCCTACCCACACCCACTATATAAAATAAGACAAACATCAAATTTCAAGGTTTTTTTCATGCAATTGCTTCTTTATTTGATGGAAACTAAACACCCTTAACCCTTGATAAATGCAATCAACTTTATTAAAAACAAGATCCCATTTGGGGCATAACTCATTCAAAACAATAGGTGTTTAACCTGATTTTGGAGTTTAGCCTTATGCTGGAATCTATTTTTGTCAAATGTATAAATTACTAGGCCAAAGATTGTTTTTGTTAATATTTAAGAATTACCGTTTAAAACACGGCACACATCCTTTCAAATTAATGTTTTTTTGTTTTTTTAAAACAACTTACAACCCAAAGAATTAATTAATGCGAGAAACAAATGAAATATAATATGTGGGAGGATTTAACAAAAAAAATAAATGATGACTTCAAGTCAAGTTTAAAATTACTAAAAGTAACATTTCTATAAATTACCTTTTACGAACAAGTTTTGTTCCAATGAAGTTTCCATTGTGGTGAAATCCGCGAGCAAAAAGTAACTTTTGTGATGTTTTTTTTTATTATTTGACATTAATCTGATACGATGTTCAAAAACACTTGCACATGAACTAAATTTGTGCGTTTAGATTGCGGAATAACATATGTTTATTTTATTCGGGAATACCTTAAAATATCCATATTTCCGTTTTCCCCCTTACTCCTTGATTTATAAATTTCATAAACAGAGGCCAACCATAGAGAAACGAACCTGTTCCTTTCTCTATGGTCCAACACAGTCTACTTGGCTGAATGCTCCACCAGTGTCGACTTTATATAGAGTTAGGTTGTCCGTGCTTTTTCAAAATTTCTATTTTCTTTTCCAAACAAATTTTTTAGGAGGACCATGTACTGTGCGTATGATTAAATTATATATATTTTTGGCATTAGCAGGCCTTTACACATTGTTAAAAACTGTTTTTTTATCATTGCGCCAATCGCGCGCTCCAGTTTAGTTGTGCATACTGGGACCTCCCACGAATTAGGAGCGGGATGCTCCTAATTCAAAAGGTTATTGAAATTGATTTAATTAATCACCGTTGGCCTTTTTTTTGGGTGCGATGTCTTATTCGAAAGCTCATAGCAAATACAATCCTAAACAATTATCAATTCAATTAAAACATCTATTTGTTCAGGGTGCAACCCTTTAAAAGCACGGACACACCCACTTGAATATGTGAGGGGTTCTAGCAAAAATGAGACGGAACTAGGCCGAGGTTGAAATGATGGTTCTTATGTATTAGAAAGGAGGATATAAAATTATCCTTACAATGTGTTTGTTGTGTGTTAAACAGACATTCTGTTAACAAGCTATGGTTGTATAAAGTACGCATTTATCAACATGTCACAAAAGTAAAATGTTGAGAAAAAGGCCCTTGAAGTTTCAAGTTTTGTACATGTGATTTGAAAAAATGTCAATTGTTTTTCTTTAAAAACACTTTTTTATACTATTTATACTTTTTTTTTTACAACATATAGTAGGTATACCAAAGAATCCAAATAACAATAAAACTGAAAATTATAAAATTTTCCATAATTCATTGTTTTGCAGTTTACTCCACTATGCCCTGTGCCCAGTTCCGTCTTATTTGGCCAAAACGCCTCACATATATATCTCCCAGGAAAAATACATTTATTTTAAAAAACTCTACTTATTACAATGTCTGCAACTAAAACTGTAAAGGAAATCAAAATTATACACCAATTATATCCTCCCAAAAAAAATTCACTTTGACTAGTACATATGTGACCTGTCATCACAAAATGAGCGTAAAGTCGGCAAAATCAAAAATTGAGTTTTTGGTATTTCTAAACTCTGTGGAAACAGAGCTTTCCAATGGTATATAACACTTGGAGGTTTGATACTCAATATTGTTTTTCTTTTTTTTTCTTTAGTCTGGAGTCGTAATACAGAGATTATGAGAAAACGGGCATTTCTTGCGAGAAATTGTGTGAACGCGCAAAGAAAGGCATAGTCAAAATTGTCTCAAAAACTTTTTTTTTATCTGATCGTCCTGAAAAATTGGGAATTGATTGTTGGGGATTTAGTCTTTAAAGAAAACACATAATCTCAAAATTGACCACCCCTTCAAATTTTAGATTTGACTGGCCGTACTGGAAAATCACTCCTTGCGACTTTATGCTTATTTTGTGATGACAGGTCACATATATGCCCAAATAAACTGTGTATTAAAAAATAACTACTTAAAATGTGAAACGTTTGTCTTTGAATTTCTACTCAACCAAATAATTCTGAAATATTCAGCAATAAAAGCCTAGTAGTTTCAACTACGAATCGGTTTTTGTTTTACCCTTAAAAAAACCTCCACCATTATTTGAGCGCAAACAAAATCTATTATATGGTCAACTTGAATTACGTCAAGTCTTCTTACGGCAGATCCAAAGTCGTTGTTTCATCTTTTATAACTGCAAAAAATAAAAGAAGAAAGAAAATGATGGCGACATTCTCCCCAATACTGCAACCAATAACTTTGAAATTTTGTGAACTGGGAGATACACTTTAACCTTTAAATACCGGCGCAAGAAATCCTGGTTAAGAAATCCTTGCTTTTTCTTGATACACCTTGCAAATAGCTTGCAAGGTTTTTAGTTTCTGAATACAATTTGTGTTTTATATATAAAGGTTATGAGAATAAGAAAAGTGAAACATTTCGATCTCTTCAACAAAAAATTCTTCTAACATTTATCATCCAGAATTCACTAAAATCAAAGCTTAATTGATGCAGTTTGTACGTTGTCTGATTTTTATCAAACAAAAAATTATGAAAGTTATCCAACTCGTAGTCTTCTTACAACTCACCCATGTCATGTTCGTACATTCCTCACCGACCGCTTAACGACGACGCTTCTCAAACTTGGGCCGTACTACAAAGAAAGAGAACCAGAATTATCAAACGTTTAGTAGAACTATTATCAGTTTTAATGGTGGGAGGGGATGGTACACATTCAGAGGTTGATAACCAGGAATTATTTAAGCATCTTGATCGGCTTTTTAGACAGCTTTAAGTGTGTGATTTCTCCTTCGTAACAAAAATAGATGTTGAATCATCGCGCCCACCATTTTATAAATGTTTTGTCCATTTTTCTTCTAGAATCAAGCAGCAACTCAAACAATTCTGCCACGATTAAAATCCCAATTCCATTACTTCAAAAAGTTTCTTGTACCGACCTTATATGGTAAGCAATGACAGGCTGTACAAAGTACAATGGTAACAAGTACATGTAGTTGAAAATAGTCCATTTTCAGCAGCTATGCCATAACCTACGCCATAACTAATATGTGTCGTAACGGAAAAGTTGTGTAACACAGATTATTGTGTAACTTATACAAACTCATACCACCTCGATCTCCTAGGTACAAAAAGATTTGGGCGGATTTGGGCGGATTTGGGACGGTTAGTGTCTTAGTAATACCATAGAGAAAGGACTGTTCCTTTCTCTATGGTAATACCATTACGAAAAGGTGCGTAGACCGGAGCATACATATTGTCCATGTGATATGTACCCGACAGATTGAGGTTACACCGAAACATAATAGGATTTTGTTTGGTTTATAACAAAACTGGGATAGCCACTGAGAAGCTGTCCTTTAATAATAAAGGCTATCGACCTTGGCAAGTGAATTTCTGATTCCATGGCCAAATATTGTAATCGCTTGCTGGATTTACCTTTAACTAGGCTGATAAGAAAATTTGCTTTTCATGTTTTTTTGGGGGTGTTTGTTTTTAATATTAACACCACCCAAAATCCAAAGAAGAAAGTTAAAAATATTAACCTGTTTAAGTTTAAGCTAAGTAGGACCTTCAAAAGTAGTACATGTATATCATTTGCAAACATAAAAAAAAAAAAAATACTGAGTTATCATGAAATAACTTATTTGGCTGTCAGTGAAAAACAGTCTCAAGCATCCTGTGAAATCACGGCCCCTGATGAGATGTGGTTTTCAAAAATGAATTGTATAAATTTTAAACAATTGCCGGCCCGGCAATCGTTGTAGTAAAACCTGACTATTTTTAAAACACTGCCCCAAATTTATTGAATTTGTCTGAAGGAAGTCAAGTAACTAGACTGCAAGAACGGCACTTTTCTCTTGGTTTTTTTTCAGCTTCTATAATTACAATCTACCTTTAATCCAAGTAGGCTTTTTGATCAATATTTGGTTGGTTACTTTTCGGGATATAATGCAAAGGATGATGATCTAAATTTTGCGCCTTTATTTCTAGCTGGACCGAGCTAGGGACGGCAAATTCTGACCTTTCAATGTATCACCATCAGCTGAGCGTCGACGTCTTGTGACAGCTGATGAATAGAAAAACAAATTACGAATATCAAAAAAGTTAGTCAATCAGAGAGAAATGCACTTAACCCTCTTATGGTTTTACCTTTCAAAACCTTTCAAAATCTGCTTAATGGGCAACTGAAATGACTAAAAATAAATATGAACCCTTCAAAACACTCCAGAATTAGTTGCTACTGCACTACTACACCTTTCAAAACCTTTTGAAAGGTATTTTTTTTCTCACACCAGTTTATTCGGAGAGTTGTTTTACCTTTCAAAATCTTTCATAGGTTCCCTTTGTCAGACAGCTTTCTCACCTTTCAAAACCCTTTAGTCCAGGAAACTTGAAAGGTTTTGAAAGGTCTGACAGCTCTATGGTAACTGCACTATATATAGGAGGGTTATGTTCCTACGACTCCAATATTTGATAATAAATGTAAGGTCCATGACAGAATGAATTCACTATATCTAATTAATGATTCACAGAAACGATCAAAACTGTTACTAGATGATGACTGCATAACATTTGAATTTTTTATTATTTTCAGGTTTCAGACTTTTAAACAGACACAGGTAAAACGAATAGGAGAAACATAGGATCAACTTTAAAAAAAAAAAAGCACTTCAACATGGTTGTTATCACTCCAATTTTATTTACTTTTTTTTGACAATTTGTGTCTAAGTTAACGATGGCCGTTACCATGCCTACCTTTCTTGAGGGGCTTAACATCATCAACGGAACGGCGACGCCGACGATTCTCTGTAAACAAATGAGTAAATATTTTTAAGAAATTGTGCGGCAAGGTTTTTTTATTTTAAAAGGGGAAAGATCATAAAGTCACGGTTTATGTTAAACAGTTCGCGCCGGATGACGTATATAAACGCAAATATTTTCCCCGAATTCAAAACGGATGACGCATAAACACGCAACGAGCAAGGCCGGAAATGTCTGTCGGCAGCGAGCGAGGCCGGAAATGCGTGGGTGTGCTTCCCAGTACTATCGGACTGAACCCGTTTCGGATCGTGTTTCTCTAAAAATAATCCCGCGCGTCGGCTCGGTGATGTTAAGATAATCCTGGCGCGAACTGGTTAACCCTAACCCTGCCAGATCCAGCCCAGTGCATCTGTGGTGACTGCTTGACCTTGCTGGACTCTGTCAATGGGACAAAGTATGCAATCTGTTGCGTCTGGCAGGGTTTCTAGCCAAAATACCCTGGAGGGTTAGGGTTAAAATACATGATAGGACAGCCTGTGAACACCTCGTTTCTTTTCGGCCTGCTAAATGTAAAATGAATGTGAATATTTGTGTTTATTTAATCAGTTCGCGCCGGGATTATTTTAACATCGCCGAGCCGACGGGCGGTATTATTTTTAACGAAACTCGATCCGAAGCGTGTTCAGGCCGATAGTGCTGGGTAGCACACCCACGCATTTCCGGCCTTGCGCGCTGCTGACATACATTTCCGAACTTGAACTTGGCGTGTTTATGCGTCATCCGTTTTGAATTTGGGGAAATATTTGCGTTTATATACGTCATCCGGCGCGAACTGGTTAAAGGTGTGGACATTTTGCAAATCAAAGATAATGAAACAAATAAAACCAAGTACAAGCAAATCCCTTGTTTCTTGTTCCCCGTCCAGTGACCTTTTCTCTCCGCCTGCCTCAATTTTGTTTATATTATCTTTTTTTATTTGTTTCCAACAAAATTGTAGCCATGTATGCAAGCTCAAAATCTGGTAGGAAGGGTGGCGACATACAAAAAAAAATCCATGTGTTATCTTAGAAGATCCGCCATCTTGGGAAAAAAAAGGCCGGCCTTCTTCATTTTTTTAAGGAGCCGGAGTGTTTTTTTTTCATTGGCATCTTTTACTGTTAACATTATCAAATCTGCCCACTGGAGCTTGAAGTTGAGGACACCGATTGTGTGACTCACCGATTTGTCCAAAGTACGGCTGCACAACCCACATCGCATCGTCACTCGAAGCAAAGCCAACTTCCGTCAAGAGCCCGCCGGCCGGTGTCGTGTAGATAACGTTGCCATTCAGGATAATAAGGTTATCATCGAGAGTGCGTTGGACACAGAGCTTGGGCTCGCCGCTGCTGAAGCCCTCAATGGGCTTTTCATCACTGTAGTCCAATTGGGCGATTCTTAGCATGCCACCATCAATGGCTGGAGAAAACAAAGAGTCATGAACAAACAAACAAACTAACCAAATCACGCGAATTAATGGCAGCCGCCACTCGACACACACAACACTGTAAAAGAACAATATAGCTACTTGTATGTGACGTATTCTTGCAAAATCAGATGAAATTGGGTGTCGTAAGTATTAACACAGCCTGAGACAAGGGTCAATCAAGGATCAAATGGATCATGGATGGTTGAATCATTAATCATCACTTAGTCATTGACCATCAGTCATCAAATACTATTATTAATTTCTATGACCAATCCATGAAACTTACTCAAATCGATAAATTCTGGCGTATACTCGAGTTCCTGTTTATACCAGACAGCTACATACATGGTGTAACTGCTAGTACCCTTGATGCAGATTTTGGTCAGACCCGTTGGTGTGAGAGGCCTAGCACACTCTTTGTAGATGTTGTAGTCATTAGCCTCGGTAGGGAACTCGCACACTGGGGGATCTGTATAGCCAATGATAATGAAGTTTACAAAATGCAGATGTTTGAATCAACAACGTTGTTAGAACTACTAGATAACGGAAAGTGAGAATCACCTTACAAATTACAAAGATCAGAGTTATAGCCTTGTTTGTTCATGACCAGCCAGACTCTTAACCAGTTCGCGCCGGGATTATTCTGACATTGACCGGGCCCAGACGCGAGATTGTTTTTTATGAACCTTTTCCCAGGGCGGGTTTAGGCCGGCGTCTGTGGGTAGCACACTTCGATATATTTGGTCTGGCTCACTGCGAGCCGGTCGCTGAAAGATTTTATTGGATAAAAAGCATGATGAGGTGTTTATCTGTCATCTGTTTTGAATTGTGGAAAAAACTTTGCGTGTATACACGTCCTCAGATGCGAACTGGTAAAGAGATTTTTAACATATCAGCAGGCCTTTTTGCTAGTCCACATGTTTTTTTAATTATAGGCGAACGCATACATTCAGGAACTTCTCAACAAGTCTCCTTTTTTGTCTTGTTCCCAGACCCATTTTCATAAAACTAAATGTGATCCACTCCATCGTAATCAGGAATAAGTCGCTGAGGCCGTTTTACGCAATCGGCCGTTGAAGTAAACGCATGGGTGAAAATCGTGACCAAGTCGATTTTCTGAACATTGTATTTTTAGGAAGTGCAATTATCACAGATTATTGTCATTAATGTCTTGTATGTAAAAACGATCAATAAAGATGAAAATAAAGAGGATTTGCGTGCGCTGTCCGTATGATTTTGGTAAATTTTGTTTATTTCAAAGCTGTTTTTCTCGGAATGTGGATTCGGCAAATACATATCCACCTGTCATCTTCATCAGACCATAGCTCGTTAACCTAAACAGATACACACTTGTGATGGGTATTATTAGAAAGCTTATGAAATTCCTTTTCTCACCATGTGCATATCTCAAAAAGTCTTTTTGAGACTTATTCCTGATTTTGATGGAGCGGGTCACAAATGGTTCTGAAGTCTCGAGTGTCCTGAATGGTATAGCAGCACGTGCTAACGACAAGATTTTTTTCCCGGCTTACAAAACGCCGTCCTCCCCTAGCTATTTCAATTCGATGTCAAATTTGACAAGTTTACACTTTGTAAACCAACGAGATCTGCAAGTACGTGCACATTTATATCCCGATGTATTCATTCACATATCAAATTGTTTCCACAACCGGCTTAAAAAAAATAAAAAATTGAAATCCTCAGAAACCTTTGAAAAATGTACCCAATTACAACCAAACAGATATGTCAGGCAGACTACTAATAGTGATATTTCAAAAAAAAAATAAAAAACTGAAGGGGAATTCACAGACCAGTTAATCCAAGAAAATTTGCTAAGCGGAACAATTATTCGCTTTAGCAAAAGATGGTTACCAGCCAAAATGTTACGCTATTTATATTGCCTGTGACTGGTGCTCCGCTGAGTCTTGCTTAGCATATAAAATAGCTTTGTTTCTTTTCTGCTTCAGGTACATTCATAAAGTGGAGCCGAGTTGCAACTCACCGATGATGATGGAAAACGAGCAGGTGCCTTCATTTCCACTGGCGTCCGTGGCGCGGCAGGTAACACCGTTGGGGCCGTTGGAGAAGGTTTCTTGCATGTATTCGCACGTTACCACTTTGGTCGTACCGTCCTCGTCCGTGGCGCTGGTGTCCCGGGACACCACAAAGTCAACTTGGGTCGGGGTTTCAAAGGTCATATCCTGTGGACAGTCGACATTTGGTGGCGTGGTGTCTGTAAACAAACAAAAAAACAACAAAAACATTACAATTATTTGCGACCTGGCACGAATGTCAATTTTTCAAGTGGGAGGTCGGTTTCGAGTTGTTACATAAAGTTTTTACATACACAAACAACTTCTTTATCATATCCCAACTTTTTATTGCTCAATCAAAACTCTAAACCGAAATGTATCTGGCTGAATTGCACTGATGAGTGATAGTATAGTTGGCACAGTTCACATACTTTGAACTTTGTTTTCTCAAATAAAGGGAGCATGACTTCAGCAATTTCAAATGAGTATAGTGGCGGCTAGGAATAAGCTACAGCAACGCACAATACATCATTTGAAAGCTAAGGACTTCATCTTTCTAGAAATGTAATAATGTAAAAAATATATAATTTGCCATTTTTCCCCTATTTTGTGGTGCCAGGTCACATTTGTGATGCGATCAAGCAAAATCAGTCGGAACTCGGCAATTCTTGTTTTGAGATCGGGCCAAAATATGTTCGTAGGGGTGAAAAAATCAAAATTGACTTTTTTACAAAAACAGAAGGGGAAAATATTTAGAATACAAGTGATACAAAAACATGATTTTCTCAATTTTTTTTATTTTTAACGTGCTGGTGTTCAAATGGTTGTAATTTTGTAACCAAAGGTCGTATTCACATGTGGTTTTCACTGAAATGGAGCCTGAAGTACGCTACAAAAGAATATGTAAAAGTCCCAAAAATGACCAAGGCCTACTTCAGACTGATTTTGCTTGATCGCATCACATTTAGTTTTTAATCTTTCAGGTGACCGTTTGTTTAATCTGATAACACCCATTTCATGTGCATTTTTATCGTTTGAAACGGCAACAGTTCTTCAAATCTAAAAATTTGGTACCTGACAACTAACCGGACAAAGCTTTATCTCTGTGAATGCTAAATTCAAGGAAAATAATATTGAAAGATTTCGATTTTGAACCAACTACTTATGAAAATTTCAAAAAGTGCATCTCTGAGACGCATTTAAAAAAAAAAAAATTAATATTATTTTCTTCTTTAAATATCTGTCACCGACAAGGCTCACAGCTGGCATCTGTGGGTGTCTCTGCCCACAGTCGGCCGGGCTGGACCCGCTGGGATCAATGTTTGTGAAAAATAATCCCGTGCCTGGGTTCAGTAAGTAATAATATTTAAAACAAAACGGCACGAACTGGTTGAGTGAACCAAATGACTAACAGGGACAGTGAAAAGCCCCACATTATTTGCTTCAAGGTCTAGACTCTTGTACCTTTAACCCCAATGATGAATGAGCACGTGTTGGAGTTGCCGGCATCGTCTGTTGCAGAGCATGCGACTGTGGTGCTGCCAATCGGGAACTGATAACTTTGTAGTTTGTCGCATTCGATCACAGGACTAGCGTCTTTATTGTCTTCGGCTACCGGCAGTGTGTAGATGACAGTTGCGTACGTCTGTCCCTGATCGGGTGATTGGTTCTCCATGGATGGCGGGCAGGTTATGACTGGAGCCTCCTTATCTAAAAATAGACAAACAATTCAGATTGCTACAAATATTTAAATCTTGGTTTATATGGAAAGGCAACAAGGCTCTCAGAAATCTTGAAAAACTACATGTTTACGGCAGCTCACTGGTTAAGCCAAAACATTGCAAACCAAATCTTCTTTTTGATATCAAACACACAAAAAGTACATTTTTAAAATCACTCATCAAATAACACTGAGTCACTGTGAGTAGCATTCGTAGTGAGTAATATTGAGTCACAGTAAGGATGAGTCACACTGAGCAAAAATATTGGTAACATGAGTAACACTAACCGGAAATAATATCGAGTAACATAATGGCAAGTCACATTGGGTAATGTTGTCAACACATGGGGAGTAATAATGAGTAACATTTATGGTGAGTAATATCAAGTAACATTTATGGTGAGTAATATCAAGTAACATTTATGGTGAGTAATAATGAGTAACATTTATGGTGAGTAATAATGAGTAACATTTGTGGTGAGTAATAATGAGTAACATTTGTGGTGAGTAATAATGAGTAACATTTGTGGTGAGTAATAATGAGTAATATTTGTGGTGAGTAATAATGAGTAACATTTGTGGTGAGTAATAATGAGTAACATTTGTGGTGAGTAATAATGAGTAACATTTGTGGTGAGTAATAATGAGTAACATTTATGGCGAGTAATGCCGAGTAACATTTATGGTGAGTAATATCAAGTACAATTTATGGTGAGTAATACTGAGTAACATTTATAGCGAGTAATACCGAGTAACATTTATGGCGAGTGATATGCAACAGCAACAAGAAGAATGCAACAAGATTGTTACCTTCAACTGTGATTGTGAATGGACACGTCTCTTTATTGTTATTTGAATCAACAGCAGTACACGTGACGAGGGTAGTTCCAACTTGGAATGGCTCGCCCGATCCTGGCTGACAGATAACAACTACACTACCGTCCACGTTATCCGTAGCCGTCGGTGCAGTGTACGTTACTGCGGCAGTTGCCTTAGTAGGATCCGTTTCTTCAGTCATGGGACCTGGGCAAACGAACTTGGGCGCTTCGTCATCTAAAAATATCAATTTTCAATAAAACAACATATATTCAATCAAAACTTTTAAAACAAATGTTTTTGTTATCGCCTTGTTTGGTTAACAATCATGAAATAACAATCAATATCCACACAAATGTTATCTTGGCATAGTGATTTTTTTGTTTTCATATTTATGTTTATATTTTTCAGGGCCTCATTTAAATAGAGCTGGTTTATCTGATTTTGACCTAATTTCAAAGCCTTTTCCGTGAGACACTTGTCACAACCAAACTAGTACATTGCCACGTATTATGCCAATTCAATAATGGGTTTTTTACCCATCATTCACATAGGTTAAACAGCGCAACAGAAACAAAACTTCATCATCAGCTTTATCATGCAATATTTTTCATAGAAAAGGCAACCTTATTTTCATCTTTTAAAAAAAAAATATCTAATTACCCATTATTTTAGGTCGCTTTTCCTAAATACATAAAAAAAAGCAATAGATCAACAACCCCCTAAAAAAACCACAAAAACACCTTGATCTAATCTTACCGATAACTTCAATATCGAAGGTGCACTTCTTTGAATTGCCGGCCATGTCGGTGGCAGTGCATTCTACCTGGCTGGTCCCGATCAGGAACTCTGACTTGGGTGGTTTAACACAGCTGACCTGGAGGGTCGTACTGCAGTCAACATTGTCCGTAACGTCTGGTAGATAGTAGTCAACAACGGCAAAGGTTTTACCGGCGTCAACAGAAACGCCCTTCTTCTCAGCTGGGCACACAAAATCGGGTTTTTCCTTATCTAGAAACAAGAACAAAAACAAACTAATAATACACAGTCTGTATACCTACCAAGTTTCAAGTTTCAATCCAATTGGACTTTTTGTACTTCATAACGATGACAAATGATTTGAACCAACAAAAATAATAACAAATAAAACGCATTTTTTAAATTAATTTTTTTATTATTTTCTTCTTTAAATATCTGTCACCGACAAGGCTAAAAGCTGGCATCTGTGGGTGTCTCTGCCCACAGTCGGCCGGGCTGGACCCGCTGGGATCAATGTTTGTGAAAAATAATCCCGCGCCTGGGTTCAGTAAGTTCGATGAACAGAATATAGGGCTTTTCCGCACTTTTTTTTTATCATATTTCATTTTTTAGAAATTTAACCATTACGGACCATCAAAATCATAACACACTAGAACAAATTTTAACTTATTTTAAATGTAGTAATTCATATAAAATCGTATGACGACAAAATCATGACGTCACGTCAACTTTTATCTATAACACATCCCACACATTTTTTTTATCTATGTTAAGTTTTATGAGAATAGGACTTTGTTTTATGCCGGGGTGGGGGGGGGGGGGGGGGGGGGGGAAGTCTGTGGGGTTTAGGGTCGAACAAAGAAAGAAAAAATCAGAACAAAAACAAAGGCTTTTCTGCCACTTGCGGAAAAGCCAAAACTGAAATAGAAAATTCTAAAACTAAACATTAACAACTTAAGAATGCAATGTCTAAACACCTACCAGGTCTGCATATAAAATTGAAACAAAATATAAGAAAATTTTTCAAAATACCTTCAACGGTGATAGGGAAGTTGCAAGTCTTTATGTTGCCTTTCAAATCAGTGGCGGTACATGTGACGATGTTTTCCCCAACGCGCAGTTTTGTACCCGGAGTTGGCAAACAGGTTACATGTGTGGCACCGTCGGCGTTATCGCTAGCTGTTGGTACAGTGTACGCTGCTGCGTAAGTTGCAACACCCGCATCTGTGGGTTCTATCATTGCAACTGGGCATTCAAATTCCGGTGCCTCGTTATCTGTACAAATGAACGAGGGATAAAATAGAAACAAAGGAGTTATTAGTTTGCTGTATTGTTCCTAATATTCATGATTGGGTATATGTTGGCGATCGAACTGTATGAAATTGCAAATTGCGAACATTTGGTTGACACAGAGTAAAGTTTTTACCACAATGCTTTGTCACAAAATATACCTGGGGGTGATTTCACCAATGCTAAGGTTTCAGGAAGAGTAACTCATTCTAACTTGCAATAGATCCAATGCAAGTTAGAATGAGTTATAGTCTTCCTCAGATTGATCTTAGTCTTTTTCCTGAAATCGGGCTTTTGGTACACTTACCTATTACGTCAAAATAGAACAAGCACGTCTTCGGGTTGTTGGCAGTGTCCGTGGCGGAACACGAGACCTTCGCTGTACCAATCGCGAATGGTGATCCCGGCGGTTTGTTGCAGGTGACTTGCAGATCGGAGTCTACATTGTCGGTTACGGTGGGCAACTCATAGTTGACTGTGGCATAGTTTACGCCCGTATCCGTGTTTACGTCCATCTGAATTGGACAAGTGTATTCTGGCGCTTCACGATCTAAAAATGAAAACCAGATGAACATTTTCACTCAAAGTTAAACTTTATAACGATAAGGTCGTATAACTTTACATCTGCCAGTAGTGACCCAAAATGGATAAGAAACGTGAAATTTATGAGGCGTTTGAATCCAATAATCCAAAAGTTAAACAAAAAACGAGTTTCCTTATGAAAATGTATGAAACGATTTGAAACGAAATAGACCAAATCCAAAATTGTATACCTTCGACGGTGAGCTGGAAAGTGCATTTCTTTGTGTTGCCAGCAGAATCGTCAGCGCTGCAGGACACAGTGGCTATTCCAAAGCCAATTGTAGAGTCCGGTGCCGGGTTGCAGGTCACCAGAACAGTGCCGTCAACATTATCTGTCGCGGTCGGTACAGTGTAGGAAACAACTGCAGACGATGTTCCGGTGGTCGTGGACACAATCATGGACACTGGGCAGTCGAACTTCGGATTCTCATCATCTGACGGGACAGAGTAAAAAATTTAAAAACAAGTGATCCTCGGATCGCGAGTGTCGCCATTTTCTGCGGTCGATCCCTCGAATGACCCCTACATGGCGTTTGCCCACAACAATCCGATGAAGAATTGTGTCTTCCTACGCAAGGTTTTCAAACTTAACCTGAAACTTTAACATACATACAGACCTACGGACATACAGACATAGGGACATAATGGTCATACGTTCATATTGACATACTGTCATACAGACATACATATTGTAGGACTGGTTAGTGCCCGTAAAAAGTTGTTTAAGCATGGAGGTACATGTAGTTTTTTACCTCCATGGTTTAAGCGACACTAAAAAAAAGGGCATTCGTGGAAATGTATTCAAATATATATGAACTTTTGGAGAAGTTTTTTGAGGTAAATAAAACTGAACAGACGTTAATGCAAGTAATTCGTACCTTGAACTTCCACGAAGAATGAGCAGGCCTTTGAGTTGCCATTTTCGTCGCTGGCGCTGCATGTCACCTCAGATCTACCGATTGGGAATTTGGATCCCGGCGGTTTAATGCATGCAACTTGCACGTTGTTGTCCACATTATCTGTTGCTTTTGGTATTGTGTAGGTCCCTATTCCAAACGCCTCCCCTGCTTCAACTTTTACATCGTCCATGTTGGATGGACACTCAAATTCGGGATCTTCTTTATCTGTAAATAAATTAGAATTTAGACGATTCTAGTGACACATGTGTACCTTCGCGGTGAGTACCGCTGAGTAACCTTCGCGGTGAGTACCGCTGAGTAACCTTCGCGGCGAGTACCGCTGGGTAACCGTCGCGGCGAGTACCGCTGGGTAACCGTCGGGGCGAGTACCGCTGGGTAACCGTCGCGGCGAGTACCGCTGGGTAACCGTCGCGGCGAGTACCGCTGGGTAACCGTCGCGGCGAGTACCACCGAGTAACCCCCGCGGCGAGTACCACCGAGTAACCCCCGCGGCGAATACCACGGAGTAACCCCCGCGGCGAGTACCACCGAGTAACCCCCGCGGCGAGTACCACGGAGTAACCCCCGCGGCGAGTACCACGGAGTAACCCCCGCGGCGAGTACCACCGAGTAACCCCCGCGGCGAGTACCACCGAGTAACCCCCGCGGCGAGTACCACCGAGTAACCCCCGCGGCGAGTACCACCGAGTAACCCCCGCGGCGAGTACCACGGAGTAACCCCCGCGGCGAGTACCACGGAGTAACCCCCGCGGCGAGTACCACGGAGTAACCCCGCGGCGAGTACCACGGAGTAACCCCCGCGGCGAGTACCACGGAGTAACCCCCGCGGCGAGTACCACCGAGTAACCCCTGCGGCGAGTACCACCGAGTAACCCCCGCGGCGAGTACCACCGAGTAACCCCCGCGGCGAGTACCACCGAGTAACCCCCCGCGGCGAGTACCACCGAGTAACCCCCGCGGCGAGTACCACGGAGTAACCCCCGCGGCGAGTACCACCGAGTAACCCCCGCGGCGAGTACCACCGAGTAACCCCCGCGGCGAGTACCACCGAGTAACCCCCCGCGGCGAGTACCACCGAGTAACCCCCGCGGCGAGTACCACCGAGTAACCCCCGCGACGAGTACCACCGAGTAACCCCCGCGGCGAGTACCACCGAGTAACCCCCGCGGCGAGTACCACCGAGTAACCCCCGCGGCGAGTACCACCGAGTTACCCCCGCGGCGAGTACCACCGAGTAACCCCCGCGGCGAGTACCACGGAGTAACCCCCGTGGCGAGTACCACCGAGTAACCCCCGCGGCGAGTACCACCGAGTAACCCCCGCGGCGAGTACCACCGAGTAACCCCCGCGGCGAGTACCACCGAGTAACCCCCGCGGCGAGTACCACCGAGTAACCCCCGCGGCGAGTACCACCGAGTAACCCCCGCGGCGAGTACCACCGAGTTACCCCCGCGGCGAGTACCACCGAGTAACCCCCGCGGCGAGTACCACCGAGTTACCCCCGCGGCGAGTACCACCGAGTAACCCCCGCGGCGAGTACCACGGAGTAACCCCCGCGGCGAGTACCACTGAGTAACCCCCGCGGCGAGTACCACTGAGTAACCCCCGCGGCGAGTACCACTGAGTAACCCCCGCGGCGAGTACCACTGAGTAACCCCCGCGGCGAGTACCACTGAGTAACTGTCATGGTGAGTTCCACTGAGTAACCTTCACGGTGATTAACACTGCAATAGCAGGTAGGAAATGCCCCTAGATTTTTACCATCGACTGTGATGTAGAATGGGCACATCTTCGTATTGCCTGCCAAATCGGTAGCGGTGCACTCGATCTTGTTGATCCTAACGTTAAGCGGTGCGCCCGGTGCTGGGGTGCACGTTACTGATACGCTAGCATCCACATTGTCGGTTGCAGTGGGTACGGCGTAGGTTGCTCCAGTAGTCGACGCACCCTTATCCGTGTTTGAACTCATGTCGATGGGGCAGTCAAATTCTGGTTTTTCCGTATCTAAAAATCAAAGTAGATGTAAAAAAAATTCCGATTTTAAAACAGGCATTTGATTAACTAGAAGCTAAGCCAGAAAAAGTGTGGAAAAGATAATATTTCCTTTGTACACAGAAAAAAAGGAAAATCAAAACCAAAACAGAGAAAATCAGCTTAGAGTAGAACATTTCACATGCCTGATCAAATACAAATGGAAAGGTTTGAGCTGTTTTGTTTTGGTTTTGGGGTCATTCATACCTATATTACAATCAAAGCAAAATTGCGAACATATTGAATTTCTTCGGTTGTGTTGGGGCAAAGTTTTCGCAAGTACGAAAAACATTTGATGGCAAAGTTCCTCTGTGAACCAGGCACAAGCAATGTGGACTGCATTGTATATCAGCAAATAATTCCCAGTTTCCACTAAGCATACATTAGCTAATTGCTAATTAGCAATCCAGTGAAATTGGTTCTAATTGTAGTGAATCAGGTTGGCGTAGTGGTTCTTTCCTCGCCTTCCACCACTGTGACCTGGTTTCAAATCCCGCCTGGGCCATGTGGAATTGGTTTTCAGACCATACTTGACTCTGTGGGTTATATTTCTCTCGCCTCTAAAGCCAAGTTCAGCTCGGCGCGAAGGCGAATGCGAATTTGTGACGTCATAGCAAGTTTTCGTGCATTTCAACTCCAGCGAATGCTTTGTGACATCAAATTCGTATCGAATTCGCTTTCGAGCGACAGATGAATCGGCCTTCACACTGTAATTTCCTCACATTGTCTTCTCTCACTGGGCCCCATGGAAGATCAGTGGATTCCACTGAAACGCTATAGTAATAAATAAATTAATAACATGTTGAAATTCAACTTACCCTTCACTTGAACCGAGAACGTGCATTCTCTCTTGTTGCCATTATCGTCTGTGGCACTGCAACTGACGACTGTTATCCCGACGGTAAACTCCGAACCTGATTCCTTCACACACAAGACTTCAACAGGTCCGTCCACATTGTCATTCGCAGTTGGTACGTCATAGTTTACAATGGCAGAATCCTTGCTGGCATCATTTGGAATGTCTGTCATCGATACTGGACAATCAAACACTGGTTTCTCCTTGTCTGAAAACAAAATAGAATAACCCAAATTATATTTCGCTCTTTAGATGTCATTTTTTTTTTTTTTTTTTTTTTTTTTTTATTTAAGTTTTTGATCAATATTTTTAAAGAAAATATGGTTTCATAGAAAACGAAACAATGTAAGCCTCATACACCCTGTTCAGACAGGCGTTTCAGAGCCGCGCTAAACCAAATGTGTGAATTAAGTCCATCAAAACTCTGACGTCTGAAATTATTAGAAGCGTCTAAACACGCTAGATGGTGAAAGATCGACTGCTGCAGTCGTTAGAGCGACTCACGAGTGACTTGATTTCAATTTGGTTTGGCGCGACTCTGGAAACGCCTTTCTGAACTGGGTGGAATGTACAACAGTTTACTCAAAGTTCCTTAAACTTCTGTCTATTAAAGTTATTATAATTGTGGACATTGCACCAATCAAAACTGTTATATTTTATTGTCCAGAGAGTTGTTGAAGTCCATACTTGACACATCATGTTGTTGTTTGTAGCAATATGCACTGTGGATATCATAACGGACAAAAAAAAACCCGTCATTTTTTACATTTTTATACTGGTCTTGTACTTTCTTTGATGAATCAGATCCTTATTGTTGTTACATCCTTGCATTTTCTATTTTTTAATACACTTTGATTCGATACAGGGCGCTATGTTAGTTGGTCAATGATAAAACAAATCACCCAACTTCTTAGTTTGACTTAAAGGTGCGATACACCATTGGTAATTGCTTGAATTGTCATGAATCGGTGGATTTGGGGGATTGTATTTTAAAATATCGTTCAACTGACCTATCCAAAGTTTTACAATAATGGATGGCGAGAAAAGCACAAAAAAACAGCTTTTTTTTTCAACCGGCGTCAAGCAGTTATTCTTATGTTATTTGTGGTTTTTTTCGCAATCGCCGTCCATCGATCGCGAATTTTTCTTTATAAAATTATATTTTTCAGAATAATTACAGGATATCTAGTGCAATCATTTTGCTGGATGACTAGAATCATTATTTACTTTCAGATGAGTAATATATTTCTTAATAATTCGGTAGTAATTTTTTTTGATATCTGCAAATGGTGTATACTACCTTTAATACAATACTCGGTGAACATTAAACTTTTTTAAACATTTGATTTAAAGGTCTCAAACAGGCACTTGCAGTTCTAGTCCTCATAAACACCAAAAAGAACATTTTTAAACTTACCTGTGACTGTGATGGTGAATGAGCAATCCTCAGAATTGCCAGCAATATCCGCGATGCTGCACTCGACGATATTCGCAGCAACGGGGAATAATGAATCGGGTGCCGGGTTACAGATGACCGGGAGGTTGCCGTCAGCATTGTCAGTGGCTGTCGGTAAACTGTAGAAGACTTTGGCCGTTGACGAGCCAGGGTCCGTGTTTTTGTTCATGGAGGATGGGCAGTCATACTTGGGTGATTCATCATCTGAAAACAAATGGAGTTAATTGGCTTCATTTTTAGGCGCTCTGTTTTTTGTATAGTGCCAAATAAATGCTCTGTATTATTTTGATTATGATACCAGTTGAGTTTATTTTTGTATTTTCTGGAAAATAAATTAGAATTATGAGAAAATAAGACAAAATACTGTTACTTTGTAAAAAAAAAAACAATTGAGAAACAAAAATGAAATAAATGAAAAAAACCAAGAATATCAAACTAATGAACTATTCATACACTGAACAAGATGCTACTGGAAATTATTAACAAACTTCTTAAACTAAACAAGTTACTCTGCTAAACATATTCTGTTTAATTTCAATACTAGGAATAGTAAAAATGTTTACAGATCTAAGCCGATTTAAGCTTATTATTAAGTAATGGGTCCTTATTGTATGTTCAGGAAAAACCAGAGTTGTATCTTGACGAATTAGAACGTTTTGACAAAATTATACATAGTGCATTGTGTCATGCAAAAACACTGTATGTTAATCTCATTCTTTTAAAAGTCTGTTTATTTAAAATCAAGCGAAAAAACAAAGTATTCAACATACTGAACAAGTTTGTGACGAAATTATCTTCTTGAAACTACTTTATCTTTACAGTTAATGAAATGCAACAGTTTTCAGGCCTTTGCAAACCTATTCGTGCGTTTTTCTCAAAATGATGTTTTTGCACGACAGTCGCTCGGCGGTCGCACACTAAAAATACAACTTTGTATATAACGCTGCACATTTTTATGCCGCCATTTTCATGTCTAACACATTGAAAAAAACTACATCCTAAAGGCGGATTATATGAAATAGTGAAATAAAACAAAATCTTATAGATTAGGTTCACTACAGACATCCTACCGTCGACTTCAATGGTAAACGAGCACCGCTTGGAATTTTTGGCGGTGTCCGTAGCAACACAGGTTACGTCAGTCAATCCAATAGGGAACTCAGAGCTCGGTGCTGGCAGGCAGGAGGCCTTGATGTCCTTGTCCACGTTGTCGTCTGTATCGGGGAGGGTGTATGGCACAACGGCATACGCCTTGCCCGCCGCGGCTGATACGTCGGATATTGAATCAGGACAGTCAAATGTGGGTTTCTGCTTATCTGTAGAGAACACAAAAACAGAACATAGGAAACAAACGAAGTCAGATTGGTTCTGGTTTTGGCCTCAGTTGAACACAAACCAAAAATGACGCAGTGGTCACCTGACTAGAAGGCCTGATCTAATTGGTCAATTAACAATGTACGATTGACAGGCAGAAAAGATCCCCATTGGTAGAACTGGTATTTCAGATTGGTAAACAATCCTACCTAGGGGCAATTTTTTGTTTATTTCGTAGGTTGGATATACAAGTTTACAACATTATTGCATGACTAATTAATTAATGCAAAAAGACAGTCAATACTCAGAAATGAGACATTAATGACAGACAGTCGGTCAGTGACTTCATCTGTCAGGGAACGCTAGGCTGCCCCATTCTGGTCCGACCAAAAACTCCCAGCTAATGTTACCTTCCACGGTGATGGTGAATGGGCATGTCTTTGTGTTGCTATTGGAGTCAGTAGCGGTGCACGTGACGTTGGTTTCCCCGACATCAAACAGTGTATTTGGTGCAGGAGTGCAGATAACTGGTACCTCACCATCCGCGTTATCGGTGGCTGTCGGTATGTCGTAAGAAACTGCAGCAGTAGATTTGTCAAGATCAGTCGGTTCGTTCATGGAAACTGGGCAGTCGAACTCTGGGGCTTCGTCATCTAACAATGAACAAACGGACAGAATAAAAATAGTCTAGTTTTTTTTTTTTTTACACAAGTTTTTGTTTTTACTTTCTAATCGGATAAAGATAACTTTGCATGTTTATTTCAAAACAGCTTTAACCTTGCTGTTTTGCTGTGGCATTTTTGTGCTAAAACTTTGGCAGATTTCTTATTCGGTTTAGACAGGAATTCCCAGGACAAACTGAGACAGACAGTTGTAGGAACGACTCCGGTCGACATCATTAAAGTTTGGTTATAGACAGGCGCAATGTATGTAGTAATTGCCAGTTAACTGGGGTCTGGAGCGAATGCAAGTTTATGCAACGGTCAATCTTTCACAAGAACTTTCCTCTAATAGCAATTTAGTAAGGTGCCAAAATGTACCGAGCCACTGCAAAACTATTGATGCATTTTTTCTCAAAAATGACTTGGGAAAGAATGTTGCAACCTGACGCCACTTTTTTCTTTCTTGGTATATCGTCTCAACAAAGGTCAATCAATGCAAAAATGTTGAAAAGACATGAATCTAGGACTGAGAACTTCCAATTTTGTTTGGAAATCATTTTCTTGACTCTCCACAGATGGTGCACCCAACTGCTGAAGTGGTGTCAGGATACTACATTCTTGCCCTGAATTCTGACACAATAATTTTGAATGGTCCTCCCAATCGCTCACCTATAACTGTCACACGGAACGTGCATTCCTTGAAGTTGTCATACTGGTCTTCGGCTCTGCACGCGACCACCGTGGGTCCGAGCTGGAAAGGCGAGCCAGACGGAGGATTGCAAGCGACAGTCGGCGCGGGGTCAGCGTTGTCTATCACAGTTTCCAAGTTGTATACCACCGTAGCGATAGATTCGCCGGTGTCGACTGAAACGCTTGGCATGGAGACCGGGCAGGTAAACACGGGCGGCTCGTTATCTGAAAGCGTTTAACGGACATTATGAAATAATCACTTGAAGCTTTCTTTTTTGTTTTGTTACAAGGGTAACCAAATATTGAAATTTTGGAACGGTGCTATGTTCCTCATCCCCTACCCCCCCACCCCCACCCCCACAAAAACCAGGTCGTGCTTTAGTTAAAATAAAACATACAAATCAAACATTGTTACCATGAAAACTGTGGATTTTTTTTAAGAGCATGGGAAAAGCAACTTAACACAAACAAGACTTCACAGTTTACACAAATTCAAATGAATGCTAATTAAATGCAGTAAAACATTAAATACTGGGTATTTGCCCTTCACCAACATTGTTTATAAAAACTGTACACTCTGTCTTGTCCCGAGAAATTGTGAGAGAGAGAGAAAACAAATTGCTCGGGTAGGACTGGAACCCACTCCTGCTTTATAGCGCAGTCATCTTACCACTCCACCATTGAGCTAGCTAGGGTCAAGGTGGCAGGTTTGAACCGAACAGCAGCGGCCATCGCAACCAAACTTGAATATATTTACACACTTTAGACTGTTGGCTTCTCTAGTGACTGTAATTTGCATAACCAGTACCCTTTGACCCATTTCTGTACTCTGCACGTGTATACATTGTATATGTTCGTGCAAATTCCTTACACAAACGATAAAACATTCACAGCAAGATTTGAAAGGAGTTCTTGACATGACGTTACAAATCGTGTGCTTACCTGTCACAGTGATAGTGAACGTGCATTTCTTTATGTTAAGAGAAACATCCTTAGCTCGACATGTAACATCATTGGGTCCAATATTAAACTCTGCGTCAGGCCTCGGTCTGCACCTGACTGTTGGCATTGGGTCGGCGTTATCGCTTGCCGTCGGGATATCGTAATCCACGGTGGCAAATGACTGACCGGGGTCAACGAACTCATCCATGGATACTGGACAGATGACATTTGGTTTCTCTTGATCTGTGAGGCAAACAAAAAATGAACCAAGTTATTTTAGACATTACAAAACGAAACTATTTGTTTCTCAGATTAATTGAAAAAAAATCCGCCTCGTTGATGGAAGACAATCAATTCCAAATTGTTGTGAATTGAATAATGCCATGTTTAACATCTTTAATTTCTTCATGAATAATTCAACAATTTATTTTACAGTCTTTTATGTTTTAATTATATGAAACAAGAAAATTGAAACATGGAGTGCAACTTAATTAAGTTAACTAAAATAATGTTAACTAAAGATAAATCTTGATTTGTTTTCCAATGTGTAAAGTTACTCCAACACTTTTGCCAATTGTTTTTACAAAAAAAGGCTAGGGTGGTTAGAGATTCAAGACAATGTATCCAATATTCAAAGTTGTCTAATACTTGTGTGTGACAGGGAAGCAGGTGTTTGTGTTCTTGGGCAAGTCACTTTACTCCAATTGCCTCTCTCCAAACTTTAAACTGAAAGGTAGAGACATGATTCTGCTGATTCCCTGGCACCCATATTCATACCTTCAACAGTGATATAAAACGAGCAGTTATTCTTGTTGTGCGATATGTCGATGGCAGTGCAAACTACTTGAGTGGGCCCAGCGTTGAAGACAGACAGAGGAGCAGGCAAACAGTTTACCAGCGGACTGGGGTCCCAGTTGTCTGTGGCAACCGGAATCTCATAGGATACAGAGGCAGTTGATAGGCCAGTATCCATGCTTGTAGTAAAGCCATCCAAGCAAGTTAAGTCTGGCGCCTCGCTATCTGCAAATACCACATGCCAAAACCATGCTGAGGAACTGGAGAACCACACCACACCTACAAGTTCTTGGGCAAGACACTTTACAACAATTAAAAAGTGTTTCAAACCAGAGTTCTACTTACAATATCACACATTCTTTCTTTTTTTATTAGCTTTGAGAAATTAAAAACTGCTGTTTTATTTTTTGGGGTATAGCAGCAAAATGAATTTTTTCATGTATTTGTTCACACATTAGATGTAATTTTGTTAATGCAATTCTTGAAAAGTGCACCTTTGTGGCACTTTTAACCTTATTTTCATTCACAGTTAAAAAAAATAAAAAATCTTGTAACAGCACCCAGTGTTGTCGAGAAAGACATTTTTCAATAAAATGAACTAAAAAGGGATCTCAAAATAGTTTTTAAACATTTAAGAAAAGTAGAAAATTGAACAAAATGTGTTCCTAATAAAATGTCACGGCATGAGACCCAATCCAAACACACACACACAAACTAAATAAACACCAGGGATAATGTCATTGTTTATAAGTGACCAGCTGAAGCAAAACCCGACACTTAGGGTGATATTTCAATATTAAGGTGTTTGTACTGCTGTAAATGTACAAACAACAAGCTTTCATTTCAGGTGTGTTTGGATAAAATCCGATAAAGTTAAGTCACTAACGAACGTTAGGACAGGAAAGTTGTCATGGTGTTAACGGCCTTTAACAAGTTAACAAACCAAATTGAAGCTTTCGAGACAAACGTTGCGCCCACACAAACTCCTTAGTAACACTATCAGCGAAAAAGTAGTTGGGTATTGAAACTGCACACATTTTACTCAGCACACTTAACATATTTCTAAAAAACTAATTTCGTTCGAGGTTGAATTTTGTTCATTTTTTGTTTCCCCCAAGGTAATGGCAAAAGCCGAGAAATGCCAGATTTTACCAGAGCCGGTCAAAAAATTGGTCTGCTTTAAGATGGACTTAAAAAAAACAACACCTCTTTTAAAAACAAATTACAAGTAAAATAGAGACTTAAATGTAGTTACAATAGGCTTTGCTTTTAATCTACCTTTAACGACACCAAGGAATGAGCACCCATTCGTGTTGCCCGAGCTGTCGGTGGCGGTGCACTTAACTTCGTTGTTACCAATCTCAAATTCAGTGTTGGACGCCGGTGTGCAAGTTGCCGTGGGGTTGGGATCATTGTTGTCAGTTACCTTTGGGTCATCGTAGGTCACAGTGGTGGATGAAGTCCCTGGATCAGCTGATTTAGGCATGGGCATCGGGCATAGAATGGTTGGCCCTTCATTATCTGAAACGTCAAAGAGACAATCATTATTAGTCACATTCATGAGCACTGGTGAGTTAGTATTTCATACGCACTGTGGACCTCTGAGCAATTGACGTCCATGATGCGGGGAGAGGTTACAGTTTGTGGACTTGGACAAGAGCTTTAGAGGAAAAAAAGGGTTAGGGTTATTTTAAGAAAAGGTAAGTGGAACAGCTGAAAGGACCCAGAATCAACATTTGAGGTTAAATTTTGGGGAAGGGAAGCGAGAAAAATGAGTATTTAACCAACATTTCTTAACTACACGAAAACAAAGGAATGTCCACAGTACGTTTGTAAGGTAAAGCTAACTGTGACACCGTGTGTGACACCGTGTGTGACACCGTGTGTGACACAGTGTGTACGAACATTTCATACATACTGTGGACCTACAAACAATTGACGTCCACAGGATGCGGGAAGAGGTTACTGATTGTAGACTTGCACATGTCCACAGTCAGTTTTACCCTTTCTGAAAAATGAATTGTTTTATTTATAACAAGGATGCAACAGGACAGTATATAATAGAGATCCTTTGCAAAAAGTAGCTAAAAGCCGATTTTTACAAAAATGGTAAAAATTCATCCATCTGATTCCTATTCTCTTTTTCCTAAATATTTTTAATTTTTTTTGCAAAAAAAAATTGTCAAGAATTCTAAAGATGTGATTTAAATAAATGTGGTCCACATTTGTGCACAGGCAATAGGCTCTGTGATGTTTAAAATCGGATTTTCTCAAAAGGTGGGAAACAAAATGAAGATCACTGTATTTGCAAATGAACTCTTTGTACATTTCCCTACCTTCTACTGTGACTGTAAAAACGCATGTGTTCACATTGTTGGCGTTGTCATTAGCAGTACAGGTGATCGTATTAGGGCCAACGGATAGATCGGATCCAGTTGGTGGCTGGCAGTCCACATCGGGTGCTGTGTCTGCGTTGTCGGTTACAATTGGCGTTGGGTAATTGTATTTGGCAGAATCTTGTCCAGGATCCACCGGCACCGACATGGCGACCGGACAGTCTAGTTCTGGCTTCTCTTTATCTGAGATACGAATTCCACCCCAAAACATATGTAAGTTCACTTTAAATAAAAATGCGGAGAAATTTGTTCAGATTTGTTTAGCTGAATGTACTTCACAAGAGCTTTCAAGAGCAATGCCTTAACCAGTTCGCGCCGGATGACGAATATAAACGCAAGTTAATATGAACGCAAAGTTTTCCCCAGATTCAAAACGGATGACGCATAAACACGCCACGAGCATGCCAGGAAATGTCTGTCAGCAGCGAGCAAGGCCAGAAATGTCTGTCAGCAGCGAGCAAGGCCAGAAATGTCTGTCAGCAGCGAGCAAGGCCAGAAATGTCTGTCAGCAGCGAGCAAGGCTGGAAATGCGTGGGTGTGCTTCCCGGTACTTGCGGCCTGAACCTGCTTCGGATCGAGTTTCGTTAAAAATAATCTTGCGCGTCGGCTTGGTGATGTTAAAATAATCCCGGCGCGAACTGGTTAAGAGTAGGTTTTTAAAAAATAAACAAAATCTTCAACTTTAAACTGTAACTGGCAGTATATACTGAACTGATCACAGCCAAAGTCAGAAAGAAAGATTGAAGATAGAGACTATTGGCAGCCATTCAAAAAAGAAATTAACCAAATCAATGTTGAACAAATGTACTGGTGTGAATTATATTAATGACACTAAACCCGTAAACCGCCCGGCAATTATTCCTTCGGGGCATGCCGCCATGTAGAAGGAAAACAATTAAAGAAGATCATTTCCAAACGTGTCTCAGGAAACAAATAATCTTCAAGTTCAAGGGCCAGAACTGAAAGAGTGGAAGTTTAGAAAGTTCTCATTAGTTTTAACCGCATAGCATGTGAGCATGCCCGTTTGCATTATCTAGCCAAACGCATGTTTTGTTTGATTCTGTAGGAGTGAGCACTACACTAGTAAACTGATGATACCACCTGGGTGTCCAGTTAAGCGAATTTCATGACATCAACAATTTGAAGTTTCATTGTAACATTCTTCGTTACCGTGCCGAATTCGCTTCGCATGTGCATGGGCGAAAACCAGACTTGACCATTTTGTGTGGTACTAATTAGGTCACTCTCACTAGTTTAAACCTAACCTACTAATCACGTACCCGAGACATCAACGGTGAAAGAGCAAGACTCTTGATTGCCAGCGTCATCACTGACTGAGCACACCACCGTGGTTTGACCCAACGAAAACTCCGAACCGGATGGTTCCAGGCAGGTAACAACGAGAATGGAAGGCACGTTGTCCTTAGCAGCTACAGCGACCCATTCCACAGTGGCAAAGTCTTTGCCTGCATCAGTCGACTTCACCATAGACACAGGGCACGTCATTGTCGGCTTTTCGTCATCTGCGATAACAAAATAACAGCGTTTTCACATTTTTGTTTAATTCCATTTTAGTTCACGTAAAAAACACCAAAAAAACTGATTTTTGGTTAGTTTTGGGCAAAGGCACTTCTTTTTTGTTTGTTTTCTTCTGTTTTAAATATTATTTGATAGGTTTCTTAATAAAACTGTTAGATATGACACATAAAATTTAATTTTTAAATTTGGGTTCCGAAGGACGAAGCAATAGTGGTTTAATTGCCTTGCTTAAGGACACACGTGTCAACACCGGGACTCAAAAGCAAGAAATAGAAACAGAAAGGGATTGGATACCAACAAACTTTGCACCTACCTGTAACAACAACTTCAAAGTTGCAGCCTCTTTTGTTACCGGTTTGGTCATAAGCTTTGCACTTGACCAAGGTGCTGCCAATCGGGAACGCTGTGTTCGAAAGCGGAAGGCATGTGATGGTCGGATTGGGGTCAACATTGTCAATTGCCGTTGCTAAATCGTAGATTACATTGGTAGTTGCTATGCCGTCATCGGTGGTCACATCAAGCATCGGGATTGGGCAAGTGATGCTGGGCCTTTCGGCATCTGTAAATAAATTTAAAAACAAAATCAAAATCAGAACAATAGTGCCGAGGTTGCAACTGGTGTTTGCTCTCGGCTATGTTCCAGTAGCTCACCTGGAAGGGCTATTGGGTAAAGACAGACGGGGCTAGTCACGAAATTGAGGTGAATTGAACCTGGGGCCATCACGATCCTTGTGTGACGTCTGTATAGGTGCAGCCGTAGTCCTTGACAAGACCGAGTCCTACTTTAAGATTTACTGCTTTCCCCTCAATCGCGAAAAAGTAACGTCAAGCTGGAATTATGGCCTCTGAGATCATAATGAGATTGCAAACTAATTATGTTTAGACTTCAAGTTGTCTGGATCAACTTGATCAGATCCACTGTCTGGCTGCCATATTTATCTATTTCTTGGAAAGAACAAGGTATGCGTCGGTCAGAGCTGATGAAATGGCTAACCCTAGTGGACAAGGGTATTAAAGCTTAAAAGGGCCTTTTCTACAATTTAAATGTTCATACCTATGACTCCAATAGTGAATTCGCATTCATCGCTGTTTTGGTTCTTATCAGTGACCGTGCACGTGATGGTGTTTTCTCCAAATTCAAATTGCGAACCGGGCGGTTTCACGCAAGAAACAACCGGGCTCTCATCTGCATTGTCGTATCCCGTTGGTATTACGTAGTCCACTGTGGCGTAACGTACCCTCCTGTCGGTAGATCTGTCTGCTATTGGCTCTGGGCAAGTAATCGTTGGTTTTTCCTTGTCTAAAGATTAAAAAAATAAAATAATAACAATCATGAAAATATAACCAACTATTTAGGACACCCTGCAGGAATCTAGGTTAGTTCAAATCGACTTTTACTAAACTTAATATTTTATACATTTTGACGATTACAGCTTATTTTAACCAGTTTGCGCCAGGATTATTTTAACAACTCCGAGCCGACGCGCGGGATTATTTTTATTAAAACTAGATCCGAGGCGGGTTCAGGCCGAGAGTACCGGGAAGCACACCCACGCATTTCAGACATTTCTACCAATGTGACGTGTTTATGCGTCAGCCGTTCTGAATCTGGGAAAAAAATTTGCGTGTATGCAACGTCCTCCGGCGCGAACTGGTTAACTTGCACAATAAACTGTGGCGCAATTGGAGTTATGCCATTGGGTAACGTCTCGTGAAAATGACTGCCGCAGACGTGAATTCAATAATAAATTTTTCCCTTGAAAAAAAATATGTAATTGTCATAAGGAATCGATGTAATATCCGTACTGGCAAAACTAAATTAAAAACAAACGCTAGATACCCGTGATGGTGACGGCGAAATCGCACGTGGCCTCATTTCCGTATTTGTCATTAGCCGTGCAGATGACCTTTAGATCAGGTTCAACGAAGAATTGTGAGCCCGATTGCCGTACGCAGGTGACCACTGGACTGACATCGGCGTTATCGCTTGCTACAGGTGTGACATAGACGATGGTTGCGTACGCTTTCCCAAAGTCTGTGTTCTGAATCTTGGCATCAGGGCACGTCAATTTGGGAGCTTCCTGATCTGGGAACAAAAATATTAAATGCAAAGAGAAACATCAGAATTCAATTTCATAAAATTACCCTAATGTAACCGAACATTACAAAACACGTACTACTTGAGTAAACTGCAGTATGCAGTACTCTAACTACACTGGCCTTTGAGAATTGTGTAGTATTTTGTAGTATTTATTTATTTATTTATTTATTTATTATTTACCCTGGGGTAACCTTCTCAGTGAAACACTGTTTTCCAGAGGGACCCAGCATGTATACAATTTTTTTTTTTTTTTTTTTCAACGTAGTCGAGCCGATGGCACGTAAAGGCGCCTCTGGCTGCCGGCCACGACTCGTTAATGACTACGGTTGGTTTTTTTTTTTTTTTTTTTTTTTTTTTGTAAGGATGAACGAAATGTCCAGAAACACCGGGGCGAACCCCTTCTCTTAGCGATAAGTGTGACTGGGTTCTTTTACGTGCGTGTCCAGGTTCAATATATACACAATACACACACGGGACCAACAGCTTAACATCCCATCCGAAGGACGAAGCAATGGTGGTTTAATTGCCTTGCTTAAGGGACACACGTGTCCCGGCCGGGATTCGAACTCACGCTCTGTGGAACAGAAAACACACGCTCTTAACCACTCGGCCACGACACTCCACGAAAGTACTGTGTACTGTACCCAAAATGAATGCCTAGGACATTAGGGTGAAACAAAAAGTGCTCATACACTGTATAATCTCCTCTCCTCCCCCTCCCCCCTTAATTTATTTTAAAAATAAACAAAATTATAATATATATATATATATATATAATGTAATCGGCATCTATCACAATCCAAAGTGTAGGCACCGAGACAGGTGTGTGCTAAGGTCGGTGACGTAATGCGCACAATAAGTTCAATAGCGTATAATCGCAGGCCTGATTTGATGTGTATACGAAGATGCTACACGGTATTCTATGTCATTATGCTGATGAGTGCCACACGGTACGAAACAGTCTGTCCAGAAATAAATATGCCAAAGTTATTTTAACTCGTATCCTGAATTTATTTATTTTATATATATATATATAAAAACAAAAAAAACAAAAAAAATTAAATAAATAAAACAATGCCACTTATCTGCTCTAATTTCATGAAACATGACACTTTGTTTAAATATCTAGCTGTAGAAAAAAACACCAGCATTTACCTTTCACTTCGATCTTGAAATCGCACGACTTTGTGTTCCCAGCGTCGTCAGTTGAAGTGCAAGACACTGCCGATGTTCCAATTGAGAATTGCGAGCCTGAAGCCTTTTCGCAAGTGACTTGTATGTCCTCGTCTACGTTATCGGATACAGCCGGTAGCTCATAGTTAATGGTGGCAAAAGCCTGGTCTTCATCGGTCAAACGATCGATCATGTTTACTGGGCATTCAAACTGGGGCTGTTCTTTGTCTGTGATAAAAAAAAAATACCAACAAATAATTAATGTAACAACAAAAATCAAAATAAAAAAAGCATAAAACCTCAACGTTACAACTATTTCAGCACCAAAAAATTGCTAGAATTTTGAATATTTTGCTGTTGTGATTGTTGTAACGTACCCCTCCCCCCAAAAGATGTAAAATATTTGTTCATACATGAACCTCTTATTAAAGCTGTCTTTGGGGGTTCTCATAGAAATCCTGAAATGCAATTCCTTGACTTTTCATGCTTTTTGCCCTTGACCAAGATTATATAGTACGGCCGATAGGTGATAGACTTGTGACTTTGATAATACAGGCAAGGAATTTAGCACACATTCATAGTATGTCATGAGAAAGATATTGTTGCTATATAGCCATTGCATATTTTTTCTTTAAAAAAAATGTATAGGTAGAGTAACATGCAATGGCAGCCAAACATTTAAAAAAATTGCTTGTTATTCTAAATGTCATTTTACAAATCTGCGATGGTCCTATATGTGACCCGCTCCATCGTAATCAGGAATAAGTCGCTGGGGCTGTTTTACGCAATTGGTCGTTGAAGTGAACGCATTGTTGAAAATCGTGACCAAGTCGTTTTTCTGAACATTTTTTTTTAGGAAGTGTAGTTATCACAGATTATTGTCATTAATGTCTTGTATGTAAAAACGATCAATAAAGATGAAAATGAAGAGGATTTGTGTGCGCTGTCCGTATGATTTTGGTCAATTTTGTTTATTTCAAAGCTGTTTTTCTCGGAATGTGGATTCGGCAAATAAATATACACATGTCATCTTCATCAGACCATAACTCGTTAACCTAGGAAGATACACACTTGTGACGAAAGCTTATGAAATTCCCTTTCTCACCATGTGCATATCTCAAAAAGTAATATCGAGACTTATTCCTGATTTCGATGGAGCGGGTCACATATCCAAATATCTTACTCTGACTTTGTGCCCACTTTCTTGCTTGTATCATCAAAGGCACAAATCGCCTAAATATTTTCCCTCTCTATTACACTATCAGATCAAAATGTGGGGACAATTGTGGAGGTCTGTACCTTCAACTGTAACATCAAACGAGCACGTCTCTATATTTTTGGCCGAATCAGTTGCACTGCACGTGATGGTGGTAGTGCCGACATTGAGTGATGAGCCAGGGGCGGGGTCGCAGACAACTAGCACCACGCCGTCCACGCTATCTGTTGCTGTCGGACGAACGTAGGATACCGTCGCGATGGGTTCACGCGGGTTGGTTTCGATTTCCATGTTTACTGGGCATTCCATCTTGGGTGCTTCGTCATCTAAAGAAACAAATCAGGGGTATACAGAAATCAACAATAATTAAGCGGGGATCGAAACCCTCAACCTACCCAATGATGGCACGTGTCTTGTTCTCAGTTATCATGGTAACCACTGAAAACAAACGAACTCAAAACTTTAAATGCTGGTAATTTATTTTTTAAAGACTCTTGAATGAAATGTCAGGTTGTCATTAAAGAGATTGTAAACGTTTGGTAATTACTCCAAAATTGTATGGCACTTAAAACCTACTTGGTAAGAAGTACAGCAGCTTTGGGTAGTATAATGCATTTTTATAACTTTTTCAATCGAAGTACTGCGGTTATGGAAAAAGATATCACTTGTTACCCCCAAAAATTTTAATCGGAGAAGCGTTACTACAGTGACGTTTCTCAGATTGTGTATTCTAATGCAGATTATTCTTTCTGCGTGGACATAACCGCTCCAGATTTTCGGCAATATCTCAAAATCACTACCACCTTTTGAAATTCCCGAACATCAAACTAAAGGTGCTTTACGTTTAAAGAGGGCACTATTTAAATGGACGGATGCCATTTTGAGAAATGTTCGAGCATCTGAAGATCGCCATAGCGAACGATCGATATACCAAACAAATGTTGTGGTTTCCGTGGCGTTTGCTATAGCGGCGTTTCACTGTATTATATCTGCGTTTGTATTAGATTGGTGTTTGTTAAGCCAGAAGGTGGAGATTTTAGGTCACTTGCATCCATTTTTACTACTGGCATGGACAAGAAACCTGTTTAGTTCACCCCACCGATTCTTTGTCAGAGATTGTCACTTTTTTTGCACCAGGGATTTTACGACTAGCCCCATGTCCTTGGTCAGGCAAGCCGTAAGGTGAGTTGGAAGGGGGGGGGGGGGGGGATTGACAGTTACATTACCCTTGACTTTAACAAAGAAGGCACACTCTTTTTTATTGCCAGCGGTATCGGTGGCTGAACAAGTGACGTCAGTTTGTCCTATCGGGAATGGGAAGTCCTGAGTTTTGCTACAGACGATCTGTAGGTTCGAGTCCACATTGTCGGTTACTTGGGTTGAAGGGTAGACGATTGTTGCGTATGCCTGACCAGGGTCAACGGTTATGTCTGGCATGTCCATAAAACACTGGTACTCGGGAGCCTCATTGTCTAAAATTTAAAAAAAAACAGAAAAAAGGGAAAACAAATAATCAATGATTACAATGATCAAAAAAGTTTAAAAGACCGTATACTGGTTTTAAACTTCCCGGGTTCACAGTTCGAACCTAGAAAACACCGAAACTGAACAGTGTCTTCCTGGAATGACTTAAAAAAAACAAGCATTCTCAGTTCTCTTAATAAAATAGAAAAGTCGCAAACGTTTGTATACATTTAACCAGTTCACGCCGAAGGACGTATATACACGCAAAGTTTTTCCGAGATTTAAAACAGATGGCGCACAAACACGTCATGAGCAAGGTCGTAAATGTCTGTCAGCAGCGAGCAAGGCCGGAAATGCGTGGGTGTGCTTCGGCCTGAACACACCTCGGATCCAGTTTCTTAAAAAATAATTCTGCGCCTCGGCTCGGTGAATGCTACAATAATCCCGGCGCGAACTGGTTAATAAAATTAAAGAAATGTCGAAAATGTTTGAGAAAAAAATTCACTGCACTGATGACCAAAGGATGAAATAGAGGAATGTACTCCATGATTTTTACCTTCAACTGTGATGGAGAATGGGCACGTCTTTATGTTGTCGGCAGAATCTTTGGCGGTACACGTGACAGAGTTTTCCCCAATGCCAAGCGGTATGCCCAGTGCTGGTATGCACGTTACTTCTACGCCAACATCTACGTTATCAGTGGCTTCGGGTACAATGTAATTTGCTTCGTACGTGGACACACGTGGGTCCGTGTCTTCGGTCATGGACAACGGGCAGTCAAACTTGGGTGCTTCCTCATCTAAATGACAACAAAAGACAAAAAAGTTCAAATCAAAACAAAAATAAAGAAAACACTGACCGACTTACTCTTTCATGGCAAGACTTATAATTGTGGGTTTTCTACCAATGTCGACATACCGGGTTTGCTTCCTATTCTTGTAAATATGGTACAAACAAAACCCAACTTATTCGATGATAAGGAGAAGAACAAACAAAATGTTCATACCTGTAACTCTCACGGTGAACGAGCACAATCCTGTATTTCCGGAACTGTCAGTGGCCTTACAATCGACCTTGTGCGTCGCAAGTGGCAATTGCGAATCTACCCCCGGTTCGCAGGTCACCACAAGGTTTGTGTCCATGTTGTCAATTGCGGTTGGAATGGTGTATTTGATGGATGCGTAGTCCTTTCCAGAATCCATTGATTTCTTCATGGGGTCCGGGCAGGTCAGCTTTGGTTTCTCATTATCTGAACAAGCAAAATTGTAATTGGAACACATCCTGAAACCGTCTCATAAGCCCTGTTCGCACTGGACCTTTTTGGATAAAACTTACCAAGACGATGGGTACTTTTCCCATTTTAAGTCCAGTGCGGACAGCCTAGGACATTTTCCTCTCAGTTACTTTTCCCCGAGTTTAGTGGTTACTTTTACCGGGTAACTTTTCCCGAGACGATAAGTCCAGTGCGAACAGCGCGAGTCGGTAAAAGCGGCTCAGGGAAACGTACATCCGGCCCCCTAGTGCGAGGTCACAAGACACCGCGCATGCGTTCTTTGCATTGTTTACGTGCATGCACATCGCATCGTGATCACATTCGCATGTGGTTCTGCAAAAAGATTCAAAGTGTTGTTGTTCCTTTGGTCAAAATTATGGCAGATATTATTATTGACACATTTGGAAATTTGATTAGTGCTACCAGTGCATCATTTCCAGATGATATTAAGAACCCCGTGTCTTACAACGAAAGAAAGCACGACAACGGACAATGCAAAGCGTCTTCAAGAGTCATTATACTGACAGCTCAGTTACTTCTACCGTGGTCTCGGTAACATTTTCCCGAGTCGAAAGTCCAAGTGCGAACAGTGGTAAGAGTTGACAATTTTTTATTTTACCATCGTCTCAGTAAAACCTTCCCCCAAAAAGTCCAGTGCGAACACGGCCTTAGGTCTATAACCCGAACTCCTTTGTGTGAAATACTATGAACATTCTTCGTCCTTGCAAATCCCAACACCCTGTGCTATTAAACTTTGTACTAAACAGCTGGACTCCATCAAACCCTTGTGTTGGAGTTTGGCGGGATGGGGATCGTTGGGGGAAAGTTTATCTTTTGCAACTATCCAAAAAGTAACCAACCAAATTATTCAATATTTTTTTCTTCACTTTAATGTATGCAAATTTACCTAGTCAGTTTCCCTTGGTTTATTTATGTATAATAAATTAAAATGTTGTATCTGCATTGATCGAGTTATCCCCACAATGTCGCTTCCCAGGTTGTTTCGTAAAATTGGACGTGGTCCGTGTGACGTGTGACGTGGTCCGTGATCCCTGGCCACATGGCATTCTGGTGTTTATGAGTTCTGACTACCCACTGAAAGAGAATACTGACAATTTGGGAGACCGCCAACATAGGACAAGATAGCTCAGTTAGTAGAGCGCGGTCCGGTATTAGGACGCATCTTACACGTACATCTCAGCTGCATTTTGGAAAATGTCCTTTTAGTACTTGACTCAAATTCGAAATCTTAGAATATTATTTTCTCGGACTACACGACATTCACAGAGCTAAAACTTGGTCATGTTATGTTGAGAATCTTGCTGCTTGAAACGATACAAAAATGCACAACTTACAATTTGTACACTATAAGTTTAATGTACATTTTGACAGGATTCACCCTAACCCATTGGGTATTAACTAATTTTGTCACGCACAAAAATGTTGGTGTTGGCGACTGCTCAAAATGAAGGTATCATGAATCAATCAAAATCCTGCCGTACCGCTAGGCTTACAATTCTCAATCCATCGAAATCCCCCAGTTTTCAATAAGAAAAATATTGAATCCACCAAAATCCTCCAATAGGGGTATAAATTTGGATGGATTCAGGAAGGTTATAGTGCTGGTTGAATTAGAAAAAAAAACAGAAAAAAAAAAATCCTTCGTACCGGTGACAGTAATAGTGAATGAGCAAGACTCCTCATTGGACGCATCATCCTTGGCTGTACAGGTAATGCTGTTTTCGTCGATGAAAAACTGCGAGGCGGAGGCCGGAGAACAAATCACTGCCGGCTCCACGCCGGAATTGTCCTGTCCGCGGGGAATAATCCAGTCCACGCGAGTGTACTTTTGGTCCGGGTCGGCTGATCTTGTCATGCTGACTGGGCACGTGATGACCGGTTTTTCATTGTCTAAAAAAAGATAAATAAATACAAAAAAAGTATTTTCAAATTAACAAAATACTATAAATTGCTGAACTGTAATATTGTTATATAGAAAAATATAAAAAAATGTAATTTTTTTCCAAACATTTGTGAAATATTTGACCCCAAAATGACCTTTCAGAATCTCCCTACCCAACGATTATTGTCACCAACTTTGGTCGAGAAGTCTGGCTTTTCATAAACAATTAACAATTAACCTAATCAAAATATTTGTACTTTTTCGGAAGTTTGTAATTTGTACTTTTTCCCATAGGTATTGTACACGATACCACTAATGAAACCACTCACCATAAACCTGAACCGGAAATTTGCAGCGTTTCGAATTGCCCGCCAAGTCAGTTGCAGTGCACACAACCTCATTAATTCCAATATCAAGTTGCGAGTTGGATTTCGGCTCACAGTTGACGGAGAGACCCTCTTCGATGTTATCCTTGGCTATCGGTTCATCGTAAGCAATGGTTGAATACTTCTGCCGAAGGTCCGTGGATTCCACCATGGGATCTGGGCAAGTTAATCTTGGTTCCTCCTTGTCTGGGCAAAAACAAAATCCAACAAATCCTGATGAAAGTGTGATCTAAACAATTTAATACCCCCTCTCCCCAAAAAGTATTCAAATCTTGAAAATGCACCATTGTGCCCTATTTATCTTTGTTTCGATTTTTGTTTGGCCATTTTCAAGGATATTTAGGTTATTCAGCAGTTTGTTTCGTTTTTTTATTTTTTTATTTATACGGACAAATTGTGATGTAATTTCACACAGAAACATCAAAGTTGGTTATTTCAGCACCGAAAGTTCTTGGAATTTTGAATATTTTGTTGTTGTATAAATACGTGACCTGTCACCACAAAATGAGTATTAAGTCGCACGATGTGATTCGGAAATATGGCCATCCAAAGTCAAAATTTGAAGGGGTGGTCAATTTTAGGATTTTGCGTAATTTGGAAAGCCCAAGTCCTCCTCTACATATATTCCTATTTTTTGGGTGCAATCAGATGATCGAAAACCTCTTAAAATACGCAATTTTGCGTAGTGTTTGCGTAGTTAGTGTTTGGATTAAAGTCCATTAGTGGTCTAATTAACACGGTAATTAATCAGGTCCTCGTAAGTATCCCACATTTTCGAAATTTTGATAATTTGTTGTTTATACAATAGTTTGTATGTGTGGACAATTTCAAGGAAAAAAATAATAATGATTAGAACATAGCCGTTGCTATGCTCAACCGAACCTTACTTGTCCTGTTTTGTAATCTTTTGCGGGTTTTGTTTAAGATGTTTAAAGTAAGTTTTCTCACAAACGCATTTTGTGAAACCCATGACTTTCTAGAGCGCTGTAAAAAGTATTTATCGCAAAACCCCCAAGTGTTATGTACCATTGGAAAGCTCTCTTTCTCAAGAATTTGAAAATACCAATATCTCAATTTTCAATATTTCTGACTTTACTCTCATTTTGTGGTGACAGGTCACATATGTTCTTTTCTGTGGTGATCGACTGTTGTTTTTTTTGCAGTACAAGACTGTAAGCCAATAAGCAATGTTTATTCCCGGATAAGAGCCAATTTTGGGGTTTACTATTTGAGAAGAAAACCCTTTTTAATAAAAAAAAAACACCCCTTTTTAATAAAATTTTAATAAAATTAACCCAAATTGTCAAATAATGTTCACACATTTTAGAGTATCAGAAAGTTGCACAGAATAAGTCATTTTATTATCTGAAAATGTCAGGGAATTTTAAGACAATCTGCAAATATTGTTTGTTACAAACATTTTAGTATTTTTAGTTGGAATTTAAAGTCTAAGATTTGTAGCAATTGTTTGGAGTTGGTAGATAAACTCCCAAACTTTATTGACATTGAGAATTGCAAAAACAAACATTTTTTGGGGAAAACATCAAATCAATTATTTGTGAAAGAAGGCACGCAACAATGCTAGCCAATCTTATGCTGCGTTCCAATCGCGTCATTTTTATCGTGTTCACCGTGAATTTCTCCATGTTCACGAGTGGGTTGCATTTCAAACGCTACTCACCAAGACGCACGCGTTGTGGTAAGGACATATTTTATCGAGCAAGAACTCGTACGTGAACCAACACGCATGCGCGAGTATTTCATTCCTTTATGAAGTCGTGAGCATGGAGAAAAAAATTCCACCTCGAGTTCACCACTGGTGAACACGAGTTGCCAGGCGATTAGAACGCTATTATACGACTCTTGAACTCGTGATTACGATAAACACGACACGATTGGAACGCGTAACATACCTGTTACAATAACAGGGAAATCACAAAAAGCATTGTTTCCCTTGTTATCAGAGGCAATACACTTGACTGTGGTCGTGCCCGTTGGGAACTTGTAGCTCGGAGGTTTGTCACAGGTCACCGTGGGATTTGGATCTGCGTTGTCCTTCGCTGTCGGTAGTGCGTAGTTCACGGTGGCATAGGCCTGTCCAAAATCCGTCCCCTTAAGAATACTAGTGCTGATACAATCCAAGGTTGGTTTTTCGTCATCTGCCAATTTATACAAGTACAATCAAAGATCAAATACATCACAGTCTGGACTTATTTGGGCTGATCATCTTTTTGCAATAAAACAAATAATTAAGCATACATCATTTACATCAACGATTGCCTGATAACAATGTTTGTGACCTTCAAACAAAATCTGGTCATAAAAAAATCACTGTATTTAGGGTTCGTACCTGCTACTGTCACAGAGAAGTCGCAGCTTTTTGTGTTGTTACTGCCATCGGTGGCAGTGCACGTGACCGACGAAGTCCCAATTGGGAAATTGTTATCGAGCGGAGAGAGGCATTTAACGTCTGGAACGACATTTGTGTTATCCGTCGCCCCTGGAATATCATAGGATACGAACGCGTACGGCTTGCCCGCGTCAACAGATTTTTTCATCTCTGATGGGCAAGTCATCTTTGGCTTTTGATTATCTGTGAAGGAACAAAAATTTAAATTCATTATTGTTTCAATGCCAGGCACGCTGTGAACCTCTCATTATTATAACTCCAGCTGGCTTTACCCGACTTAAGGCAGTCTTTTAAGACTAGCTTTTCTTTAAGCTAGTCACAAGTCCCTTCATAAAGGCAGTCACAAGTAACCAGGGATGTAGTGAAGTCCATCACTAGTCCCTGTAAGTCCCTGAAAGTCCCTGAAAGTCCCTGAAAGTCCCTGAAAGTCCCTGAAAGTCCCTGAAAGTCCATCACAAGTCCATCACAAGTCCATCACAAGTCCATCACAAGTCCTCCAGTTTCAATTCCAACCACAAGCTATTCAAATGAGCTTTGACAAAAGCATTTCTTTGTCATTGTTCAACCAGTTACTTATGACTGGCCTTATGGCTGGCTTTATGACTGGACTTGTGACTAGACTTGTTGCAGGGACTCGAATACAACTCTGCAAGTAACTGGATGAACAATGACAAAGAAATGCTGTTGTCAAAGCTGATTTGAATTGGAACTGGAGGACTAGTGATGGACTTGCAGGGACTTGCAGGGACTTGCAGGGACTTGCAGGGACTTGCAGGGACTTGCAGGGACTTGTGATGAACTCGACTACATTCCTAACCTAAAGGGTTTAAATCAGGTGCTATAAACACGGACTTTGAAACTGCAGATGTCCAACTGCTTTTGACTTTTAAGCAATCGTCATGTGGTCCCTGGCATCATATTAAATCAATGTCAAGAAGCTGGCAGCCACATTAATAAAAATATAGTTCAGACAGGGCAGGGACTACACCGGTGGTTTCCACCCCCCGGTTAGCTCTTGATTTTTGTGACAGTAGTTTAGTGCCTTATCTAATGAAAACCATTGACAAGCCGCAGAAAAGAAGGTAGGGAAGGTTTAATGGAAGGTTTTCCTCATTCCTTAAAGCAGACCCCCAGATGAAGAAGGACTATTCTTGCAAGACTTTAAGAGTAGTTTTTGTTGAAACTCGCGTACGTCCACGAACAGCATCATAAGCCTTAATATTTGACATGTTCTGTTTCTCACAACAGTTGTGCTCCATCCTCACCTAAGCTCTTGGAAGTACAGTTGCAGTACTCCTGCACCGAAGCCCTTCATTGTGGGATTGACATACGACAGTGAAATATTCCATGAGACTTTATTTTAAAGAGTTTGGGACAAAAGCAAAAAAAGTCTCATACTTTAAATAAAATGTGTACTGTCACAACGTTACGAGCATTTCATGGAGCAGTGGGACAAAGTAAAAGTGTGTTATAAAAACAAAACTAGCTTGCCTATATTCTGCGTTAACTCATTATTATATATTTGTTTCTTTTTTATTAATGTCGAAAATATTCTACAATAATTATAATAATGCCGTCCATGCCTTTCACTGTCACGGTGAATTCACACTCGTCACTGTTCTTAGAGTTATCGACGACTGTGCACTTGAACGTCTTTGGTCCAAGCTCGCTGATCTGCGAGTTTGGAACTGGACCGCAGGTCACCGATGGTGAAGGGTCGACGTTATCGTTTGCTGAGGGCTCCTCGTAAACAACAGTGGAATACGGCTTCTCGGGATCAAGGAACGATGTCATGTCGATGGGGCAAGTAAACGTTGGCTTTTCCTCATCTAAAAATTCATATTTTAATTGATCATTGATTAGTTTCGAACGCAGAAATCAACTTCAGCAGTGTTAACCTGCCACCTCCAGATTACACACACCAGTGCCCCACCAATGTTTGCAGTTTTGCAAATGTACTATCATTTCATGTCGATCAGACAAATTTGAACTGTATTCAGATTAAATGATACATCCCTTGTGGTATACTTGTGTAATATAAAAGATTTTAAAAAGTTGTATCCTCATTGAGTGATCCCCAGAATGCCACCTCCCAGGTTGTATTGTAAAATTGGGCGTAATCCCTGGCCACACGGCATTCCTGGTGTTTATGACTTCTGACTAGCACCCTCGACAAAGATACTGACAATTTAGAATACCCCTAACATAGGGCAAGATAGCTAAGTTGGTCGAGCGCCGGCACGGTATTCCGAAGGTCACATGTTCAAATTCCACTCCTGTCAGTTTTCTTTGCTTACTTTTTATAATATGAATGCAAATTTAATAGTGCTGGGTTTTAAAACCAAATCTTTTAATATTCGGTTTTAATTCCACTATTCGGTTTCAATTTAGAAAACCGAATATTCGAAACTAACCCAAACAAGTGTAGTCTTCCATTTTTGTGTGACACACAAGCTGAAGAAGACAATTGTAACATCTTCCAATTTGCTCAACGGTCTACGATTGTACTAGTGGTTTCATTATTAGCCTGCCCATTTGACTTATTTGTGAGTTCCCATTCAATTTTCCCCCCACATCACAGCTCTGGGGTGTTTTTGTAAAGACCCAGTGGTCACTGAATCCTCCTAACTATAACCAGTCATTGAGAGGGCATTTCTTGTGGCACCTCACTCATTACTTTTTGCTGGTATGATTGTGAGCTGGATGAGAACTTCCGTTGAAATCAAATAATCGGTATTCGGTAAAAATTAGGATAACCGGATTTCGAAATCTCCGATTTCTCCCACCCCTAAAATTTACCTAGTCAGTTTCCCCCATGGTATATTGGTGTAATATTTAACATCAAGGTGTTATAAAACAAAATCTGCCTGCTTTTTTCTTGTGTTGGAATCCATACAACATTCTATTTTCGTTCGGCTTCGAATAATTCTTCAGGAATCGCGTCAGGATTCTAGTTTTACTACACCGTCCAAATCAGTAAATAATTTATTATTTCAATATGCTTTCTGGTATATAGTTTTTTTCCCGACTTTCAATAAAAAAAAATTGTAAAAAAACAAATCATACCCGGTACGTACCTGTGACATGAACTGAGAAAGTGCAAGTTGCGATATTCCCAGCATCATCTCGTGCAGTGCACAAGACCACATTGGGCTCAATAAAGAACTTGGATCCAGAGGATTTCTCGCAGGTGACCGATGGATTTGAGTCAGCGTTATCGGTGACAGACGGCAAATCATAGATGACAGTGGAATACGATTGGCCAGGGTCGGTCAGTTTATCAAGGACTTCCAGGCAAGTCATCTTCGGCTTTTCTTCATCTGAAAAATCCAACATGAATTGTTGGGTCAACAACTGCTAGAGAAATTTAGTTTTTACCGTTTCCAATTGCCAAAAGTGCAGTAAAGCATTCTTTGAATAGTATAAACCATATTGGGTCGTACTCGGCCGGTCGTACTCGGCCGGTCGTACTCGTACTCGGGCGGCCGTACTCGTACTCGGGCGGCCGTACTCGTACTCGGGCGGCCGTACTCGGGCGGCCGTACTCGTACTCGTACTCGGCCGGTCGTACTCGTACTCGGCCGGTCGTACTCGGCCGGTCGTACTCGTACTCGGCCGGTCGTACTCGTACTCGGCCGGTCGTACTCGTACTCGGCCGGTCGTACTCGTACTCGGTCGGTCGTACTCGGCCGGTCGTACTTGGCTGATCATACTCTGCTCAAGTGTGAGTGCCAACATACCTTTGACTTTAACGGGGAAAGAGCACGTCTTGATGTTGCCGTACTTATCCTCGGCCTTGCACGTGACTGTTGACGGTCCGAGCGGTAACTGCGAGCCAGAGGGTTTGTCACAAGAGAAGGTCGGTGAATCGTCAGCGTTATCGGTGGCGGGTGTTAGAACGTAGGTGACTGTGGCGTATGCCTCGCCCTTGTCGGTTGACACCCCTGTCATTGCTTCGGGACAGGTGAAACTGGGTTTTTCATTGTCTGCAATTTGAAAAAAAAAATGGCTATTAAGGGGATATGGCTCTAACATTCATCAATTTATAATTAAAAAAAAACACCAAGTGATCAGCGGACCACGTGTATTGCCTTGTACATCTCATGGTCGATCCCTTTATGTTTTGTGTTTGTAAACAAAGTCAAAGTGTGCATTTGTAAACACCAACCTGTATTGATCCCTAGATGATCCTTGACCTATAAACCCACACCCAAGGATCACTTCATCTAATAAGTTATATTTAAAATTCATCAAATTCTCAAGACAAAGAAATATTAGAAGCTTATTTGAATCATGGCCTCTAATGACACCTACATGACCGTTGACCTCAGTCATCCAATAAAGGATCGTGTCTTCCCACGCAAAAATGCGCTTTATCTGTTGACGTTTGAATTTTTTTTGGGTGATTTTAGAGACTTGCGCCGTAACCGCCGTGCGGCTTTACCGCAGGAAATTACGGTACATGTGAAGACAGACACTTCAGCAAATGGAATGGACAATCATTTTAATCCGTCAATATTTAGACCCTCTTACTAACCGGTGACTGTGACACTGAATGTGCATTCTTTGGAGTTGAGTGATTTGTCTTCGGCAGTGCATGTCACCTTAGTAACTCCAATTTCAAACTCTGAGTTAGGCAGTTTGTTGCACTTCACCTCGGGGCTTGGGTCAGCATTATCGGTCGCTGTTGGGATATCGAAGTCCACCGTGGCAAACCGTTCACCGGCATCCACAAATTTATCCATGTCTATTGGGCAATCAAACTCCGGTTCTTCTTTATCTGTAGAAATAAAGTCACAAGAAATTGAGTGAGAGTAATCAATTTAATTAATTCATGAAAATCTATTGTTCGGAGAAAGACAATTACCAAAAAAAAAATGAATGTTTTTGTGCTTCGAAATTTTATAAATTTAAAGATGGGTGCCGCAAGGTCCTAAAAATACTTTCTTTTTCTCTCCAAGCGGACTATAGTTGTAGGTTTTGTTTGAATTATTTTTAATGACTTTCCCCCCAATTGTTGGCATTTGTAACATTCTGGGGGGTGGTAGGTGGGCTTAACTCGAAAAAGCATAGAAAATACATCTTTAACAGTATTGTTGGCATTTGGCATATGCATATCTTTCAACGGCTTATGGAATTGTAAAACTCAACAGCAGTGTTTGGCAAATTATGCCTACATACCCTGGACTGTAATGTCGAACGTGCAGTTATTCTTGTTACGTGCTCTATCCTTGACCGAACACACTACAATATTGTCACCAGCGTTGAACCTTGTGTCGGGCGCCGGTGCACAGGCTACCAGCACTTCGACGTCCCAGTTATCGGATGCAGTCGGAATGGGGTAGGATACAGTAGCGAACGATTTCCCGAGATCCATATTTTGAAGCATCGGCGTTGGGCAGGTAAACTCGGGTGCTTCAGTATCTCTGACGTTGACTGGGAACAAGCACTCATTGGTGTTACCAGCGTCGTCCAGGGCGGTGCACGTGACATTGGTTATTCCGATCGTGAAGACGGACTCGGAGGGTGGGGTGCAGGACACCGTTGGGTTATCATCAGTGTTGTCAAAGACTTCTGGATCCTCGTAGGCCACAGTGGTGGTTGAGGACCCAAAATCAGCCGGTTCAGGCATTGGCAACGGGCATTCGATCGTTGGCCCCTCCTTGTCTGAAATGGTAAAAAGTGAAACAGAAATTAATTGGTTAAAGCACCATTTACTGAAAACGAGAAATAAGTGACAGGAATCTTTGCAATTTGTGCAAATTTTCAGTCGACATCTTGAGCAAAAATCATCTTTTGAAAATTTTGAATTAGTTTATGAAAGGCGCAAATTCTGAAACTCTACAATGATACATTCGATAATTTGTACATCTTCATCCATTTTTCTGTTGCGTTGAGGAAACGTAACTTCCCACTTTTCAAAAAGATTTATTCTATCTAGTTAACTAAAAAAAAAAAAAAAAAAGCGCAAGTAAAAACAATTCAATTAAATATTTTGCGAGGCTCCAAAAACAAACCCCAATTTTAGACACATTTCACTCCAACCAATTTCAGTTTTGCGACGTCAGATAATCTTTTTTGACAAGTAAGAAAAAAATAACAAAGAAATGCAAATTTGTCGCAGTTAGACCGTGACTGGACTTGTGATAGACATAAAACCTTTGGTGTATATACCTTCAACCGTGATGGTAAACGTGCATTCGTTCTGGTTATCAGCATCATCAGTAGCAGTGCAAGTGACGTCAGTACCGTCCAATGAGAATTCCGATCCCGACAGGGGAGAACATACAGCAACTGGGGGTGGTTCTACGTTGTCAGTGACAATCGCCTGAACGTATTTAACCGTGGCGTAGTCCTTACCAGAATCGACTGGCACCAACATGGGACCTGAGCACTTGACATCTGGCTTTTCGTTATCTAAAACAAAAAAATAATCATTCAGTCAGTGCTGGTTCCCACCTAGCTGGTCCATGGAATTGGACCAGCTCATGTTCTTCATAGCAACTCAAGTCGACTCATAATTAGTTTTTACTCTGCAGTCAAACTTGACTCACTAATTTTCCATTATACACATCCTTGAATTGTTTGGACAACTTTGAGCGTAATTTTTCTGTATTGTTTACGAAAAGAATTGAACTACATTCTACTGGGAGTGCCATGGCCTCGTGGTCTGAAGCATTGAATTAGTAATCTGTAGGTAAAGGTTGTGGGTTCGAGTCTGGCCTGGAGCTATAGGTGCGAGTGCCCTTGGGCAAGGCACTTTGTCACTCATTGCTTCTCTCCACCTAGGAGTAAATGGGTACCTGTGAGGGTAGATTTAGCTGCTTTGCGCCGAAATGGCAGCATTGAGCTGTATACAGTACTCACGGGGGAGTTCAGATGGTATTTGGAATATTTCGTATGCCCAATGACCAGGGCAATGTAAAGTGTTTTGAGACCATTGTTGAAAAAGCAATATATATAAGCATGACACATTATTATCATTCTTTTTAATCTTATTGGCAGAATAATTATGTTCGGTGTAACTCTTTAATTTCTTAAAGGTAGGATACTTATCTGAAAGTAAATAATGATTCTAGGCATCCAGCAAAATTATTGCGCTAGATATCCTGTATATTATTAGATTGTAAATTATTTATATATAAGATATTTACTTTCAGATAAGTAAGATACTTCTTAATAAAAAAGAGAACAACATAAGAATAACTACCCGGCGCTGGTTGAAAAACGAACTCCGTTTTTCTGGCTTTTCTTGGCATCTATGATTGTAAAATTTCGGACAGGTCAGTTAAACGATATTTACTACAAAAAAACAACCCCCGAAATCCACCCATTCCTGATATTTCAAGCAATTACCAATGGTGTATTCTACCTTAACGAGAAGACATTGAATTAGACAATAAGTTCCAAATCCGCTAAGTGAGTGATTATACACAAAACAAAAATACCGTACCTTTAACGTTAATATCGAATGTACACGACTCCTCATTGTTTGCTGTGTCGCTTGTCTTACACTCAACGGTTGTTTTTCCCAATGAAAATTCTGAATTGGGTAAATCAGAGCAGGTAACCACTAGATTGTCGTCTACATTGTCCTCCGCTGTCGGAACTATGTAGTCTACGGTTGCAAACGGCTTGCCGGGATCCGTCGATTCGTCCATCGGTAGTGGACACTCAAGTTTAGGCTTTTCCTTGTCTGCGATATAATTTAAAAATAGAAAGGCGTTACAAAAATTGTCATTGTGACAAGTTGGTACTGACTTGTCATTGGGTCATTCCGTGTCACAATCAAACATTTGTCAATGTTTGTGACTGGCTCTACCAAAAAGTGTATTATGTCGCAAAGAAGTGAAAATACCGGGTTGGAAAGTCCACAACATAAGCCTCCATTTGGTAGATGATAAGAATCATTGGTTAGGTGTTAAGGTGGCTGCACTAGTAAATAGCAGGTCGTGGGTTCGAGTCTCACCAGAGAACTTGAGTACACTGTGTTTATAAATACGTCAGCAAAAGACAAAAGCTAATTCGTGTACCAAGGTTCAAGTTTTTCTTCTCCAAATTTCTGTCTTTACTTCTATACCCAGCCTGATATGAGACCGAGGGACTACCCCCTTAGTTCCCCATACCTATACACTCTCTAGACTATTGTTACCTAACGCACTCTCCCCCCCCCCTAAAAACTTTAAAAGATTTTCTGAGAAACCACATAATTCCGCAAGCACTATGACCACCACAAAGAAGTGGGGGGGGGGGGGGGGGGGGGCTCTCTTCGGCTCATACCTTGCTTCATATGTTTACTCTCACAAGATTTTTCAGGCCCATCAAAGTGTCGTTTTTGTGTTATTTCTGTGACAGACAGCCGAGAACAAAATAATTCCTCTAGAGAAGAAGCAATTTTGTTGTCTCACTTGGTCAAATTTTTGAACCATTTACTCCGTCTTCAAAACCTGGCTTTGGACCAGTTCATACTTCAAGCGAATACGAACGCAAAGCGAATTTGACATCACAAAGCATTCGCTGCGCCCAATCGCCAGATTTGAAATGTCAAAGGAACAAAGAAATTGGCAAGGCGGGACTCCAACCTGCGACCTCCGAAATACCGGACCGGCGCTCTACCAACTGAGCTATCTTGCCCTATGTTGGCGGTCTCCCAAATTGTCACTACCTTTGTTTGAGGGCGTGTTCAACTTTTGCGAATTCGCACTGCGAAATATTACCCATGTCACAAATTCGCGTCTGCGTTTTTTTACACGTCGAGTATGAACCACCCTCTACTCACATTGTAGCTTGTTCCATACCTGAAACAGTAACATCAAATGAGCAGATGTTTTTGTTGCCAGTATCATCTGTGGCAGTGCATTTGACGGTAGTAGTGCTGATGGGAAACTTGGAATTCACTGCCGGGTTGCACACAATTGCCACATCAGAATCGGCATTATCAGAGGCTGTCGCTACGCCATAGTCCACGGTGGCAGTCGGGGCGCCCTCATCGGTTAGGACGTCGGGCATCCCCACTGGGCATACGATCTCGGGCTTTTCAGTGTCTGTGGAAAAAAATTGCGATTGGAAATTTCAGAGTCGTGACTTGCGACAGACTTGCGAGTGACTTGCGACAGTCTTGCGACAGACTTGCGACAGACTTGCGACAGACTTGCGACTGACTTGCGACAGACTTGCGACTGACTTGCGACAGACTTGCGACAGACTTGCGACAGACTTGCGACTGACTTGCGACTGACTTGCGACAGACTTGCGACAGACTTGCGACAGACTTGCGACAGACTTGCGACAGACTTGCGACTGACTTGCGACTGACTTGCGACTGACTTGCGACTGACTTGCGACTGACTTGCGACTGACTTGCGACTGACTTGCGACTGACTTGCGACTGACTTGCGACTGACTTGCGACTGACTTGCGACAGACTTGCGACAGACTTGCGACAGACTTGCGACTGACTTGCGACAGACTTGCGACAGACTTGCGACAGACTTGCGACAGACTTGCGACAGACTTGCGACAGACTTGCGACAGACTTGCGACAGACTTGCGACAGACTTGCGACAGACTTGCGACAGACTTGCGACAGACTTGCGACAGACTTGCGACAGACTTGCGACAGACTTGCGACAGACTTGCGACAGACTTGCGACAGACTTGCGACAGACTTGCGACAGACTTGCGACAGACTTGCGACAGACTTGCGACAGACTTGCGACAGACTTGCGACAGACTTGCGACAGACTTGCGACAGACTTGCGACAGACTTGCGACAGACTTGCGACAGACTTGCGACAGACTTGCGACAGACTTGCGACAGACTTGCGACAGACTTGCGACAGACTTGCGACAGACTTGCGACAGACTTGCGACAGACTTGCGACAGACTTGCGACAGACTTGCGACAGACTTGCGACAGACTTGCGACAGACTTGCGACAGACTTGCGACAGACTTGCGACAGACTTGCGACAGACTTGCGACAGACTTGCGACAGACTTGCGACAGACTTGCGACAGACTTGCGACAGACTTGCGACAGACTTGCGACAGACTTGCGACAGACTTGCGACTGACTTGCGACTGACTTGCGACTGACTTGCGACTGACTTGCGACTGACTTGCGACTGACTTGCGACTGACTTGCGACAGACTTGCGACAGACTTGCGAGTGAATTGCGACAGACTTGCGAGTGACTTGCGACAGACTTGCGACAGTCTTGCGACAGACTTGCGACAGACTTGCGACAGTCTTGCGACAGTCTTGCGACAGACTTGCGACTGACTTGCGACTGACTTGCGACAGACTTGCGACAGACTTGCGACAGACTTGCGACAGACTTGCGACAGACTTGCGACAGACTTGCGACAGACTTGCGACAGACTTGCGACAGACTTGCGACAGACTTGCGACAGACTTGTGACAGACTTGCGATTGTTATCCATAACAAGCACCTAATTGACAACAACAAAAACAGTCTTCAACATTTTTGGCAGTGCTCCCCAGAAATGTTGATGCATTACGTCATGCCCGCTAATGCACACGCATGATGAGGTAAGCACCAGAATTTTCAGCTTATTAGTGTCAAGGTTCCCAAGACTGGATTTGACTAGAATAAAAACCTAAACCAGACCTGAACCAAGGCCCTGTTTAGGAACACATATGAAATTCATGATTTTAAAAACCCTGTGTTATGAAGTTTCATACAATACCTTTGACTGTGATTGTGAAGGAACAATCAGCGCTGTTGACAGACCTATCTGTGACTGTGCATTTGACTGTGTTTTCTCCAATTTCAAACTCTGACCCTGGCGGTAAGTCGCAAATAACCCCTGGGTTCGGGTCTTCATTGTCCTCTACTATTGGCAGGTTGTATAATACCGTTGCGATGTTTCTGCCTTTGTCAGTGACCTCGTCATCCATTGGTTCTGGGCAAATGATCGTTGGCACTTCTTCATCTGTAATTTTATAAGGTAGAAACCAAAATTTACAAATGTTAATATCGGTAGATTTTAAAAGGAAACTATTTGATTCTCATTTAGGCACCTATTCCCATTTGGGCACATGTTCTCATTCGGGTACATATTCTTATATGGGCACCTATTCTTGTCTGTGCAGCTATTCTCATTTGGGCACATATTCTTATTTAGGCACACTATGAGAAAGCCTTAAATTTGGATCACTTTAGCACCGCTAATGCACAGAAAGAGCCATGAGAATACAATTTTGAAAATAACTCTTCTCTCTCAGTAAGACAGTTCAGTATTCAAACTGCACAGGTGTACACTGATATGGGCCATTGGCAATTTTGGATAAATAACGTGCACGTATAGATGCGTCAGGGGGTTGCTCGACGCGCACGTGTTAATTATAATGCGGGTTCACGTAGTACCGCGTAGCACCTCGTGACATCATTTTTATCCTATGCCTTGACTCGCATCGATATAAGTGGTGGGGCAGTGCTGGTGAGTGCCTAGCAACAAATGATTTAATGATTTTTTTTTGTCCTAACAAATTTTTTATTTAAGTGTTTCGGTTTTAATACAGGAAATAAAACAATTTTATTCAATTTTAAAAACTCTGTCTGGAACACGCTGAAAAAGACATTTAATTTTGGGAACATATGATTCCGCCCTTCAATGATTTTGCCCTACAAGATGTAAAATCACTGTATGGCAGCCAATAATTAAATGTTTGGGAAGAAAGAAATTCAAAAACTAAGTGGCATTTTTTGTTCATTCAATGTAGCATTCAAAAGTGAGTGACTTTTATTTTTCAAGAAAAATAGCAATTGAAAGTAAACCAACAAAATCTATATTTAAGATATTAATGATTCCATAGCTCAATGCTAGTGATTCATTTCCTTGGCATTTTGAGGACGAAAGGATCAATACTAATTAATTACAACTATGTAGAACTAAACTGAACACACACGCCAAGTCCAATGCTATGTACCTATGACTTCAATGAAGAATTCACAGGAGTTGGTATTTCCATTGCTGTCCGTGGCAGTACAGATGACCTGGTTAGGGTTAGGCAGAATCCAGAATTTGGAATTGGATGCTGGTTCACATACTACCTCGGGATTGGGATCAGAGTTGTCCAGTGCCACGGGTGTTTCATAGGCCACGGCAGCAAATGCTTTTCCATCATCTGTAGTCTTCGTCGGTATATTTGGGCATGTGATCGTCGGAGCTTCATTATCTTGAGACAAAAAAAAAATTAAAAATAAGTAAAAAAATAAGCAGATTAGTCGAAACATTTTGATTTTCTTCAAGTTGCACAAAGAAATATTGATGTGCTTAGGCTTTTTTTCAAGCGAACCCAGATATAAAAGTAGGATAAAAGTAAGATAGTAATTTTTATTAAAGAGAGACAAAAGTGGTTGGAGGATAACATCAGAATAAATGTAGGACTTGTCTTGACTTTTAGGAGTAATTTTTGGTGATACTCTACTATGTCAATAGCATATAAGTCTCATTTGGCATGTTCTGTTCTCACAAAACGTGTGCTCTCATCTGCATCTAAACTCTCGGAAGTACAGTTGCAGTACTTCTTCACCCAAAAGCCCTTCATTATGTTATTTTCGCGACAGTGTGATTATATACATTGTATATTTATTTTAGGAAAAATCTAGCAAGGTTTTATCTTTTGGAGTCGTGAGACAACAAAATAAGTAGGAACTAAAAAAAATAATAAAAAAAAACTAGCAGCAAAAAAAAGTAGAAATACTAGAAAATCTGTATGTTGGGCTTACCCTCGACTACAACGGGGAAAGAGCATTCCTCAGAATTGCCAGCTGTGTCAGTGGCCGTGCAAGTGACATTGCTGCGTCCGGTCGGGAACTGTGAGCCTGATGGCTCAACACAGGTAACCTTTACATCGGGGTCCACGTTGTCCTTTACTGACGGTAGAACGTAGTCCACCACTGCATAGTCCTCACCACCATCAACAGGAACATTTTCCATGGGGAGAGGACACTGGAACACAGGTGGTTCTTTGTCTGAAAAAATAAAAAAATCAGATAAACAAATGTTGGCACTTGAAACTGAAGTATACCATTTGCAACAATTCAAAAAGTAACCAATCAAATTATTGTTCAAAAACTTACTTGTTATTGATACTATATATTGATATTGATGACACTAAATTTCCTATGAAATTAATCCCTCTTGCACGTTGTCATTTTGAAGAAAACAATAAAAATGAAGGACTTTCCCAGAGACACTGGTTCTGGGCGCATTTTAAATATTAAAAACGAAATCTTAGAAAAATGTTTTCCCGGAAAACAGTAAGGCTAAAAAGGCAAATGGTTAACCGTACCTTTGAATATAAAAAAACAAAAACAGTACACATTTGTCCACAGCCTTGTGATTTAAGGTGAATGTGTTTTAAAACTTGTGTGTTACTAAAAGTGTCTATTAAAACAAAAAATTAATTTTTTGTTTTTGTTATTGCATTTGCAAGTGTGGAGTGGACTTTTATATGATTTGTTATTCTACAGGTAACACATAGGCCTCCTGTTGAATCCCCCGGTCCATTGTTAACTGTGTGGTCCCTGGGTACTCATCTTGCCGGTTGAACAGTTTATTGGCCTGTAAAATAACGTTACCAAAAACGGGTTTTCTCATAGGAGTAGTGCATTCTTCTGCAGCCCATTCATGGTAAGGTTGTGCAGCCCCCTGTGTATTTACTTTAGCCCACACTGTGCCATTTAAAAGGACACTGACCTTGTGGTCACATTCAGTGAGCATGGCAAGCAGCAGTGGACATATACATGTACCTCCAATACATACACATTATTATTATTATTATTATTATTATGATTAATATTTCTGGTAATGAAACCAAGGATCCTTCAAAAGCGCTCAAGGCACTGTAGCTCGTAAGCCAGAAGAACCCCGTAGACAGAGGCACACAGCCAGGAACACCGGGGCAAACCCCTTCTCTTAGCGATAAATGTTCTGGGTTCTTTTACGTGCAATATACAATTTTATAATGTTATAATGGGAAAGATATGTACACACATTATAAATTATACAACACACGGGACCTACAACTTTACGTCCCATCCGAAGGACGAAGCAATAGTGGTTTAATTGCCTTGCTTAAGGACACACGTGTCGCTACCGGGATTCGAACTCACGCTCTGCGGAACAGAAAACCTAGCTCTTAACCAGTTCGCGCCGGATGACGTATATAAACGCAAAATTTTTCCCAGATTCAAAACGGATGACGCATAAACACGCCAAGTTCAAGTTCGGAAATGTATGTCAGCAGCGGGCAAGGTCTGAAATGCGTGGGTGTGCTTCCCGGCACTATCAGCTTGAACACGCTTCGGGTTGAGTTTCGTTAAAAATAATCCCGCCCGTGGGCTCGGCGATGTTAAAATAATCCCGGCGTGAACTGGTTAACCGCTCGGCCACGACACTCCACGACACATGTTTCAGACACTAATTCAAGCTGCCAGATAGGCAAGTTCTACTCAGGGGGCTGCAAATAAAATAAAAGTACACTCCACACAAGCATAATTACAAAACTCAAAGCTTGTGCTTGAGTAACAAGTAATTGCCCCGCATGCAAGACACCCCTAACTCTCGGAATCTGACACCATAAATACTAACCTTCTACGACCACTGAAAACGAGCAAGTGTCGGAATTCTCATATTTGTCACTGGCGGTGCACGTAACTTCCGTTGATCCGACCGGAAACTCATATTCTTGTGTCTTGTCGCACGTGAAGTCTGGTTTGGGGTCAGAGTTATCCGTCACGACTGGTATCACATAGTTGACGGTAGCATATGGCTTATTATCGTCTGTCGGATAAGGTTCTTCCATCGGTATCGGGCAGATAGGCGTTGGTGGCTCCTTATCTGAAAACCGAGGAAATTAGTAAAGAAAACGCAAAACCCAGAATAATAATAATAATCGTGCTTATAAAGCGGTTTACAATTATTACCCCGTTTATCAGGCCCTGCACCACGCCGCAGCCGTTTATAGGCGCTTAATTGGCCGTGACCCTCACATGTACCCATTTATACTTCCGGGTGGAGAGAGGCAACAGTGTCTTGCCCAAGGGCACAAACACCATGTTCCTGGCAGGGTTCAAACCCACACACCATCGCACATAACCACCGTAACCACTGGGCCATGACATTATACAGAGGAGTGACGTAAAGTCTGCACAAGTTGAGTTGATGCCTTCCACCTCATTGTGCCCGGGTTCAATATCAGCTCTGGTCCACGAGTGGGTTTTCCATGGGGTTTATTATTTACTTATGGAGCTCTCACACTCTGCCGTGTAGGCCTACCGTCCACCTGCCGGGCTATTAAAAACAACAGAGTCCAGAACGTTGGGTTTTGAGCGAACTTGTCCCCGGCCGCAAAAAAAAATTCATAAAATTAATCTTTTCACCGTTTCGTTGCCATCTTCTGACCGTTCTCACCGGGCGCATACCGGGTGTTGAACGTGCTTCTACCGTCTTCACCGCCCAGATTGACTTTTGTTGAAAATTTTGGCCGTTTCCATACCGGGCCCATACCGGGTCTCGAACGTGTGCACCGGGTTTGTAGCAGCCACCTACCAGTCACTTAGCGTCCCCTCACCGCTCGGAGACGGTGGCACGGTATCAACACGTTCATGACACGTTCACAACCCGCTTACAACCCGTTGCAGACGGTGGATTTTTTTTTGCCCGTTCATCACCGTTCTGTAACGGGTTATGAGCGTGTTGTGAACGTGTTCATACAGTGTGACCGTTTTCATAACGTATTCATACCGTCCTCATACCGTTCAACACCGTCCTCTTGCCGCTTACTTGCGGCCGGTGCCAGCCGGCCAAAGTTTTGAACATGCCCAAAACTTTCGCCGGGTCCCACCGGGTGTAAATAAGCGCCAACGCCCTATTAACGTGTTGCCCGCTTTGATAACGAACCACCGTGTGCCCTCGCCGTTCTCCACCGTCCGCAGACATTTTCGCGCACGGTGGCACACGGTAGGCCTACACGGCAGAGTGTGAGAGTCACTTTACAATCAAGAATATTCTAGAAGGTTGCTGAATTCATCAGCGATCCCTAATGCATGCCGAACCAACATACCATTGACGGTGATCAGGTATGTGCAAGAGTCTGTGTTGTCACTTCCGTCCGTCGCAATGCACTGAATGGTGTTCGAACCCACGGGCAAAGTGGCCAAGTTGGGTGAGCAATCAATGTTGGGCTCCTGGCCGGAATTATCCGTCGCTGTGGCGGTTGGGTAGATGATGGTGGCAGAGTCTGATCGAGGGTCGGTTTTCTTGGTCATATCAACCGGGCAAGTGATGTTCGGGTTCTGTACATCTGGAAAATAGAAACATTAAATTCTCAGAATTTCTCCTCTAATTATAACCAATTGATCCTCGAACCGTGAGGGGTCGTCGTGATCCTCTAATCGTGAGGGTCATCTTTTCCCGCGGTCAATCCCTATACATGTATGTTCCTAAAAACTCAAACTGTGTGCATGTTTAAATGTCGACCTCTAACGACCCCCACATGACCTTTGACCTCATTAATCTGATTAAGAATTTGTCATCCCACTCAAGTTTCATAACAATCCATGAAAGCATGTAGAAGTTTTACATTGTTTTATTTTTCTTCAAAAAATTAACCTGAAACTTTAACATACGTAGAGAGCAACGGGGCTACGGAGCTACAGAGTTTAGGGCTGGTTGTTCCCCATTACACTGAAACACTGAAAAACCTTCCTCGACAGTAACAAATCGGAGAAAGGAGAGATACGCTATCCATCAAAATTTAGCAAGTGACAGATTTTAACATTTGGGCTCATATTCTTACAATAGACTGGCAGTTGCAGTTTTGCTAATATAGATATGGTGGGTCAGTGCCGGGCAATAAGCAGTCCAGTAACGATGAATACCCAAAAGATTCACCCATGTTTATTTCAGCAAAACAAAGGCATCGTCCCCTAAGATGGCTGCTACACAAGTTGTAGCAGTATTCACAGATACACCCTATCTATCAAACCCCTACATCAACAGTAATTTGTGGTTTAATCCATGTAGTTATCACATGCCTGTACATACTATGGAAAAGGGGGTTGCACACGACAATGTGTTGCACACGACAATGTGCTCCATTATTCCCCCTGAAAGAATGGAGCATTCCAGATTTAGTAACAAGTCCCACCCGCCTGTTTATGTACATAGGCTCGGCTTAAAATTACACACGAGTCTATGGGAAGTGGCAGCCGCTCCCATAGACCTGAGTAATATCTAGCCAAAGCCACAGCCTTATATAGCATCTCTTTGAGTGACAGACAGGGTCCATTCTGGATTGGGGGTGAAGAAGTTCAAGTCTAGTTCCTACCTTTTTCACAGTTCTTTCCTTCATAGCCTTCATCGCACATACACTCATAGTCGGTTCTACCGACACCTGCACCGTAACAGTAACCGCGGTCGTTGCATTGTTCCTGGTCACAAGGGCCTGCATGATAAGGAGTAATATGTTATTTGAAAACATCAGTTAATCTGTAAAAAAGTTAATACAAAATTGAGTGTCGTGGCTTTGTGGTCTGGAGCATTGATCTTGTGGCCTGTGTGTATTTGTGCAGGTTGTGGGTTCGAATCCAGCCTAGGGTTTTGCTGTGTGTGCTCTTGGGCAAGGCACTTTGTCACGTATCGCTGCTCTCAGGGTTCCCACATAAATCTAAAAAAAAAAGGACTTTTCCAGGACTAAAATATGACAATTTCCAAGACATTTAATGCCATTTTTCAGGGAAAAGTTGTTTTGTATCAGGGAGCCGAGATTATCTTTGGCCCAATGAAAATAAATGTTTGCTTTATTATAAAAATCTAGTCTTTGATAAGACAACAATATGGCCCATGTTTATCTCTGATTTCAACCGGTTGAAACGACTGAGATTATTTATATTCCCCCTGGATGGGATGACAGTCCATCGCAGGTATAATACCCCAGGCCCGTACGCAGGATTTTTTATGGGGGGGGGGGGGGGGTGCGAATTTGTACTGATGGGACCAAAAAATGAAACCAAAAATTTCCTGGCCAGTATCGTTATTTTTACATCAAAATACCATTATTTACCCCGGAAAATGTGGACCTTTTGGTAATTTGGGGGGCGAATTTGTACTGATGGGACCAAAAATGGGACCAAATTGTTTTGTGTGCCTGCAGTACAGTTATTTCTACATCAAAATACCATTATTTATCCCGAAAATGTGGACCTTTTAGTAATTTTTTTTGGGGGGTGCGTATGCACCCGTCGCACCCCCCCCCCCCCCCCCCCCCCCCCCTGCGTACGGGCCTGTCCCCAGCTATAATGCCGGTGCCAATACACACCCGGGTAGAAAAGATCAAATTGAGGTGAAGTGGCTTGCTCAAGGACACAACATATGGCCAGCAACAAGATTTTAAAGATCATGAGTTCACCGACCTAACCAATGCCCCCCTGATGTGATTAACACTCATGACATTTTCCAGTATTGTTGTTCTTCACTTACATGAAATTACAGTACCAGTGGAAAGAGTATCTCCAGTATTTCTATTTTATACGATACCCTTAACAATGTCTTTCGTGAAAGTTGTTTTTATGTTTTGTGTTTTAATTTCATGTATAATGTTGATGTATTTTTTGAATGTCGAGGACCATAATGGAAATAAGTTTTTTCTGTAGCTTTTTGTTATCCACGACAACACAGGTATTTTGTCGGATATACATGTATTTTGTCTTTTTGTAATAGTTGTGATTTTCTTGGTTTGTTTATTCTGTAAGGATATTCGTAGAGATTGTTAAATAAACACAAACAAACAAACAGTACTAGTAATTTACCATTATCATTAACCAGTTCACGTCCGAACTATTTTACTTGCTGAGAGCTGCTCATGACATTTATAAATCCGTTTTAAATTTTGGAATTTTGGTTAAGGAGCTATTACATAACATACCTGGAATGCAAGTGCATGTGTCACAATGGTACATGTCTTCCTCATAACCATGTTTGCAGGGGTCACACGCGAGCATTCCACAGGGTGATTCTACAGATGTAATAAAACAGAGAATATTAAAAATTACCAAGTCAAAAAATTGTCTGAAAGGTGACAGTACAACCTAGGTGTATGTTATCCTGTTTGTATATATCTCAGACAAAATTCTGAACAATAACATCGCCTGCATAAGAAAGTTACGATCATTCAACTATCGGTCGACCGCACTGTACTGCAGCCAGTCTGAATCTGAATCTGAATTATATAGTCGGCAAAGCATCCTTCCGGAAACATCACACCAACTTATTTGTGCCAGCCAGGAACACCGGGGAAAACCCCCTTCTCTTTCGATAAGTGTTCTGGGTTCTTTTACGTGCATTATACAATTTTATAATGGGAAAGATATATACACACATTATAAATTATACAACACATGGGACCTACAACTTTACGTCCCATCCGAAGGACGAAGCAATAGTGGTTTAATTGCCTTGCTTAAGGACACACGTGTCGACACCGGGACTCGAACTCATCACGCTCTGCGGAACAGAAAACCCAGCTCAATAACCGCTCGGCCACGACACTCCACATCTTTTCTTTGTACTTACGCCGGTTGTTGAGAATATCCGAGATATCCGTCAGGATCGACTTATTTATTGATACAGCTCAGTACATGATGATATAGTGAGTACAGCTACACTGGCGCAACGCGATCTACCGATCGCACCTAGCCTAGGCCGGCTAGCCCAGGTTGGACTCATGTTGCATACACGAACAAGCACGTCGTCCAATTACCTGGCCGGGGCTAGATATTACCTGGCCGGGGCTAGATCGCACCTAGCCCAGGTTGGACTCCTCCGTTGTGTGTACAATCGTAATGCAATGAAGAACGTCGTCCAACCTGGGCTAGATCGCACCCAACAACATCATCAGAATAGGGTACATCTACCAGAATTTTTGAAATCATGACTTCAGCCTCAGGCTTTTATTTTTTGTATTCATTGAAATAAAGACAAATATGAATAAAGACAAATATTTGAAGAAAATTGAAGTTTTTTACTAATCAAACTCAAAGACAAAGTCTGCTTAAGTTTTACACAATTTAAATATCACCCCCTTAAAGGGCGCCCCCAATTGCTTAATAGTTACAGCCAACACCCCCCCTCACAGATTTTTTTATTCGAGTACCCAGTATCGAATCACGACCAAGCTAGCCCGTTCATTTTGTTCCGCGGCGCGCCGTCCGTATTATCTGGGCTTTGAGGGCGCCCTTAATTATCGCCAGATTCGTAGATTTCATCCACTATCTATTGCTGCGTTCCAATCGCGTCGTTTTTATCGTGTTCACCGTGAATTTCTCCATTTTCACGAGTGGGTTGCATTCTAAACGCTACTCACCAAGACGCACGCGCACAGTCGAGTTAGTCGGGCGGTAAGGACATTCTTTATCGCTTAGGAACTCGTTCGTGAACCAACACGCATGCGCGAGTATTCATTCGTTTATGAAGTCGTGAACATGGAGAAAAAAAATCCACCTCGAGTTCACCACTGGTGAACACGAGTTACCAGGCGATTAGAACGCCATTATACGACTCGTGAACTCGTGAACACGATAAACACGACGCGATTGGAACGCAGCATTGGTCTTGGCGCAAGCGTCACGTGAACCCGGAAAATTCCGAGGACATTCCAAGCATAGCTCAAATAGCTACTCGCCGCGCCCCCGCATGCGCGCTAAGTCGTTTTTGTTTAATGTAGTGTTCGATTATTATAGTCTGGTTTCCAGACCAAATATTTCTGACTATTTGTGATTTTTCATTTATTATTTAGCCGCCAATGTCACGTGACCAAAAACTGGAGGAATTCGGGCGATTCACAATGCAGTGCGCCACCAAGCGTTTGACTAAAAGAGCCACTTTTAAACTTTACGGTCGACTTCTTCCGTATATCATACTGTGGTGAAATATCTATTCTTCATTGTTCACGCGAGGTACAACACAGACATAAATGTATCCGAAAGCGTCGTTGATTAAAACATTGTTATTTGCAGAACAAAATTGGAGCTTTAATCGTGCGCGTCCAAAAAGACGTAAAAACTGATGAGTTCATGCAAAATGAATACACTTTTTCAAACTGATGCCGACTTTTCCCCATGATGCACTGCGGGTATAGCAGGATTTGCGCCTCCAACGGCAGCTTCTAGGTATTGCGAATCGCTCGAATTGCTTAACGTTCGCGATGTTCGAGTGTTTCCAGGTTTTTACAAAATAAAACTCACATTAGCAAAGGTCAACACCAGACGAAATGCCTAAGAATATCACAATCATTGTAGTCATTGTGCTATTTTGGGGTAAAAGCCGTTAAAATTTGAATTGTTGCGTCGTCATAGCTACGCTGCTTGTATCGCGTCATTATCTATTTTTTTGTCGCTGGTGTCTAACTTCAAACAAGTACTACAAAGCTTGTTTTAAGTTAGCCGCGTTTAAATGACCATTGGAGTTAAACATGTGTTTATAACAAACAATAGCAATTCTTAAACATGGTACGAGGGTTGTTTAGTGAGTATTCTGAGCCATTTAGAAGCCAGATATGTACACAGAAAGGTAGAAAGGTGGATGATGCTTAATTGCACAAGAGGAGGCCAACTAACAAGAAAATCGTCATGGTCGCCAACACCAACGTGCACCAAGAGTTTTTAGGGACAAGGTGAATCCCTTAGCGGAGTAGGCCTATGACGAGGAACATTTCATCAACGTTTCAGAGTTAGCAAAGACACGTTCAACGATTTACTTGGACTTCTCGGATTGTATTTAGAACACCCAATTCTTTGATCGGCTTTTACGGTCAGGAAACGAGATGGACATTTCTGAAGTGATAGCTTTCCAGGCATCAGATTTTTTCTGGTTAGCTTTCTAGTCACATCGTTTGTCACCGATAATGGAATTAAAGTTCCTCATGGTCTCAACGAGAGCCAACCTTTTGTCAGCAGTGAAATTGTCACTGCGTTGCCTTTTGGTATCAACTATATGGCTGTAGAGTATACCTGCTAAAGATTGTTCTACTGAGGCATATATCGTATGTTCATACTGTTGCGCAATCCTCTATATTACAATGTAATTAACAATAGGGACCACAGTCAATAAGTTTAGACTTTCCAAGTTAAACGTTTGAGGATAACTAAACAACCATTTAAGATATTTAGTAAGAGTTGTTTAATTCAGGTGTTTAGGAAGATGCGTGTAACTTGGAATTATCCACGTCTATATACTACACTCGTATAAAGATAAACAGTTTTCGTAGTTACAGCTCGTTATGTTTATATTTTAAATAAAAAAAGGGTAGGGACACCGCAACAAGGTCTGCTTCCCTCTATAGTGACGATCGAACCTCCTCTCAGAAATGATGAGGTTTCTTAAATTCTTATTCGCTTAATTGTGTCCCGTTGCTGATAAATCTAAGGCCTTTTTTGTATTTCTAAAGCAAGTTCGGTAGGGCGACTAGATTTTGTGGCTTGTATCACGTGACACATACGTCACGGGGCCTCCACGAAGTCACCTTCTCGGCAGGCTTCGAATTTCTAGCCAAAAACGGAGCCTCTTTGGGCTAAAATGGCGGAATGAAGCCGAAGCCAAAATAGAATGCCACGTAAACGTTAACGTTAATTTACTAGTTCAATACCATCACTGAAACTTCATTTTGGCCACTGGTTTTAGGCTTTATTTTGTTCGATTTTTCTTTAAAATGCAACGAGACACGACTACCTAAAATACGGATCGACGTTTAAGGAGAATTTCAGCCATCCATCTATTTTTAAGATCGTTAAATTTGCTGTAATTGTGCGAGAGCCACTCGTTCACTGCATGGACGTGTGGGGCTGCAATGTTTCATTTCACTTTCAAAATGGCGTACATTGATGAAGGTCTATTTTGGAAAAAAACAAGGAACAATTTCAATATTTGTTTAGATGATGGAAAACATGCTCTTTCTATTTATTTATTTATTTTATTTTATTTTACCAGGGTAGTCCTATTAGTCATCTAAGAACCATTCTCTCTTGGGGCCTCGGGGAAACACATACTTTACTAGTGGATCAAATATACTTGTTCTTTTCGGGAAAAAACAAATGCTCCCTGTCATTTTCTTGTTGACTTGTAGTTTATACTGTACGCTGGGGTTAGTGGGTTGACTATAACTTGTCCAACCAGATCAATCTAGCCCCGGACTATGGTTTGTCTTAATTCCAAAAATGGTGCCTTACATTTTTAGTACTAGGTTTCTCTGTAGTATAACTCGCGAGTTACGTCATGATTTCAAGAGGAAAGAAAAGTAACCGGGCAAGTATTGCAACTGGGTTTACGATACATTTCTTCAATGATGATAACTTTTTGCACAAAGATACAAATTATATTTACTGGACTCAAATTAGGTAGATGAAATAACAGTAATAAATAATTTCAACTTATATAAATGACGTGTCAACACTTTTGCTTCGTTAACAACGGGAATAGAGGGCCTGTCTGTTGTCACCATCGCTCACAAACCAGTGTTCACGTAATCGATCGACAGACGCGTTCGACGCATGCGTGATGTTGAATCGGAAATTGACAAAAGGAATTTATACGTACCTATGCAGTCACAGATATCACAACCAGATTGCTGCTTGTAGCCGAAACGGCAAGTTAGCGCGCCACAATCCAATGATTCACACTCTCCTGGTACGGTCAAAGATTGATAAAAATGTTGCGTTATTTTGTAATCTTCGCCCTTATCCTTACAACATTATGAAATACTAGGCCAAGACAACTTTATGAGCATTTTATTTAAAACTAATTAAAATGTGCTGTAAACATCAAGTCGGTCATTATTATAAGAAGAGATTTTTAAACACAGGGCCTGCAACAGTAGCAAATACTTACACCATAAGTACAAACCTGCATCTATCCAAATGTAACAACAGAAACGAATATGTTTGAGAGCCTTTTTGAAAAACTAAACAAAAACAAGCGTTTGTAAACAAATGAAAGGTTGCGCATTATGTTTGCGCGTTATGTTTGCGCGTTATGTTTGCGCGTTATGTTTGCGCGTTATGTTTGCGCATTATGTTTGCGCGTTATGTTTGCCCCTTTCCCCTTTTCGGCAAAAGGAACCGATTAGTAATCAACAAGCTTTGCAAATCACTGATTCACGAAGACATAAATGTTCGAAATCACAAGCTTTATGATCAAATGTACAAGTTAATCATCTTACTTATCGGTTTCACGGTAGTCTGGACATCTGAAAAAAACAAACGAGAACAAGATTCGTCAAGAGATGTGCAATGTTATTAGTCAAGGATTTTTTTTTTATTTGTATTCCATTCCTTAACCCTGTGAGCAAATCGTACGGTTAAATTGTTATGGTCAAAATGAGGTGCTATAGAGCGCTGAACTTTAAAAGTCATTGACAGTCTTAAGGGTCAGTCTTAAGGGTCAGTCTTAGGGTTAGTCTTAGGGTTAGTCTTAGGGTCAGTCTTAGGGTCAGTCGTAGGGTTAGTCTTAGGGTCAGTCTTAGGGTTAGTCTTAGGGTTAGTCTTAGGGTCAGTCTTAGGGTCTGTCTTAGGGTCAGTCTTAGGGTTAGTCTTAGGGTCAGTCTTAGGGTTAGTCTTAGGGTCAGTCTTAGGGTCAGTCTTAGGGTTAGTCTTGGGTCAGTCTTAGGGTCAGTCTTAGGGTCAGTCTTAGGGTCAGTCTTGAGAAACTAAAAGTGTGATCTTTTGTATGCAATGATCATTAAAATTGACTTCAAACTTCAACATTCGCAGGTAATTTCACTTTAAGTTATTATACTCTTGGAGATAGAAGGCATATTGAAGAATCCTGATTTAACAGATACACAAAACCTGGACACCTATTTAATGGACTGATCCAGAGTTAAGTATGCATTGCTCTGTGGGAATAACCAGGTGTTATCATTCGACGTTTCGTTCTGTGTGCTCTGAATTGCTTTAGAACTGCCAACATTCTGAAGAAGGGATTTGTTTTTATAGCGCGCCGCCAACCCAATTGTTAAGGTTTTGGTTTTGTCTTGTTTTACCCATGGGTGTTTGTCAAGTAGTCGAACACAACCAAAGAACTCACCTGAACCCGAGCCTTGATCTGAACAAAAGAAGAACAAAACAAACTTGTTAAATATTTAGCTTTAAAATTTGAAAGATTTAGCACGAATTTAAATTAGACATAAGGGTTTTCCGAAACCTTTGCTTTGTCTTCATGCAGCTTCGGCTTCGGAAAGTAAAGGCCCTGAACAGTTTCTAGGAAGATCAGTGTGCGTGGAGTAGTTCTTTAAAAACGGTTGCTGTCATGTCTGGTTTTCAGCTGGTGACCAAAGCCAACATCACAACTAACTTGAACAATTCACATTCTTGTCTTTGTAAGATATAGCTGAAGTTATTTTTAGTCGCGCCGAATTAAACGGTATTTCTGGAGCGACTCACAAACCCAAACAGTAATAATAGTCCAGGAAAAATAGGTTTTGACCTCAAACAAATTGCAACAAATTGTTTTTCACCACAGTGCACTTCTATAAGGTCCCTAGAATTACATACTAAAAGTCGACAAAAATCCAAGTGGTGGAAATATGACTAATTTGCATAAATCGTTAATCCCTGCCGCGTAATATATTTATTCCCATATTTGGGTATATATATATATTTTTTATTTTTTGAAAAGTTTATTTTGGTGATTCTACTTACATATCCTTACATCAATAACATTTGCTAAATCATATAAGTGACTGAATAATTATGGGAACATAGTAAATATCAAAAATGACAACTTCGTGACCCTTTAAATGTGCGCACATTACACTGTCTCCAGATATCATCAAGTAGTCGGTATTGGTGAGCTTCAAATTCACCAAGTTGCTTACTGGCACAGTTATCATATTAAAACCTTATGAAAAATCATAGGAACAATGATAACATTGTGATATTTAGCCCAGCGAACAAAAACTGGAGGAAAATGGTGTGTCCATAAATTGGGCGAAAAAGTAGTTAAAGGGTTGCCTAACATGCGAGACGTGAACAAGTTCAAGGAAATCCCCAAAATACATTTTAACGTAGATAGGATTATTGTAAGCAACAACAATCTTTAATTTGGGAGGTTTCCTTGAACTTGTTTAAGTCTTTCACCTTAGGCAACCCTCCACCTACTTGTTAGCCCAATTTAGGGACACACCATTTTCTCCCAGTTTTTGTTTGCTGGGCTAAATATCACAATGTTAACATTGTTTATGTGATTTTCCATAAGGTTTTAATAGGATAACTGTGCCAGTAAGCAACTTGGTGAATTTGAAGCACGTCAATACTGACTACTTAATGATATCTGGAGACAGTGTAATGTGCGCACATTTATAGGGTCACGAAGTTGTCATTTTTGATATTTACTATGTTCCCATAATTATTCAGTCACTTATATGATTTAGCAAATGTTATTGATGTAAGGATATGTAAGTAGAATCACCAAAATAAACTTTTCAAAAAATTAAAAATATATATATATACCCAAATATGGGAATAAATATATTACGCGGCAGGGATTAACGATTTATGCAAATTAGTCATATTTCCACCACTTGGATTTTTGTCGACTTTTAGTATGTAATTCTAGGGACCTTATAGAAGTGCACTGTGGTCAAAAACAATTTGTTGCAATTTGTTTGAGGTCAACAAAACAAAATTATGTATTTTGCCTGGACTATAATTTCAGATGTCGAATTAAAAAAAATTATATTTGCGAGCAATTAACGGCGCGTGTTTAACCAGTTCGCGAAATTCAAAACGAATGACTGATAAAAACGTCACGAGCAAGGCCGAACAAAAATTGTTTACTATCCACGGATGACGCGTTAACCCGTCAGGCGTGGCGGTTTGATCCAGCGGAGGATGTGCGTTCACGCCGCGGAAGTTTTTTGTGAATGTTGCGGTAGAGATGTTTACATGTCTGACGTGACTAGCACACGTCGCGGTGGACGTATATACACGCCTAACGTACTATAGCACACCCGCGGTGAACGTGTAACACATGCGTCAGATGTTATGGCGGCTATAGCTTGATATGACTTGATATCACACCCTGACTGCAGAAAGAAAAAATGCGACAGAATGTCGGCAAAAACATGGAAATAACGGTGCTAATAAACTAAATTTTGGTATCTTGTAGTAGTTGCATTATCAAAACTGATAATATTTTACTGAATAAAAAAAAACTTTTTTTTTTCGAGGAAAAATAATTCCGGCCCTGGATCCGGTAAATTGAAGATAAACCCGGCGCGAACTGGTTAACATTACGCCATTCGTGGGTCCCACAAGTAAAATACAATGTACTTGGTTATTATTGTCGCACTTTAATCTCAAAATTTACAATATTGTAAAGTTGTATTTTCTGATTTATAGCAACATTAAAGTTGTCATTAATCCTGGATTTACGACTGTTTGCAACCCCCAAACGATGTAATACGTATGCGGCGTCCGGTCAGTCGTAGTGCAATGATGACGTCGTCCTCTATACAACGGCGTCCCAATTCAAAATCTTTGAAATAATTACTTCTGCACGTGTTGCCGAAGCTAAAGTCACCAAACAATCCGACACTGGAGCTGCCCGTACTGAATCCCACGTAACGCGGGTTGAAGGTCTCGCCAGCAGGAACGTTGTACTCGAAATAGGGGGCGCTGTCACCCCCTCGTCCTACCTTGATCCTGTCAAGAAAACGAAAAAGAAAAGCCCAGCATTGTAAGACAACGATAGAGTACGCACGCGTATTGGTTCACGTCCCTAATGTAAACAAATTCTTGGTTTTATTTTACAGCTAAATTGTTTGTTTTTACGTATAACTATGGAAGATATTTACTCGGTTAACACGGGAAACACGACGTAATTGGAACGCAGCATTATTGCCAAAGTAAAGGTACGTACTCAGTAGAAATGTGTGCAAAATATGGCTTACTAACGATTAACTAAATTACGGAAAGAAAAGTATAAACTACTTCAAAAACGTTGTACTTTATAGTTAGACGAACCGTGTATTTAGTGGCGTAGATGGTCTAAAACCATAGAGCTATATTACATTACATAGCTCTATGTCTAAAACCTAATCGGCCTGTGAAAATTGTGTAGTTGTTGTTGTTTCGTCACTATTAGGCTAAGTATATATTTGCCCCTGAATTTGCCGTGCTCGTTTTGCTTAATGCTCTTCGTGAAATACGATTAAATCTGTTTGAGGTATACTAACGCAGCATACGTGTTCTGCGCCACAAATATGGCCTAATAAGGAGTGATCTCGCAGCGAAACAAAATTATAAAACGCTAAAAAAGATTTACAAGACACACACGGGAACGAACTCGAAAATTGTTGACGTCACGGCCGCGCCGACGAACGTTCCATGACGTCCTGGAAGTTTCCATTTCCCATTATTGGTGAAGTATGAAGCCGTTCACTTACATGCCACTCTGGAAGCAGATCCAGTAGGAGTTCATGCAATTGTCGTAGCATCGCAGCTCACTCTCGCGGAACGGCTGGGCATCTGTTACCGTGTATGTATCCAGTACTTGGCCGCCGAACCGAGCGATCGTGGTCAGCTCGTTTCTTTCCCCGATGGCTGTTTGCAAAATGAATTAAATCAAGATATAATCAGTTAATAATTTGTAATGAATTGTTTTTCAGTGCATCTGGTTTTAACAAAAGTAACATCATTCGTTTTAAATCCCAGATAAAATCGGAATGTTGTGGTAGTAGGTTTTGGCACGTACGGCAATCATAGCGTTCTTGGCCAATAAAAGTATCAAAGAAAGAGATAACAATTTGAGCCGTAGCACGATGAGCAAAAGGTAACACATAATTAAAACAAATCGATGCTTTGTGTGAGCGATGAACTATTGTCTAGGACTGCGAGGCGTGCTTTTGGTCGTTACAACTAAATGCCGTATTCAGGCAAGTTGGCGCATACGGCGAGCAAAACCTTGATTTTACTTATTGCATGCATTAAGTGCGCATATTGTCATGTGCTAAATAACACCCAAGATTGTGACGTCAAAATTATGCCTATCACGTGACGAATTTCTGCACACTTACTGATGATGTAGGCTGCGTCGTCTACCTCTTTTTCGAGGGACAGAATTATTCTGACGTCACTGTTCGCCAACACCTTGAAGGTAATGTAGAACTCGTTTGTGTTGAGCTCTGTCTCCTCGAAGGTGAATGTCCCCATGCCATCCGTGGCGCGATAACCACAACTGTTGTCGTCTAGTGTCAGAAAAATCAGGATCTTTATTATTTTTCGAAATGAGCTACTTTGGTTTCGAGTCAACACTTAGGGGCGTAGCGACTGTGTGTGTACCTAAGTGTCTGGGTGAGTTAGTCTTGCATACGCACTGTGGACCTCCGAACAATATAGGTCCACACGATGCGGGAAGAGGTTACAGTTTGTGGACTAGCCCAGGTCCACAATCCGTTTTTCAGTTTCCGAAAAAGAGCGCTAGAGGAAAAACGGGTTAGGGTTATATATAGAAAAGATAGAAGGGACAGCTGAGAGGCCCATAATCCAAATTTGAGGGTAAATTTGTTTTTGGGAAGCGAGAAAAATGAGTATTTAGTCAAAGTTGTTTAACTACACGAAGACAAAGGAATGTCCACAGTGCGTATGTAAGGTAAAGCTGCGTTTGTATTGACCGGCAATCGTGGTCGTCGGACAAAAGAATTGGGAGTCAAACAATGGGTCCACGATTGACAAAACGTCCACGATCTTTTCCCGTGTACAAATCCCCTCCCCCCTAATAATTGTCCCCAGTCGGCATTTCCAGCCTCAGTCGGCCCGTTTGCCGACAGAGGCTCCAAATTTCGACTGAGGGAAAAAACACAGAAAGCCCTCTCAGTAATTCTCCAGCGTACTTTATTCGCCGCCTATCGTCAGGTTTAAATTGACCCTAAGTTCTTGACTAGAGACTTAGTGATCATTATACAGGTCACTGAGAGTTTAAAGTTACCACAGAACACTAAATCTTAATGTCCGTACCTCAGTTCAAGTTTCCACAGAAATATAAATCTAAAATCTTAACCTTGATTGGTGAAATAGGTCTATACACAATGTGTGTACACTACGTGAATTGATAAAAGTAGGCGATTTTGGTTGGCACATAGGATCGCATAAAATTAACATTGCCCCCAGGGAAAATGAAGTACGAGATTAATCAGATGTTATCCCGTATGGGTATAATGTCTGATACTCAGACTATGTTTACCACACCATCTGCCACAAAATCTTGAACTTTTTTTGGGGAGTCAAACAGATCAACTGTTTCGACTGGATTTCGTTTAAAAAGAAGATTGTTTAGTGAGCATTTAGGTGGTACTTACTATCTTGCGAGTATGCGAACGAAGACAGGGTAAGGACCACAATCCAAGGTAGAATGTTGGCCATCCTGGGGTCGAAAGGGCGCCCCCGGCTGAGGACAAGTGGACAAGTTCAATCGGGCTTGGGAAAAAAACAGGAAGAAATGAATTGCCTTGAGGGAAAATATAGTACAGGATTGAATAGAATTGGTTAAAACCGATCAGAGCAAAGAAGACTTTCTAGAATTATAGCTTTCAATATACTGTGTAGGTCTCGCGCACATAGGTGACGGTTGAACTTACTTCCGGGCACCACCGCGCGAACCGCCGGCTACATGCGGTTGGTTTTGTTTTATATAATACTTTGTTTTCACTAAGATTGAACCATGAAACGGCCATAAATATGGGTGATAAATTACTAAATACATAATATGACAGGTGCGGATCCAGGGGAAGGGTCCTGGGGTCCGGACCTCACATTTTTAGACTGGACTTTTGTTGTATTTATTAATTTTTGTTTTAATGTATTTTCATATCAGAGAAAAATAGCAGCGTGGTGCTTTCTGTAAAAGATTCCCAATAGATCAAAACGATCAAAATATATAAGAAAAATAGGCTCATAATGTCCCACAATGCACCCCAGAGCTTCTACTGTAAAACAAATTCTGGGGGAGAGCCACACCCCCGCCCATGGCTAGGACCCCACATTCATAAATTCCTGCATCCGCCCCTGTATGAAAACATGAACGACTGTCTAAATTATTTGAAGAAAAGTAGAAAAAAGTTTGACGTGAGCGTTCAAGTTGCTCATTGAGGAAATAGAAAAGCCCGGCCGCGATAATTGTTTCTGCACACTGTTAGAAAAGTAGTGTTACCCCAACACCGAAAAACAGTGTTCACTTCATTTGAACACTACTTTTCGGTATTCAAAACGGTGTTCACTTGATTGAACACCGTTTTCTGCTTTCAAAATGGTGTCCACCCAATTGAACACTATTTGTCGGTGTTCAAAATGGTGTTCACTTGATTGAACACCATTTTTTGGTGTTCAAAAATGGTGTCCACTAAATTCAACACTATCTTTCGGTGTTCAAAATAGTGTTGACTAAATTCAACACCACTCTTCGGTGTTGACCCTACTGTGTTTATTGGGAAGCAGCGTAATCATACATGTCACTCAAGGTTTTTTAATTTTTAGAGCGATTCTCGGTCACCTGGGAAGGACATTAACGTGAAGGACATGTAACACTGGGTTTTGTGGAATTTTCTTTCTTTTTCTGTGAGGCTATTAGGTTTTTAAATTCTAATGGAGTGCTTTTGCAAGAGGGTATAGCACAGAGAAACCGGTTTATGCACGCATACTTCAAGGAATGATCAGTTAATCTTTTTGTGTTTTTGTGTTTTTGATCAATTCCAGAGTTAGCTGCAGTGAATCAGAACTCATTCTATTTGGGAAGGAGAGGGTGTTTTATGGGAGTTTTCACAAGTCAGAACTTTTTCTCATCGTTTTCGTTATTTTTTTTGGGAGTTCATTCTGCACCGAATATTGGCGTTGGATCAATACTGTTTCTCGGTGTCGAGTAAGGATGTACACCGCCCAAGGGTGTTGAATAAACCCTAGTTTTCAGTGTCCAGGTGAGCTACACCGTTGTTCGGTGTTCACTTGACACTGATCATCAGTGTTCAAGCTACACTATTTAACGGTGTTCAAAAATGGACACTGTCCAGCGGTGATCACTCAACACCGATTATCGGTGTTCAGGGCCAACACCGAAAATTGGTGATGGCAACTAATGAACCCTGAAAAACGGTGTTCAGTGAACACTGTTTTTCGGTGTTGATATAACACCCCTTTTCTAACAGTGCAGGTAGGTTGGTACATTAGCCAATCAGAACACAGATGATGTTGACGTCATCGATGATGTTAGAGTTGTCTGGGACAAATTAACCCTAACCCCTAACCCTAACCCTAACCATACAGAAAATTCCTTTCTCTATGCCCTAACCCCTAACCCCTAACCCTAGTCAGATCCCAGACAATTAACTTTAACATCGTCGATGACGTCAACACCATCTGTGTTCTGATTGGCTAATAAATGTACACTATATACCAACCTACCTGCAGATAAAATTATCGCAGCCCGGCCCCCCAAATCCCTGTACTGCATAACACGGCGCTGACGTGTGCGGACGTAGCAGAACGTACACATTTCCATAAATTATTATGGCGAAAAGCGCCTTATACTGCATGTAGTGTACGCTTTAGAAAGACTAGCGCACGAAAGAGAGGACAATGGAATGACGTAACTATATTTATTTCGTTTTCCTTTTCTCTAATTCGATATATTGTTTACATTTTGTAAATTGAAATGAATAATAATATATTTCTTAAAGTTGTTATCTACCTTTCAGTAAAAAGAACAACGTCAAAACAAATTATTTCAAGAAAAATACTTGCTTTACACGTTGAAGCTCCTATTCAATGTGCCCAGAAGTTTGGTTTCTCGTAGTTTCGTTCGATATACGTAGCGAGTTCAACTTACGCGCTCTATGACCATGATTAATAGACGACGATTTGCCGACTCATTGTTCCAAATCTAGTCCAAAACCATTCGAAGATGTTCCTCATATGGTTAAATCTTGTCGGTTACGTTTCAATTCAAAGGATTGATAAAGCCAGATAGACAAAATCGAGCTGATACTTTTGTGGTAAAAATAATACCATGGACTTTAAGAGCAATTTTTGGCCATCAAATTACAATATAAATGTGAAAAACAGAATTTAGAGCAAGTGCAGTGCAATTCGGAATAGAAAACTGCCCATACATTGGAACGGGTAAAGAAGGAATTTAGGATAGAACATAAAAACTATTTCAAGGGTAACGTTGAGGGAAGATTGTGAAAAAATGCCCCCAAAATCTCAATAAGTAGGCGTATATAGAGCGTGTAAGGAGCTTCAACGTGTAAAGCGAGTAGTTTTCTGGAAATGTTGATCAAAACGTTTAAATAAATTTTATAAACATTTTTTAAAATTTCAATAAATACAATTTCAACGATATATGAAATTAGGAAAAATGAGATCGAAAATGTTTAGCTAGGTCATACGTACGTCATTCCATTGTTTTCGTTTACGCGCTAGTCATTCTAAATGCATAGACTACATGCAGTAGGCCCTATGCATGTACCTTTAGACGTTCTTAACGACGTCAACGCACCGATATGCAGTACATGCATGGATTTTATGGGCCGGACCTTTCTCTTCCCGGAATGAGCCAATCACGTTGCTTAGGTCAAATGTTTTTTTCTGCTTTCCTTCAATAATTAAGACAGTCGTTCCTGTTTTAATATATTGTAAAATCAGTTTGAATTTATCATTCATATTTCCGGCCGTTTCATGGTTCAGGTCTCCGTAAAAACAAAGTATTATAGAAAACAAAATCAACCACACGTAAAAGTCTATAGCCGGCGGCCCAGTGGAGCCCGGAAGCTCAATCGTGACCTCTGTGCGCGAGACTGACACAGTCTATTTATAACAGGAGAAGCAAAGCTTTTAGAAAGATGTGTGCACTTACAGTTGAGAGGTAGTCTTGATGCCAGGAGCTTGCGTTTCCTTTGAGGACCTAGCAGCAAGTGATGGCGATAAATTGCCCGCTACCAGCAAATTACACATAGGATGTGTTGTGACCCTCTTTTATCTCGATATATTGATTGTCACATTGATTGTCTTTTGTTCGACAGGAAAATCTCATCCATTACATCTGTTCCAAAAAGGTTCTTTTGGAATTTACTTTCTTTTGTTTTAAACTTGATGTAATGCGTAATTGAATGTCCTTCCTTTCACAACGTCTGTAAACAATGGGTATTCAATCGATAGGTGGGATTATTTCGCAGTGTTGTTGGGTCTGCATTTGCATAACCTGTTGGCGTAGGCGGCGTATAAATAGGGTGGGGCAGCAGGTTCCCTAATTGGCTATACGTGTATTGATTCTTTCAGCGACATGAATAAGTTTAGCGTAAACAAGTAAAGTAATGTCACTACAGAAAGAAAAAAAATCAGATTTGCCAATGGTAAATATTTGTGTAGCTGGGATTCATTTCACCAACTGTATTATTGGTCGGAATTGCAGATTTTAATGGAATATTGATGCAGTTGCAGTGAATTATTGAATTTCTGTAAGCTCGACGCATAATCCTAATCCGCCACAGCTGCACTTTTATTTTCTGATCGATCGCAGCTCAAGTTCGAAAGAATTATAGATGATCGACTGGCCAGTTCAATAAAATGAAAAAGAACAGCGATCAATGCAAGGTCGTGAGACGATATACAAACTAAGTTAGTTATACAAATAAATATCTGCCACGTAAAGCACTATCCTAATGCATTGTGATGAAGAGCATATTTGTAAAGTTATAAACCGAGTCGTGTACACGTTAGGCTTTGTTTTACCGTGAAAATACTTTCCAAACAAGGTACAGCCGTTACCATATAGCGCCAAGCAGGAAATAATGAAGGAACGAGATAACAGTTCTTTCATTTGATTGATTCCTATTAAATCGTGACAACTTCTGCTAACGCCAGACAAGTTTGACACATTCTTCGCCAATTGTTATCGAATACCGCTTGCTTGTTCTCAACAGCTTGCGAATACAATAGGATTGGATTTTATTTTTGGACCGCTGACAGTTAGTGACAATAGCACCTAACCTTCACATTGGTTTTGTAAACAGGCAATGAGACCGATTAGCAGCTTGCGTAGGAGACAATCGATGTGAAAATCAATACAACTCGGCAAGAAATACAATTAGTGGGTTTGGGCAATACCAGGGTCCCTTTTCCAAACACCAGATTAGGCAGCGCACGACTGGCCCCATCGACCATTGTTAAACTGCATGATCGAAGCCACAGACGGAGACAAATCTGGGGTTTAAAAAACGGCCTAGAAATTGGGCTTGCAGCGCCACCAAGCGGTGAAGGCGCCACTCTTTAACATTGCAGCATGTATACTTCTTATATTACAATGTTCTATAGTTACCACGTATTCCTAATTGTCCACGTATAATATGGCTGTTCCGCATCTTATTTACTTGGCTGTGGCTACACTTACAGCCACTTCCAAAGACACGTATGTAATTTTCATGAGTAGCCAAACAATCCAGACACGGTCAATAAGCACCCTGTGACTAGGTCAATTTGATACGCACCATTCCTTGCGTATGCTTCCTTATACACTAAATAAATAAACTGGAAAATAAAACTATTCCCAAATTGCCGCATTATCCCTAGCTGCTGTATACAAACAAAATGTAATTAGAGGCGTTACATTTGTGGGTGGGGCGTGGGTGTTCCCCTCCAATTAGTCGCATACACAGTTTTGTAACCACCATAGAAACTATAGGGCACTCACTATTCACTGCGCCCTACACGGACGTGCCACCGTCTGCCATTTTTAAGTGGGCAACACAGTAAAATACCCAGACCATGAACTTCAACGGCGCGGCAGTTATAATTCAGTAAACTGTATTGGCCGTTTAATGTCGGTCTCAAGTGACATTGCTTGTGATACTTGGACAGACAGTTTCATCGGTAAATCTTACCCTTATTTTCCCCAATGGCGGATACAGGATCTTTCAAGGAGATTGCTAATGGCTGATGATATCATGAAGTAGCAGATACAGAGAGCAAAGACGCGAAGCAGTGACGCTTGGACTACAGTTGTAAATACACGATGATACGACAGGCCGATTTTGCACGTTGCTTGGTTTAACCATCATGGTTTCACATGGTTTTTTTAATAAAATATAAACGGGTGACAATGTCGGGATGATTGTGGTGGTTAGTGACCCTAACTCCCGGCACCCCTATCCCATAAAGTATTTACTTGTGTAAAGAGACGTTTCTGGTCTTGCTGACGTTGCTCCGATTTGTGCAGCCAAAGCACGCACAGTTTTGAGGTATCTCACCTCCAGCATCGCTTTGCCGCGCGCGGCAAAGAGATGAGAAAGAGATGCGAAGGCTATGTCAATGTCACCTTGAACAGCGCCGCCAATTGTTACATAATGCCAGGAATAGGGTGCGTCACTGCTCGAAAGGCACTGTTCGGGAGCAACCAAAACGACATCGTCGTGTTAAGCCCCATTCCCACTGTAGCGAATTTTTTTTTGCGAACCACAACGATCTGGCATTTGTTGAGAAAATCGCTTTGGACTTTCCGATTCTTCTCAGTTTGTTCTTGTTCTGTTAAACTCTCATTGCGTGCAGATTGCTTAATTCGCAAAGGCGCTATGACAGTTTTGAAATGTTCAAAACTGTCGTTGCACCGCAACAACTTAATCATATTCGCCTATTGTGTATTCGCGTGTAACTCATCCTTTGTATTGTAGTTCCTCAACCAGATCTGGCAACCCCGGTGAACACTGATGCCCATACTAGGCGCTGGGAACCGCTGATGCGCGCTTCAAAGATTTATGTGAAGGAAACGCCCGATATTCTGGGTAGCGTACCATAACCTTTCGAATTGGATGCAGCGCATCTGAGCCGCGGAATTGATGACCTCCAGTTCACAGGTCACGTAAAATCTATCCAATCAGAGCTCAAAGCGCATCAGCGGTTCCCAGCGCCAGTATGGACATGAGTGAAATGTTCAAATTGCTTGTATTTTAACACAAGGTGGCGCTCTTTATACAGTTTCGGAACTTTACAGCTGTCTAATTCAAATTTCCTTTATTTCTAGCGTATTGGCGGATTGATACCAAACGTCCATAATAATCGGTAAAAAAGTTATCATCGAATGCATATTTTGCATAGGTGGGGTAATGGAACACGAACACATGGACAATAATAAAACAAATATCACTCGAAGATTAATGCTTGCGTTATTTATTACACCCCTTCACCGTAAATTTACTCTGTTAATAAATAAATAAACATGAAAACCGACACCAAAATAAAGAAATTACTGTATGAATCTAAAGAATCTTACATGATATAGACTCTAATAAAATGTGAAATTAAAAACGATCGTCCAGAAGTGTAAAACTTTATGAAAACCTTGTCATGATAAATATAACCGAAAAATAATGTGCTATTGTCGGGATATGTGAATTAAATAATGTTAAACACTCGATTTGATATTGCCTGGTAATGGTATGGCCGTGAGATTAATGGCTTATATTTGGGTTTCCCATAATTAAGTCCCAGACAGGATGCATTTATAGATAATGTGGGGGGGTTTCTTAAAATTATCAAACTATTTTAAAGAGTATAATTAATCCATTTGTTGCTAATCTATGCTTGAAAGTCTAAATTATAATTGCTGTGATGGGAAACATTTGATTTTAGATGACAATGATTTACACAGTACATGTAATCATTTGTCTTATATGTGTTGTTTTCTTACAAAGTTTTGATTTATTGGTTCTGCCAAAGTAAATTTAATCATCAAAACCTAATTTGAATTGTAAATATTACGATACGTATGCTGATCATCTTTAACAACCACATCCAGTTTGCATTGTTAAATGTAACAAGTTATAAATCAGTATTACTCCACCTGCCTTACATTGGCGGACTTTCCTAAAGACGTACCTAATTTAAAAAAAAGACTTAATTGGTAAGGTACATGATAGCGTAGCCTTTTGTCAAGGCCTTCGTGGCTGCGATCCCAAGCGACTGGAACGGGAGGCCACGCGCGCGAGTTGAGTGGCGAAGCCACGAGGGCCTTTTTCAACTTGTTTGCGGTTTTGTTTGGATGAATTATTCATAGAGTATGAAAAGTTCATTATTCATAACTTGTATGCAAACAAGTAAAGTGCTGAACGATTAACCAATCATAATATGTTAATGTATGCTGACCCGCTGACCCCAGTCGCTTCTGATTGGTTTGGACTTTTGCTACCGTTTGGGAAGAAAAAAAAGTTGGAAAAGGCCCCTCGTGGCTTCGCCACTCGCGTGCGTGGTCTCTCGGATTTAAACCAAGGCTGTAAAGTAAAGGATGGCCATGCAAACGTAATGACCACATTGACACCCCGCCTAGGGTTTAACATAAAATCTTAATACGGTGAAGGTTTTATCATAATGTCACAAACGAAACCAAAGTGAATAAATCTAATGTAAAATGCAATTTCTTACTTCTCAAAATATACCAATGCATGTGATGAATGTAAATTGGAATTATGCAAACTATTCGTTACAATTTACGTGAAGTTTCCTTTTTCGTTTTTCTTTTAGTTATCACATTCTTCAGTTCTGAGCCAAATGGATATTAGCTTCTCTGTTGATCTGACAACAGAAAAGAATACTTTCTGGTACAAGTGACATCGTGATTTTATTTGTACTTTTTTTCTTCAAGGAACGACGATTCCGGTTGTGCACTGGTTTGCCCTTGTTTAATTCAGTTAGGTCTTAATTAAATGGGGGGAAAACACACACAAAAAAATTTATATATAATCTAAACTATTTCTCACTAAATATTTTGTGTTATCTATGATTACATATAACGTTATCCGAACTAAAACCCTTTACCTAAATTGAGATTAAAGGAAAATATGTGAAAACAACTTGATCATAATGTCACAAACGAAACCAAAGTGAATAAATCTAATGTAAAATGCAATTTCTTACTTCTCAAAATACTATACCAATGCATGTGGTGAATGTAAATTTAAATTATGCAAACTATTCGTTACAATTTACGTGAAGTTTCCTTTTTCGTTTTTCTTTTAGTTATCACATTCTTCAGTTCTGAGCCAAATGGATATTAGCTTCTCTGTTGATCTGACAACAGAAAAGAATACTTTCTGGTACAAGTGACATCGTGATTTTATTTGTACTTTTTTTCTTCAAGGAACGACGATTCCGGTTGTGCACTGGTTTGCCCTTGTTTAATTCAGTTAATACGGTCTTAATTGAAGGGGGGGGGGAAACACAAAAACTAATTATTATAATATAAACTATTTCCCACTTAATATTTTGTGTTATCTATGATTACATATAACGTTATCCGAACTAAAACCCTTTACCTAAATGAGATTAATGGAAAATCTGTGAACACCACTTAATATATTTTTTTCTTTTTTCCCGTAATCCTTTCTTCTTTCTTGTAAAACATAATTTGTTTTAAAGAGACGTACGTTGAACGAGAAGTCAATGGAGTGCAGAGCTGTCAATCAAGCCCACGTGCTGCTTAACGTCCTAAAAGAGAAATCAAAGAGTCAAAATGAAATTATGCGATTGACACGAGATTATGCGAATCTACAATAAGCGACCACTTTCTATAAAAACTAATCACTTTCTATAAAAACTGATTTTCTTGGACGTTCCGTAAAACAAATTAAAGGTTCGCCGAAACTTGCATACAATAAGCCGACGAGGGCGCTATTACGAACGCCATTGTGAAGGTACAGAAATTCTGGCTAATCAAGCACACGTTGGTATTACTCAACACAAATTTGGCTTTAATTTCTAGTTTAAAGTAAAGCAGCTAAATTAAAACTAGTAGAATTTTCTTTTGACTGTTTGTGGGAAAATGTCGTCATGACCACGCCCCGAATTCGTTTATAAATATGGTATTTTAAACATTGTTGCTGGTCTCATTAAGATCTGGATAGCCCATTGGTTATTAGAACTGAGTCACCGTTGGTCATATTGTCACTTCCCTAATAATGGAATCGTAAACAAAATTATCATAATTTAACCACAATCTTTACATATGTTATGAATGTAAAGATATTTGTTTAACAGTTGTTAGTTGAATATATGCTATTATTAAATGTTATTAAGATAAACAAAATGTTTGATAGACATAATTCATTCTTCTGACATTTGATTAGGGGAGTGGTTATACTGGTCTCCGTACGATTATTCAAATGGGGAAATTAGGAACCAGCTCATGGATTCAAACCTTTGTGCAGCTTGCAATGACCAATGAGCTATCTAGATTTCTAAACACGGAGATCAGTGGTTAGTACATACCGGGTACCGCCCACTGGCCGTCTCCACGCGTTCCAAGGGCCAAATTCTTGGGCTCGCCCGCGTCACCCATCCAACTCGCTCCGCTGTAGCTAATCAACGGCTCGGATTCGTCCCCCAGACCCATGCTGAACTCATTGCCCACGATCTGCACCCAGATGGAGCGTTTGGTGCCGAGATTGTTGGCAGACTGGTCGTGTGCTTCCATGACAGTCTTGCAGTCTGTGGCTTCCATGTCGTTGCATTTCTGGATTCTGCAACCGGGACTGTTTGGACTTCCGAACTCTGAGTAGTAAACGGAAGTTAGGTGGCGTTCCAGAGTCGCGAGGAATCAAATATTTATTGCGAAGATTTCCATTCAATGCAAGGAATGTTAAATTGACACAGTAGCCTATCTGGGTCGACTCTATTTAGGCCTAGTTCGTCGCGATTGAATCGGGTGCTTTGTAATATAGGGAAAGGTAGTATACACCATTTGCAAATATGGAGAAAGAAAATAGTGAATTATTATGAAATACCTTACTTGACTGTAAGTGAATAACAGTCTCAAGCATCGTGTGAAATCACGGCACCTGATTGGATGTGGTTTAACGAAAAAAACAAACACTTTTGTAACAGTTTTAAACGATTGGCGGCCGGCAGCAATCGTTGTAAAAAGCTGACCATTTTTAAACACCGCCCCAATTTATTAAATTCGTCTGAAGGAAGTCAAGGAACCAGACTGCAAGAACAGCACTTTTTTTCATAGTTTTTTTCAGCTTCTACGAACACAGGTCAACGTCACAATATTTACTATACATTATGAATCTCATCCATTTTCGAAAATTAAAGCAAAAGCAAAATGGTGTTTACGACCTTCAAAGGGATTGTATACGTTTGGTAATTGAAACCCACTGTCTGTTTCAATCCTATATAGTTATAGATATATACCATAAAACTAACCTGTACAAATTTCATTTCAAAAGGTGGTAGCAATTTTGAGATATTGCCGAAAATCTGGAGCGGTTATGTCCACGCAGGAAGAATAATCTGCATTGAAATACACAATCTGAGAAACGTCACTGCAGTAACGCTTCTCAGATTCCAATCTTTTTCAATAATCGCAGTACTTCGAAGTGAAAAGTTTCTAAAAATGCATTATACTATCCAAAGCTGCTGTACTGCTTACCAAGTAAGTTTTTATTGCCATTACTTTTTGGAGTAATTACCAAACGTATGCGATCCCTTTAATGTTGTATTTCTGAATTAAGCCGGGATCAGGTGTAAACAAGAAGGGATCTTGTTTGTGGCTACGGTTGTTATTAACACGTTGTTATTAAAGTCTCTTACGAAATGGTGTCCAACCTCCCAGACTTAACGACTTGTCCATTGCCTAATATAGCAGTTTTAAATGTCAGTTGAACATTTCCCTGCGCGCCTTATAAACAATGCAAGATGAAACAAATACCTGCACCACAGTTTAGCAATGATTACCGGTGCACTACAGCACAGTCAGCAAATTGTATCTTTTGGTGAGGTTTCTGTGTGTTGTTGAGAAATACTAAATTATAATATACAGAATAATTATAAGTTTTTGTATTGATAATTGTCGACTTCCAGGTTAGCATCATAGGCAGGGGAAAAAGTAAAAAAAACAAACTATAAAACATGTCTTACCTGCAACGATCTGCCCGAGTTCCCCAATATTGTTAGGTTGTACAGCTATCAGAGCCACCTCGGCTGAATCCACCTGAAACTGGTATTTCTCGTCGGTCACTTCCCCCATTGGAATCCAATTGGGATCTACCGTGCATCATAGAAAATAGTTTTGAATTACACGTAGCTGGGTTTTGTTATCAGTATTCCCAACATTCCAAAAACGATACTAAATTGAACTAAAAAAAAACCGCTAAGATGGTGAAATAAATAGGAAATGATATCGCCAGCGTCCAAAGACCCTTCCTGCTTCTATTTTTTTTTTTAATTATTATTATTATTATTTGTTTGTATCCTTTTTTATATAATAATGTATACAGGGCCCCAATGGAAACCAATTGTTAAACCGGTTGGGCACAACCTGGGTAAAGAAATGTAATAAGTTAACAAGAAATGGAGGGCATTGACCAATTAAAGGGAATTTCCAGGCTCAATAATATTTTACGTAGTCTAAAAGAATATTTGGTAACATACTGACTCCGCAGAGAATTTTTTTTGATTTGTTATCGAGAACGACACACGCTTATTATATTCACGATTTATTGCCATTCAGGAGTACAAGGGCGCGGCCATATTGTTCAAATTTCCCGCCTCGCCCGGGAAATTATGACGTAGTGTCTGCACCTCAATACACATCGCTTTATTGCCCGTTGTTCGCACTGGTATCTCACCTTGACGGGGCCAACTACATTATACAGACGTATGTTGTACGGCGCCCGACTATTGCCAGTACATGTATTGCATTTCTGTGCAGAATATCGACTTGACGAGAAGAATAAATAAAAATCTGTGAGCTAGTAATTATGGCATCAGGTCCTTCCCCGTATGATTTTGAGCCCACTTTCACATGTACAGTACACATTTATACACTATGCCTTACACAAAAGGGTTCACTTGCATTCATTGCGTGTGCAGGGCCGCTATCGATCGGGCTTCGTGTACTGATGGTGCAGACACTACGTCACAATATCTCGGATGTACCGATAAACCAGAACAAAATGACGGCTCGCATGACGATGAGCGCAGTGCGAGAAAGTCTCTGTTTTATATGATTACCGAAACCGATAAAAATGAAATAAAAAGTCACAATGGCAATTGACACTCTTTAACATTATGCAATTATAAACTATGGGTTGAGTTTCCCTTTAAATAACGACCTTTGTTTCAGATGACCACGATATAGCTCGGCAAAACTTGGTCACGACCACTGTGAGAAATAGGCTGTGATTGTTGCGTCTTCAAGTAGGCTAAGTTAGGATCTGTCTCCCTTGGTATCCGGGACCAGTTCCGGACAAGTTGCGGGTAAAATTGTTCACTGTGAATTTGTCCCGCTTGACTCATCGATACTGATAACCTCGTTGCAGGAAGATTGCGGGAAAGTTGTGAACGTTTTGAAACTTCTACCAGATGCCATGTCCGCAACTTAAATTGAGACGAGGCGTTATGTTTATCATTTTGAGGGGGAAACTAAACTCTTGATTACTTCACTAAAGTTAGGTAACAAAACTGCATTTTCTGTAAGAACTATAATATTCGTGATAAAGGCGAGACGCTATAATTATAGAAAAACAAAAAATCAAAGCCCTAACCGTACAATTCCTGACATTAATTTGCATGCTTTTAATATTGAGATTTAAAAAAGCACACCCGCAACTTACAGACTATTTCCACCACTTGTTCCACGACCTCCGTCACGTGGATAGCCACATCGACGTATCTCGGACGGAAGGACGAGTCGGTGATCATCTGTCTCATGTACGAGCTGCTTTGACCTTCGAACCAGAGCTCGAACCAGAACTCGCTGCTGGCGGAGCCCGGCAGCTTGATCAAGAAAGGCTTCTTGCCGCTGTTGAGGATGCCTCCTCCGGTGCCGAATCTCTCCCCCAGATCCTGACCGTTGTACTGCATGTAGCTCCACTCACTCTCTATGACTGTAAAATCGTGGATGGGAGAAAGCGTTTTGACGACTACATTCTGCGAAAATGTATTTATTCGCTCTAGTGTAAAGAGTCATTTTGAATGGCGATTCCGGAGGTAATAGTGTATAAGCATTACATTCTCTGTGCAATCCTCTGAACAAACGAAGTCCTTCCAATGCAGGTATAACACAATGTTTCTCCTTCTCTGAAACAGATTTGAGTTTTGAGGCATTTTGAGGCAGTTTTGAGGCATTTTGGGGTTAGGGCTATTTGTGCCAGTAAAATTAATATTTTCTCCAATTATTTTCCTAACTACACCAAAATAAAAGACAATGATTGCAGTAATCAGTTTCTTCATATTTACCAAAGAGCAGTGTTTTGCCCTGGCCTCCTCTCTTCTCAGCCAAGCGGAATGTGATGCCGTCTTCTGGGTTCAAGGCGAGTCTCAGACTTGTCTCGTAGCCAGCGATTCCCTCGATCTGCTCGTACTGGTCCGGCTCGACGACGATTGTCTTGCTTTCTACTTCTACTTTTGTCTCTGTAAAAGTTAAATTCCATTGTGGTTTTAAGATTTTGATTATTTCAAGGCATTTCAAGCACGTTATGTTCGTCGTTATCGAGTCAGTCTCAAGTTACCACGAGTCATCGGAAGACATCACAAGTATGTTTACAAGTTGACACAAATCACCACAAGCTATCGCAAGCTATCTTTCGCGCTAGACACGTTTGCGGTAGACTTAGATCATTACAGGTGACCACGGGTCACTCCAACAAGTCACTAAAAGTCATCATAATCATCCCAAATAAGCACAGGTTATCACAAAGTTATTAATATACAACTTTGTTTAACACTTACCAATTACAGTCTCGCTGACATGATGCGTCTCGTCCACTAAAACCAAATGAATAAAATTACGTAACAAAAATTAAAAATGAGACCATTTAAGTGCTATTGGTAGAAAGAGTTAATTTTGGAGATTATTTGGGAACGTCAACATTGGACACCAGGGGGCGCTGTTTAGGTCTCTCCTGCCAACAATTAATACCACGATTTTTCTTGCTATACGAATGTTTTTGAGTCGAATAGACCCAAGACCTAGTTACGTCACGCTTTTTTTTCATATACGCTGTCCTGTGAGTGCCAGCATCTCTACTTCGTCTGGCGTCCAGACTTCGCGTCCTCCTATATGTGAGCGCATATATCAACAAAGACATTTTGTCATTAGATTTCGGGTCTATTGGAGATCACAACTCCTAACTCCACCTTTAGCGACGCCCAAACGTGTTTGTGTCATATTATAAGTTGGTATGTCTGTGCTTTTAGGGGGTTGCACACTAAAAAATAAATTTTCAAATTGAATAAAACAAATTCTAGCACTGCATCGTATTTGTTATGAGCTTTCGAATGAGACATCGAACACAAAAAGGGCAAGTAATGAATTAATTCAATTCAAATTCGTGGGGGTGGGGTCCCAGTATATGCACAACTGAATTGGAGCGTGCAAATTGAAGCAATGATAAAAAACACTTTTTAACAATGTGTAAAGGCCTGCTAATGCAAACAATATAATGTATTTGTACACCGTACATGGTCTTTCTCAAATTTTGTTCGAAAATAATAATCGATATTTGAAGCAAAATGCTTAGAAGATAGTTGGCAATTAGGATTTGTTTGCAATACCAAAATGACCACAGAAAAACAGAGGGCGCAATTTGCCTAGCAAGGAAAAACAACAAGCCTTTACCTCCATTTCCGTTGTGTTCGTAGGTCAGCTTCGTTGTCTTCGTTCCCTTGGCCTCGAAGCCAATTGAGCCGCATACGAACGTGCGCTGCTCGGACGGGATGTACTCCAAGATCTTCACCTCTTTGGACGACGATTGTAGGAAGACATTAAAGCCGTAGGTGACAAAACGTACGACGATTCGGAGCGTCTGCAGTTCCCAGGACCACGAGGGTAGTTCGGCGGTCTCAAGTTTGACGCCAAGGGAGCTCAGGATGTAGATGTATCTGCTCTCGATCTCTGAAAGGTTAAGAAAGTACTTAATTTTTTTGGGATTCATTCAAAAACGTAAATGTATCTGTTCGCGGGTTCATATTTATAAGTATACTTACACCGCGTATTATATTTAAGTACGTGATGACGCTGCAGTCCTAGCGAACATAACAAGACAACCTTTTTAAAGACGACAGTTAACATTATACTTCCCTTGTGGGCCAGGTCAAAACACACGACCAAAACAATTCTTGCAGTTAACGTAATGGAAAGAGTTGTATTTGAGTCCCTGCAAGTCCATCACAAGTCCTTTAGTCTCAAGTCAAGTCACTATGCTTTGGTAATAGCATCCCTTTGTCATTGTTCAATTCAATTCATCAGAACATTTATTTCCATTCCTTTAACAGTGATGAAATCACAAGAATAAAAAAATATATATATAAACACTTATGTAATGCTACGTGAATGACAACAAATTAAAGAGAGAAAAAACACCAACAATTTATTTAAATTAAATTAAATCCTAACTAGTTACTTGCGACGGGCTTTATGAAAAGACTTGTGACTGGACTTGTGACAGGACTTGCATGAACTTCATATACAACTCTGGTAATAGGAAAAACAGAATACAGGCCGAACAGGAAAGACTTACCGATCTTTATTAGCTCTGCACCTCCAGTGTGCAGGATGACATCCACGGTTTCACCCCTTTCGATCTCGAACTCCTGGGGCTCACCAAGGTCTACTTTCTCGGCGATGATCTGCTCGGAGCCGCTGCTACTCTCGAAGACTGGTAAAAGGAGTTGAAGTGTTTTGATTGGCTTCGTTTTAATTAGTTGTGGTGGTTTTTATTTTAGGTTTGATCGATTTTTAAAATGATTTCAGTGTCTATTTAGTAGTTTTGATTGGTTTTGATTGGTTTTGATTGGTTTTGATTGGTTTTGATTGGTTTTGATTGGTTTTGATTGGTTTTGATTGGTTTTGATTGGTTTTGATTGGTTCCGCTTTCGAGGTTTTTCATCAGTCATTATGAGTGAGTTGCGAGTCAATTATAAATCATACACCCACTCGAAAATCTAATCTTTCGTCAGAAATCAAATAATTACCTTGAGGGTCTTTCTTTGGACGGTTGAGTCTGGAGCCTGGAAACCCAAAACAAATCCAAAACAAATTCAACAGAAACAAATGGATCTGTGGGGAACTGATGTTACAGTTATGAACTTATATCTGAAATTCGTCATCTGAACAGACCTCGACCAACAAAATCAGGTATAATAAGTTTACGAATTTATTTTAGCATCATTCAGGAATCTTTTAATTTTTCAATTCATCGATTGTTAAAACGTAACGCCACTAAATAACTTCAATAATACGCACCTCCAGAGATAGGCTTCTTCGGTTTATTATTTCCTGCAAACGAGATAAAAACGAAGATAATATTCAGAATGTAACGTGTTTAGTAGGCAGTTTGAAATTGTTAAGTCAACGCGCCTCAATACCGGAGATAAAAATGAAGAGTTTTCGGTTTGTCTGATTCAAATGCTAAATCATAACTGTCAACTATGAGATCTTACGTTGAGAGAATTGTAATTGCAGAACAACTCATTGTTGTTATATTCTTCTCGAAGAATAACGGTAAATAAAACACATTTATTCTTGCCAAAATGGACCCATTGTGTGGAATGAAATGACATGTCGACGCCACATTCTAATGACTGACAAGATCCAAATGATCATTGCATTGAGAATTGAATACTCAATGTGATACACAACATACCTTTAGACTTGGGCTTTTTCGGAGATCCGTTTCCTGGACCAAAAAGAAAAATGCAAAGAAATATCAACAGTAATTTAAGGCAATATTTAAGACGCATTTATTTATTTAATGGTGTACAAGTATAACGCCAGTAAATAACTTCAATTATACGAACCTCCTGATTTGGGTTTTTGCGGCTGCTTTCCTGCAAACGTGGATGAGAAAAGAAGATTAAGAATGTAGCGTGTTTAGTGGGCAGTTTGAAATGGTGAAGTAAACAATTTAGTAACAAAACCAACAATTTGTCTCCCAACCGTTACTCTGTTTTACAATACGCACCTCTTGATTGCCTGGAACTGCTTGAAGAGCCTGCAGAAAGGAAGACAAACATTACAGACAATCAGAAATAATAAGTTTACGAATTTATTTTAGCATCATTCAGGAATCTTTTAATTTTTCAATTCATCGATTGTTAAAACGTAACGCCACTAAATAAATTCAATAATACGCACCTCCAGAATTAGGCTTCTTCTGTTTATTATTTCCTGCAAACGTAGATAAAAACGAAGAGAACATTTAGAATGTAGCGTGTTTAGTAGGCAGTTTGAAATTGTTAAGTCAACGCGCCTCAATACTTGGGAAAAAATGAAGAGTTTTCGGTTTGTCTGATTCAAATGCTAAATCATAACTGTCAACTATGGGATCTTACGTTGAGAGAATTGTAATTGCAAAACAACTCATTGTTGTTATATTCTTCTCGAAGAATAACGATAAATAAAACACATTTACTCTTGCCAAATGGACCCATTGTGTGGAATTAAGTGAGCTGCCAAACATACATGTCGATGCCTAATGACTGACAAGATTTAATGATCATTACATTGAGAATTAAATACTCAATGTGATACACAACATACCTTTAGACTTGGGCTTTTTCGGAGATCCGTTTCCTGGACCAAAAAGAAAAATGCAAAAAATATCCACAGTATTTTAAGACAATATTTAAGACGCATTTATTTATTTAATGGTGTTTAAAGAAATAAGGCCAGTAAATGACGTTTAACATTTATACGCCCAATAACAATTACACGCACCTCCTGATTTAGGTTTCTGCGGGTGCTTTCCTACAAACGTGGATACGAAAAGAAGATTGAGAAGGTAGCGTGTCTATAGTGGGCAGTTTGAAATGGTGAAGTAATTTGTTCCCTTACAATCAATTTTATATTGATCAAATAAGTTAAGAGGGCGTAATATTTCGATCTTAACAAGAAATTTCTCAGAGACATAAGAAAAAGATCTGGTTAAGATCGAAATATTAGGCCCTCTTAACTTATTTGATTTGTATATTTAAGGTCATTCCAGCCAGTAAGCAGTTTGCAGCAGTTTTAATCTTATTCAATTTTATATTGAGCTCGAGGTTGTTTTATTTTCCAACTGGATTTAAAAAAAAATGTATTTTAAAAAGTCAACTATGGAATCTTACGTTGAGAGAATTGTAATTGCAGAACAACTCATTGTTGTTATATTATTCTCAAAGAATAACGGTAATTAAAACACATTTATTCTTGCCAAAATGGACCCATTGTGTGGAATTAAATGAGCTGCCAAACATACATGTCGACGCCACATTATAATGACTGACAAGATCCAAATGATCATTGCAATGAAAATTGAATAATCAATGTGATACACAACATACCTTTAGACTTGGGCTTTTTCGGAGATCCGTTTCCTGGACCAAAAAGAAAAATGCAAAAAAATATCAACAGTATTGTAAGGCAATATTTAAGACGCATTTATTTATTTAATAGTGTTTAAAAAAGTAACGCCAGTAAATAACTTCAATTATACGCGCCTCCTGATTTGGGTTTTCGCGGCTGCTTTTCTGCAAACGTGGATAAGAAAAGAAGATTGAGAAGGTAGCGTGTTTAGTGGGCAGTTTGAAATGGTGAAGTAAACAATTTAGTAACAAAACCAACAATTTGTCTCCCAATCGTTACTCTGTTTTACAATACGCACCTCGTGATTGACTGGAACTGCTTGAAGAGCCTGCAGAAAGGAAGACAAACATTACAGACAATCAGGTATAATAAGTTTACGCATTTATTTTAGCGTCATTCAGGAATCTTTTAATTTTTCAATTCATCGATTGTTGAAACGTAACGCCACTAAATAACTTCAATAATACGCACCTCCAGAATTAGGCTTCTTCGGTTTATTTCCTGCAAACGTAGATAAAAACGAAGAGAACATTTAGAATGTAGCGTGTTTAGTAGGCAGTTTGAAATTGTTAAGTCAACGCGCCTCAATACCGGAGATAAAAATGAAGAGTTTTCGGTTTGTCTGATTCAAATGCTAAATCATAACTGTCAACTATGGGATCTTACGTTGAGAGAATTGTAATTGCAAAACAACTCATTGTTGTTATATTCTTCTCGAAGAATAACGATAAATAAAACACATTTACTCTTGCCAAAATGGACCCATTGTGTGGAATTAAATGAGCTGCCAAACATACATGTCGACGCCACATTATAGTGACTGACAAGATTCAAATGATCATTGCATTGATAATTGAATACTCAATGTGATACACAGCATACCTTTAGACTTGGGCTTTTTCGGAGATCCGTTTCCTGGACCAAAAAGAAAAATGCAAAAAAATATCAACAGTATTGTAAGGCAATATTTAAGACGCATTTATTTATTTAATAGTGTTTAAAAATGTAACGCCAGTAAATAACTTCAATTATACGCGCCTCCTGATTTGTGTTTTTGCGGCTGCTTTTCTGCAAACGTGGATTAGAAAAGAAGATTAAGAATGTAGCGTGTTTAGTGGGCAGTTTGAAATGGTGAAGTAAACAATTTAGTAACAAAACCAACAATTTGTCTCCCAATCGTTACTCTGTTTTACAATACGCACCTTTTGATTGCCTAGAACTGCTTGAAAAGCCTGCAGAAAGGAAGACAAACATTACAGACAATCAGAAATAATAAGTTTACGAATTTATTGTAGCATCATTCAGGAATCTTTTAATTGTTCAATTCATCGATTGTTAAAACGTAACGCCACTAAATAAATTCAATAATACGCACCTCCAGAATTAGGCTTCGTCTGTTTATTATTTCCTGCAAACGTAGATAAAAACGAAGAGAACATTTAGAATGTATAGCATGTTTAGTAGGCAGTTTGAAATTGTTAAGTCAACGCGCCTCAATACCGGGGGGAAAATGAAGAGTTTTCGGTTTGTCTGATTCAAATGCTAAATCATAACTGTCAACTATGGGATCTTACGTTGAGAGAATTGTAATTGCAAAACAACTCATTGTTGTTATATTCTTCTCGAAGAATAACGGTAATTAAAACACATTTATTCTTGCCAAAATGGACCCATTGTGTGGAATTAAATGAGCTGCCAAACATACATGTCGACGCCACATTCTAATGACTGACAAGATCCAAATGATCATTGCAATGAAATTTAATAATCAATGTGATACACAACATACCTTTAGACTTGGGCTTTTTCGGAGATCCGTTTCCTGGACCAAAAAGAAAAATGCAAAAAAATATCAACAGTATTGTAAGGCAATATTTAAGACGCATTTATTTATTTAATGTTGTTTAAAAAAGTAACGCCAGTAAATAACTTCAATTATACGCGCCTCCTGATTTGGGTTTCCGCGGCTGCTTTTCTGCAAACGTGGATAAGAAAAGAAGATTGAGAAGGTAGCGTGTTTAGTGGGCAGTTTGAAATGGTGAAGTAAACAATTTAGTAACAAAACCAACAATTTGTCTCCCAATCGTTACTCTGTTTTACAATACGCACCTCGTGATTGACTGGAACTGCTTGAAGAGCCTGCAGAAAGGAAGACAAACATTACAGACAATCAGGTTTAATAAGTTTACGCATTTATTTTAGCGTCATTCAGGAATTCTTTTAATTTTTTTAATTCATCGGTTGTTAAAACGTAACGCCACTAAATAACTTCAATAATACGCACCTCCAGAATTAGGCTTCTTCGGTTTATTTCCTGCAAACGTAGATAAAAACGAAGAGAACATTCAGAATGTAGCATGTTTAGTAGGCAGTTTGAAATTGTTAAGTCAACGCGCCTCAATACCGGAGATAAAAATGAACAGTTTTCGGTTTGTCTGATTCAAATGCTAAATCATAACTGTCAACTATGGGATCTTACGTTGAGAGAATTGTAATTGCAAAACAACTCATTGTTGTTATATTCTTCTCGAAGAATAACGATAAATAAAACACATCTACTCTTGCCAAAATGGACCCATTGTGTGGAATTAAATGAGCTGCCAAACATACATGTCGACGCCACATTATAGTGACTGACAAGATTCAAATGATCATTGCATTGATAATTGAATAATCAATGTGATACACAGCATACCTTTAGACTTGGGCTTTTTCGGAGATCCGTTTCCTGGACCAAAAAGAAAAATGCAAAAAAATATCAACAGTATTGTAAGGCAATATTTAAGACGCATTTATTTATTTAATAGTGTTTAAAAAAGTAACGCCAGTAAATAACTTCAATTATACGCGCCTCCTGATTTGGGTTTTCGCGGCTGCTTTTCTGCAAACGTGGATAAGAAAAGAAGATTGAGAAGGTAGCGTGTTTAGTGGGCAGTTTGAAATGGTGAAGTAAACAATTTAGTAACAAAACCAACAATTTGTCTCCCAATCGTTACTCTGTTTTACAATACGCACCTCGTGATTGACTGGAACTGCTTGAAGAGCCTGCAGAAAGGAAGACAAACATTACAGACAATCAGGTATAATAAGTTTACGCATTTATTTTAGCGTCATTCAGGAATCTTTTAATTTTTTCAATTTATCGGTTGTTGAAACGTAACGCCACTAAATAACTTCAATAATACGCACCTCCAGAATGATGCTTCTTCGGTTTATTTCCTGCAAACGTAGATAAAAACGAAGAGAACATTCAGAATGTAGCATGTTTAGTAGGCAGTTTGAAATTGTTAAGTCAACGCGCCTCAATACCGGAGATAAAAATGAAGAGTTTTCGGTTTGTCTGATTCAAATGCTAAATCATAACTGTCAACTATGGGATCTTACGTTGAGAGAATTGTAATTGCAAAACAACTCATTGTTGTTATATTCTTCTCGAAGAATAACGATAAATAAAACACATTTACTCTTGCCAAAATGGACCCATTGTGTGGAATTAAATGAGCTGCCAAACATACATGTCGACGCCACATTATAATGACTGACAAGATCAAATGATCATTGCATTGATAATTGAATACTCAATGTGATACACAGCATACCTTTAGACTTGGGCTTTTTCGGAGATCCGTTTCCTGGACCAAAAAGAAAAATGCAAAAAAATATCAACAGTATTGTAAGGCAATATTTAAGACGCATTTATTTATTTAATAGTGTTTAAAAATGTAACGCCAGTAAATAACTTCAATTATACGCGCCTCCTGATTTGTGTTTTTGCGGCTGCTTTTCTGCAAACGTGGATTAGAAAAGAAGATTAAGAATGTAGCGTGTTTAGTGGGCAGTTTGAAATGGTGAAGTAAACAATTTAGTAACAAAACCAACAATTTGTCTCCCAATCGTTACTCTGTTTTACAATACGCACCTCGTGATTGACTGGAACTGCTTGAAGAGCCTGCAGAAAGGAAGACAAACATTACAGACAATCAGGTATAATAAGTTTACGCATTTATTTTAGCGTCATTCAGGAATCTTTTAATTTTTCAATTTATCGGTTGTTGAAACGTATAACGCCACTAAATAACTTCAATAATACGCACCTCCAGAATGATGCTTCTTCGGTTTATTTCCTGCAAACGTAGATAAAAACGAAGAGAACATTTAGAATGTAGCATGTTTAGTAGGCAGTTTGAAATTGTTAAGTCAACGCGCCTCAATACCGGAGATAAAAATGAACAGTTTTCGGTTTGTCTGATTCAAATGCTAAATCATAACTGTCAACTATGGGATCTTACGTTGAGAGAATTGTAATTGCAAAACAACTCATTGTTGTTATATTCTTCTCGAAGAATAACGATAAATAAAACACATTTACTCTTGCCAAAATGAACCCATTGTGTGGAATTAAATGAGCTGCCAAACATACATGTCGACGCCACATTATAGTGACTGACAAGATTCAAATGATCATTGCATTGATAATTGAATACTCAATGTGATACACAACATACCTTTAGACTTGGGCTTTTTCGGAGATCCGTTTCCTGGACCAAAAAGAAAAATGCAAAAAAATATCAACAGTATTGTAAGGCAATATTTAAGAGGCATTTATTTATTTAATAGTGTTTAAAAATGTAACGCCAGTAAATAACTTCAATTATACGCGCCTCCTGATTTGTGTTTTTGCGGCTGCTTTTCTGCAAACGTGGATTAGAAAAGAAGATTAAGAATGTAGCGTGTTTAGTGGGCAGTTTGAAATGGTGAAGTAAACAATTTAGTAACAAAACCAACAATTTGTCTTCCAATCGTTACTCTGTTTTACAATACGCACCTTTTGATTGCCTGGAACTGCTTGAAAAGCCTGCAGAAAGGAAGACAAACATTACAGACAATCAGAAATAATAAGTTTACGAATTTATTGTAGCATCATTCAGGAATCTTTTAATTGTTCAATTCATCGATTGTTAAAACGTATAACGCCACTAAATAACTTCAATAATACGCACCTCCAGAATGATGCTTCTTCGGTTTATTTCCTGCAAACGTAGATAAAAACGAAGAGAACATTTATAATGTATAGCATGTTTAGTAGGCAGTTTGAAATTGTTAAGTCAACGCGCCTCAATACCGGGGGGAAAATGAAGAGTTTTCGGTTTGTCTGATTCAAATGCTAAATCATAACTGTCAACTATGGGATCTTACGTTGAGAGAATTGTAATTGCAAAACAACTCATTGTTGTTATATTCTTCTCGAAGAATAACGATAAATAAAACACATTTACTCTTGCCAAAATGGACCCATTGTGTGGAATTAAATGAGCTGCCAAACATACATGTCGACGCCACATTATAGTGACTGACAAGATTCAAATGATCATTGCATTGATAATTGAATAATCAATGTGATACACAGCATACCTTTAGACTTGGGCTTTTTCGGAGATCCGTTTCCTGGACCAAAAAGAAAAATGCAAAAAAATATCAACAGTATTGTAAGGCAATATTTAAGACGCATTTATTTATTTAATAGTGTTTAAAAAAGTAACGCCAGTAAATAACTTCAATTATACGCGCCTCCTGATTTGGGTTTTCGCGGCTGCTTTTCTGCAAACGTGGATAAGAAAAGAAGATTGAGAAGGTAGCGTGTTTAGTGGGCAGTTTGAAATGGTGAAGTAAACAATTTAGTAACAAAACCAACAATTTGTCTCCCAATCGTTACTCTGTTTTACAATACGCACCTCGTGATTGACTGGAACTGCTTGAAGAGCCTGCAGAAAGGAAGACAAACATTACAGACAATCAGGTATAATAAGTTTACGCATTTATTTTAGCGTCATTCAGGAATCTTTTAATTTTTCAATTTATCGGTTGTTGAAACGTAACGCCACTAAATAACTTCAATAATACGCACCTCCAGAATTAGGCTTCTTCGGTTTATTTCCTGCAAACGTAGATAAAAACGAAGAGAACATTCAGAATGTAGCATGTTTAGTAGGCAGTTTGAAATTGTTAAGTCAACGCGCCTCAATACCGGAGATAAAAATGAAGAGTTTTCGGTTTGTCTGATTCAAATGCTAAATCATAACTGTCAACTATGGGATCTTACGTTGAGAGAATTGTAATTGCAAAACAACTCATTGTTGTTATATTCTTCTCGAAGAATAACGATAAATAAAACACATTTACTCTTGCCAAAATGGACCCATTGTGTGGAATTAAATGAGCTGCCAAACATACATGTCGACGCCACATTATAATGACTGACAAGATCAAATGATCATTGCATTGATAATTGAATACTCAATGTGATACACAGCATACCTTTAGACTTGGGCTTTTTCGGAGATCCGTTTCCTGGACCAAAAAGAAAAATGCAAAAAAATATCAACAGTATTGTAAGGCAATATTTAAGACGCATTTATTTATTTAATAGTGTTTAAAAATGTAACGCCAGTAAATAACTTCAATTATACGCGCCTCCTGATTTGTGTTTTTGCGGCTGCTTTTCTGCAAACGTGGATTAGAAAAGAAGATTAAGAATGTAGCGTGTTTAGTGGGCAGTTTGAAATGGTGAAGTAAACAATTTAGTAACAAAACCAACAATTTGTCTCCCAATCGTTACTCTGTTTTACAATACGCACCTCGTGATTGACTGGAACTGCTTGAAGAGCCTGCAGAAAGGAAGACAAACATTACAGACAATCAGGTATAATAAGTTTACGCATTTATTTTAGCGTCATTCAGGAATCTTTTAATTTTTCAATTTATCGGTTGTTGAAACGTATAACGCCACTAAATAACTTCAATAATACGCACCTCCAGAATGATGCTTCTTCGGTTTATTTCCTGCAAACGTAGATAAAAACGAAGAGAACATTCAGAATGTAGCATGTTTAGTAGGCAGTTTGAAATTGTTAAGTCAACGCGCCTCAATACCGGAGATAAAAATGAAGAGTTTTCGGTTTGTCTGATTCAAATGCTAAATCATAACTGTCAACTATGGGATCTTACGTTGAGAGAATTGTAATTGCAAAACAACTCATTGTTGTTATATTCTTCTCGAAGAATAACGATAAATAAAACACATTTACTCTTGCCAAAATGGACCCATTGTGTGGAATTAAATGAGCTGCCAAACATACATGTCGACGCCACATTATAATGACTGACAAGATCAAATGATCATTGCATTGATAATTGAATACTCAATGTGATACACAGCATACCTTTAGACTTGGGCTTTTTCGGAGATCCGTTTCCTGGACCAAAAAGAAAAATGCAAAAAAATATCAACAGTATTGTAAGGCAATATTTAAGACGCATTTATTTATTTAATAGTGTTTAAAAATGTAACGCCAGTAAATAACTTCAATTATACGCGCCTCCTGATTTGTGTTTTTGCGGCTGCTTTTCTGCAAACGTGGATTAGAAAAGAAGATTAAGAATGTAGCGTGTTTAGTGGGCAGTTTGAAATGGTGAAGTAAACAATTTAGTAACAAAACCAACAATTTGTCTCCCAATCGTTACTCTGTTTTACAATACGCACCTCGTGATTGACTGGAACTGCTTGAAGAGCCTGCAGAAAGGAAGACAAACATTACAGACAATCAGGTATAATAAGTTTACGCATTTATTTTAGCGTCATTCAGGAATCTTTTAATTTTTCAATTTATCGGTTGTTGAAACGTATAACGCCACTAAATAACTTCAATAATACGCACCTCCAGAATGATGCTTCTTCGGTTTATTTCCTGCAAACGTAGATAAAAACGAAGAGAACATTCAGAATGTAGCATGTTTAGTAGGCAGTTTGAAATTGTTAAGTCAACGCGCCTCAATACCGGAGATAAAAATGAACAGTTTTCGGTTTGTCTGATTCAAATGCTAAATCATAACTGTCAACTATGGGATCTTACGTTGAGAGAATTGTAATTGCAAAACAACTCATTGTTGTTATATTCTTCTCGAAGAATAACGATAAATAAAACACATCTACTCTTGCCAAAATGGACCCATTGTGTGGAATTAAATGAGCTGCCAAACATACATGTCGACGCCACATTATAGTGACTGACAAGATTCAAATGATCATTGCATTGATAATTGAATACTCAATGTGATACACAACATACCTTTAGACTTGGGCTTTTTCGGAGATCCGTTTCCTGGACCAAAAAGAAAAATGCAAAAAAATATCAACAGTATTGTAAGGCAATATTTAAGACGCATTTATTTATTTAATAGTGTTTAAAAATGTAACGCCAGTAAATAACTTCAATTATACGCGCCTCCTGATTTGTGTTTTTGCGGCTGCTTTTCTGCAAACGTGGATTAGAAAAGAAGATTAAGAATGTAGCGTGTTTAGTGGGCAGTTTGAAATGGTGAAGTAAACAATTTAGTAACAAAACCAACAATTTGTCTCCCAATCGTTACTCTGTTTTACAATACGCACCTCGTGATTGACTGGAACTGCTTGAAGAGCCTGCAGAAAGGAAGACAAACATTACAGACAACCAGGTATAATAAGTTTACGCATTTATTTTAGCGTCATTTAGGAATCTTTTATTTGTTTAATTCGTCGGTTGTTAAAAATGTGATACACAAGAAACCTTTAGACTTGGGCTTTTTCGGAAATCCGTTTCCTGGACCAAAAAGAAAAATGCGAAGAAATATCAACAGTATTTTAAGGCAATATTATTTTAAGACGCATTTATTTATTTATTTATTTAATGTTGTTTAAAAAAGTAACGCCAGTAAATAACTTCAATTATACGCACCTCCTGATTTGGGTTTCCGCGGCTGCTTTTCTGCAAACGTGGACAAGAAAAGAAGATTGAGAAGGTAGTGTGTTTAGTGGGCAGTTTGAAATGGTGAAGTAATTTGTCCCCTTACAATCAATTTTATATTGAGCTCGAGGTTGTGTTTTTTTCCAGCTAATTATTCTTGTCAATCAAAACAAGCTGTTTTCGTGACGATACTGGGGGTATAGCGTATCACATTAAGAGAATAACATCGACAAATGAATTTCTTTTTAAAATCCATGAAAATAATTTACCCTTTTTGCCTTTTCCTTTGCGTACTGGACAAAAGGAGAAAATGAAAAAGTGATGTTATAGAAATGTATTTGGTACACAATTTATCTTGCTGAAATTAATATTGACAAAACAGAAAAATATCATAGTTTGATCGCACGGGCTTCATATTTTATATTGCTATAAAAGATTCGTCAAATTAATAGGCCGTTCTCTTAACAAAAGAGGGCGCTGTCCCTATGACATTTTGAAGTGTAGTCAATAGTGATTTTGTTATACATGTATTTCATTTTTCAAAGAAAAGCAAAAATACTAAACTTTTTCGATAAAGTGATTTTTCAAGTGTTTGTATCAGTAGAAAATGGCGTCGTTTATGCCAAGGTCACACATTCCTGAATTATTGCAACGAATACTACGATCTATCCCGAATAACAATTCTTGATGGCATTTGGAGAAATTAGGCCCGATTCGCTGTTTGTAAGAATAACTTAAGAATAAAATAAGAACAATCGAGAACGATGTACGAATCGGAAGCCGAAACCGACCGAATCAAGCCGAATGATTGCGATTTATTGTCGGGGCGCTTCCGACCTTTAACGCAGCCAAGAACCATTCCCCGGTTTACCCAGGAATTGCTATTCGCAGCGATTCGGCTTACAAATCAGGAATGTAACGATCAAGATCAAGATCAAGATGTGTGAACATTAGCGCCCTCATACTGATGCATGTAATTTGGAAAAATAAACATAATTACTTACTTTTCTCAAATGCAGAAATACATTTAAAATAACAATTATGACAAATTAGATTAGACGATGGCTTACGTTTGTGTCGGTAGTAAAGCTTGGATCGTCTCTTGCCGTTTGACCTAAATCCAATGGAGCCACATGTAAACTGGCGTCGATCCGGTTTTCGGTACTCCATTATTGGAGTGTCGGTGGATGCAGAGCGAACCAAGACGTTGAAACCGTCTGTGACGAATATTACGATCAGTCGCAGCGAACGCAGCTTCCAGCACCACTTGGGCAGCTTGACGGTTTTGATTTTGACGTTCAAGGAGCTCAGGATGTAAGCGTCTGTCTTATCAACCTCTGAAGAAAGAACAGATAATTTACCATAACTGATGACAAATCATGACTTGTTAAATTGACTTCCGAGGCACTGTGATCACTTGTGTAGACGTGTAATGAGTCGTGATTGACTTGTGGCTCTCGTTCATCAGTTCAAAAGCTCTTTTAACATTTTCAGAGTGGAGATGTTAGTTGCTTAAGTAAAAGCTTTGTTTATAGGTTTCAGTTTAGTTTCATTATGCACTAAGTAAAACATAGCTTCAAAGTATAGGCCCACCAATTGATGATTTGCTGCTGTTTGCAAATACAATTTGACTTGCAAAGCAACAAATATGAACATTGCATTTACAATGTAAAAGGCCCTGAAACGACACCGTTTAAAAGGGGAAATTAGTTGATGTTCCTCAACAATTAACGCTTTTAGTGAGGCGTTAACAATGCAAACGGATTGCTTAGGCCATCTGCTGTAATCGTAAATACAGGCGTTTTCTGAGCGTCGTTTTTAAGCGTTTGTCTACGGGAGTTAAACACTATAGGTTGACAGTCTCAATTACATTTTAATATCTAAAGCCATCAATGTAAAAACCTCCTTACGGATTTTGATCGACAATCCACCTCCGGAATGGAATATGACATCTGTCGGATCCTCCTTGTCCATCTCGAACTCTTGAGGCTCAGTGGTGTCGACGTCTGTCGTGACTGTCACCTCTTTCGTATCACCCGTGCACTCGAAGACTTCTTCTTCTTCTTCTGTAATAAATGATGATACACTAATTATTATTACATTTCTTGGAACATTCTGGGTGTGGGAAAAGGGGCAGCATGACTGCAATTATACGCACCTCCAGAATGAGGCTTCTTCGGTTTATTTCCTGCAAACGTAGATAAAAACGAAGATAATATTTAGAATGTAGCATGTTTAGTAGGCAGTTTGAATTTGTTAAGTCAACGCGCCTCAATACCGGGCAAAAAAATGAAAAGTTTTCGGTTTGTCTGATTCAAATGCTAAATCATAACTGTCAACTATGGGATCTTACGTTGAGAGAATTATAATTGCAGGACAACTCATTGTTGTTATATTCTTCTCGAAGAATAACGATAAATAAAACACATTTATTCTTGCCAAATGGACTAATTGTGTGGAATGAAATTGAGCTGCCAAACATTACAAGTCGACGCCACATTTTAATGACTGACAAGATCCAAATGATCATTGCATTGAGAATTGAATACTCAATGTGATACACAACATACCTTTAGACTTGGGCTTTTTCGGAGATCCGTTTCCTGGATCAAAAACAAAAATTCAAAAATATAACAACGGTATTTTAAGGCAATATTTAAGACGCATTTATTTATTTATTTAATGGTGCATGTTTAAAAAAGTAACGCCAGTAAATAACTTCAATTATACGAACCTCCTGATTTGGGTTTCAGCGGCTGCTTTTCTGCAAACGTGGATAAGAAAAGAAGATTGAGAAGGTAGCGTGTTTAGTGGGCAGTTTGAAATGGTGAAGTAAACAATTTAGTAACAAAACAAAAAATTTGTCTCCCAACCGTTACTCTGTTTTACAATACGCACCTCTTGATTGCCTGGAACTGCTTGAAAAGCCTGCAGAAAGGAAGACAAACATTACAGACAATCAGAAATAATAAGTTTACGAATTTATTTTAGCATCATTCAGGAATCTTTTAATTTTTCAATTCATCGATTGTTAAAACGTAACGCCACTAAATAAATTCAATAATACGCACCTCCAGAATTAGGCTTCTTCGGTTTATTATTTCCTGCAAACGTAGATAAAAACGAAGAGAACATTTAGAATGTAGCGTGTTTAGTAGGCAGTTTGAAATTGTTAAGTCAACGCGCCTCAATACCGGAGATAAAAATGAACAATATTCGGTTTGTCTGATTCAAATGCTAAATCTTAACTGTCAACTATGGGATCTTACGTTGAGAGAATTGTAATTGCAAAACAACTCATTAATTGTTGTTATATTCTTCTCGAAGAATAACGATAAATAAAACACATTTACTCTTGCCAAAATGGACCCATTGTGTGGAATTAAATGAGCTGCCAAACATACATGTCGATGCCTAATGACTGACAAGATTTAATGATCATTGCATTAAGAATTGAATACTCAATGTGATACACAACATACCTTTAGACTTGGGCTTTTTCGGAGATCCGTTTCCTGGACCAAAAAGAAAAATGCAAAAAAATATCAACAGTATTGTAAGGCAATATTTAAGACGCATTTATTTATTTAATAGTGTTTAAAAATGTAACGCCAGTAAATAACTTCAATTATACGCGCCTCCTGATTTGTGTTTTTGCGGCTGCTTTTCTGCAAACGTGGATTAGAAAAGAAGATTAAGAATGTAGCGTGTTTAGTGGGCAGTTTGAAATGGTGAAGTAAACAATTTAGTAACAAAACCAACAATTTGTCTCCCAATCGTTACTCTGTTTTACAATACGCACCTCGTGATTGACTGGAACTGCTTGAAGAGCCTGCAGAAAGGAAGACAAACATTACAGACAACCAGGTATAATAAGTTTATGCATTTATTTTAGCGTCATTTAGGAATCTTTTATTTGTTTAATTCGTCGGTTGTTAAAAATGTGATACACAAGAAACCTTTAGACTTGGGCTTTTTCGGAAATCCGTTTCCTGGACCAAAAAGAAAAATGCGAAGAAATATCAACAGTATTTTAAGGCAATATTATTTTAAGACGCATTTATTTATTTATTTATTTAATGTTGTTTAAAAAAGTAACGCCAGTAAATAACTTCAATTATACGCACCTCCTGATTTGGGTTTCCGCGGCTGCTTTTCTGCAAACGTGGACAAGAAAAGAAGATTGAGAAGGTAGCGTGTTTAGTGGGCAGTTTGAAATGGTGAAGTAATTTGTCCCCTTACAATCAATTTTATATTGAGCTCGAGGTTGTGTTTTTTTCCAGCTAATTATTCTTGTCAATCAAAACAAGCTGTTTTCGTGACGATACTGGGGGTATAGCGTATCACATTAAGAGAATAACATCGACAAATGAATTTCTTTTTAAAATCCATGAAAATAATTTACCCTTTTTGCCTTTTCCTTTGCGTACTGGACAAAAGGAGAAAATGAAAAAGTGATGTTATAGAAATGTATTTGGTACACAATTTATCTTGCTGAAATTAATATTGACAAAACAGAAAAATATCATAGTTTGATCGCACGGGCTTCATATTTTATATTGCTATAAAAGATTCGTCAAATTAATAGGCCGTTCTCTTAACAAAAGAGGGCGCTGTCCCTATGACATTTTAAAGTGTAGTCAATAGTGATTTTGTTATACATGTATTTCATTTTTCAAAGAAAAGCAAAAATACTAAACTTTTTCGATAAAGTGATTTTTCAAGTGTTTGTATCAGTAGAAAATGGCGTCGTTTATGCCAAGGTCACACATTCCTGAATTATTGCAACGAATACTACGATCTATCCCGAATAACAATTCTTGATGGCATTTGGAGAAATTAGGCCCGATTCGCTGTTTGTAAGAATAACTTAAGAATAAAATAAGAACAATCGAGAACGATGTACGAATCGGAAGCCGAAACCGACCGAATCAAGCCGAATGATTGCGATTTATTGTCGGGGCGCTTCCGACCTTTAACGCAGCCAAGAACCATTCCCCGGTTTACCCAGGAATTGCTATTCGCAGCGATTCGGCTTACAAATCAGGAATGTAACGATCAAGATCAAGATCAAGATGTGTGAACATTAGCGCCCTCATACTGATGCATGTAATTTGGAAAAATAAACATAATTACTTACTTTTCTCAAATGCAGAAATACATTTAAAATAACAATTATGACAAATTAGATTAGACGATGGCTTACGTTTGTGTCGGTAGTAAAGCTTGGATCGTCTCTTGCCGTTTGACCTAAATCCAATGGAGCCACATGTAAACTGGCGTCGATCCGGTTTTCGGTACTCCATTATTGGAGTGTCGGTGGATGCAGAGCGAACCAAGACGTTGAAACCGTCTGTGACGAATATTACGATCAGTCGCAGCGAACGCAGCTTCCAGCACCACTTGGGCAGCTTGACGGTTTTGATTTTGACGTTCAAGGAGCTCAGGATGTAAGCGTCTGTCTTATCAACCTCTGAAGAAAGAACAGATAATTTACCATAACTGATGACAAATCATGACTTGTTAAATTGACTTCCGAGGCACTGTGATCACTTGTGTAGACGTGTAATGAGTCGTGATTGACTTGTGGCTCTCGTTCATCAGTTCAAAAGCTCTTTTAACATTTTCAGAGTGGAGATGTTAGTTGCTTAAGTAAAAGCTTTGTTTATAGGTTTCAGTTTAGTTTCATTATGCACTAAGTAAAACATAGCTTCAAAGTATAGGCCCACCAATTGATGATTTGCTGCTGTTTGCAAATACAATTTGACTTGCAAAGCAACAAATATGAACATTGCATTTACAATGTAAAAGGCCCTGAAACGACACCGTTTAAAAGGGGAAATTAGTTGATGTTCCTCAACAATTAACGCTTTTAGTGAGGCGTTAACAATGCAAACGGATTGCTTAGGCCATCTGCTGTAATCGTAAATACAGGCGTTTTCTGAGCGTCGTTTTTAAGCGTTTGTCTACGGGAGTTAAACACTATAGGTTGACAGTCTCAATTACATTTTAATATCTAAAGCCATCAATGTAAAAACCTCCTTACGGATTTTGATCGACAATCCACCTCCGGAATGGAATATGACATCTGTCGGATCCTCCTTGTCCATCTCGAACTCTTGAGGCTCAGTGGTGTCGACGTCTGTCGTGACTGTCACCTCTTTCGTATCACCCGTGCACTCGAAGACTTCTTCTTCTTCTTCTGTAATAAATGATGATACACTAATTATTATTACATTTCTTGGAACATTCTGGGTGTGGGAAAAGGGGCAGCATGACTGCAATTATACGCACCTCCAGAATGAGGCTTCTTCGGTTTATTTCCTGCAAACGTAGATAAAAACGAAGATAATATTTAGAATGTAGCATGTTTAGTAGGCAGTTTGAATTTGTTAAGTCAACGCGCCTCAATACCGGGCAAAAAAATGAAAAGTTTTCGGTTTGTCTGATTCAAATGCTAAATCATAACTGTCAACTATGGGATCTTACGTTGAGAGAATTATAATTGCAGGACAACTCATTGTTGTTATATTCTTCTCGAAGAATAACGATAAATAAAACACATTTATTCTTGCCAAATGGACTAATTGTGTGGAATGAAATTGAGCTGCCAAACATTACAAGTCGACGCCACATTTTAATGACTGACAAGATCCAAATGATCATTGCATTGAGAATTGAATACTCAATGTGATACACAACATACCTTTAGACTTGGGCTTTTTCGGAGATCCGTTTCCTGGATCAAAAACAAAAATTCAAAAATATAACAACGGTATTTTAAGGCAATATTTAAGACGCATTTATTTATTTATTTAATGGTGCATGTTTAAAAAAGTAACGCCAGTAAATAACTTCAATTATACGAACCTCCTGATTTGGGTTTCAGCGGCTGCTTTTCTGCAAACGTGGATAAGAAAAGAAGATTGAGAAGGTAGCGTGTTTAGTGGGCAGTTTGAAATGGTGAAGTAAACAATTTAGTAACAAAACAAAAAATTTGTCTCCCAACCGTTACTCTGTTTTACAATACGCACCTCTTGATTGCCTGGAACTGCTTGAAAAGCCTGCAGAAAGGAAGACAAACATTACAGACAATCAGAAATAATAAGTTTACGAATTTATTTTAGCATCATTCAGGAATCTTTTAATTTTTCAATTCATCGATTGTTAAAACGTAACGCCACTAAATAAATTCAATAATACGCACCTCCAGAATTAGGCTTCTTCGGTTTATTATTTCCTGCAAACGTAGATAAAAACGAAGAGAACATTTAGAATGTAGCGTGTTTAGTAGGCAGTTTGAAATTGTTAAGTCAACGCGCCTCAATACCGGAGATAAAAATGAACAATATTCGGTTTGTCTGATTCAAATGCTAAATCTTAACTGTCAACTATGGGATCTTACGTTGAGAGAATTGTAATTGCAAAACAACTCATTAATTGTTGTTATATTCTTCTCGAAGAATAACGATAAATAAAACACATTTACTCTTGCCAAAATGGACCCATTGTGTGGAATTAAATGAGCTGCCAAACATACATGTCGATGCCTAATGACTGACAAGATTTAATGATCATTGCATTAAGAATTGAATACTCAATGTGATACACAACATACCTTTAGACTTGGGCTTTTTCGGAGATCCGTTTCCTGGACCAGAAAGAAAAATGCAAAAAATATCCACAGTATTTTAAGACAATATTTAAGACGCATTTATTTATTTAATGGTGTTTAAAGAAATAAGGCCAGTAAATGACGTTTAACAATTATACGCCCAATAACAATTACACGCACCTCCTGATTTAGGTTTCTGCGGGTGCTTTCCTGCAAACGTGGATACGAAAAGAAGATTGAGAAGGTAGCGTGTCTATAGTGGGCAGTTTGAAATGGTGAAGTAATTTGTTCCCTTACAATCAATTTTATATTGATCAAATAAGTTAAGAGGGCCTAATATTTCGATCTTAACAAGAAATTTCTCAGAGACATGGAAAAGATCTGGTTAAGATCGAAATATTAGGCCCTCTTAACTTATTTGATTTGTATATTTAAGGTCATTCCAGCCAGTAAGCAGTTTGCAGCAGTTTTAATCTTATTCAATTTTATATTGAGCTCGAGGTTGTTTTATTTTCCAACTGGATTTAAAAAAAAATGTATTTTAAAAAGTCAACTATGGAATCTTACGTTGAGAGAATTGTAATTGCAGAACAACTCATTGTTGTTATATTATTCTCAAAGAATAACGGTAAATAAAACACATTTATTCTTGCCAAATGGACCCATTGTGTGGAATGAAAAGAGCTGCCAAACATATATGTCGATGCCACATTATAATGACTGACAAGATCCAAATGATCATTGCATTGAGAATTGAACACTCAATGTGATACACAACATACCTTTAGACTTGTTTTTTTTCGGAGATCCGTTCCCTGGACCGAAAGGAAAAATGCAAAGAAATATCAACAGTAATTTAAGGCAATATTTAAGACGCATTTATTTATTTAATGGTGTACAAGTATAACGCCAGTTAATAATTTAAATTATATACGCATCTCCTGATTTGGGTTTTTGCGGCTGCTTTTCTGCAAACGTGGATGAGAAAAGAAGATTAAGAATGTAGCGTGTTTAGTGGGCAGTTTGAAATGGTGAAGTAAACAATTTAGTAACAAAACCAACAATTTGTCTCCCAACCGTTACTCTGTTTTACAATACGCACCTCTTGATTGCCTGGAACTGCTTGAAGAGCCTGCAGAAAAAAAGACAAACATTACAGACAATCAGAAATAATAAGTTTACGAATTTATTGTAGCATCATTCAGGAATCTTTTAATTTTTCAATTCATCGATTGTTAAAACGTAACGCCACTAAATAAATTCAATAATACGCACCTCCAGAATTAGGCTTCTTCTGTTTATTATTTCCTGCAAACGTAGATAAAAACGAAGAGAACATTTATAATGTATAGCATGTTTAGTAGGCAGTTTGAAATTGTTAAGTCAACGCGCCTCAATACCGGGGGGAAAATGAAGAGTTTTCGGTTTGTCTGATTCAAATGCTAAATCATAACTGTCAACTATGGGATCTTACGTTGAGAGAATTGTAATTGCAAAACAACTCATTGTTGTTATATTCTTCTCGAAGAATAACGGTAATTAAAACACATTTATTCTTGCCAAAATGGACCCATTGTGTGGAATTAAATGAGCTGCCAAACATACATGTCGACGCCACATTCTAATGACTGACAAGATCCAAATAATCATTGCAATGAAATTTAATAATCAATGTGATACACAACATACCTTTAGACTTGGGCTTTTTCGGAGATCCGTTTCCTGGACCAAAAAGAAAAATGCAAAAAAATATCAACAGTATTGTAAGGCAATATTTAAGACGCATTTATTTATTTAATGTTGTTTAAAAAAGTAACGCCAGTAAATAACTTCAATTATACGCGCCTCCTGATTTGGGTTTTCGCGGCTGTTTTCTGCAAACGTGGATAAGAAAAGAAGATTGAGAAGGTAGCGTGTTTAGTGGGCAGTTTGAAATGGTGAAGTAAACAATTTAGTAACAAAACCAACAATTTGTCTCCCAATCGTTACTCTGTTTTACAATACGCACCTCGTGATTGACTGGAACTGCTTGAAGAGCCTGCAGAAAGGAAGACAAACATTACAGACAATCAGGTATAATAAGTTTACGCATTTATTTTAGCGTCATTCAGGAATTCTTTTAATTTTTTAATTCATCGGTTGTTAAAACGTAACGCCACTAAATAACTTCAATAATACGCACCTCCAGAATGATGCTTCTTCGGTTTATTTCCTGCAAACGTAGATAAAAACGAAGAGAACATTCAGAATGTAGCATGTTTAGTAGGCAGTTTGAAATTGTTAAGTCAACGCGCCTCAATACCGGAGATAAAAATGAACAGTTTTCGGTTTGTCTGATTCAAATGCTAAATCTTAACTGTCAACTATGGGATCTTACGTTGAGAGAATTGTAATTACAAAACAACTCATTGTTGTTATATTCTTCTCGAAGAATAACGGTAATTAAAACACATTTATTCTTGCCAAAATGGACCCATTGTGTGGAATTAAATGAGCTGCCAAACATACATGTCGACGCCACATTCTAATGACTGACAAGATCCAAATGATCATTGCAATGAAAATTGAATAATCAATGTGATACACAACATACCTTTAGACTTGGGCTTTTTCGGAGATCCGTTTCCTGGACCAAAAAGAAAAATGCAAAAAAATATCAACAGTATTGTAAGGCAATATTTAAGATGCATTTATTTATTTAATAGTGTTTAAAAAAGTAACGCCAGTAAATAACTTCAATTATACGCGCCTCCTGATTTGGGTTTTCGCGGCTGCTTTTCTGCAAACGTAGATAAGAAAAGAAGATTGAGAAGGTAGCGTGTTTAGTGGGCAGTTTGAAATGGTGAAGTAAACAATTTAGTAACAAAACCAACAATTTGTCTCCCAATCGTTACTCTGTTTTACAATACGCACCTCGTGATTGACTGGAACTGCTTGAAGAGCCTGCAGAAAGGAAGACAAACATTACAGACAATCAGGTATAATAAGTTTACGCATTTATTTTAGCGTCATTCAGGAATTCTTTTAATTTTTTAATTCATCGGTTGTTAAAACGTAACGCCACTAAATAACTTCAATAATACGCACCTCCAGAATGATGCTTCTTCGGTTTAGTTCCTGCAAACGTAGATAAAAACGAAGAGAACATTCAGAATGTAGCATGTTTAGTTTATAGGCAGTTTGAAATTGTTAAGTCAACGCGCCTCAATACCGGAGATAAAAATGAACAGTTTTCGGTTTGTCTGATTCAAATGCTAAATCTTAACTGTCAACTATGGGATCTTACGTTGAGAGAGTTGTAATTGCAAAACAACTCATTGTTGTTATATTCTTCTCGAAGAATAACGATAAATAAAACACATTTACTCTTGCCAAAATGGACCCATTGTGTGGAATTAAATGAGCTGCCAAACATACATGTCGACGCCACATTATAGTGACTGACAAGATTCAAATGATCATTGCATTGATAATTGAATACTCAATGTGATACCAAGCATACCTTTAGACTTGGGCTTTTTCGGAGATCCGTTTCCTGGACCAAAAAGAAAAATGCAAAAAAATATCAACAGTATTGTAAGGCAATATTTAAGACGCATTTATTTATTTAATGGTGTTTAAAAAAGAAACGCCAGTAAATAACTTCAATTATACGCGCCTCCTGATTTGGGTTTTCGCGGCTGCTTTTCTGCAAACGTGGATAAGAAAAGAAGATTGAGAAGGTAGCGTGTTTAGTGGGCAGTTTGAAATGGTGAAGTAAACAATTTAGTAACAAAACCAACAATTTGTCTCCCAATCGTTACTCTGTTTTACAATACGCACCTCGTGATTGACTGGAACTGCTTGAAGAGCCTGCAGAAAGGAAGACAAACATTACAGACAATCAGGTATAATAAGTTTGCACATTTATTTTAGCGTCATTTAGGAATCTTTTATTTGTTTAATTCGTCGGTTGTTAAAAATGTGATACACAAGAAACCTTTAGACTTGGGCTTTTTCGGAAATCCGTTTCCTGGACCAAAAAGAAAAATGCGAAGAAATATCAACAGTATTTTAAGGCAATATTATTTTAAGACGCATTTATTTATTTATTTATTTAATGTTGTTTAAAAAAGTAACGCCAGTAAATAATTTCAATTATACGCACCTCCTGATTTGGGTTTCCGCGGCTGCTTTTCTGCAAACGTGGACAAGAAAAGAAGATTGAGAAGGTAGCGTGTTTAGTGGGCAGTTTGAAATGGTGAAGTAATTTGTCCCCTTACAATCAATTTTATATTGAGCTCGAGGTTGTGTTTTTTTCCAGCTAATTATTCTTGTCAATCAAAACAAGCTGTTTTCGTGACGATACTGGGGGTATAGCGTATCACATTAAGAGAATAACATCGACAAATAAATTTCTTTTTAAAATCCATGAAAATAATTTACCCTTTTTGCCTTTTCCTTTGCGTACTGGACAAAAGGAGAAAATGAAAAAGTGATGTTATAGAAATGTATTTGGTACACAATTTATCTTGCTGAAATTAATATTGACAAAACAGAAAAATATCATAGTTTGATCGCACGGGCTTCATATTTTATATTGCTATAAAAGATTCGTCAAATTAATAGGCCGTTCTCTTAACAAAAGAGGGCGCTGTCCCTATGACATTTTGAAGTGTAGTCAATAGTGATTTTGTTATACATGTATTTCATTTTTCAAAGAAAAGCAAAAATACTAAACTTTTTCGATAAAGTGATTTTTCAAGTGTTTGTATCAGTAGAAAATGGCGTCGTTTATGCCAAGGTCACACATTCCTGAATTATTGCAACGAATACTACGATCTATCCCGAATAACAATTCTTGATGGCATTTGGAGAAATTAGGCCCGATTCGCTGTTTGTAAGAATAACTTAAGAATAAAATAAGAACAATCAAGAACGATGTACGAATCGGAAGCCGAAACCGACCGAATCAAGCCGAATGATTGCGATTTATTGTCGGGGCGCTTCCGACCTTTAACGCAGCCAAGAACCATTCCCCGGTTTACCCAGGAATTGCTATTCGCAGCGATTCGGCTTACAAATCAGGAATGTGTGAGCATTAGCGCCCTCATACTGATGCATGTAATTTGGAAAAATAAACATAATTACTTACTTTTCTCAAATGCAGAAATAAATTTAAAATATAATTATGACAAATTGGATTAGATGATGGCTTACGTTTGTGTCGGTAGTAAAGCTTGGATCGTCTCTTGCCGTTTGACCTAAATCCAATGGAGCCACATGTAAACTGGCGTCGATCCGGTTTTCGGTACTCCATTATTGGAGTGTCGTTCGATGCAGAGCGAACCAAGACGTTGAAACCGTCTGTGACAAATATTACGATCAGTCGCAGCGAACGCAGCTTCCAGCACCACTTGGGCAGCTTGACGGTTTTGATTTTGACGTTCAATGAGCTCAGGATGTAAGCGTCTGTCTTATCAACCTCTGAAGAAAGAACAGATAATTTACCATAACTGATGACAAATCGTGACTTGTTAAATTGACTTCCGAGGCACTGTGATCACTTGTGTAGACGTGTAATGAGTCGTGATTGACTTGTGGCTCTCGTTCATCAGTTCAAAAGCTCTTTTAACATTTTCAGAGTGGAGATGTTAGTTGCTTAAGTAAAAGCTTTGTTTACAGGTTTCAGTTTAGTTTCATTATGCACTAAGTAAAACATAGCTTCAAAGTATAGGCCCACCAATTGATGATTTGCTGCTGTTTGCAAATACAATTTGACTTGCAAAGCAACAAATATGAACATTGCATTTACAGTGTAAAAGCCCCTAAAACGACACAGTTTAAAAGGGGAAATTAGTTGATGTTCCTCAACAATTAACGCTTTTCGTGAGGCGTTAACAATGCAAACGGATTGCTTAGGCCATCTGCTGCATTCGTAAATACAGGCGTTTGTGAGCGTCGTTTTTAAGCGTTTGTCTACGGGAGTTAAACACTGGGTTGACAGTCTCAATTACATTTTAAAATCTAAAGCCGTCAATGTAAACACATCCTTACGGATTTTGATCGACAATCCACCTCCGGAATGGAATATGACATCTGTCGGATCCTCCTTGTCCATCTCGAACTCTTGAGGCTCAGTGGTGTCGACGTCTGTCGTGACTGTCACCTCTTTTGTATCACCCGTGCACTCGAAGACTTCTTCTTCTTCTTCTTCTTCTGTAATTAATGATGATGAACTAATTATTATTTCGTTTCTTGGAACATTCTGGGGGTGGAAAAGGGGGTAGCATGACTGCAATTATACGCACCTCCAGAATGAGGCTTCTTCGGTTTATTTCCTGCAAACGTAGATCAAAACGGAGAACATTCAGAATGTAGCATGTTTAGTAGGCAGTTTGAAATTGTTAGGTCAACGCACCTCAATACGGGGGGGGGGGGGGTAAACAGCTGCCAAACATACATGTCGACGCCACATTATAATGACTGACAAGATCCAAATGATCATTGCAATACAAATTAAATGATCATTGCATTGAGAATTGAATACTCAATGTGATACACAGCATACCTTTAGACTTGGGCTTTTTCGGAGATCCGTTTCCTGGACCAAAAAGAAAAATGCAAAAAAATATCCACACTATTTTAAGGCAATATTTAAGACGCATTTATTTATTTAATAGTGTTTAAAAAAGTAACGCCAGTAAATAACTTCAATTATACGCACCTCCTGATTTGGGTTTTCGCGGCTGCTTTTATGCAAACGTAGATAAGAAAAGAAGATTGAGAAGGTAGCGTATTTAGTGGGCAGTTTGAAATGGTGAAGTAAACAATTTAGTAACAAAACCAACAATTTGTCTCCCAATCGTTACTCTGTTTTACAATACGCACCTCGTGATTGACTGGAACTGCTTGAAGAGCCTGCAGAAAGGAAGACAAACATTACAGACAATCAGGTATAATAAGTTTACGCATTTATTTTAGCGTCATTCAGGAATTTTTTAATTTTTTTAATTCATCGGTTGTTAAAACGTAACGCCACTAAATAAATTCAATAATACGCACCTCCAGAATTAGGCTTCTTCTGTTTATTATTTCCTGCAAACGTAGATAAAAACGAAGAGAACATTTAGAATGTATAGCATGTTTAGTAGGCAGTTTGAAATTGTTAAGTCAACGCGCCTCAATACCGGGGGGAAAATGAAGAGTTTTCGGTTTGTCTGATTCAAATGCTAAATCATAACTGTCAACTATGGGATCTTACGTTGAGAGAATTGTAATTGCAAAACAACTCATTGTTGTTATATTCTTCTCGAAGAATAACGGTAATTAAAACACATTTATTCTTGCCAAAATGGACCCATTGTGTGGAATTAAATGAGCTGCCAAACATACATGTCGACGCCACATTCTAATGACTGACAAGATCAAAATGATCATTGCAATGAAATTTAATAATCAATGTGATACACAACATACCTTTAGACTTGGGCTTTTTCGGAGATCCGTTTCCTGGACCAAAAAGAAAAATGCAAAAAAATATCAACAGTATTGTAAGGCAATATTTAAGACGCATTTATTTATTTAATGTTGTTTAAAAAAGTAACGCCAGTAAATAACTTCAATTATACGCGCCTCCTGATTTGGGTTTTCGCGGCTGCTTTTCTGCAAACGTGGATAAGAAAAGAAGATTGAGAAGGTAGCGTGTTTAGTGGGCAGTTTGAAATGGTGAAGTAAACAATTTAGTAACAAAACCAACAATTTGTCTCCCAATCGTTACTCTGTTTTACAATACGCACCTCGTGATTGACTGGAACTGCTTGAAGAGCCTGCAGAAAGGAAGACAAACATTACAGACAATCAGGTATAATAAGTTTACGCATTTATTTTAGCGTCATTCAGGAATCTTTTAATTTTTCAATTTATCGGTTGTTGAAACGTAACGCCACTAAATAACTTCAATAATACGCACCTCCAGAATGATGCTTCTCCGGTTTATTTCCTGCAAACGTAGATAAAAACGAAGAGAACATTTAGAATGTAGCATGTTTAGTTTATAGGCAGTTTGAAATTGTTAAGTCAACGCGCCTCAATACCGGAGATAAAAATGAACAGTTTTCGGTTTGTCTGATTCAAATGCTAAATCATAACTGTCAACTATGGGATCTTACGTTGAGAGAATTGTAATTGCAAAACAACTCATTGTTGTTATATTCTTCTCGAAGAATAACGATAAATAAAACACATTTACTCTTGCCAAAATGGACCCATTGTGTGGAATTAAATGAGCTGCCAATTATACATGTCGACGCCACATTATAGTGACTGACAAGATTCAAATGATCATTGCATTGATAATTGAATACTCAATGTGATACACAGCATACCTTTAGACTTGGGCTTTTTCGGAGATCCGTTTCCTGGACCAAAAAGAAAAATGCAAACAAATATCAACAGTATTGTAAGGCAATATTTAAGACGCATTTATTTATTTAATAGTGTTTAAAAATGTAACGCCAGTAAATAACTTCAATTATACGCGCCTCCTGATTTGTGTTTTTGCGGCTGCTTTTCTGCAAACGTGGATTAGAAAAGAAGATTAAGAATGTAGCGTGTTTAGTGGGCAGTTTGAAATGGTGAAGTATAAACAATTTAGTAACAAAACCAACAATTTGTCTCCCAATCGTTACTCTGTTTTACAATACGCACCTTTTGATTGCCTGGAACTGCTTGAAAAGCCTGCAGAAAGAAAGACAAACATTACAGACAATCAGAAATAATAAGTTTACGAATTTATTGTAGCATCATTCAGGAATCTTTTAATTGTTCAATTCATCGATTGTTAAAACGTAACGCCACTAAATAAATTTAATAATACGCACCTCCAGAATTAGGCTTCTTCTGTTTATTATTTCCTGCAAACGTAGATAAAAACGAAGAGAACATTTAGAATGTATAGCATGTTTAGTAGGCAGTTTGAAATTGTTAAGTCAACGCGCCTCAATACCGGGGGGAAAATGAAGAGTTTTCGGTTTGTCTGATTCAAATGCTAAATCATAACTGTCAACTATGGGATCTTACGTTGAGAGAATTGTAATTGCAAAACAACTCATTGTTGTTATATTCTTCTCGAAGAATAACGGTAATTAAAACACATTTATTCTTGCCAAAATGGACCCATTGTGTGGAATTAAATGAGCTGCCAAACATACATGTCGACGCCACATTCTAATGACTGACAAGATCCAAATGATCATTGCAATGAAATTTAATAATCAATGTGATACACAACATACCTTTAGACTTGGGCTTTTTCGGAGATCCGTTTCCTGGACCAAAAAGAAAAATGCAAAAAAATATCAACAGTATTGTAAGGCAATATTTAAGACGCATTTATTTATTTAATGTTGTTTAAAAAAGTAACGCCAGTAAATAACTTCAATTATACGCGCCTCCTGATTTGGGTTTCCGCGGCTGCTTTTCTGCAAACGTGGATAAGAAAAGAAGATTGAGAAGGTAGCGTGTTTAGTGGGCAGTTTGAAATGGTGAAGTAAACAATTTAGTAACAAAACCAACAATTTGTCTCCCAATCGTTACTCTGTTTTACAATACGCACCTCGTGATTGACTGGAACTGCTTGAAGAGCCTGCAGAAAGGAAGACAAACATTACAGACAATCAGGTATAATAAGTTTACGCATTTATTTTAGCGTCATTCAGGAATCTTTAAATTTTTCAATTTATCGGTTGTTGAAACGTAACGCCACTAAATAACTTCAATAATACGCACTTCTAGAATGATGCTTCTTCGGTTTATTTCCTGCAAACGTAGATAAAAACGAAGAGAACATTCAGAATGTAGCATGTTTAGTAGGCAGTTTGAAATTGTTAAGTCAACGCGCCTCAATACCGGAGATAAAAATGAACAGTTTTCGGTTTGTCTGATTCAAATGCTAAATCATAACTGTCAACTATGGGATCTTACGTTGAGAGAATTGTAATTGCAAAACAACTCATTGTTGTTATATTCTTCTCGAAGAATAACGATAAATAAAACACATCTACTCTTGCCAAAATAGACCCATTGTGTGGAATTAAATGAGCTGCCAAACATACATGTCGACGCCACATTATAGTGACTGACAAGATTCAAATGATCATTGCATTGATAATTGAATACTCAATGTGATACACAGCATACCTTTAGACTTGGGCTTTTTCGGAGATCCGTTTCCTGGACCAAAAAGAAAAATGCAAAAAAATATCCACACTATTTTAAGGCAATATTTATTTATTTAATAGTGTTTAAAAAAGTAACGCCAGTAAATAACTTCAATTATACGCACCTCCTGATTTGGGTTTTCGCGGCTGCTTTTATGCAAACGTGGATAAGAAAAGAAGATTGAGAAGGTAGCGTATTTAGTGGGCAGTTTGAAATGGTGAAGTAAACAATTTAGTAACAAAACCAACAATTTGTCTCCCAATCGTTACTCTGTTTTACAATACGCACCTCGTGATTGACTGGAACTGCTTGAAGAGCCTGCAGAAAGGAAGACAAACATTACAGACAATCAGGTATAATAAGTTTACGCATTTATTTTAGCGTCATTCAGGAATTCTTTTAATTTTTTAATTCATCGGTTGTTAAAACGTAACGCCACTAAATAACTTCAATAATACGCACCTCCAGAATGATGCTTCTTCGGTTTATTTCCTGCAAACGTAGATAAAAACGAAGAGAACATTCAGAATGTAGCATGTTTAGTAGGCAGTTTGAAATTGTTAAGTCAACGCGCCTCAATACCGGAGATAAAAATGAACAGTTTTCGGTTTGTCTGATTCAAATGCTAAATCATAACTGTCAACTATGGGATCTTACGTTGAGAGAATTGTAATTGCAAAACAACTCATTGTTGTTATATTCTTCTCGAAGAATAACGATAAATAAAACACATATACTCTTGCCAAAATAGACCCATTGTGTGGAATTTAATGAGCTGCCAAACATACATGTCGACGCCACATTATAGTGACTGACAAGATTCAAATGATCATTGCATTGATAATTGAATACTCAATGTGATACACAGCATACCTTTAGACTTGGGCTTTTTCGGAGATCCGTTTCCTGGACCAAAAAGAAAAATGCAAAAAAATATCCACACTATTTTAAGGCAATATTTATTTATTTAATAGTGTTTAAAAAAGTAACGCCAGTAAATAACTTCAATTATACGCACCTCCTGATTTGGGTTTTCGCGGCTGCTTTTATGCAAACGTAGATAAGAAAAGAAGATTGAGAAGGTAGCGTATTTAGTGGGCAGTTTGAAATGGTGAAGTAAACAATTTAGTAACAAAACCAACAATTTGTCTCCCAATCGTTACTCTGTTTTACAATACGCACCTCGTGATTGACTGGAACTGCTTGAAGAGCCTGCAGAAAGGAAGACAAACATTACAGACAATCAGGTATAATAAGTTTACGCATTTATTTTAGCGTCATTCAGGAATTCTTTTAATTTTTTAATTCATCGGTTGTTAAAACGTAACGCTACTAAATAACTTCAATAATACGCACCTCCAGAATGATGCTTCTTCGGTTTATTTCCTGCAAACGTAGATAAAAACGAAGAGAACATTCAGAATGTAGCATGTTTAGTAGGCAGTTTGAAATTGTTAAGTCAACGCGCCTCAATACCGGAGATAAAAATGAACAGTTTTCGGTTTGTCTGATTAAATCTTAACTGTCAACTATGGGATCTTACGTTGAGAGAATTGTAATTGCAGAACAACTCATTGTTGTTATATTATTCTCAAAGAATAACGGTAAATAAAACACATTTATTCTTGCCAAATGGACCCATTGTGTGGAATTAAATGAGCTGCCAAACATACATGTCGACGCCACATTATAGTGACTGACAAGATCCAAATGATCATTGCATTGAGAATTGAATACTCAATGTGATACACAACATACCTTTAGACTTGTTTTTTTTCGGAGATCCGTTCCCTGGACCAAAAAGAAAAATGCAAAGAAATATCAACAGTAATTTAAGGCAATATTTAAGACGCTTTTATTTATTTAATGGTGTACAAGTATAACGCCAGTAAATAACTTCAATTATACGAACCTCCTGATTTGGGTTTTTGCGGCTGCTTTTCTGCAAACGTGGATGAGAAAAGAAGATTAAGAATGTAGCGTGTTTAGTGGGCAGTTTGAAATGGTGAAGTAAACAATTTAGTAACAAAACCAACAATTTGTCTCCCAATCGTTACTCTGTTTTACAATACGCACCTCTTGGTTGACTGGAACTGCTTGAAGAGCCTGCAGAAAGAAAGACAAACATTACAGACAATCAGGTATAATAAGTTTACGCATTTATTTTAGCGTCATTCAGGAATTCTTTTAATTTTTTAATTCATCGGTTGTTAAAACGTAACGCCACTAAATAACTTCAATAATACGCACCTCCAGAATGATGCTTCTTCGGTTTATTTCCTGCAAACGTAGATAAAAACGAAGAGAACATTCAGAATGTAGCATGTTTAGTAGGCAGTTTGAAATTGTTAAGTCAACGCGCCTCAATACCGGAGATAAAAATGAACAGTTTTCGGTTTGTCTGATTCAAATGCTAAATCATAACTGTCAACTATGGGATCTTTCGTTGAGAGAATTGTAATTGCAAAACAACTCATTGTTGTTATATTCTTCTCGAAGAATAACGATAAATAAAACACATTTACTCTTGCCAAAATGGACCCATTGTGTGGAATTAAATGAGCTGCCAAACATACATGTCGACGCCACATTATAATGACTGACAAGATCCAAATGATCATTGCATTGAGAATTGAATACTCAATGTGATACACAACATACCTTTAGACTTGGGCTTTTTCGGAGATCCGTTTCCTGGACCAAAAAGAAAAATGCAAAAAAATATCAACAGTATTGTAAGGCAATATTTAAGACGCATTTATTTATTTAATAGTGTTTAAAAAAGTAACGCCAGTAAATAACTTCAATTATACGCGCCTCCTGATTTGGGTTTTCGCGGCTGCTTTTCTGCAAACGTAGATAAGAAAAGAAGATTGAGAAGGTAGCGTGTTTAGTGGGCAGTTTGAAATGGTGAAGTAAACAATTTAGTAACAAAACCAACAATTTGTCTCCCAATCGTTACTCTGTTTTACAATACGCACCTCGTGATTGACTGGAACTGCTTGAAGAGCCTGCAGAAAGGAAGACAAACATTACAGACAATCAGGTATAATAAGTTTGCGCATTTATTTTAGCGTCATTTAGGAATCTTTTATTTGTTTAATTCGTCGGTTGTTAAAAATGTGATACACAAGAAACCTTTAGACTTGGGCTTTTTCGGAAATCCGTTTCCTGGACCAAAAAGAAAAATGCGAAGAAATATCAACAGTATTTTAAGGCAATATTATTTTAAGACGCATTTATTTATTTATTTATTTAATGTTGTTTAAAAAAGTAACGCCAGTAAATAATTTCAATTATACGCACCTCCTGATTTGGGTTTCCGCGGCTGCTTTTCTGCAAACGTGGACAAGAAAAGAAGATTGAGAAGGTAGCGTGTTTAGTGGGCAGTTTGAAATGGTGAAGTAATTTGTCCCCTTACAATCAATTTTATATTGAGCTCGAGGTTGTGTTTTTTTCCAGCTAATTATTCTTGTCAATCAAAACAAGCTGTTTTCGTGACGATACTGGGGGTATAGCGTATCACATTAAGAGAATAACATCGACAAATAAATTTCTTTTTAAAATCCATGAAAATAATTTACCCTTTTTGCCTTTTCCTTTGCGTACTGGACAAAAGGAGAAAATGAAAAAGTGATGTTATAGAAATGTATTTGGTACACAATTTATCTTGCTGAAATTAATATTGACAAAACAGAAAAATATCATAGTTTGATCGCACGGGCTTCATATTTTATATTGCTATAAAAGATTCGTCAAATTAATAGGCCGTTCTCTTAACAAAAGAGGGCGCTGTCCCTATGACATTTTGAAGTGTAGTCAATAGTGATTTTGTTATACATGTATTTCATTTTTCAAAGAAAAGCAAAAATACTAAACTTTTTCGATAAAGTGATTTTTCAAGTGTTTGTATCAGTAGAAAATGGCGTCGTTTATGCCAAGGTCACACATTCCTGAATTATTGCAACGAATACTACGATCTATCCCGAATAACAATTCTTGATGGCATTTGGAGAAATTAGGCCCGATTCGCTGTTTGTAAGAATAACTTAAGAATGAAATAAGAACAATCAAGAACGATGTACGAATCGGAAGCCGAAACCGACCGAATCAAGCCGAATGATTGCGATTTATTGTCGGGGCGCTTCCGACCTTTAACGCAGCCAAGAACCATTCTCCGGTTTACCCAGGAATTGCTATTCGCAGCGATTCGGCTTACAAATCAGGAATGTGTGAACATTAGCGCCCTCATACTGATGCATGTAATTTGGAAAAATAAACATAATTACTTACTTTTCTCAAATGCAGAAACAAATTTAAAATAACAATTATGACAAATTAGATTAGACGATGGCTTACGTTTGTGTCGGTAGTAAAGCTTGGATCGTCTCTTGCCGTTTGACCTAAATCCAATGGAGCCACATGTAAACTGGCGTCGATCTGGTTTTCGGTACTCCATTATTGGAGTGTCGTTCGATGCAGAGCGAACCAAGACGTTGAAACCGTCTGTGACAAATATTACGATCAGTCGCAGCGAACGCAGCTTCCAGCACCACTTGGGCAGCTTGACGGTTTTGATTTTGACGTTCAATGAGCTCAGGATGTAAGCGTCTGTCTTATCAACCTCTGAAGAAAGAACAGATAATTTACCATAACTGATGACAAATCATGACTTGTTAAATTGACTTCCGAGGCACTGTGATCACTTGTGTAGACGTGTAATGAGTCGTGATTGACTTGTGGCTCTCGTTCATCAGTTCAAAAGCTCTTTTAACATTTTCAGAGTGGAGATGTTAGTTGCTTAAGTAAAAGCTTTGTTTATAGGTTTCAGTTTAGTTTCATTATGCACTAAGTAAAACAAAGCTTCAAAGTATAGGCCCACCAATTGATGATTTGCTGCTGTTTGCAAATACAATTTGACTTGCAAAGCAACAAATATGAACATTGCATTTACAGTGTAAAAGCCCCTAAAACGACACCGTTTAAAAGGGGAAATTAGTTGATGTTCCTCAATAATTAACGCTTCTCGTGAGGCGTTAACAATGCAAACGGATTGCTTAGGCCATCTGCTGCATTCGTAAATACAGGCGTTTTCTGAGCGTCGTTTTTAAGCGTTTGTCTACGGGAGTTAAACACTAGGTTGACAGTCTCAATTACATTTTAATATCTATAAAGCCATCAATGTAAAAACCTCCTTACGGATTTTGATCGACAATCCACCTCCGGAATGGAATATGACATCTGTCGGATCCTCCTTGTCCATCTCGAACTCTTGAGGCTCAGTGGTGTCGACGTCTGTCGCGACTGTCACCTCTTTCGTATCACCCGTGCACTCGAAGACTTCTTCTTCTTCTTCTGTAATTAATAATGATGAACTAATTATTATTCCATTGCTTGGAACATTCTGGGGGTGGAAAAGGGACAGCAGCATGACTGAAAAGCATTCATTCTTCTTGAACCCGTTCTTACAGCCCAATTTACACGTGACCGGTTTGCAAACTGCGGAGCAGTTTTGTTATACTGTTAATCATCCCGAGACAATTGTTACATTGCTGATATGCCAACAAATTTAATACAGAAGTTGAAGTTTGAATAAGTATATTTGAGTATGTAAAGCCTTAAAATACTATTAATAGACGGTCGAGACCCCGTCGTGAGGGTGGTCTTAAAAACGCCGGTGATACTTTCTGCCCCACGTCATTGGGGCTACAAGTAAAATGATTACATTTACTGTTACAAACAGAAGGATTTAGGGGTTAGTAATTTTATTTAAAAAAAGTTATTCTTGTGGACTGGTTCCCTGACCCTTCAGTGGACCCCACCCCCAATCAAAAAAAGAAGAAAGAAACAAAAGAGAGAAGAAAACGCCACCTTGGTCTGGACCACCCAAACAACTTAAACAAAGTCCGAGATCCGCAAGTATCAGCGTTTATCACATTTCAACTTTTATAGACGAAATACTGCAAATCAAAAACTGCATTCCCCCTCTCAGTGGATACAAAATGGTTCGTTATGTTTCAACATCAATTAAACAAATCATCTGAATAAGATAACGGTTCACTAACCTTCGCATTCGCAGGTCCCGCATCCGTCCTCGTCTTTCTTGTAAGACTCACATTGTTGGCTGCACTTCATCAATGGGCACGAGACTAAACAGGACAATAGAGAGATGAAACAGGTGGAAAATCAGATAAAGAGCGTCTCAGCAGGCCGCCCTCTGTGCATTCAAATTGGTTGTGTAAACGGAACCCGGGAAATTAATTTGTCACCGAACGGAGACACGATACAGATATCAATCTAAAACGGTCGACAATGAATTATTACAATGATAGCTTTCAAAAGATCCACCAACAACTTTTAAGGCAGATTTTCTTCTTCTTTTTTACGTGTAATATAATTTTATTCTAAACTATTAAAAAAAGAATAACGGATGTGGTGAGGTTTACTATTGAATCGTATATTGGGCACAGTATTACACAGTATTACAAATTGAGCGCCTCATTGTGCCAACAAATTTATAACAATTTTCAAGGATATCGACGAATCCCAAATGTACACTTAAACCGCAAGGCTGATGTTAGAGCTAAGCCATTATATGAACCTTTTTTTCTTTAATCCTCTCAAGAAAATCAAGCACTGAGGCCCTCGTTTAATTTCAAGTGCCATTTTAAAATTCCTTCTTAGGTAGTCTCATACCAAGTCTCCTACGTTTTAACCACGATTTCTGTTCTCCATATATTGTGACCGTTCTTGAGTTGTTCGTAATACATGTAACAGTACTTTTGGGAAAACAAAATCTACGCTATTATTTTGTTTACCATTTCGCGCAACTGAAATTATGGTTAAATTTGACTAATTATGTATGTAATTCGATACTTCTGAATAATGCACTTACTTTTGGGTTCAGGCGCATCTACATCAGCAATTCAGTGATACAAACAAAAAACAAGATTTCGTTTAACAAGGTTGTGGGTAAGAAACACATTTTTTGCAGAATTTCTTTGTCAATAATTTCATTTTGGAAATTTCTTCTATGAAATGTTTACCGAATTGTTAAGGAAATTGTGTTTTCCGTTGTAGAGAATTTGGTATGACAAGATCATGTTTTAATTCGTTCAATATAGTAATGCAGTCACGAATCTGGTATCGCAGTTTTGTCCATCATCGGAATATAAAACCCAACTCGAGCATTTCAAGACATTATTTTCCGCTCTATTGGCGGCACCAGTATGACTCTTTTGACATTAATTAGACAAAAGAAAAGAAGCAAACATGTTTTCACAACTAATGTTTTTTAAGGGATGCAATGGCAGAAGCATTTATATACAGGCCCAGGGTGGCCAATAAAAAACAGGAAGTATACTTCCACTACGCTGAGGCAAAACTACCTATACCAATGGAGTTGGGCTAGTAGTTTCAGCTCCAGCCCCTATTTTGTAAAACAGTCATCAGGGGTCCTTTCGAAACGCGAATTTAACATGACACGGTTTAGTTAAGTTATAAAGTTAAAAAGACAAAACAGAAAGAAAATGTATTGGCTTTTCTGAAATTTGCAGTTGGTGTTCTGAATAAACAAAAAAATTATTAAATAAGAACTTAGAGCAATCATTACCTGCGCATTTGCATATCTCGCATCCTCTTTCATTCTTCTTGAACCCATTCTTACAGCCCAATCTACACGTGACCGGTTTGCAACCTGCGGAAACAAAACAGTTTTTGTATAATTTTCCCATTCCGAAAAAAATTGTTACATTGTTGTATGCCAAAAGAATTAATACAGCGGTTGAAGTTGGAATAAGTATATTTGAGTATAGTTAAACACTAGATTTACAGTTTAAATGGCATTTTAGTATCTAAAGCCATCAATGTAAAAACTTCCTAACAGACTTTGATCGACACTCCACCTCCGGAATGGAATATGACATCTGTCGGATCCTCCCACTTGTCCATCTCAAACTCTTGATGCTCAGTGGTGTCGACGTCTGTCGACCTCAAGCACTGAGGCCCTCGTTTAATTTCAAGTGCCTTTTTGAAGATCCTCTCTTTTATAGGCAGTCTTATACCAAGTCTCCTACGTTTTAACCACGATTCTGTTCAGCATTTATTTTGAGTATATAAAGTACATAAAAGTTCACCGAATTGTGTTTTTCGTTGGAGAGATTTTGGTAGGACAAGTCATGTTTTAATTCGTTCAATATAGTAATGCAGTCACACAAAAATGGTTCGTTCTGGTTCAACATCAATTTTTAAAATCATCTAAATAAGATAACGGTTCACGAACCTTCGCATTCGCAGGTCGCGCATCCGTCCTCGTCTTTCTTGTAAGACTCACACTGTACGCTGCAGCTCCTCAATGGGCACAAGACTAAACAAGACAATAGAGAGATAAAAGCGCGTCTCAGGTCGCCCCTTAATGCATTTTGGTTGTATAAACCGAGTCCCGGGAATTTATTTACCACCGAAAAAAAGACACGGTACAGTACTTTCAAATATCAATCTAAAACGGTCGACAATAAAATAATACAATGATAGCTTTCAAAAGATCCACCACCAACTTTTAAGAGACAGATTTTCCTCTCTTTTTTTTTACGTGTAATTTAATTTTAATTTAAAATATTTATAAAGGAATAACAAATGTGAAGAGGTACACTATTGAATCGTACTTAGGACCGTTTTTTACAAAAACAAATTGAGTGCCTCATTGTGCCAACAAAATAATACAAATTTTCAAGGATATCGACGAATCCCAAATTCACAGATAAACCAAGGCTGATGTTAGTGTTAAGCTATTGTATGAACCTTTTTTCTTTAATCCTCTCAAGAAAATCAAGCACTGAGGCCCTCGTTTAATTTCAAGTGCCATTTTGAAATTCCGCTCTAGGTAGTCTCATACCAAGTCTCCTACGTTTTAACCACGATTTCTGTTCTGCATTTATTGTGACCGTTCTTGAGTTGTTCGTAATACATGTAACAGTACTTTTTGGGAAAACACAATCTACGCTATATTTTTCAACCATTTCGCGCAACTGAAATTCTGGTTAATTTGACTAATTAGGTATGTAATTCAATACTTCTTAATATGCACTTACTTTTGGGTTCAGGCTCCTCTACATCCGCAATTCAGTGATACAAACAAAAAACAAGATTTCGTTTAACAAGGTTGTGGGTAAGAAGCACAGTTTTGCAGATTTTTTTTTCTCAAGAATTTCATTTAAAAACTATCTGTACCAATGAATTTGGGCCAGTAGTTTTAGCTGCAGCCCCTATTTTATGAAACAGCCATCAGGGGTTCTTTCGCACCGCGAATTTAACATGACCCCGTTTAGTTAATTCTCGGTGCGAAAGGACCACCACACTTCACAAAATGGGTCTAGCCCAAAACTACTAGCCCAAATCAAGATATCTTAGTATAATTTTTCTTCTCGAAATATTCTCAATCTGTTGGCCTCATGATAGTGGAAGTGCTTGTCCGTCGAGAATTTTTTATTTTTTATTTTTATTTATTTATTTTATTTTTTTTTTGGGGGGGGGGGGGGGGGCGTTGGGGAGGGCACTCGGTATATCAATAAATGTTCGTAAATGTTGGTAAATATTTAAGTCACAATGTATAAATAAAAACAACCTTTGCATTCGCACATGTCGCATTCGTTGACGTCCCTTTTTAACCCATTGGGGCATGACATTCTACAAGTGAGTGGTTTGCAAGCTGTGGTTACGGGGAAAAACACGAAATCTTTCTATTAAAATCTAAACATAAATTTAGGCGTCCGTTTTTGCAGTTCACGGATATTTCTATTACCGATTTATTGTTCAGCATAATTTAGTTTGTAAAATATGAAATTATAATCTCAAAAATGAATCCTTAGGCCTACCCTTGCACGCGCATGTCTGGCATCCGTTGTCACCAATATCAAATCCATTCGCACAGTACATTTCACACAGGACTGGTTGGCAAGCTACACACAAAAAACGAGACGAAATCAACCAAAATGAACTTTCCTAGAACACACACAAAAACACGATGTATTACTGTTATGAAGCACTTTGATACGACTGTTTAGACAAGACTGTGAATAATACAGACAGTTAATACACATGCTATCATTGTAAGGCGAACTATTCTATAGTCTTACATTTTTCTCTGCCGAATCGGAATCGCCCTACCACAATATTTAACAAGCCACTCAATCAGATTATATTTCGCCATTTTCTTTTTGGGCAATTTGTCCAAAACACATTTTGAACATGCTACCCACAAACAAAATTAAAAATGTTTTTACAAAGTTCGACTTACGTGACACGCAGACGTGACCGCAGCCGTTGGAGCAGCATTTGTGGTCCCCAGGGCAATCGTTATCCATTGAACAATCTTGAGAGCAAATGCCAAGGGTGCCTTCCGGTGGTGACGGACATGATCCTGGCCGAATTGTGGGAGCTGAAGAGAAAGCAGTGCATTTAAAACAGGCATTTTCTTTCGTAAACCCACCACACACAAATACCGGGGATACAAAGTTTCTCTATAAAACATTTCGAGACATTAGGTCAGTCATCAAAGTTTAACAATGAGCCAACATTTAAAAATGAACAAAGATTCGCACCTGGCTTTTTGTCGCAGTTTTTCCCAATGTAGCCGTCGTAGCATTTACATATGTAGCTGTTTCCTTTACCGGGGATGCATTTCCCGTAGACGCAAGGGCTTTCGGAACACGGGTCAACTTCAATGCAAAAAGAAAACGAAGTTCCTAAACAACTCGTAATATTTTAACCCAAAACAAGTGTCATTCTGACCCTAAAAATAGCCAGAGCCCGATTTCATAAAACTCGTCGTACGAGTATTTATAGCACAAAACGTCGACTGTTATATTACATGTACTTATTCAATGTACAGTAAATAGTCGTCTGATATTCAGCAAATAGTCATCGAATCTCTTCTTGGAAAGTTTACAAAACGTAAATCAAAATGGCTGATGTATGATGCACTTAAGAAAAACACCAAGCTTGCTGTGGACTTCTAGCTAAATTCATATCGACCCAGAAACCGGGACTTTTTAAAATGTAATAACTCTTAAACGCAACCCCCAACAGACTGGCCTTTCGGTGGTGGCGGGCATGATCTTGGCCGAAGTTTGGGAGCTGAGGAAAAAACAGTGCATTTAAACACATGTATTTTCTTTCTTATACTCACCACACACAAAAATACCGGGGATCCAAAGTTTCTCTATAAAACATTTCGAGACATTAGGTCAGTCATCAAAGTTTAACAATGAGCCAACATTTAAAAATGAACAAAGATTCGCACCTGGCTTTTTGTCGCAGTTTTTCCCAATGTAGCCGTCGTAGCATTCACATTTGTAGCCGTTTCCTTTGCCGGGGATGCATTCCCCGTAGGCGCAAGGGCTTTCGGAACACGGGTCAACTTCAAATGCAAAAAGAAACCGAAGTTCCTCAACAACTCGTGACATTTTGACCCAAAACAAGTGTCATTCTGACCCTAAAAATAGCTAGGGTCCGATTTCATAAAACTCTTCGTAACTTACGATGTATTGCAGCGCTGCGACGCGTCGTTTTCCTACACTGCGTCGCAGCTGCGACGCGTCCTAAAATACATTTCACGAAACACATCGTACGTGCGACGCGTCGTACGAGTATTTATAGCACAAAACTTCGACTGTTGGATGTACTTATTCAATGTACAGTTAATAGTCGTCTGATATTCAGCAAAGAGTCACGAATCTCTTCTTGGAAAGTTTACAAAACGTAAATTAAAATGGCCGATGTATGATGCAGTTTTAACAAAAAATGCTTGCTGTTGAATTCTAGCTAAATTTAAAAGTGCAAGTACAATATTCAAGGTTTGCCATAATTGACTACGATGAATGTTTCATTTAAAACTTTCCACACACTGTCACAGTATTTTAGTCTTGTTTACTTCATTTCTATGGCTAAAAAACCGGCTATAAAAAGACGCATCTTATTTTAAGACAACCCAAAGACATGTCGTAACTTACGACGTGTTTGGAACCACTGTCAAGGTATAGTTGCGATGTGTTCAACGATCATATACGACGCGTCGCGAAATGCGACGCGTTACACATCGTAAATCGAGTTACGACGTGTCGCGGAGCTTTATGAAATCTGGTGCTGGTCCAATGAGCCAACATTTAAAAATGAACAAAGAGTCGCACCTGGCTTTTTGTCGCAGTTTTTCCCAATGTAGCCGTCGTAGCATTCACATGTGTAGCCGTTTCCTTTACCGGGGATGCATTTCCCGTTGACGCAAGGGCTTTCGGAACACGGGTCAACTTCAATGCAAAAAAACAAACGAAGTTCCTCAACAACTCGTGACGTTTTAACAAAATAAAATGTAATTCTGACTCTAAAAAGAGCCAGGGCCCGATTTCATAAAACTCTTCGTAAAGGGGCCGTCACACCATAACGTTCTGGTCAACGTTCTCTGAACGTTGTAATCGTTCAATTTTCGAGCGTTCTAGGGTGAGGTGGACACATCTGGCGTGTGACTAGCGTGTGACTTACGCATGAGAAGCGTGTAACAGCGACCAAGTAAGACACCCCTGAAAACTATTGGCGTGTGCTGACGTGTCACTGGCGCGCGACGAACGATTAGTCAACGCTAGACGATTACCAGCGTTCACCAGCGTTCACACAACGCTCTTCTGGCGCTATACCAGCGACCATGGACGATAACCAACGTTTCCTCAAACGTCATAGAACGCTGACCAGAACTTTATGGTGTGACGGCCCCTTAATGGCCCTGTCACACCAGAACGTTTTAGGCCAAAAATGTTATGATGCATACTGCTTGCGGTTAGTTCTCACCTGATTTTCCTTTCACTACCTAAACTTGCTATCTTTCCTAATAAGCAGCGCGTAATAAAATTAGACTTACAGATCCTTTCATGTAAATAATCTGGAGATAGCTCATTGGTCAATGCGCCATGTACACAGATAAGCAGCGCACTGGTTCCAAATCTCTCAATTCGATTATGCATCTAAAACAAATGCTATCATTGAAGACTTTTATATATAGAATGATTAAGTTTTAGCGTGAAAGTTCATCGGACGCGGTGTTTGGATCACGTGTCTACAAGGTCAAGGATTCAACACCCGGGGTCATCCTGATGATGAAGATTCATAAGATTTGTAAACAAAAGTTTACCTTTAAATCATAAGAATTAAGTTTGTTGTGTAAACAATAAAATAGCTATACATGTAATAGATGAGGTCTAAAGATTGCGGTTTATTTAAAATATGTCGGGAGGTTGCGTTAATTTCTGCAGACGATAGGCTATCTAGATTAGTTAAAGCCTAGGTCACACCAGATACCCGGCAGAACCCGGTAGCCCTGATAGGACCCGGTATAGGACCCGGTAGAGCCCGGTAGACCACGGCAGCAATACGGTTGACTCCCCAGTAGGGCACGGTATGGTCGCCTTGCCGGGTTCTACCGATTTCTACCGGGTTCTGCAGGGTCTCTGGTGTGACCTAGGCTTTACATGGAGACCAGTAAGTTCGACTTTGCTACGGTCAGGTGTCGATAGTACCTGGGCAATCTACCCGACTGCCATAACTATCCTGGAATTCAAAGTTGCATCCGCCGCAGTAGTTGGACACGCAACGAGCCGTGGGGTCAGCCGGGCAGGATGCGAACTTGCAGGGATCGACGAAACAATTAAACTCGTCAACCCCCGGTGGACAGTTAGAAGCTATGAGAAAAGACAATCGCCGTCGAAAAAATCTTACAAACAAACAAACAAACACCCCAACAGACAAACAAACAAATCTCTATAAACTCAAACTCTGAACATTTCTCCTAATTTGTCTTTATACCCTATTTATACCCTAATCTAATTCTACCTCTAGACCCCTTTACTGGAGACTCAAAATGCTCCGAGGACAGCAAAATATACCCACAACTCGGTTAGATTTTTCCAAACAAAATTTTTGGAAAGGAGTAAAATAATCTTCAACAAAAAGTGATGTGTTTTATGGAACGGACTATTAGTAGTTAATGCATTATATGCGCCCTATAGATATTCTACATCTGCCATCAAATTAATTCATTTATATAGCCATAAAAGACAGCTAAGAACCCATCGCAAACAATAAGAGCATAATTAGTACGGGATGTATGATACATACATGGTTTCTCCTCGCAGCGTTTTCCGATGTACCCGTTCGCGCAATCACACCTGTAGCCATCTCCGGATTGGGAATCGCACGTTCCGCCATTCTTGCACGGTTTGCTGGAACACGGGTCGACTACAATGCCAACCATAATTGAAACAAAACAACTCAAAACAGCAGCCGAATGTAATATGTGTTTAATCTTACAAATAATGTACCTCTTTGCCTTCTGGCTGAACTTGGGCAAGCAACTGAATTTCAGGTTCTCACCGAGACAACATAAACGATTTAAGTTACCGCAATTCAAATAGGGAGTTTCACATTCTGCGGCCATCTTGAATTCGGCGCGCATCGAATCAGATCACATTTTTCGGTAATGAACTACGGCATACGCGTATAAAGCATACACATAGATGTACATACGACACACATTCAATACGATTGTTGTGTTATTAAGATGATCAAAATTAACCATAATGAAGCCATTTGCGAGGTTACATCATTAAAGGGAACAGGCAACGGGTGAAAAACTACAAACCGTGTATACAATTAGTGTCGACTGCGTTAAAATATTAACACAGACGCTTGGAAGCAAACTTCATATGTGAATTAGTTTTACTTCGTGTCGTTTTGGTAGATTTTAATTCACTCACCCCACTGGTCCTCAAAGCCATCGAAGCTGAAGATGCCCACGTTTTTGTTGCCGGTTCCGTATCCCAAGACCTTGGGTTGAATAGGTCGGCTGGGATCCAGATTAAACTTGAGGAACTCGGAGCTCTCACCGTCTCGGCCAACCTTTACCGAACTGCAAGTGAAAGAAACATGGCAATGACAACTCTCATAAAAAGAGAAAGTGCCCAAGAGCGTGACAATGTGAAAGACACGCCCTCTATGGAGGAATCGCCCCCTAGGGAGAACACGCCCCCTATTGAGGGCACGGCCTTATGGATGGTACGTCAATTATAAAAAAATACGCCCCCTATCAATCGTAAACATCAAAGGCGCGGCCCTCAATTTCTTATCCTTGCTGTTTAGTACTTGACACTTCTCTATAAGTACAGGGGGGTTTTATTGAAGATTATGGCGTATCTATTTATTTCAATTGATTTCATATTTGTTTTGCCTTTGTAATTCGACTGGTCAGTCGAAAAAAATCTAAATCAAACAAAATTGCAGTTCTACCTGATAAGATAACTACAGAGTGTTCGCGCCGCCTGCCCTGCAAATCATTGCCCTAAATGCTGACAAAACTTTCAAAAGCTTTAATTGCCACAGGTACCTCCAGACGGGATATCATGCCTGAGGTTTCAAACTATTAACTAAGATATTGAAACTATTAAGAACACACTCTAAGATATTGTACCTACCTTGGATCAAATTGCACCCAGTACGTGTTGTACTGTGTACATTTCAGTTCAGACGCCGTTGTTTCGCTCTCCCCGTCTGACTGCAGAGGGCGCGTTATAGAAGACTTGGCGTTGCCGTTTTCGCCGATGGCTGTGATGCAAACATTATCATAATTATGTTTAATAATGTTGTGTTCCAAAGGGGTTTCCTTTCACGACCAAAAAAGGGCTAGGTTGTTGTTACTTCTATAATGTTAAAGAAGATGTTAATTGTGTTGTGGTGCAGTAATTAAAGTTGTTAGCCTCGTCTGTGGTTGGACGTAGGTTCCAATGTTGACTGGGAACGTGCGTCTATATGTTCTGTTGCATTTTTGTACACGTGTGTAAAGCACAAACCTGATCATTAAAAACAATAATACAAACCTGCTTCTACATGTATAGGGATGATTGTTACTTTTGGAACAGGACTTACGACCATTGAAATGACAATAACTCGTATCTCAACAATCGAGGTGTCAAAATACGCAGAACAAAATTATGCACTGGGTTATTTGCTTCGAATAATCCATACCCTATTCAGGCAGATTATTGGATCATTTGTGAGGGTCTCGATACCTTTTGTGATGAGTTTATATATTGAGCTGTCAAACCATATGTAATTGCTTTCTTAAAGATAAATTAAGTATTTTGAATTGAATTGAACTGTTTTCACTTACTGATAACGATTGTATCAGCGTCATCATCTTTGCTCTCTGACAAAACAATCTGCACGTCAGAAACGGCAGCAACGCTAAAAACAAAAATAATAACCACTAGCGTGATTAAGTTCATCTGGCACAGTGGGAATCTCGTTAATCCATTCATGCGCGTCACTAATTAGATGACGAGGCATTTGGCTATTAAGACTGGTAGACTTTCACGTAACAAGGCCTCGTGTAGGCAAAAGAGGGCGAGTGCAACAACTAAACCGCCGTAGCGATTGTCCCATGATGGGGCCCCTCCAAAGGCAGCGGGGCCGAGCGGGACCATACCGTACAGCCGCATTCCCGTCGAGCCGAGCTGGCTTACGTTTACAGATCTATATAGATAGGCTTGTTGAGATAACAAAGAGCCGCAAAAATGGATTTCTAATAAGGTTCCCCCGGCTATTTTTAATCATTTTTTTTCATTCAACTCTTACTCTTACATTCTATTTAGTTCGAGGAAAGAATTCACATGATTTTACCAAACCAATGTAGTCATTTATCATTACAGTTTAACGTTTGGTAACCTCTTTTAAACACTGTTTCGAGAATATTCGTCATTACAGATCAAATTCGGCTATGCTGCATGTTGCCGATAGGCAGTATTCAGAGATCAATTTCAAACTGATGCTAAGTAAAGTATCTGATCTGTGCTTGACTCAAGCACACATCGTACTAATTTGTTTAACACAAGTTTTAGATGGACTGATATAAGACAAATTCGATTTCTGAATGCCACCTTTCGGCAACAGCTTTGATCTGTAATGACGAATATTCTGAGGCCAATGTTTAGATAGAGTGAACAAAATGTGAAATTGAATGGTAAATGACTAAATTGGTTTGGTAAAAGCGTGTTATGTTTTTCTAGGACAAAATTGAATAGGGCCTACATGTATAAGAAATGGTAAATTTAAATGGGAAATGTTTTAAAATAGCCGGAGAAACCCTTATGGTAGGCCTAGGCGTGAATTGCAAGCAGAAAGCATTCAATAACCTCTTTTGTCGTTTCATACGAGTAATAGATAACCGAGCTCCAAAGCTTTCCGTGGACATTTGCTAATAAAACGTGGCTACTGTGAGCCTTAGCTTTGAGGGTTGACGTCGTGAAGTGTCATTTTATTACACATCCACGTTAAATTAACAACAGATTCGAGCGTATGTAGTCATCGCCAGATCTTCTAACTTCTAACTGACTGAACAGTGCTCACCTGAATGTCACTTTGAAGTGTGACGATGGCAGAGGGCTTGGGTGCCACCTGAATGGATGTTGCTCGTCCGTTTGGAACACTTGACACGTATACACTGGAACCGACCCTGCGTTAACAAACCAAATATTTTATCAAATTTCATCCTTTGATTCCATCAGCGACTAATTTCGTAGAGCACACCATATTGCTTAGCATGATAATGTTTTTCCAAGCAAAAACCGGGATACAAAGCCCAGTATTTTGCTTATAACTAGTATTCAGCTGGTTTTTGTTTAATAGCATGAAAAGCACACAGTTTTGGATAGCAATCTGATTTTACTGAACTGAGCAAGACTTGTTGTGCTAAGCACACTGTTGTGCTTAGAAGCTTGATAAAATTGGCCAAATGTCACCCTGTTAAAAGCAGGTGTAAACCAGGATTTATTATAGTTCAGTCCATCCCAACTCTTTCACAATCTAGTCGCAAGTTAATCACAATTAAGTCATGTCACAAGCATACAGGAGCTAAACAATAACAAAGGAAATCTTTTGTCAAACGAATAGCGAGCGTCTACGTGCATTTCGACAGCACCTACTAAATCGGCATTAAATGATTCTCGTGTCGTACGGTACCCACTATGTATAGAATACCAGACGCTTTTGCATAAATGATTTTCTTCTAAATAGTACAATTTTGGGCAATTATCATTCTGCAGACTTTTAATGAGAATTTTGGTTTCTTACTGGCGATGGCAGTCGCTGTTATTGCAGCAAGCATGAAGACTGTAAAAATGGATGTCGCCATCTTTAAGGTCTTCGAGTCTGCCTACGGAGTGGGTGATCGGACCTAGATCAAAACAAGATCAATCAATTACGACGTGTAATTTAACATATTTTTTTGCATTCGTACAATGAAGGACTCGGAGGGGTAACTATATAAGGTTGAATTTGCAGGGTTATCTGGGGTGCACACATTTTGTATGCGATATTTCATTGGGAGTGCCCGGAGTGCCCGGGGTGCGAATTTTTTTTTCCCAAACAGGTTTGCACAATTTCATGAATTATTCAGTAGTTGCGTTGATCGCTGTACAACACTTAGGTTCTAGGTCTCCTTTTCCCCTTAAATTAAAAATACTCTAAAGATATCAATTTGACTAGGAAAAACGAGGTGACCTACTACAGCAGGATTCGAACCCGGAATCTTTGATCCATAGCCAAGCCCACTATCCACTACACTACGTATAGCAGCTTGACAACAGCTGTTCTTTAAAGTGATTTATTGTAACTAGTTAACTAATAACAACAATGCTGTGACGTCATGTTTTATTCCGATGAATAAACATAACTTCTCATCCAAACTACTGAATAATTCATGAAATTGTGCAAACCTGTTTGGGAAAAAAAAAATCGCGCCCGGGGTACCCGGATTGAAACGTGGGGGCATGGCGGGTGTTTTCTTACAACATAATCATTATTGGGGAATAGGAAACTAAAAATGTCATTATTTTAATTAAACAAATGTTACTCATTTACTATTCTGACTGAAGGCACACAAGATCTAAAACACAATGTAAGGCGGCGCGACTCGTACGTTGTAAAGAAACCTAAAAAAACAAAAGCCTTAATCTCTTTGTGATCCTTCAGCAAGTTTATCTGTACGCAAACTGAGTGAAAACTCTATCCCATTAGGCCACGTACGTATCGATAATCTCTCGTATCGATCATCTCTCGTATCGGCGGTTATTCAAAATGATACAGTTAGAATGTTACTTACCCACTCTGGGTACAGGTATATGATTGTCCACTACCGTCGAAATTAAACTGACTTTGGTGGTTGTCACGCAACCGACTACAGCAGCGATGTGGGCACGGCGCCGAAAAGTAAAGAAATGCGTATTGCAGGGATCGTATCAAAGCCCAATTTAGAAAATAATTTCGTCACGTAACCTTGGTGGCTTTTATTTAAATTAAAGATAATTCTTTATTCAATATCAGCAATGTTATCTTTTTATTATATCTATCGTACAGCTTAAGTTATTGATTTTGTCGGAATGAGAAATTGATTGATAGCCTTAATTACAGCCGACAACAATATAATCCAATACAGCGACATTCAAGAATACAGACATCTAGTAATAATTGTTCTAAACAAAGCCTTTTAAGCAAAAACTTCACAAGTATAACAGCACACCTGGTCAGGATTAAAAGCAGTCAATACAATTTCAACAGACTTTTGTCTACGTTTAGCTAAACGAGGTTAAGTCGCACATACATTATTGGAGAAAACCCAGACCAACTAGACAAATTATCACAAAATCATAACACGTCTTAACCCTTCTTAGTTTGACAGGATTTGTGGTAAATTTAAAGAAAATAATTGTGGCGATAAATAAAGTGCGTTTTCAGTTCACAGACACTTTAACAGCTGTCTCAGAAAAACAAGAAATACAAATTCGAAACAAAATAATGCTTATGCTTTTGTTGTTTAATCTGGTATATATATTTATATTAATTGGTAATTGTATCACGATTTTAAACAGGGGCCAATTTCATAAAACATGTAAGCACTCAAATTTGCTTAGCACACAAAAGTCTTGCTCAGTAAAAACAGATTATCGGCCAAAACTGCCAAAAACAGCTGAATACCAGTCACAGTAGCCCGCAGCTACCAAGCGGCGTGATGCATGTCTGATTGATCACATTTACAGCCTAGTGTAATTGGCCGAGCGGTTAAGAGCTGGGTTTTCTGTTCCGCAGAGCGTGAGTTCGAGTCCCGGTCCCGGTGTCGACACGTGTGTCCTTAAGCAAGGCAATTAAACCACTATTACTTCGTCCTTCGGATGGGACGTAAAGCTGGAGGTCCCGTGTGTTGTATAATGTATATATTGAACCTGGACACGCACGTAAAAGAACCCAGTCACACTTATCGCTAAAAAGAAGGGGTTCGCCCCGGTGTTTCTGGCATTTCGTTCATCCTCCTACTGGTTTCTTCAGGCTTACGAGCTACAGTGCCTCGGGCGCTTTTGAGGAATCATCGGTTTCATTGCCGAAAAAAAAATAATAATAACAATTACATAAACGTCTTTGGTTTAGGAAATTACCTTATTTCTGTATAAACAGTACCTTAAAGTCGGATTTTATTACAATTAACATAACAGAACCACTTAACCATGAATATGAATAAAACCATGCTCCAGACGTGTAAGTGAAATAAAAGTTAAATTAACAAAAAAGTGTGCTGTAAACTATGCTGAAATGAAGAAATTGCATTGCGATTGGTCAATTTATCGAGGGGCGTGGCCTACTGGATCGGTCTGTTGGAGACAATACTTTAATTCGTCTATACACATTTCAAGGATTGAATATGTAAACAGGTGGCCAAAACATCAGAATCATTGATTTTGAATCGAAATATCCCTGCCCACTCGAATGGATCTGTCAAAATCGAAGTCTGGAAGGACAATGCTGACGTGCCCTACTTAGCCACATTCCATGGCCGTGTTTATTATGGATTAATTAATGATCACCGTTTTAGCAGAAAACCTGCTAAACCTGTAAGCACTTTCACGCGTACCTTTTGATAACCAGAGATCATTACCAGTGAGTGAATTGAGGGCGCTGTTAAGGTTTGTCCAACTTGCATTTTCCCGTGGGTCGTTATGGCACACTGATAAACAAATGGATTATAATTATTTGAGCACATCTCCACGATGAGATTAAAGGTTATACAAGCAAAGAGGCCAGTCCAAATTTCACACTACACGTGGACTACAGAGGGCGCTTTGACCTACACAAGGTAGTGTATATGACACGTTGCGTGCGCACTTTAGATACACATCATTAACACAATTTGTTATTGATTTTCTTTAAACGACAGAAAAAAATGCATTATGCATTTTCATGTACCAATTGAAAACAGAATACTTCACATGAAAACTTTACATGATTATAAATATAAGTTGCTTCAAATTCACCAAGTTGCTTACTGGCACAGTTATCATATTAAAACCATATGGAAAATCATATGAACAATGATAACATTGTCATATTTAGCCCAGCAAACAAAAACTTGGGAAAATGGTATGTCCATAAATTGGGCGAAAATGTAGTTAAAGGGTTGCCTAACATGGGAGACTTAAACAAGTTCAAGAAAATCCCTAGGTACATTTTAACGTAGATATGATTATTGTAAGCAACAAAATTCTTTAAAGAAAAATTCCAGGCTTAATAATATTTTACCTAGTCTAAAAGAATATATAATGGCATACTGACTCCGCAGAAAATTTGTTTTGATTTGTTATCGAGAACGACACACGCGCTTATTATATTCACGATTTCTTGCCATTCAGGAGTACAAGGGCGCGGCCATATTGTTCAAATTTCCCGCCTCGCCCGGGAAATTATGACGTAGTATCTGCACCTCAATGTACATCGCTTTATTGCCTGTTGTTCGCACTGGTATCCCACCTTGACGCGGCCAACTACATTATGCAGACGCATGTTGTACGGCGCCCGACTATTGCGAGTGCATGTATTGCATTTCTGTGCAAAATATCGACTTGACGCGCCACAAACTATCGTTTATTTTTGTATTTTCTGAGAAGAATAGAAAATCTGTGAGCTAGTAATTATGACATCAGGTCCTTCTCCGTATGATTTTGAGCCCACTTTCACATGTGCAGTACACATTGTGTATACACTATGCCGTACACAAAAGGGTTCACTTGTATTCCTTGCGCGTGCAGGGCCGCTATCGATCGGGCTTCGCGTGCTGATGGTGCAGACACTACGTCACAATATCTCGGATGTACCGATAAACAAGAACAAAATGGCGGCTCGCATGACGGTAAGCGCAGTGCGAGAAAATCTCTGTTTTATATGATTTCCGAAACCGATAAAAATGAAATAAAAATCAAGTCACAATGGTAATTGACACTCTTTAACATTATGCTATTATAAACTATGGGTGGAGTTTCCCTTTAATTTGGGGGGTTTCCTTGAACTTGTTCAAGTCTCTCACCTTAGGAAACCCTTCACCTATCTTTTAGCCCAATTTATGGACACACAATTTTGTCACAGTTTTTGTTTGCTGGGCTAAATATCACAATGTTATCATTGTTCATATGATTTTCTAAAAGGTTTTAATATGATAACTGTGCCATTAAGCAACTTGGTGAATTTGAAGCTCACCAATACTGACTACTTGAGTGTAATGTGCGCATCTTTTGTGGTTTCACGAAGTTGCCGGTTTGGATAATTTTTACTATGTTCACATAATTATTCAGTCACTTATATGCTTTAGAAAATGTTATTGAAGTAAGGATATGTAAGTAGAATCACCAATATAAACTTTTCCAAAAACAATAATAATAATTATACCCAAATATAGGAATACATATATTATGCGGCAGGGATTAACGATTTATGCAAATTATTCATATTTCCACCACTTGGATTTTTTGAGATTTTTAGTATGTCATTCTAGGGACCTTATAGAAGTGCACTGTGTGGTGAACAATACGTTTATTGTAACACTATTGTATTCTGTGAAACAAAGCTTTCGTGAAATGGTATCAAATATTTGCACGATTTGGCCAGGTGGACTGTCCGAAGTGTGAGATCAATCAATGCGAGACAATAGCACTCTCATTGTTTAACAATGCCGCCGGAACCTGGCCACTATAACACCTGTAAATGAGTAACAATGGAATTAGTGCCAAAGATTTTCATTGTTAGTGGGCCGTGTTGTTTTATTATAAGTTTAGAGTTTCGATGGTTTACATAGATGGCATTGTTGGCAGGTGTCAGCGGGCAATCAATTAATTTATAATCCCCCGCACAAATCTTGCCGGGAACACATTTGCCGAGGTGTGAAACTTTCAAACGTGGCACGGTGACGCGTGGAAGTTGTTTTGCAAACGGCAAGAGACATCATTCTGATGTTGCAGTGAAACATTATTACTTCCACGTTTTACCTTGACGAATACGCTACCATTTGAATCGGTTACAAGACAACTGCGGAGACTAAACGTTGAAAGGGGATTTGACGGCACAGACGTCCATCCAGAGGGGGTGAGGATACTTGCATGCATATACCTTTTTTAAGCAGTTGTATCATTGGAATTATGTCCATATTATACACAATTGTTTTCTTAATTTGGTCATTTCCCTTTGTGTGCACATGCCTCTCTTTTATTATTTAAATGAGTCTTTCACGGTTAATGTGTAACTTAAGTTTCGCAAGAACACTAGATAAAATTGAATTGAAAAAAAAAGAAAAACACAATGTAACATCACTAAAAACGCATTATAAAAGTACAGTTTTAAATAGAACACACAAAAAACGACCAGACCGGGATTGAAGCTGCCAAACACGGGTTACTCAGTGTACCGTGTACGGGTGCTCCACCAACTGAGTTAACGATATCCAGACCTATGTTAGCGGTCAGTTTAATTAAGAGGGCCTACCTAAATATTTCCGTACACTATAGTTACCCAGTTATCTCACAAAATGTATTTCTTGATACATTGTGTCATTTGCAAAAGTACCTTGACACAGTCATCATAATATTTGGTTTCTTAACGTAGGTTACGTCACCCCAGAGCAGACGCCACAATCGTCAAGATGCAGGCACCCGAGTTCATGAGAACTCTGCTGCTGGTCACAGTAGCATCGACTGTCATCTCTTGTAAGCAAACCAACTTTACTTTCTCTAAACAAATGAAAAATTAATGAACACCTTGTACTTTTGTGTATTGCTTACATCATGTACTTCGTCCTTCGGATGGGACGTAAAGTCTTAGGTCTCGTGTGTGTGTATAATGTATATATTGAACCTGGACACGCACGTAAAAGAAACCAGTCACACTTATCGCTAAAAAGAAGGGGCTCGCCCCGGTGTTTCTGGCATTTCGTTCATCTTCCTACTGGTTTCTTCAGGCTTACAAGCTACAGTGCATTGGGCGCTTTTGAGGAATCCTCGGTTTCATTGCCGAAAGAAATAATAATAATAATAATAATAATGTGATGCTATAGCGAATTTTTTTTAAAATTGTATTTGGACCTTGGTGGAACTTTGAACAGCGTTGCACAACTTTGTCAATGCTGCTTCTGCCATTTCGTCTACGGACGTTTGATAGCGTTAAACTATCAAATTGATGTATAAAACTTGGTAACCTTTAATTTCATTAACTTTAGCTCGTTCAATAGCGGAGCCGTTCGGACAGTGTCAGTTGTACCAAACGGAGAAGTCGAGCCAGTGGCAGTGGCATCCGGATCCTCTACCCGGGTCGCACTTTCAATTCATCTTCAGGTTTGCACTTTGCGGACGTTACAGAAGCAAATTATGATTTGTTTGTTAAGTACCATGTAGCGCATATCATTAATAAGCATAAACATGATTTGGTTCACGTTGATTTACTATTTGATACTATTATCAGAACCCATTTATTAAAAGATTTTTTTAAACACTCGATATTTTATTTGATCAATTAAATCTATTGCAGTTTATTTTACGGTTTAAAAAAATATATATATATTTTTCTAGAGTGATTGCGCTTAGTGATGTGGAAATTCTACTAGCAGACATGCCGGACCAAATTATTATCAGTAAGTTTATTACTTCCTCTTATGACTTATTTTATTTTAGAGTAGTTTGTTTGTTTGCTTGGTTTTTTGTTGTTTTGTACTGCGACCTCATTTCCGAATATATGGCATTATAATCATTCAATGCCTTAGCTCAGTCAGTCTCGTTGGGAAACCGGCAACGGTAATCCGAATTCCTCAGGTTCAAATTCAGCTTCCTTTAATTTGTCCGTTTAACATTATAATTGTTAGTTCTCAGCATGTTGGATCATTTTCTGCTCGTCGGAGCAGCGAGCTATAGGTTTCCCCGGCTATTTTTCGGGGTAGTTTTCGTTGATACTCACGCATGTTCACATCAATAAAGGTGGGATACACCGAATTCACCAACTCCCACATTCAATGTCTTCCGAGAAAAAAAATACACTCTTTTATCAAACCAATTTAGTCATTTACCGTCCAATTTCATGTTTTGGTCACTCTTTTTACATAATTATTGTATCCGGAATATTCGTCATTACAGATCAAATTCGTCTTATAACAATCTATTTCAAACATATGTTAAGTAAATTTGTATAATGTGTGCTTGACTTAATCACCCACCAGACTAATCTACTTTGAAATAAGTTTGAAATTGATTAATATAAAACGAATTTGATTTCTGAATGCTGCCTTTAGGCAACAGCTTAAACAAATTTGATCTGTAATGACGAATGTTCCTGAGATTATGTAAATAGAATGACCAACATTTGGAATTGAATGGTAAATAAGATAAGTAGTTTGCGGTAACATCACGGTATAAATACATTGAGATGTGTGGTTCTGAACAGAACCAGAGGGAACTCAACGTTTCGGACAGTATGCTCTGCCCGTCGTCAGGAAACTGAGAGATTCCAACGTTGAAGCGGGGTTATATGGAGCATAGTATTACCGTGGGGTTACTATACTAGTATATTACTTATCCATTACTTTTTCGCCATGCAAACCTTCAAAAATTTAAATGGTAAATGCGTGTGAATTTTTTTCTCGGACGAAATTGAATGTGAGAGTTGGTGAATTTGAATGATTTTTTTTGTTAAATAGCCGGGAAAACCTATATTAAGAAAAATCTGATAACTGTACGGTCCACTTTCTTACGTGAGCCTCAAACCCTCAAATCACCATTTTGGCGGTTGTGTGTGTTTACATATGTTTTGCACGAAGGTTATCTAGAGGAGAATGTCATCAAACTTACCTCTTGATATGGCTGCTTTATATGTTGACTGTGAGGCTCGATCTCGCATTAGATGATTTGCAATACAGGGCCTTTTCGAAACCGTTGCTTCGTCTTTGGCTTTGGCTTCGCCTCCGAATTCCGAAATACTGAGAAGCAAATAGAAATGGAAGAAAATTGAAATAGTCTAACTTTTGGGTTCACATCAATCGAGTGAATGTTTCTGAAGTACAACAGGCGTCAGAATGTAGCTGGAGATCTTGCAGTTGGGAGTAAAAAATCGCCTTAAGCCAAAGACGAAGACGAAGCCAGGGATTCGAAAAGGCCCCCAGTCATCTTTAAAGTGCATGTTTTTATTTGCTGTATGGTCTTTAAGATTAAGAACATGCTTGTTTGAATCGAATGTAATTGAATTGAAATACCCCAAATGCTACAAAGTAATACGGCAATTGTATGCAGAGACAGGGGCGGATTCAGGTTTTTTGCAGAGGGCGTGTCAGGCCCCTATGTTTGTTTGCTTTATTTGTTGCAGACAGGCGAACATATAGGTAATGTAGCACATTCACGCGCGATTTAATCAAAAGTATGTTGGGTGAGAAAACGGGGGTTCCCAAGGAACCCCCCCCCCCCTATACTTGGGTCCAGTGGCAAACTCAAAATTGAACTCTATATTGCTTCGGACTGCATTCTCAGTCAATTTAAGAATTGAGCTCGTTAGGAGCTTTGAGCCAATGTTTGGCCCCTTTTTTGCTAGTATTATAAGATTAGTCCCTGTTGAATGGGGATGTCAACCCCCAACGCCCAGATCGGCCACTTACATATTTTTTTTAGTGGTCATATCAGGGGGTTTGTCTACGCCTGGTAAACACGTATCAATTAGACACTAATGTTCATGTACATGTATGGTTTTAACAACAGCACTGGGAGGGAATAAGAACACCATCGCTAGTATCACTCATTCCATTCGTAATCAAGAGGACCGTACAACCGAACCTGTTTCGCATCAATTGAACTGCGATCAGTTCAACGAGTACTGGGTGCAATTCGGCCCAAGGTGAGAAATTGTCTTACAATACATTTATAATAAATATTCCTTGCAAAGGAAAACAACATTTGTTTTATGTCTTCTTCAGGGAGGCAGTCGTGTATGTTGATTGGCTAGTGGCATTTTATTAATTGACTACAGGTGTAAAAACAGCTAGTTGTTTTTGACTATAGAAAAGTCAAAGTGGCTGACTACTAGCTGACTACAGATATTTGTGTCAGGTCAAATTTAGCTATAGTGTTTTCAGAGTGTTGACATCAACTACACTTTGGCAGATTCAACGAAGAAAATCGTGATTACACAGAAAGAATTGCATGTAGTCTGATGCACTAACGTTTATCCTATAGTATCGTAATAATGTCTATACCTTTATGTTTAAGGTTTTCCCGGCTATTTTAAAACATTTGAGATCATCAACTCCCACGTTCAATTTCGCCTGAGAAAAATATTCGCACGCTTTCACCAAATCAATTTAGTAATTTACCATTTTATTTGAATTTGTGTTCACTCTATTTAAACCTTGTCTCGTGAATATTCGTCATTTCGAATTAAATTCGTCTATAAGCAGCATACACAAATTTAAGTAGTGTGGTATGTAAGTCAAGCAATATCAGACTAATGTATTTATAGGTTTTCCCAGTCATTTTTGGCAAATGAGCAGCCAATTTAACCACTTCGCCATTCTATTTCGCGCGAAATAGAATGTTGCTGAAAATGTTCATTCGATTTTGTTTTATCACTAGGCTAAATTACTGTTATGTCATTCCACTTAACAACTCAACAAAACAGCATTCAAATTCGCATGCGGTTTTTGTTAACGTATATTCGGTCATTTGGGCAGGTATTTCTGACATTTGTGCAATCTAAAAAACGCCGTTGAAATGTTGTTTCCTTTAGAATGTTAAAGGAATACGGTTTGCTTATTGGCACATAAATCAACGTAAATAAACAATATAGAAAAACAAGAAAAAAAACCTTTAAAAAACACCCGAACAATAAAAAAGTTAATGTTTCACACACACACACAAAAACTAATTAAGTCTTAGTCAGGTAACGAAATTGAAGGTGAGAGTTGTTCTTAATTAGCCGAAACAAATTAACATATATTACCTTTATTTCCCTTGCAATATACAGGCTTTTTTTATTTGAGGATTTCTATTAAAACAAAAATCATGTTTACTTTATAGTCATCCTTAGCGGTCAGCTTAAAAATGTATTTACCGACAACATCATTAAACGTTTATTTTTATTTTGTAGCAAAAAGGGGCATTCCTTATTTAAACTAACATCTTTAGTACAGTTAAACGAGATTACTTTGGCAATTTTGGGCAACTTTTAGGCAAATCGTTTTAGGGGTATTTAGATATTTTTGTGAGATTTATATAACATCACATCAAATCCAGTTAAATAATTTAGTTTAACTGTTTCTTGACCATTAACAAATAATAAATAAAAGTAAAACCTTAAGGATTTTTTTTTTTTTTTTGGGGGGGGGGGAATGTAGTGTCAAAGTTACCCCTGTGTGCCGAAGTTACACCAACTGATTTTGCAATGTTTTTTGTTTCGAAATAGATCAGTCAATGTTGGCCGAGTCGGTACCATGTACCCCTTTATGGAGTACAGCATCGATACGGACGTTCCCATTGTCCCACAAAACCTGGGGTTTCGAACCAGTTCCGATAGCGTGGGAATCTTCAGCTTCGATGAATTCGAGGAACACGCACGTAAGTTGAAAAAAAGAAAATATTGTTATGATGGATGGTGTTTTTGTGAAGACTTGGTGTTAAGAAAGACATTTTGCGCAAATCGTTGCCTGTGCGGATGCCGGTTGCATATAAACCACACCGACTACTGGTCTAATAGGGCGGCTTTCGGAGGTTCGTCATTAAGGATTATTAATCATTAAAAATTAAACACAAGAAAGAGTTTGCTACCCAAAATAATTGTTACCAATTACTGTCAAAACAAGAAACAAGGTATGAGAACTCTCTAAATGTAAAAGAGTAAAAATAGCGAGTCTGTTATAAAACTATAAAAAAGAAGAAGTAAAAACTACTCAAAAAGAGTACATTTTCACTCTTTTAAAAAGGCATGTGAAAAACAGTCCATTTAGAGTAGGAAATTTACTCATTTGGAGTGGTTTTTTAAAACTCTTTTTGGACTAGTTTTCACTCAAAATACCAAAATACCACATTTCACTTTTTTGGGAGTGGTTTTGAACTTTTCTTTTAAATTTACAGAGAGAACATTGAGAGCAATTTTGTTAAATAATTTTGACCAACTCACAAGGGGGGAGAGGAAGCTTTCGTATATACTATTTTCATTATTTTGATAGTCATTTATGTGCCAAAAAAGAAACTGTCTGAATTAACCTGTTTGGTGCACCTGCAGCGAGGTTCCACGAGAAGGTGTTCGTAACTGACCAGGGTTACTGCTATGACTGGACTCTGCGACCCTGGCCCCAATCCGGAAAGGTCTGCTTCCAGGTCAAAACCGAGGGTGTGGCAGCTATTGCTCTTTCCCCAGAGAAGGACCCAGCGGTCGGTGAACTGGTCTACGAAATTGGTAAGATTATTGTTTGATTCGCCGTGGTTATTAGCCTGTTCGACTCGTGTGTCACGGGACATGGGTTTCAAATCCTAACGGGACCATAGTAGTTGTGTTCTTTGAAAAGACACGTTACTTCAACTGACTTCCTCTACTTAGAAGGGTTACAGGAGCACGTGACGGTAGAGACCAGATTGCGATGATAAAAGTAATATATAGACTTTTAAACTGTTAAAAGGGCGGAACGCAGGATACAAATACAGCCCTACATTAATATACAGTTTGGCATCTTCATTTTTGCGACATTATTCGTCAGCCTCTTCCAAAAAGGATTATTTGCTTACGGTTTCAGAACTGGGCTTCTCGGACAACACAATGACTGTTCTCCGCAGAAGAATGCACGGGGACAACATCGCGACGCAGTCGACAAAGGATATCCTCGACTGCGACGAATTCCGGACGTTCTGTCTGGAGGCCAGAGGTTCGCACATCATCCTCAATGCCCTGGGAGACGCGAGGCCCATCTTGGATCACACTGATGAGGATCAACCCGAAGTCGTGTATAATTACATCGGCTTCGCTGGCGGCTTTGACTTCAAGGCGTGGTGGCGGTGGCCAGTGGACATGGTTAAAGGTAAGGGTTATGTGGAGTCACCTAATTAAGTGGGGACGGTGTACCCAGCACTTAAAATTACATCGTGCGCCTAAATGTAGCAATGATATTAAAAACAAACTGACCGTCGATGTAGTTTGATACCTAAATGCACTACAATACCCCTTAACATCCTTTTACTTGGACTTAAATGTACGGGCCGTGTTTTATGGACTTTTTCTTTCGTGGCCTTGCGAAAACTCACCGCGACATGTCTTTGCGTAATTCTACCATGCGTTCCCACTGGGACTTTGTTTTAATGCGACAGAATGTTTATTGGCATTGCCAAGCTGGCAGAATGTCGCAAACTGCTGGTGTTAATAACTTTTCACGGCTGAGCAGAAACTTACCGCGACTACCTCTCGGCCTGTCGACAGGGGCGTATGTCTACTACTACTCGTTTCCATTGGATTAAATGTCGTCATTCTACAGCAAAGACGCAGTATACGTTAACAAAAGAAAGAAACAGACATTCATCCCCAGACGTAAATGTACAACAATTCTGTAGCCCATCGTGTTACTAGGAACTGTGGCCTAATTCCTTCTACTTTTAATTGTTACCTACAAAGCCCTAAATGCAGTCTAATACCTCAATCTAGTCCAAACTGTAATGTATAGTCCAAGTCTGGGGCCTAAATGTAGTCTTAGCAATGTACCTAACTGTATCCCATAGGATCCAAAAGTAGTCCCATACTATCAGTAACCTTGAATAATGTACTAACCCCACAGCTTTACTATAGTGAAGCCGAAAGGACCCAATATGAAGCCCCATTGCGACACTGTACCTCGATTGTAGCCTTAATGTTCTCCAACTCCTAAATATGGCCTCACACAAAATTAAAATAAATGCATTTGGGGTTATTTTGCCTTTTTTCACCCCTTTCTTCCATGTTTTCCATTTCTCTTGTTTTTTAGATTATGAAACCCAGGAAGGTAAGTACAAAATGCATACTTTTTAACCAACCTCCATCTGAATGCAAATATTTTCTGGGATAAAAACCTCACCTTCACTACGTCTTCTTTGCGACGAAAGCCACTCGGCGGTAGATGAACTATGTCGGTTGTCTCCCAAGGATCGCGGCTCGCGGCGGCTGTTGCAAGCATTTTCTCTGAACGCGGTAAGGAGTTGAAAACATGTTTAAGAAAGCCGCGATAGTTTAAAACAGTCAGTGTAGGCCCAAGGTGCATGCCATCTCCCAAATTTTTTACCTGCATACCATGTGGCCAAGTTTATCGAAATTATGGTTCAAAATATGAACATTAAGTTACAATGTTCTTGCCTTTGAAGACTAATTCTCACGCTCTAAAAATAACCCATTCATGTATAGAAGATGAAAATTACAAATAACTTACACGAAAAGTCATCCCTTTTTTATGGAGATACAGGTAGATTTTGTTTGTCTGTGCTTATCGAGTAACCGTAAACTCAGTATACTCACATCATGAGATGAACTGCACCGGGAAGAGGAAGGCAGTTGGAATCAATCCACTGGCGAAGCCCACGTGCTTGATGGGCACGTTGGGGTCCCGGACCCAGGAGAGGATATCCTTGCGACTGGCGGTACCAAAGCTGATGAGAAGTAGCTTGAACGTGACGCAGTACTCCACGAAGCCCTTAGAGCTAAGGATCGCCGGTGTGTCGGCTGAGGTGATCGCAACATCACCGCGAACCACGAAATGTCTTGAAATTGCCAGATTCACCAATCACTTCCCAGGAGGAAAGAAGGGACAAACAAGACTAAAATAAGACTGGGGTGCCCAGTCGAGGAGCACCATGAAGTTTGACATTTTTGATACCAATGAACGAGTCTGCCAGAAGACAGTAGGCTTGAACTAGCAAAAGTTTCACTGATAAAGCAATAAAAGGAGAATGGGTCTCCCGTCCAGTGCACCACGTCACTGGAGACGGGTAGAAAGAGATGGAGACGGATGCAGTGACCAATTTTAGTCAGGTATGTTGCGATTATTACCATCGATAGTTCTGGTACCACTTACTTGTAATGCAATTTATTTTGGAGGTATTCATTATCCAAGAACCAAGGTCGTCAATTATTTGATAGGCAGAATGATGTTTTTAGAGTTTTATAAATCGTGAAGGTATTAGCAGAAGGACAGACGACCAAGTCTAACATCTAAGGAAGAATGGACTAGAAGAAAAAATTGCATTCCTGATAATTTGTATTCTTTTCAGGTCTAGCCACCAGTCTTTATACGATATTTTCTTGAGGAGTTTTACAATAACGTGAAACCTCCTATTAAATACCGTCTTAGATCATTTTAATGCAAACAATAACTTTCACTGCTCACGCGCAAATGTTTGCTTAGCCTGAGGTAATTCACCGAGCACTTCATAAAATACACTACGCTACCTGATTTTAATTTAAACAAGGGTTTGGGGCCTAAGCCTTTATCGTATAAACAGGCTTTTGATTAACACGATTAGTTCGGTTCCGAAGGTATCTTTTGAATGTATTATTCGTGTTACGTCATAACATAGCATTTTTTAATAACATAATTTGAAGGCAAATACTTGTCAAGATTTCAACGAAGTACTTTTTAACATCATTAATACAAATCGGTCATCAATCAATATACCTCTTCAAAACTTTATCCGATCTCATTTTCAAGATGATAAATGCTCAATTTTGTTGTGTTAGACTTAATACCAGCCTGTGTAATTAGGCAGATTGATGATACAATTGTTCACTTGATACAATTGTTCACTTGATACAACTGTTCCCTTGATCATAGAAGCGTAAAATTTGGCATACGGTCATAATAATGTGTGTCATGAGAAAGTTATTTGGCTATATAGGGCCATCGCCGATTTTACCTTTGAACAAATAAAGGTAGACAAACAAAAAAAAGGAATTATTTAAAAACTTACAAAATGGCTGGCATTGCATGTTATTGTGTCTATGTATTTTGTCAAAGGTCAAATCTACGATGACCATAGGCTCCGTGCACAGGCACCCCCTAAGCTAAAGAAAAGGGCGAGTTGGGGGCTCAATCTCGAAGCCATCTTATCATACTTCGATTTAAGTGTCTGGTTGCCGCTTTAATATTTATAGCGAAGACAGTCAGCAAACAGACAAAACAATCCCACTGGTATACGATAATAAATGAACATAGCGCGGTGCGTAACACCAGCGACGTATACCCTTCATAACGGTTGTTATGGGGAAAGCGCCCTAAATAGTCCTCGCACGGAACCCATAGCCAAATATATTTCTCACGGCATATTATGGCTGTGTGCCAAATGTCATGCTTTTGTTATCAATTTTCACCAATCTTTCTGACTAGTCGATACGTTCACTGTTACGTGACACCAAATCAAACAGTTTCTTAACCATCTGTTCAGTTGAACTGAAATTTCCATGGTGAATATTGCGTGCGAATTGGCGGTATTGATCATTTCTAACCTTGGTCGTGTTTTGTTGCATAGTTTCCAAAATGTGTTGTTTTTGTACCGAGTTACAAAAGTAGAACGCCATTCCGAGGGACCTATAAATTACAACCTTTTACACTTCAGTTCCTTAAATGATTATTACAATATTTGTATTATTAGGTTATTATGTCGTGATTTCATTTTTCCAGGTTCCCCCTTATGTAATTTCAGAAACAGAAAACGATGAAAAAAGAATCGTTTTGTTATTAAAAAGAAGGCTATAGCCAATCGCTAGAGGGCGCAGTTCGATGGATAACCACGTAACTACTTTTTCTGCCAACGAGCATTCAACTAATTTGCATGTTCGACGATCAGCTGTCAATCTAAACCGAATTGCGTATAGTCTAACAGTGATGAGTTGTTTCTCGTCAGTATTTGGGCGGGGCTACAGTGTGGAGCATTTTCATTGGTAATAAGTTGATGACGTAGTGTCCCAGGACCACGTAATTAAAATATGCGTATACAATGATAGGTTCAATGAAGAAATATAACGTGGATGGGGTTATATGCCGAATATTGCACAGATATTTCATGAGGTGACAGATGAAATGTGACGAGGCGAAACCGCCTGAATAAATCCTCGTCGTCTGATTGGCCAGAGCGTGACTGTGCAATGGAAGTTATATTCACCGGTGAATATAACTTTTTCTGCAGGTGCCGCCGCACCGTGCATCAGGAGAGATAATCCAATGCACGTGATCAACTATCTACCAATCAGATGACGGGGATTTGTTTAGGTGTTGTATGCGATTAATTAAAAAAGAACTTTCATGCAATAGTGAGCAAATGATAATCTGGGGAAAACATCGGAAAGATATTAGACTGAAACTGTACAAAGTGAAATGTTGAGATATAAAAATACACTTTACATAATAAAGGAAAACGCATAAAATATGAACGTTTAAACCGAAATATAGTCTTAATAAAATACAAAATGCTTATTGGCTGAATAATATTCTTGGTTCACTTTAATTTAGAAGTGAGTGCGCCCTCTATTTATAATGGAGAGCAAGATTGACAACACGTAAGCGGGAAATCGATAGACGAAACAAAACCAATCCACACACAATTTGGCCACACGCAGTAAGCGGGTTGGCCTTCGTAAGCAGCTGTGGAGAAAAAAAGATTACGCGTGTTCAAATTAAGCTTCGGTCATAACGAACGGGTGTAGGCCTACTTGACATAGCGTGTTGGGTTAAGGGTAAGTCATTCTGATTTTGTTCGTGTTCATTTCATATTAAAACAAAGCAAAAGTAAATCGCGGTCATTGTTTTTTAAGGAAAAGTAAATTTTCTTCCAAAACTAATTCTGAACTTTACTAAACTTGTTTGCAAAAACTGACGGAACCAATTTTGGTTTCAAAATCAACGCTCGTTTTTGTTGTATGTATGAGTACGGCTATTAGTTTCGCTAATTTAACCCGTGGTTGGCAAGGGTATAATAGTGATACAGTGCATACAGAGAAATACAATTTGTATATTTTGCACTAACAGCCGCCCATACATTTCGTATTCATATGGTGGGCCATATACCTGTGCCGTAGCAAAAGGCCTTTATGGGTTTTAATACTGGTATAACAGGCTCATTCTGCCTGTATAGAGTATATTTTCGATCATAGTTTTGCTGTTTAAATTCGGCCCACTTTCCTGCGCATTTTTTTCGTTAGCCTATACACGCATTTCTTTTAACACATGTATTTTTGAACACGTCTTTGAAAACCTTGGTGTATACACGTACTTTTAAAATTACTTAGAACTATTTTGATGCCAAACATTCTTCAGTGTAATAGTTTTTACGGCAAAACTGTTACTTAGAAAATATCAATCCGCGACGCGAGGCTAAGAGGGGCACCACCGGTGGTTTACAATAAACAGTACAAGATTTTTAAAATAACAATGCAGATATTTCCCCCCATAAACCCATCGTTTCATTTCTGAAATTAAAGTATAGAACGATAATAACATGTTCCTGCAAAATCTCGCGGATAGATTGTGTGTGATCCTCCCACGAGTGAAATGTTTTCGGGTCGCGTTCCCGCCGTTCCAGCCATGGACTAAATAGCAACCAGTCTTTCCATGGGCAGTACATTCGTTCATATGATGCTCGTATTGCTTTGTCTGTTCGCCGACTCTCTTAATTGCGTGTTCATTAAGATAAATATTATCGCGGGCACCAGATACTTAAATTGAAATCAGTTAAGATGGCGTCAATGTTGGCTCCCCCAACTCGCCTTTTCTTTCCGCTGAGGGGGGTACTTGTACACATAGGCTACGCCCTGCAGTCTTGATACGATTCTAGTTACAAATCGTAAATTCAGAAAGAGTTATTACTTCGTTTACAATTTCTTTCCCTCTTCAGTAAACTGTAAAATACTATTTATTAAACTCCAAAAAAGTGTTTGCCGACGAAAGAAATTCCAAAGCATTTGTTTGTTAAATGTTTAAACTTTATAAAAACTCAAATCCTTATATTTGTAAGCCTTCTCTTAATGATATTTCGAATGCATGCTTTGAAACATATGTTATTGTTAATGTAACGTTATTCTAACGCCTGTATAAACTGTTGGCTGATTGCGTGATAATTATAGATAGATTTCCGATACAACGGAAGCAGTTTCATACGCAAAATACCACCAAGGTTGGACGAAATCAATAGGTTCAATTCTCACGCTTACACAATAAGATGTTCAATACAAACAAACAGATGGCTGTAACACTGATTGTTTCAAAGTGTTATAGGAAACAATACACGTATTGAACAGGTGGATTTAGATAAAAGAAAGACTTAATTTTGTTGCACTCGTCCACGTAATCGGGAAGAGGAATTTGTAATATTCTAATGACTAATTTGTCCACTAATAAAATATGAGGATAAATTAAGTTCATTAAAAACTTTAAGCCTTCCCAAGTTCCCCAAAATCCACCGACCAATTTGTTGGATTTTGACGGTTTTGATTCTAAAGGCCTGGCGTAAAAAAATAAATTGATGGATTATGATGGACTGTGTACAGAAGGCCTGAAACAGTGCCTGTGTAAATTATGAATTTTGTCAAGAATCCGGTAATGTTGTCATATAAAGCATGCGTAAATGTTTGTCAATGTTTATTTAATATATCAACATTAACCAACACCATAGTGGTGGTTACATAATTAGTAGCTGATGGATTTTGGCAGTATCTAGGAGACGAAGTATGTTAGAGTAATAAGCAAACTGATAACAATTATTTGTTCACTTTGATTTTTTTTTTTCAACAAAACATTTTTTTTTCTATTGTCTTAAGCAGAAGCAGTTCTGTGTGTGGCGGAGAAAAGTATAGCCGAGATCTTTCTGATTGTCGTAATTAAGGGTAGGTGTAATTACCTAAACAAATATGGATTTAAACACGGATATGAAAGCTTTGATAGATGCTTATTGTCTGATATTGTCCTATTTTAGGACGAATAAGTCGAAGTGAGTTCATAATTTATTCTTCTGAAGGACAAAGTCGCGATAACATTGACATTAGTTGGAAATGAATTAGTTTGTGGCTTTTTAAAAACCATTTCGATTTTCTAGATATTGATTCTTACGTCTTTTGGTACCGTACTACAAACTAAACAAAGTACACTATCTACACAAATAACCTAATTGCGCCTAAAAGTCACATTACTATATAATAATATGTCGAATAACTGTTGTCAATATCAAATTAGCACTTTAATATTGTTAATTATATTTCTATACGTAAATTTATGTAAATTACTATTTATATATGTAAATTACTATTTATATATGTAAATTACTTATTATTGAATTTACTTTGTTTTCAGTACCGAGTTGGTACCCTTGCGGACCACCAGGATGACACCAGCCCAATTTAGTACCGTGTTGGCAATCTCGCTGTGGACAATGGCTACTGCGGGTGACTATTCAGTTTTCTTGTACTCACTATTCAAAATGTCAAAATAAATGTCAAAATAAATGAATTTTAAAACTTACTTTATAAACAATTTTTGTTGCTGAAATTCATTAAGCGGGGTTGATACAATAAGCTTTTTTGAGGTATGGCTGACACAATAGAAGGGCGCAGTTTGGTTTGGGTAAATACAAAAAAACACATTACCTAAATTAAACAGCGCCCTCTTATTGTGGCACCCATGCCTCAAAAAGGCTTATTCCTTCGGTTCTTCAGTTTCGACCACTGACCTCTATACATGGACAGATCATCCATTGTTTCATTTTGAAGTCGGCATGCAGAGAAGTGCAACATGGCGTCACTGCTGTGAGCCAATGAAATGTCCAGGTGTAGAGTTCAGTTGGTTGGTAAATCCACTGACCTCTACAACTGGACATTTCATTGGCTCACAGCAGTGACGCCATGTTGCACTTCCAGTTCGCGCCGACTTCAAGTGTTAGCACAGCAGAATATGGACAATGATCCGTCCAGGTGTTGAGGTCAGTGGTTTCGACCCACTTCGTGTGCATATGCGCATGCGCGCATAAATTTGAATATTTAGCAAACTTGTTCTAAGGAACAATAATGAAGAAAAAATGTGAAGCCACTCTTTAGAAGTTTTCCTTTCTCGACTTCTATTAACATGTATGTAATAACATAATTAAAATTTGCATTTTTATTTTTATTTAACAAAGCGGGTCACTTTGAGATGCCTGTAAATGTATGTCCTTCAAGGTTGTAATATGTACAGACGCAAGAACACTATTTACTTATTTTCAACTTATTTGTCAACTTTTGTTCAGTGGGTGGGGACAAGACCTGCGATATTATCAAAGAAACCACGGCCACCAATGAGTTAAGGTGGGATCTGCCCAACCTAGACATTGGCCCAACGATAGTCTGGTTCTCCGTCTATGCCAAAAGCAACGTGTATATCGCATTGTCGAATGACTACGCACCCAACACCGACGTACAAAAACACATGTACGTCATAGGTAAGTCACGTTACCATTTTGCGTCACTAATGTCAATAATGTCACTTCGCAATTGGAAAATGTATTTCAATTTTACTCCTTACTTGTTCAATTTTGTTTATATATATTGAATTAAAAAAAAGGAAAGTAAACGTAGTGAGCTTTTCTTTGTACTTTGATTGACGATCTATTTCAATTCTATAATTTAAGGTATTTGTCATGTTGGGTTTGACTGTAAACCAATGAAGTTGGTTGCGTCACCAAGATGTTGTCACGGAAAGGCTGGTTTTTTTTTTTAGTTTACGGTCGAAAACAAAATAAAGAATTACCGCGCTATAACTTGAACTTAAGCATGTTTATAAGGGCGCTTTTCGTGCAGTGGGAAAAAGAAGAAGATAGATAGAAGGAATGGCATAAAAGGGGTGGAAGAAGACAGTATAGTTTTAGGAGGGGCTGACCAGAATCCGCGCGGCATTCTGCGGAAAAAAATAACGTTTACGTCGAAAGGGTTTAAAATGGGACGGTAACGTTTACGTTATACTGACGTTAGATACATAGAATAGTTTTAACATTTTAATTTTGAAACTCGATCAACGTGATCAACGTAATGCTATTAATTGCTTTAATTCTTGCTTATCCTAAACAGATATATAATAGCCTAACGTTAACGTTAACGTCAGGCTGTAGGCTGAGATTTGTTGACATTTTTGTTACTTAAGGCCCAGTCCCATTGCCAATGACGCATAAATCACGCATAAATCACGCATAAAATTGGTTTGTGCGTGATTGTTCGTGGAGAAATTGGTCATTTTCTGGGGTTGTGCGTGGTCAGAATCACCGATGAATCGCGTATAAACTGCGCATGTATCACTTACAATCACTGACAAAGAACATTCCATGCACAAGCCCAAACCCGATACAATTTCTGACGTTTTGGTAAGTGATTGTAAGTGGAACATACGTGGATTGTGCGTGTTTTGTAAGTGATATGTGCGTGTTCTGTAAGTGATTCGTCAGTGATGTGCGTGCTAGGAGCCAGTTCCTGACGCACAAGCACTGACGGAACACTGACAGAACACGGACATATCACGCACCTTCCACGTCCAAACTACGTACAAACTGCGCATAAACTGCGTATAATCGCGCACGTTGTGCGTGGAAATTTTTTTGAACCGTTCAAAACCGGCGATCGCGCACAAACCCGTCTCCGCGTACAATCACTTACAAAAACTGATGCTCCACGTGTGAAACACGTGGGATTTACGCACATCACTGACGAATCACGCACGAAGAAAATTTTATGCGCAATTCATGAGTAATTCGTGCGCAAGTGCAGTGGGACTGGGCCTTTACACCATATAGGTTCCTTTCACTAAGCTTACACCCATGTTTTATGCTTTATCAGTCTACATTTTCCCAACCCACCCCGTGTTGATATCATAGGAAGCCCCAAGAGATAAATTGATTTTTAATCGGTCTTTTATAACAACACAGTTGTGATTTTCCCCCCAAACCACCACACACCGTATGGACCCACACCGCAATGTGACTCGGCAAAGCCAAAACGGCATTCCGTGAGACACGGGCAAAATGCAGTCGCATCTCGCTTGCCCTAAAAAGTACCGAATTGCCGTGAGAAAATATCTTTTGAACTGCAACAAAAATGGACTCTCCTTGTCATCCTCTTGGTGGCGTACTTTACTGTACTGTGAATCGCCCGAATTGATTAGATCGACAATTGGTCATCTTTTGACAATGACATTTGGATGCTTCGATCTTTATAAAGCTCTTTGAGTTTAATGTATCTTTTTCTTCCAAACCTAGCTATTGGAGGGGACGGCAATTCCGTCTCCTACATAGCCAAGTGCAAAGACTGCAATCGGCTAGTGTCAGCTGTAGGAGAGAGCCTACAATGCAACCGTCTAAACGAGTACTGGATTCGCTTCCAAGACGGGTTCCTGACCGTGGGTCACAGCGGCAAGCGGCAACCGTTTCTCCAGTACGAGGTACCTGGGAGTGATTTCAATCCCATCCACCTGGGCTACTCGACCAGCTCCCTGGGCCAGGGAATGTTCACATTCGCCTTCGACAAATCCGGATGTAAGTTTTGTTTTTATATTTTATGTAAACCTGTGGGTTGAAACTGTAAATAAAGTTTGTATTTGTATTTTGTCCCTTAAATGAACATGTTGTCCAAAGAGCCGTATTTGGTAATAATTATGACACCAATCTGTCCAATTGAGATATACTGAATTCACCATTTTATGGAGAATGCAACGTTTAAATGCAGTGACAATATGATTTTACTGAAAGCCTGATCGTCGCGTTCTACGTATGCTACTGTCACTGCCAGCATTAGTCAGAGCTAAGTAATTCGCTAGGGGCCTTCCAATATTTTAAAGGAATAAAATATGATTTGCAATTATCCCTCGAAATACTTACTGGTACTAAACACACTGTGAAATTATTCTGTCTATTTCAAGAAACCACGAAATATATATACATAGGCCTATTCAAATATTCATTGACATATTTTTTATAATTAAGAGTGCTACGGACTAAATCGTGTTTCATGGTTGAAAGGATTGTATGTGGTTTTGCCTGCTGTTTTTTTATCGAAAGGTATAATAACATCCGAGATTATACTTCAAGTTAGTTTATGAACATTCTTCATTGGATTTTGTGTGGTGTTATTGTTGGAAAGCAAGCAACTATATAAGCAAGTGATTCAATTTGCCTTACAAATCCAGACATACCCTTAAATAAAATGTCTCATTCTGCGCTACTTGCGTTTACTGTCCATCAGATCACACCTACAGTGACGAGGTTAAGTGGACCGGGGAACCATTTTGCCTGGACTGGTTTCTTAGTGAGCTCCCAGACGGCTTGGGAGAATTCTGCTTCCAGGCAAAGGCGGAGGCGGGACCGATCTACGTGGTGTTCAGTCCGCAGAAATTTAGAAACCCGGGCGAAGCTGCCTACGAAATAGGTAAATTGATTTCATTCATTAGTCATAATTATGTCCTGATAACGAGACCAGTGATTTTACAGACGGCACAGTGACTGTGGCTAAGAATCCCGAAGGGGTCTAGAGCGAGATAAGACGACGATACAGTGGAAGAACGTTTAGTTGTAGAGGTGGGAGGACAACCCCCGTAGAACATTCAAGGGTATTTCCAAAACGTTCAGGCTCACGAGCTTTACAGGAGCTACGTATATATGCTGTATAATACTGTTTGAATTTGTAGCTCTACCCGAGCAGAAAACTTGTTAATCATTGGGATATTTCGACAGAACTTTAGATTTATGGAATCACTATAATAACATCAGTTGGTCCTGGGTACCCTTTACATCCTACTGAATTTAACAATAAAGTGTATTTTCAGACAAAATTCTTACCCATTCCACGGAGACTGTCTCATTGACTTCCAAACAGTTCATAATGGTATTGTTTGTACACAACATTATTTCGGTAGAAATAACCCAATGGTTAAAACATTGAACTTAATGCTTAATTCCTTGTCTTTCTTTCTGTGAAGTGATTGGCGATTCGGACAATTTCAAGACAGTCGTTCATTCCGTGGTTCGCGGTGATGTTGCCATCAACTCAGCCGACACACCTTCGATCCTTAGCTCTAAGGGCTTCGTGGAGTACTGCGTCACGTTCAAGCCACTTCTCATCAGCTTTGGTACCGCCAGTCGCAAGGATATTCTCTCCTGGGTCCGGGACCCCAACGTGCCCATCAAGCACGTGGGCTTCGCCGGTGGATTGATTCCAGCTGCCTTCCTCTTCCCGGTACAGTTCATCCCAAAATGTGAGTATACTGAGCTTACGGTCACTCATGCAACACTAGGGAAAACAAACTTGTGTCTCGATCTTTTTAGAAATAGCTCGAGACATAATACACTGATTTAGAAAGGTCACGCCCGCCATAGCAACTGCATAGTAGCTTGACGCGTGCCTGCCCGATTACTTGCACAGTTCATTACAGTCTATAGTGTAATACGTAAGGAAATGAACAAACAAACCCTCTACTCCTCCAGGCTAGTATTGGGGCATGCAAGTGAAACAAAAGTTAAAGCTACATACAAATGTGTAGTAAAACTTAACTTAATTAACTTAATATTATCGTACAACGTGGGATGACCGAATGCCGTTTTATTAATGTTACCTTCTTCCACCCATTTTGTTTCTGTCTCAAATCGTGCAGATTATCAAGATATTATCAATGTGCCCCCCAAACCACCGGTCGGAGCAGGTAGGATAACATGGATCGATAAATGAAAAGAAAGTTTTGAATTGTTGGTACCACAATAAACTGAATAACAAATTGCTCGTTTTGAGGCGACACTAATGTAGCAATGATAACATTAAGATTACTTTATCCACTAAATCAGTTACATTATTTTGTACCTAGGCCTAAACAAAAACAATTACAATTCTCCAATATATATTTTCCAACCGATGTTTGAATTTCAAATCAAGTAATTTTCCCACCAAAATAAATAACAATGTATATTTCGAGGAGGAAATAATTCAACTATAAACATAATACCTGACGAGGGAAGGAATGGCTCGGAATTAGGGTTTAAATAACAATTCCCACAGTGAACATATAGCTCCTGTCGCGATATTGTTTGAGTCCCTACGCCCAAACCAATTCTTGCGATTCAGAATTAGCAGCGAGTTCTTATTTCAAATTGAAACTACTTCAATTTAGCAGTACAAGGAACCAACAGAAATTGAATGACGGTATCACGTGACATCAGATTAGATTTGAAGGTTTGCATGACGAAAAGGAAATAGATAAGTAGTTTGCGGTAATACCATGGTAATCTAAAATGTCTAAAACTGTAAAAAAAAAACAGAGGGAACTCAACGTTTCGGAAAGTATGCTCTGCCCGTCGTCAGGAGACTGATTGCATTTGGGGAACCGTTTTGTGCTTGATGATTTCAATGGCTTTTCTGATGCGGCGCGGGTACCAGCGTTGGATGCTGGTAATGAGTTCAGCCTGGTTTCAGTTGATCTGTTAGTATCCAATGTGGAAGTGCTAGAATGAACGATTTGTCGAAATCACCGGCTAAAGGGTCACTTATACCCAAAGCCAACTATAGGTAAGGTCCCTTGTTCAATTAACCTCCTCTGCCTATAGGTAGTACTTTACACCGACACCCTGCGCTTCCTCCACAAGCACAGAGTTCTTTCCCTGAAGATCCAGAACCTGCTGACTCCACACAAGGACTGGCCAGATACAGAGCGCAGACAAGGTGTGTAAAGAATTCCCTGCCAATGTGGCAAAGTGTACATGGCCGAGACTGGCAGGGACCTCCCCAATAGACTCATCGAACACAAAACCCATGGCAGATATGGAGACTTGGACAATTCATCCATTGTCAAGCACTACCACATCAAAAACCATCAGATCAACTGGAACCTGCCTGAACTCATCACCAGCATCGAACGCTTGTACCCGTGTCGCATCATAGAAGCCATCAAAATCATCAAGCACAACACGGTTCCCCAAGACATCGGTTTATACATCAGCGACATCTGGCGCCCCATCATCACCTCCCATCAGATAGGTCTCTTAAACCCTAGTACACATTGTTATCCAGCCTGTATGGGCTGCCTTAATACCCATGGCAACCTTCCCCTCCGCCCCCCTTTCTTCACACTGACACGCCTCAGTGATCATCCAGCATCCTCCACGTCCTGCATGAGTACTCAAGGAGTTGCATCGCTTCATCGCCTCCAGGCTCCATATAACTTGTTTCGTTTTTAGAGCCACACATCTCACTAAAGAGTACTAGCGTGTAGTAAGCGCAAACTACTTATCTTATTACATGACATCGGCTTTTTTTACCGTCGAAAAGCCTTACCTTCTTATTCACCAGCTAATTATTATGTAAAATAAGAGTTGTTTTTAAATATAAAATGTGTAGGCCTACATTACAACATAGGGGAACAAACCTGATGAAAGCACAAAGCACACGGGAGATGTGCCGCCTTACAGCAACTGACAGGTATGACGTTACAATTAACGTGGTCTTTAAAATTAACATTTGCTTATTTGTTTGCAATCGACTTCTATAACTTGTTTTTCAACTCTTATCGCTGGACAGACAAGTGTATTGAAACGCCGCCTCCTTGCGGAGACAACGGGATTTGCCACGAGGACCATTCTTTTTCGAGTGGCTTTCGTTGCGAGTGTACGAATAACTACAAGGGAGATCGATGTGATGGTAGTTAGGCAAATTGTTTTGTAAAAGTCTGCATGTTTGTTTTTTCAATGTTTTTGTTCAATGTTTTTGTTCAATGTTTTGTACAACTTCGGTTTTCGCAACAAATTGTTCTAAATAAACATTATCACTTGATGTACACAACCTGTGGCTAACTCCCGAAAGTTATATGCTTAGAATTTAACTCTGAGCAAAGTGCCATGCAGCGTACATTGCTTTTTGACAAAAAAAATAACAGACTTTTGAAACCGACGCTTGGTGGTAGCAAACACAGGGGTTATGTTCAATTGTTTATGGCATGATTAGTGTTCGCATGCATAAAATGACAAAAACAATAGAAAAAGACCGGTGTGATTGCTGCCACCAAGAGTCTGAATAAGTATCCACTTGAAATGCAAACAAAAACAACACGGACTTATTGTTAGGCAAACATGTTACTTTCAACAGTGTTCACCTTTTTTGGTTTTTATGTTTCGTTTTTGCCTTCAGAATCCTCAGGTGGTAGTGAAACAAAAGGTAATGATCTCTTTTGTAACTAATTATTGCTTAGGAGTCATTTACGGAATTGAACTAATATAACGGGGCGTAACAATATTTTCCCGAATCCGCCAATTATAAAGTAAGACGTTCAAAATTGTAAAACAAATTGGAATATTTGTGAATTATGTCGATTTCTTTTTATGTCGATTTTTTAGATCCATGTAGTCCCAATCCTTGCAAGAACAGGGGACAATGTAATAGTCAAGACGGTTTAAGTTACTCTTGCGAATGCGTGAGTGGATACATCGGAACAAACTGCGAAACGCTACTCGGTAATCGTCATAATACATTGATTCATGTTAATTCTAGTTTATAAATAACTAAGACATTTTAATAAAAAATCTGTAAAGCAATTCAAGGAGTGAAGAGGTAAACACCAGATATTTATCGGCAATAAAATGTTCTCCTGTAAACGAAACACTTCATTTAAATGCTCATATTGTTACAACCAGTCAGTGCACCTTTGCATTATATAGACATTTGAGAAAGGTCCAATGTGAATTTACGTGTGACCGAATTTTGATATCAACTAACGGAATATCATCAATCGAAAATAAGGATTTGTTAAAATCGTGTTTGGTTTTTCCCCGATTTCACCAGACGCAATGTTCATGTTAACAAACCAGAATCACTGAGGTAGTCACATGATTCACATTATTCCTAATAATTCAAGCAATTACAAATGGTGTATCCTACCTTTAACCTTCTTGATATTTGCACATAGTATAAATCGAGATTGGTGTACTTGATTCTTAGGTTTCAAAATGCTACGACCGCACTGGCTTGAAGAGTGGAATGCGCGGTCAAAGTAATAAAACAATAGACAATGTAATATTAAAACTGCCTTGGCCACGAGTGCAGAACTAAGGAGAACAAAGACAGGCCTAACCGGCTTTCTCCTTTTCCCGGCCAGGACAGGACCAACGAAACACAGCTGCTGTAAGAATTCCACTACATGCTAAACATTTATTTCTTTTGAATTGTTTTCATATCCACAGAACCACCAAGCGGCACTGATCCAGATGGTATGTGTTTTTTCTTCAATATTTTATATTTTAAAATAACCTGGATATATTTTTACTTGACTTGTGTAAACAAAAATAACAACCTTCTAATTTTCGATTTTTTGGTAGGCCTATGTGTTCTTTTACAGTAATCAATGGGCCTTCGAACCCCAGACCAGGTAATTTGTGGACGATTTGAACAAAAGTGAACATATTTTCCTTCATTAATTATTTGAACAATCACTCTTTATACAGTTCTTAACCTATTTAGCTCAGAAATATTACAATATTTACCTGACGACCCCCCTGTGCTGAGTCTGTGCTATATCACTGGTAGCGTCTTCTTCGGACTCCTATAGTTGAAAGTCAACGGATCTTCGTTGGCTAATAAATATTTTCAGAAATGTATATTACAAAAAGACGCGTGTCCTTCCACGGGATTAGTCAATTAAGAACCAAACCCTACCTAATGGTTCCTTTTCCCGTATCCGGACACAATTAGGCATACAAAAATGGGGACGAGACTAAGGCAACTTCGATTATATAATAATACAAAGTTCTTATAAAGCGCACATATCCTAGACACTAGATCAAGGCGCTGAACAAATTAATACCCCTGGTCACTGGGCCATTTTCAATCCTTAAACCATCTCAGCTCCCTGGGGAGTATACGGCATGTGCTGCAATATATGCGCTACTAGGCTAAATCAATCACAATAACCACCTCTGCCCTCACAGGTACCCATTTTGCCCTTGAGTGGGGAGAAGCAATTATAGTTAAGTGTCTTGCTCAGGGACACAAGTGTCACGACCGGGACTCGAACCCACACTCTGGTAAACAGAAACACCAGAGCTTGAGTTCGGTGTTCTTATCCACTCGGCCACGACACCCTACAAAGTAGAGAGAAGACAATGAGAAGAAGGTACAGTTTTAGAGGTGGGAGGAAAACCCCAGAAGAATATCCTGGGAAAAACCCACGGAGTCAGGCAGGGACTGAAAACCCAATCCACATATTGGCCCAGGCGGGGTTCGAACCCGGGTCATAGTGGTGGAAGGCGAGGAAAGAACCGCTACTCCAACCTGACTCCCCTTCATATAACGTCTGTACCCAACGAAAGAGTGGCAGTTTGAAGTCATTTTTAGACAATTCATTAATCCTTCATTAATAATTTGAACAATCACTCTTTGTACAGAAATATTACAATATTTACCTGACGACCCCCCCCCCCCCCCCCCCCCCCTCCCTACAAACCTGAAAAGAATTCCTGATAAACCACATTATTCTGCAAGCACAATGACCACCACAAAAAAGGGTGGGGGAGGTGGTCCTTCTGTCTCTCATCTTCAAAATGTGCTACGGCCACACGTGCATTCAAAACAGAAATCACCACAATATTTTGTTTAATTTACGTCTTTTCCAGATCCATGCACTCCCAATCCTTGCAAAAACAAAGGAATATGTAGAAGTGACGACTTTATAAGTTACAATTGCCTATGCCGGCAAGAATTCTACGGAAAAAACTGCGAAAATCAATACGGTAATCATTAAGATACATTGATTCATGTTAATCCTAGTTTATGGGTAAGACATTTCAATAAATAATCTGTAATATTTTTCAAGGAGTGAAGAGGTAAACACCAGATATTTATTGGCAATAAAATGTTCTTCTACAAACGAAACACTTCATTGAAATGCTCATAATTATCAGTCAGTGAACCTTATACAGACATTTGAGAAAAGTCCAATGTGAATTTACGTGTGACCGAATTCTGATATCAACTAACGGAATATCATCAATCGAAAACAAAGATTTGTTTAAAGGTAAGATACACCATTTTCAGATATCTAAAAAAAAAATTAATACCGAATTAGTAGGAAATATCTCACTTATTTGAAAGTAAATAATGATTGTAGGCATCCACCAAAAGGATTGCGCTAGATACCCTGTAATTATTGTTCCCAAACTAAATTATTTTATAAACACAAATTAACGATCGCCAGACGGCGATAGGCGAAACAAACAAAAACAACATAAGAACCACTGCCCGACGCCGGTTGAAAACGAACGCCGTTTGTCTTGCTTTTCTCAGCATCCATGATTGTAAAACTTAGGACAGGCCAGTTAAACGATATTTACTATAAAATACAACCCCCCCAAATCCACCCATTCCTAATAATTCAAGCAGTTACCAATGGTGTATCACATACCTTTAACCTTCTTGATATTTGCACATAGTATAAATCGAGATTGCCGTACTTGATTCTTAGGTTTTAACCTGCTACGGCCGCACATTTCAAGCAGAAATCACCACAATATTATAAAGTTTACGTATTTTTCAGATCCATGTAGTTCCGATCCTTGCGAAAACGGGGGAGACTGTGCTAGCAGTGAAGATCTTTCAAGTTATACTTGCAAATGCGCAAGTGGATATACTGGAACAAACTGCAAAACGCCACTCGGTAATCGTCATAATATATTGATTCATGTTAATCCTAGTTTATAGATAACTTAGACATTTCAATACAAAATCTGTAACATTTTTCAACACCAGATATTTATTGGCAATAAAATGTTCTTCTATAAACGAAACACTTCATTGAAATGCTCATATTGTTACAAACAGTGCACCTTTGGATTATACAGAAATTTGAGGAAAGTCCAATATGAATTTACGTGTGACCGAATTCTGATATCAACTAACGGAATATCTTCAATCGAAAACAAGGAATTGTTTAACTTCCTTGATATTTGTAGATAGTATAAATCGAGATTGGTGTACTGGATTCTTAGGTTTTAACCTGCTTCGGCCACACATTTCAAGCAGAAATCACCACAATATCTTAAACATTTACGTATTTTTCAGATCCATGTAGTCCCGATCCTTGCAAAAACGAGGGAAACTGTGTTGGCATTGAAGATCTTTCAAGTTATACTTGCGTATGCGGGAGTAGATACACCGGAGCAAACTGCGAATTAACGAAACCAGGTAATCGTCATAATACATTGATTCATGCTAATCCTAGTTTTAAGATATTTTAATAAAAAAATATGTAACGTTTTTCAAAGAGTGAAGAGGTAAACACCAGATATTTATTGGCAATAAAATGTTCTTCTATAAACGAAACACTTCCTTGAAATGCTCATATTATTACAACCAGTGCACCTTTGGATTATATAGAAATTTGAGAAAAGTCCAATGTGAATTTACGTGTGACCGAATTCTTATATCAACTAACGGAATATCATCAATCGAAAACAAGGATTTGTTTAAAGGTAAGATTCACCATTTGCAGTTATGGAAACAATTTACTACCGAATTATTAGGAAATATTTCACTTATTTAAAAATATATAATGACCACCAAAAGGATTGCGCTAGATATCCTGTAATTGTTCCAACATTTTGTTTTTTATAAAAACAAATTCACGATCGCCAGACGGCGATAGTCGAAAAAACAAGAACAACATAAGAACCACTGCCCGACGCCGGTTGAAAACGAACGCCGTTTGTCTTGCCTTTCACCGCGTTCATGATTGTAAAACTTAGGACAGGCCAGTTAAACGATATTTACTACAAAATACAACCCCCAAATTCACCCATTCCTAATAATTCAAGCAATTACCGATGGTGTATCCTACCTTTAACCATAGAGAAAGGAGTTCCTTTCTCTATGCTTTAACCTTCTTGATATTTGCACATAGTATAAATCGAGATTGTGTACTTGATTCTTAGGTTTTAACCTGCTACGATCACACATTTCAAGCAGAAATCACGACAATATTATAAAGTTTACGTATTTTTCAGATCCATGTGGTTCCGATCCTTGCGACAACGAGGGAGACTGTGTTAGCAGTAAAGATCTTTCAAGTTATACTTGCAAATGCGCAAGTGGATATACCGGAACAAACTGCAAAACGCCACTCGGTAATCGTCATAATATATTGATTCATGTTAATCCTAGTTTATAGATAACTTAGACATTTCAATACAAAATCTGTAACATTTTTCAACACCAGATATTTATTGGCAATAAAATGTTCTTCTATAAACGAAACACTTAATGCTCATATTGTTACAGCCAGTGAACCTTTGCATTATATATACATTTGAGAAAGGTCCAATGTGAATTTACGTGTGACCGAATTCTGATATCAACTAACGGAATATCTTCAATCGAAAACAAGGAATTGTTTAACTTCCTTGATATTTGTAGATAGTATAAATCGAGATTGGTGTACTGGATTCTTAGGTTTTAACCTGCTTCGGCCACACATTTCAAGCAGAAATCACCACAATATCTTAAACATTTACGTATTTTTCAGATCCATGTAGTTCCGATCCTTGCAAAAACGAGGGAAACTGTGTTAGCAGTGAAGATCTTTCAAGTTATACTTGCGTATGCGGGAGTAGATACACCGGAGCAAACTGCGAATCAACGAAACCAGGTAATCGTCATAATACATTGATTCATGCTAATCCTAGTTTATAGGTAAGACATTTCAATAATAAATTTGTAACATTTTTTAAGAAGGGATGAGGTAAACACCATCGATTTTTTGGCAATAAAATGTTCTTCGATTAACGAAACACTTCATTGAAATGCCCATATTGTAACAACCAGTGAACCTTTGAATTATAGACATTTGAGTAAAGTCCGATATGAATTACGTGTGACCGAATTCTGATATCAACTAACGGAATATCATCAATCGAAAACAAGGATTTGTTGAAAGCGTGTTAGATTCCCCCCCCCCCGATTTCACCAGACGCAATGTTCATGTTAACCAATCAGAATCACTGAGGTAGTCACATGATTGAAAATTGACGGTTGTCACTGAAATAGTCGAGATTGGTGTACTTGATTCTTAGGTTTTCAAATGCTACGGCCGCACTGGCTTGAAGAGTGGAATGCGCGGTCAAAGTAATAAAACAATAATAGGCAATGTAACATTAAAAATGCCTTGGCACCGAGTGCAGAACTAAGGAGAACAAAGACAGGCCTAACCGGCTTTCTACTTTTTTCGGCCAGGTCAGCACCAAAGCAATACAGCTGCTGTAAAAATTCCACTACATGCTAAACATTTATTTCTTTTGAATTGTTTTCATATCCACAGAACCACCAAGCGGCACTGATCCAGATGGTATGTGTTTTTTCTTCAATATTTTATATTTTAAAATAACCTGGATATATTTTTACTTGACTTGTGTAAACAAAAATAACAACCTTCTAATTTTCGATTTTTTGGTAGGCCTATGTGTTCTTTTACAGTAATCAATGGGCCTTCGAACCCCAGACCAGGTAATTTGTGGACGATTTGAACAAAAGTGAACATATTTTCCTTCATTAATTATTTGAACAATCACTCTTTATACAGTTCTTAACCTATTTAGCTCAGAAATATTACAATATTTACCTGACGACCCCCCTGTGCTGAGTCTGTGCTATATCACTGGTAGCGTCTTCTTCGGACTCCTATAGTTGAAAGTCAACGGATCTTCGTTGGCTAATAAATATTTTCAGAAATGTATATTACAAAAAGACGCGTGTCCTTCCACGGGAATAGTCAATTAAGAACCAAACACTACCTAATGGTTCCTTTTCCCGTATCCGGACACAATTAGGCATACAAAAATGGGGACGAGACTAAGGCAACTTCGATTATATAACGTCTGTACCCAACGAAAGAGGGGCAGTTTGAAGTCATTTTTAGACAATTCGAACAAAAGTGAACATCTTATCCTTCATTAATAATTTGGAAAATCACTCTTTGTACAGTTCTTAACCTATTTAGTTCAGAAATCTTACAATATTTACCTGACGCACCAACGCCCCCCCCCCCCCCTCCCTAAAAACCTAAAAAGAATTCCTGATAAATCACATTATTCCGCAAGCACAATGACCACCACGAAGGAGGGTGGGGGAGGGGGGGGGGGGGGGGGGGGGGGGGGGGGGGGAGGGGGTCCTTCCGTCTCTCATCTTCAAAATGTGCTACGGCCACACGTGCATTCAAAACAGAAATCACCACAATATTTTGTTTAATTTACGTCTTTTCCAGATCCATGCACTCCCAATCCTTGCGATAACGGAGGAATATGTAGAAATGACGACTCTGGAAGTTACACATGCTCGTGCCTTCAAGAATTCTACGGACCAAACTGCGAAAATCAATACGGTAATCATTAGGATACATTGAATCATGTTAATCCTAGTTTATGGGTAAGACATTTCTAAAAATAATTTGTAACATTTTTCAAGGAGTGAAGAGGTAAACACCAGATATTTATTGGCAATAAAATGTTCTTCTACAAACGAATTACTTCATTGAAATGCTCATATTGTTACAACCAGTCAGTGCACCTTTGCATTATATAGAAATATTTGAGAAAAGTCCAATGTGGATTTACGTGTGACCGAATTCTAAAATCAACTAACGGAATATCATCAATCGAAAACAAGAATTTAATAAAGGTAAGATACACCATTTGCAGTTATGGAAACAATTTACTACCGAATTATTAGGAAATATTTCACTTATTTAAAAATATATAATGATTGTAGGCATCCACCAAAAGGATTGCGCTAGATATCATGTAATTGTTCCCAAACTAAATTATTTTATAAACACAAATTAACGATCGCCAGACGGCGATAGGCGAAACAAACAAAAACAACATAAGAACCACTGCCCGACGCCGGTTGAAAACGAACGCCGTTTTTCTTGCTTTTCTCAGCATCCATGATTGTGAAACTTAGGACAAGCCAGTTAAACGATATTTACTGTAAAATACAACCCCCCAAATCCACCCATTCCTAATAATTCAAGCAATTACAAATGGTGTATCCTACCTTTAACCTTCTTGATATTTGCACATAGTATAAATCGAGATTGGTGTACTTTATTCTTAGGTTTTAACATGCTACGGCCGCACATTTCAAGCAGAAATCACCACAATATTATAAAGTTTAAGTATTTTTCAGATCCATGTAGTTCCGATCCTTGCGAAAACGGGGGAGACTGTGTTAGCAGTGAAGATCTTTCAAGTTATACTTGCGTATGCGGGAGTAGATACACCGGAGCAGACTGCGAATTAACGAAACCAGGTAATCGTCATAATACATTGATTCATGCTAATCCTAGTTTTAAGATATTTTAATAAAAAAATATGTAACGTTTTTCAAAGAGTGAAGAGGTAAACACCAGATATTTATTGGCAATAAAATGTTCTTCTATAAACGAAACACTTCCTTGAAATGCTCATATTATTACAACCAGTGCACCTTTGGATTATATAGAAATTTGAGAAAAGTCCAATGTGAATTTACGTGTGACCGAATTCTTATATCAACTAACGGAATATCATCAATCGAAAACAAGGATTTGTTTAAAGGTAAGATTCACCATTTGCAGTTATGGAAACAATTTACTACCGAATTATTAGGAAATATTTCACTTATTTAAAAATATATAATGATTGTAGGCATCCACCAAAATGATTGCGCTAGATATCCTGTAATTGTTCCAAATTTTGTTTTTTATAAAAACACATTCACGATCGCCAGACGGCGATAGTCGAAAAAACAAGAACAACATAAGAACCACTGCCCGACGCCGGTTGAAAACGAACGCCGTTTGTCTTGCTTACCTCAGCATTCATGATTGTAAAACTTAGGACAGGCCAGTTAAACGATATTTACTACAAAATACAACCTCCCAAATTCACCCATTCCTAATAATTCAAGCAATTACCGATGGTGTATCCTACCTTTAACCATAGAGAAAGGAGTTCCTCTCTCTGTGCTTTAACCTTCTTGATATTTGCACATAGTATAAATCGAGATTGGTGTACTTTTGATTCTTAGGTTTTAACATGCTACGGCCACACATTTCAAGCAGAAATCACCACAATATCAAAAACATTTACGTATTTTTCATTTTAATAAAAAAATATGTAACGTTTTTCAAAAAGTGAAGAGGTAAACACCAGATATTTATTGGCAATAAAATGTTCTTCTATAAACGAAACACTTCATTGAAATGCTCATATTGTTACAAACAGTGCACCTTTGGATTATACAGAAATTTGAGGAAAGTCCAATATGAATTTACGTGTGACCGAATTCTGATATCAACTAACGGAATATCTTCAATCGAAAACAAGGAATTGTTTAACTTCCTTGATATTTGTAGATAGTATAAATCGAGATTGGTGTACTGGATTCTTAGGTTTTAACCTGCTTCGGCCACACATTTCAAGCAGAAATCACCACAATATCTTAAACATTTACGTATTTTTCAGATCCATGTAGTTCCGATCCTTGCAAAAACGAGGGAAACTGTGTTAGCAGTGAAGATCTTTCAAGTTATACTTGCGTATGCGGGAGTAGATACACCGGAGCAAACTGCGAATCAACGAAACCAGGTAATCGTCATAATACATTGATTCATGCTAATCCTAGTTTATAGGTAAGACATTTCAATAATAAATTTGTAACATTTTTTAAGAAGGGATGAGGTAAACACCATCGATTTTTTGGCAATAAAATGTTCTTCGATTAACGAAACACTTCATTGAAATGCCCATATTGTAACAACCAGTGAACCTTTGAATTATAGACATTTGAGTAAAGTCCGATATGAATTACGTGTGACCGAATTCTGATATCAACTAACGGAATATCATCAATCGAAAACAAGGATTTGTTGAAAGCGTGTTAGATTCCCCCCCCCCCCGATTTCACCAGACGCAATGTTCATGTTAACCAATCAGAATCACTGAGGTAGTCACATGATTGAAAATTGACGGCTGTCACTGACATAGTCGAGATTGGTGTACTTGATTCTTAGGTTTTCAAATGCTACGGCCGCACTGGCTTGAAGAGTGGAATGCGCGGTCAAAGTAATAAAACAATAATAGGCAATGTAACATTAAAAATGCCTTGGCACCGAGTGCAGAACTAAGGAGAACAAAGACAGGCCTAACCGGCTTTCTACTTTTTTCGGCCAGGTCAGCACCTAAGAAATACAGCTGCTGTAAGAATTTCACTACATGCTAAACATTTATTTATTTTAAATGTTGTTCATATCCACAGGACCACCAAGCGGCAGTAATCCAGATGGTATGTGTTTTTTCATCAATATTTAGCATATTAAAATAACCCGGTTATATGTTTACTTTACTTGTGTAAAAATTAATAACCTTCTAATTTTCGATTTCTTGGTATGTGTTCTTTTACAGTAATCAGTGGGCCTACAATACCCAGACCAGGGCCCAATTTCATGGCTCTGTTAACCACAGAATTCCTCGCATACGGTCACCATTTTCCGCTAACCGCGCTAGCAGAAAAATTATGTGCTTACCCTTTAAGCAGAGAATCCTTAGTTACGGGTTGTACGCATGCTCAGAGACCAAAATTCCTCGCTAACGCGTGAAATACGTTTACCGTAAGCACCGAATTTTCTGCTATAGTAAGCAGGGATTCTTCGCTAACGGTAAGCAGAGCCAAGAAATTGGGCCCAGGTAATTTGTGGACGATTTGAACAAAAGTGAACATCTTTTCCTTTATTAATTATTTAAACAGTCACTCTTTGTACAGTTCTTAACCTATTTAGCTCAGAAATATTACAATATTTACCTGACGGCCCCCCCCCCCCCCCCCCCCCAATCCCTAAAAACCAAACAAGAATTCCTGAGAAACCACAACATTCCGCAAGCACAATGACCACCACAAAGGAGGGGGAAGGGGGACGGGGACGGGGTTCCTTCCGTCTTATATCTTCATAATGTGCTACGGCCACACGTGCATTCAAAACAGAAATCACCACAATATTTTGTTTAATTTACGTCTTTTCCAGATCCATGCACTCCCAATCCTTGCAATAACAAAGGAATATGTAAAAGTGACGACTTTATAAGTTACAATTGCCTATGCCGGCAAGAATTCTACGGAAAAAACTGCGAAAATCAATACGGTAATCATTAAGATACATTGATTCATGTTAATCCTAGTTTATGGGTAAGACATTTCAATAAATAATCTGTAATATTTTTCAAGGAGTGAAGAGGTAAACACCAGATATTTATTGGCAATAAAATGTTCTTCTACAAACGAATTACTTCATTGAAATGCTCATAATTATTGTTACAACCAGTCAGTGCACCTTTGGATTATAATTTGAGAAAAGTCCAATGTGAATTTACGTGTGACCGAATTCTGATATCAACTAACGGATTATCATCAATCGAAAACAAGGATTTGTTTAAAGGTAAGATACACCATTTTCAGATATCTAAAAAAAAAAAAAAATACCGAATTAGTAGGAAATATCTCACTTATTTGAAAGTAAATAATGATTGTAGGCATCCACCAAAAGGATTGCGCTAGATATCATGTAATTGTTCCCAAACTAAATTATTTTATAAACACAAATTAACGATCGCCAGACGGCGATAGGCGAAACAAACAAAAACAACATAAGAACCACTGCCCGACGCCGGTTGAAAACGAACGCCGTTTTTCTTGCTTTTCTCAGCATCCATGATTGTGAAACTTAGGACAAGCCAGTTAAACGATATTTACTGTAAAATACAACCCCCCAAATCCACCCATTCCTAATAATTCAAGCAATTACAAATGGTGTATCCTACCTTTAACCTTCTTGATATTTGCACATAGTATAAATCGAGATTGGTGTACTTTATTCTTAGGTTTTAACCTGCTACGGCCGCACATTTCAAGCAGAAATCACCACAATATTATAAAGTTTACGTATTTTTCAGATCCATGTAGTTCCGATCCTTGCGAAAACGGGGGAGACTGTGCTAGCAGTGAAGATCTTTCAAGTTATACTTGCAAATGCGCGAGTGGATATACCGGAACAAACTGCAAAACGCCACTCGGTAATCGTCATAACATATTGATTCATGTTAATCCTAGTTTATAGATAACTTAGACATTTCAATACAAAATCTGTAACATTTTTCAACACCAGATATTTATTGGCAATAAAATGTTCTTCTATAAACGAAACACTTAATGCTCATATTGTTACAGCCAGTGAACCTTTGCATTATATATACATTTGAGAAAGGTCCAATGTGAATTTACGTGTGACCGAATTCTGATATCAACTAACGGAATATCTTCAATCGAAAACAAGGAATTGTTTAACTTCCTTGATATTTGTAGATAGTATAAATCGAGATTGGTGTACTGGATTCTTAGGTTTTAACCTGCTTCGGCCACACATTTCAAGCAGAAATCACCACAATATCTTAAACATTTACGTATTTTTCAGATCCATGTAGTTCCGATCCTTGCAAAAACGAGGGAAACTGTGTTAGCAGTGAAGATCTTTCAAGTTATACTTGCGTATGCGGGAGTAGATACACCGGAGCAAACTGCGAATCAACGAAACCAGGTAATCGTCATAATACATTGATTCATGCTAATCCTAGTTTATAGGTAAGACATTTCAATAATAAATTTGTAACATTTTTTAAGAAGGGATGAGGTAAACACCATCGATTTTTTGGCAATAAAATGTTCTTCGATTAACGAAACACTTCATTGAAATGCCCATATTGTAACAACCAGTGAACCTTTGAATTATAGACATTTGAGTAAAGTCCGATATGAATTACGTGTGACCGAATTCTGATATCAACTAACGGAATATCATCAATCGAAAACAAGGATTTGTTGAAATCGTGTTTGATTTCCTCCCGATTTCACCAGACGCAATGTTCATGTTAACCAATCAGAATAACTGAGGTAGTCACATGATAGAGAATTGACGGCTGTCATTTTGTTATCTAGTGACTGGCAATTATGACTTTGTGACCGATTATAAAATCAAGCGTGTGTTCGAGTATGTGCAGTCTGTGCAACAGTGAAAACAAACCGTAACATCATAGACTGAGTATGCTGCAGGTTTAACGTTTGTTCTTGTAGGGGTTGTGGTTAAATAAACAATAATAGTTACCCTAAATTAATATTGGAGTCTGTGCTATATCACTGGTAGCGTCTTCTCAAGACTCCTATAGTTGAAAGTCAACGGCTCTTTGTTGGCTAATTAATATTTGCAGGAATGCATATTACAAAAAGACGCATGTAATTCCACGGGAATAGTCAATTAAGAATCAAACACTACCTAATGGTTCCTTTTCTCGTATCCGGACACGATTAGGCATACAAAAATGCCTCCTGAGCACGCAGCGCTTTTACGCGCTTTCTACTAATACTAATAGCGCTCAGACCAGGTAATTTGTGGACGATTTGAACAAAAGTGAACATCTTTTCCTTCATTAATTATTTGAACAATCACTCTTTGTACAGTTCTTAACCTATTTAGCTCAGAAATATTACAATATTTACCTGACGACCCCCCCCCCCCCCCTCCCTAAAAATCTAAAAAGAATTCCTGATAAACCACATTATTCCGCAAGCACAATGACCACCACAAAGGAGAGTGGGGGAGGGATCCTTCTGTCTCTCATCTTCAAAATAAACGTATTTCCATTGTTTGCAGAGTGTCTTCAAGTTGAGTGCGAATTCCCTTGTCCCGATGGATTCAAAAAGGATAAGAACAACTGTGACACCTGCAGATGCAAAGGTAGATTTTAAGATAACAATTATTGTTTAAAGAGCCCATGCCAGGGATCTCTGGAATTTTCTTCAGTCTCTCAGTTATACCCCAGTCACAATTGGCTTGCGATGGTATTGCGATTAGTTTGCGGCGGATTTCTAGGCATTTTCGGCCGGGGACCCACGGGACTCCTTGCGGCTGCCGGGTCATTTTTTGGCATCGGGCGGGCATCGAGTTACTTTTAACTCGGACTTAAAACCTGGTGCGGCGTTTCGCATCGCAAACTGCTCGCCAATAAATCGGTCGATGCCTAGCCGATGTCCGGCAGGGCATCGCACACGTCGGGCGGGCGCCGAGCCAAATTTTGGACAACCCAGACAATCAACATATCGGCCAGGCGCCGCCCACACGCCGGCCGGGTCCCGCCAGGCGTCCGGCCGACTTGGCGGTGCCTGGCCGGAAATCGGCCGGGGCCAGACGGCGCCCTGCCGGCGCCCAGCCTGAAATCGGTCATGCATCGGCCGGGGCTCGCAGGGTAAAAAAAGCGGCTCATCTACATCTACACACAGTTTATCACACAAGTTTCATAGTGCAAGTACTACATCTCTTCTTTAGCCACCAATGCAACAAGAACCAGGTTGTAGCGGTATAGCGTGCAAACGCCAACCTCTCCCTCAACCGGGCGACCTACACGCGCTGTGCAGGTGCCCGCAAGCGTTGTGGAGGTATCAACGGCATTTTCTTATTTAATGGCCCTGTCACACCAGAACATTTTAGGCCAACGCGTGAGTAGCGTGTTGTAATTTTGACAACACGCTGGCAAACGCTAACCAACGCTAGGCCAGCGTTAGCAACACGATGAGCTACAATTTCCAGCGTTTGCCAGCGTGTGACTGCACACGCTGGCGGCGCGTTTTAGATTCGTTACTCACGCGTCGAACACGCTAGGCGATCGTTATCAACCCGCTACTCACACGCTGACGTACGCCGGTGTACGCTTGCGACACGCTGGTTATGGCCCTGCCACACCAGGACGTTTTAGGCCAATGCATAAGTAGCGCGTTAAAAATAGTTGATACGCTGGGAATTGCTGAACTTTCACAGAAAAAGTCAAGTGGAACCGTGATTTCAGCGTGTTCATACAGGTTGATAACGGGTTCATAGCGTATGCCGGCGCGTAAGTAGCGTGTGAGGAACGCGCTCAGCGTGTAATGAACGCATCACTGATTTATATACAAAATACGACAGCGGGTCGCCAGCGTGAGAGTAGTGGGTTGGTAACGATCGTCTAGCGCGTTCGACGCGTAAGTAACGGCCTTCTTGCGCGCCGCTAGCGTGTGCAGTCACACGCTGGCAAACGCTCAATTTTTTAGGTATGTTGAAAAACGAATTATTGTCTCAGCGTGTGACAGCGTGTTCCAGCGTGTGGGTAACGCGCTCAGCGCGTTGCGAACGCTGGCCTAGCGTTGGTCAGCGTTTACCCGCGTGTTGCCGAAATTTCAACACGTTGGCCTAAAACGTTCTGGTGTGACAGGGTCATTACTGTAGTAGCGCGTCATCTTTTTGTACAACTAATCATGTGTTCGTTGCCGTACGCTGGCGCGCGTTGGACCGCGCTACTCACGCGCTGGGCAGTCGTTCATCAGTCGTCGAGCGCGTTACTAACGCGTTATTCACGCGCTGGCGAACGCTATGAACCCGTTATAACGCGTTATGGACACGCTGAAATCACGGTTCAACTTGACTTTTTCTGTGGAAGTTCAGCGTTTGCCAGCATATCAACTATTTTTAACGCGCTACTCACGCGTTGGCCTAAAACGTTCTAGTGTGACAGGGCCATTAAGAAGGTCAGAGGAGATCTTCTGCCGCCGGCCGTTGATCGCTGGCCACTCGACAGGCACACTACAGATGCCCGTCCGGCCGCCGTACGACCTGTACGAATTGGTTGGCTCCCTGCCGGATACCGCAGGGGTATCGCAAGGACATAAGCAGGGCACCGGACGAGTGCCTGCCGGACACCGGCCGGTAAACGGGCCAATAATTCGACCCCATTTCCAAGAAAGTCGGCCGATCGCCGGTCGGCGACCCCCCGGGCTCCGTCATGGCAGCGTACGGGGCACTTTTAATTGTGACTGTGACCGCCATATCGCACGATCTTTCGCCGACCTCTACACGCCGGCCGATGCCTAGAAATCGCACACGCCGCCCGGGCTCCGCTTTAATTGTGACTGGGGTATTATGGGCCAGTCACAAATCAGTTGCGATGCGTCGGCGATGGGTAAAACCGGGAAATTTGAACAAAATCTTGAGACAGATCTCACGATTTTGCACCCGTCGGAGGCGCTCTCCGGACGCCTGCGGCTTGTCGCAGATTTTTTAGGCATCGCCACACCCGTCGCGGTCCCCAACTTTGAACTTAAAATTTTAGGAATTGCTCGCAAGATTGTTCACCCATTTTGGGCATCCCAGACACAATCTCCGATGACCTACGATGCCCTCCGATTAATCGGAGGCGTCCTCCGAATAATCTGAGACTAGTCGCAAGATTCTGTGTGGGATTGGAAATTCAGGTTGAGATTCAATGTCTGCGAGTGGTCTCCGGCGCCCTCCGACTGAATCGGAGGCGCCCTGCGACGATTCGTACGCTTTCTGTGATCGTCTCCGACGAATCGTACGGTGGAATCGTAGTAAATCGCCGTGTATATAAGGGCGCCTCCGATCGGATCGCTAAAAGTTTGAGACGCTCTTGCTGCAGATATCGTCTCCGATGCAATCGGAGGCGATCGGAGGCTAATCCCACGATTTTTCGACAAAACCGGGTCAAAATCCTTGAAAAAATCTCAGACAATGTGACTGCTCCACTTTTATTAGAATTATTGCTAGGATTGTTCAAGGATTCTTTATTTTTTACGACGACCCCCGGCCAAAACTAATCCCCGACAGATCGCCGACATTGTGACTGGGCCATTACTAATCTTTTGTAATCGTTCCGTATCTAAATCATTCATGAATAGCGGAGTTCTTAACCTGATCTGGAGAGAACCCAAATTACATTTTCAAGGTTTGTTATATTCTGTTTATCACCTCAGGAACATTCGACCGACCGGGTAAATGTCCAGTTATACCTGGGAATGTAGATGAATCAGAGTGCGGAGAGCCTTGTTCCGCGGACAATAACTGCAACTGGAAGCAAAAATGTTGCCAATTTAACGGTTGCGACAATTACGTTTGCACCAAAGGTAATTTTAAAACATTGAGCTTGTGAAACGGTCATGGTTTGTCATTTGTGAGTCTAGGGCTATAATGTAAACATGCATTTCTTAAATGGTATAGTTGGCGCCGAACTTGAACACTTTTGATTTACTTTTATTATCCCAATTTCAGCATGTAAATCCTTGAAGTGCAAGACAAACTGTCAGTTCGGTATCAAGAGGGACAACAAGGGATGCAAAACATGCCGATGTAAAGGTAATTCCAAACTTGTCTTAACAAGTTGTTATCTTATATAATAAAGCGTAAAAATACACATTGGATATTCCAATAATGGACAAGCAAATTAAGAATTGTCGATACTAAAATGTGATATTATTATCACATTATTCAAAAATTGAATTGTTCATGTAGCGTGTCAGCCCTTGAAGTGTAGGAAGGCCTGTAAAACATTTGGCTACAAGAAGGACAGAAAGGGATGCGATATCTGTAAATGTGAAGGTAATTTCCGGGGTAAATTTTCAGATAAAGTTGTAATTGTTAAGAGAGCACCGACCAGAATCTCTGGCATTCTCTTCAGTTTCTCCGTTACTAATCTTCTGTAATCGTTCCGTATCTAAATCAATCATTAATGATTAGCAGACTTCAAAAACTGGTTTGGACAGAACCCAAAGCTACATTTCCAAGGTTTGTTATCTTGCTTCATAATGTGAAGGCATGTGATACTGGTTTTATATTGGCTTGAGAGTGGAATGCGCTGCCAATTGTTTGTAACACAATAGGCAATGTAACATTAAAAATGACTCGGCCACGAGTGCAGAACTAAGGAGAACAAAGACAGGCCTAACCGGGTTTTCACTATTTTCTGCCAGGTCAGCACCTAAGAAATACAGCTGCTGTAGAAACGTCACTACATGCTAAACATTAATTTCTTTTGAATTGTTTTTATACCCACAGGACCACCAATCGGCAGTGATCCAGATGGTATGTGTAGTTTCTTCAATATTTTACATTTTAAAATAACCTGGTTATACTTTTACTTTACTTGTGTAAACAAAAATAATAACCTTCTAATTTTCGATTTCTTGGTATGTGTTCTTTTACAGTAACCAGTGGGCCTCCAATAAACAGACCACCAGGTAATTTGTACAGATAATAACATGTACATACATGCTTACAAATCACCTTATTGCACAAAGGTTAATTAAAATGAGACAAAATTATCATTTAAAACACCAAGATGAGAATTTCAGTATGGAAACAATTGTATTGAGCTATTCAAAGAGTTTGTTTGGTAATTAATCGGGCTATTTCTGCGTTGGTTAAAATGTGATATTATTATAGGCAACACATTCATTATAGCCTTTGTTTATTGGGATAAAGACATAGTTAGATATTTAGTTTTCAGTGAAACGGTGCCATAACTATAAATGCTAAATATCCCAGGATCTTTTTGTTTAAAAGCCTCGACCATTTTATAGGGTTTGTTGGTTTTTTAAAATTTTATTGAAGGTAACCCCAACCGTCCTGGCCAATGCCCAGCCTTACCCTTGGAGAGTGTCTGCAAAAAGAGTTGTGACGCGGACAGTGACTGTGGACGAAAGAAGAAATGTTGCTCCGAATGTTGCGTAAAACGTAAATATACCAAAGACAGCGATCCCGTTTTGTCAGTTTATATTTTAACATGCATGTTATTGTCAATACTGGTGGGCGGTATTACATTTGTTTTTACATTTGGATTGATTGTATGCGAGTTACTAACTAATTTCCTTTCGAAAATTGAATTGTTCATGTAGCGTGTCAGCCCTTGAAGTGTAGGAAGGCCTGTAAAACATTTGGCTACAAGAAGAACAAAAAGGGATGCGATATCTGTAAATGTGAAGGTAATTTGTACGTTTTTTTACGTTTCGCTTTTCAAAAGCTTAAAGATTATTTGCAGCTCTTGTATTTGTGTTTATATTCATCACTTATCACCTGCGGATTGAATTGCACACTAATTAACAAAATAAGAAAACATTACAGACCAAACCCAATCCAGATAATAATAAGTGCATAATACATGCCTAAAAAACCACCTTATTACACAAATGCTAATTAAAATGAGACATAATAATCATTTAAAACACCAAGATGCAAATTTCAGTATGGAAACAATTGTATTGAGCTATTCAAAAGGTTTGTTTGGTAATTAATCGGGTTATTTCTGAAATTAAGCGGCAACATTGGTATACAAACATGGTATACATACAACGGCCGTCTGTTTTCCTTCCTCAGTGATGAACTTAAACATCACAGACTTCCACCTTGTGTTCTGTATAAACGTGTTTATTTATTGTGCAGTGTTAATTAAAGGTTAATTAAAATGAGACATAATTATCATTTAAAACACCAAGATGAGAATTTCAGTATGGAAACAATTGTATTGAGCTATTCAAAGGGTTTGTTTGGTAATGAATCGGGCTATTTCTGCGTTGGTTAAAGGCGCCATAGAAATAATGAGATATTGTGATTGTAATACCATAATGAGATTCACAATCGTAAGGGCACTTTTGCGTACTAATTTATGTATGATAGTTGTGTATTGAACTATTATACATACATTGACGACATTGCTTCTTCTTCTTCTTCTTCTGAAGAGCCTGAAGGGAGCAATCCTGAAGGGCCTGGCCCAAATGATGAGAAACCAAATGAGGAGAACCCCAAAGGTAATTACAATGTCGTTATTAGTTCGGGCCGTACAGTAGGTGAAACCAAATGAATTAAACATGAAAGAAGGAGAATGTATTGTAAAGTGACCCAAACGTGTTGTTCTATTTGTCGAAAAGCCAAACTAGAAATATGAAGAAATAATAGGTTTTCAAACCCAGCCTCTCTTGGTTTAAACACACTCGATCTTACAAGAGCCCCTTGAACAACTACAAAACTTGCCGTGAAAGGGAAACATTTCCAGTTTTTAAATTTAGCCCGCCCAGCCGTTTTCAAACAGAGGTTATTTAGTTGGTCTATAATCCCATATTAACTTGTCTTTACAGAATGCACCGAGCCAGTGTGCGGTGTGGATTGCGCAGATGGTTTTGAATTGAACGCAGAAGGCTGCAAGACGTGCGAGTGCATAGGTAAGTTCAGCTTATATCCATTGGTAAATAGTTGTTACAACTTCTGTTAATACAAATCCACTTTCGAACTGTCGGTTGGAAATGGTCGAGTGGTGGGTCTGATTACTACACACACAAAAATGGTAACTTTATCCCCAGGAAGAAATTCTTGTTGAAACCGGTTCAACTAGAAAATAGTAACTGGTTTAACTAGTTTTAACTGGTTTTATCTGGTTTTGAACTAGTTTAACTAATTCCAGTTTATTCAGACATTCCAGAAGGTGTGGATGATGAACAACAATCGGAGGACAAGCCCGAGAGGATACTGACAACTACCGGAGGCACCAAGGAAATTGTCATCAGTACGGAGGTGGACACCACACAGGAACAAGTGTTCACCATCGATCGCAAAGACGTCATGGAGTTTATACTGTCATCGTCGGAAGGAGAACTGACAATTGGTAAGGATCCAAGAAACATGATTTGGTACAAAAGAAAGGAACAACACCCTGCATCGCTATACTTTTACTACATTTTTTACTTATTAGCCCGTGATCCAAAGTTACCTTTATAATCTTGAGATGATGTATGAAATTTGTTAAAAAGTAGTCTACATGACCGTGTTCTCTTAAGGGAGTTGTTTTTCTTCAAAACATTCGATTTGATGAAAGTTGGTTTAACGGCTGCTGTATACACAGAATCGTATTATTTCACATAAAATAGTTTCGAAAGACTTTGTGGACAAACCCCTGTGTTGTCCGTTAGGAGTCGTCCCAAAATCTACGGACTTGTTAAGAGGATCTGCAACTGCCAAAGCATAGCCCATTTTCAGTTGTTTTGTTTTTCTCCAAACAGCCGTGGAAAGGACATATTTGAAGATTGTGACTTCTAGCGGCAAGACGCTGAAGTCAGTGAAACTGCCATCATGGTGTCTGAAGCAAGATCAGCTTAGGTTTTCCGTCAATTTCATCACAAACGGCTTCAAGCTGATGGTCATCACGACATCGGGAGAGGACAGAGTTCTGACTACGTATGTCAAGTCAAGCACGAAGAAGTTCACCTGCCGAGCTATCAAGGTGCGATCGAAGGGTAAAAAAAAGTGCAATGTGAAGTACCGGCACAAGCGAAGACGTCGAGGTAAGAAACTCTGGATTTTGATCAGCTCATTTTGGCAAACGTTGTTCACATCTAATGTGAGATGTTATTAACCAAAATAATAAAGAATAATTTGCTTGATAAGTGCTTGATTTGTTTACTAAATTAATATATTCAATTTGAAGGAGTATATCCATTGTATAAAATCCCTCAGCATCTCTAATTGAAGACGGCATAGCGTTCCCTTTTAAACAATTTGGAGTATAGCATCTCCATTTGAAGTAGTACCGCTTTAGCAAGGATATCTGTATGAAATTTATTTCTTTTAATTTTTCTTTTTGGTCCAGAAAAAGGATCTCCAATTAATCGAAAGTCTAATGGAAAGTTGTGTATCACATCGAGTATCAAATTCTAAATACAATGATCTGTTTTTGATCTTGTCAGTCATAAGAATGTGGCATCATACATGTATAATTGGCAACTCTTTTCATTCCACACATTGGGTGCATTTTGGCAAGAGTTTTGAAAAGTTTTGCTTATATTTTGGGGACTCGAGTCTTATTAGCCTTAATTCGACACGAGTCGAGTCATTTGTTCGCAGTGACTCGAGTCCAGTAGAGTCATTTATCATCGGGACTCGTGTGAAGTAGAGTCGCCAAAAATGTGACTCGAGTCCAAATCGATTCGAGTCGAGTCAGTGCAACCCTATGGAATCGAAATACATGTACAGATTTTTATCAAATAGCCCTAAATAATACGAACGCTTTATTTACTCAAATTACACAATTAACATGACACAACAAGTGGTAATATATACAAAGCGTAAAGGTATACTTAAACTGTATCACATCAAATGGACAAATGATGCGGAAAACAAATTATATATTTTGCAGATATTAAATTATATATTTATTATAAATCACAGTTATGAATACGATTAAAACTGCTGCAAACTGTTAACTGGCTGGAATGCTGACCTGAAATGTACAAAATCAAATAAGTTAAAAGAGCCTAATATTTTGATCTTAAAATATTCTTCAAAGGCAAGTCACAGTTATGATTTTTTCTTCAAGGCGGGAAGAAAGGCGGCAACAAAGGCGGCAACAAAGGCGGCAACAAAGGCGGCAACAAAGGCGGCAACAAAGGCGGCAGTAAGCTCAAATCTAGAGATAAAATCATAATAAACAAACAGTTGTATCAAATCTTTGTATCAAATCTTTGAATCAAATTGATTCTGGGGAGCACATTCCATACCTAATTATAACTTGCAGTGGAATCATAATGCCGATACTTATAAAATAGGCCCTAATTATTCCGAACGTTATACTTACTCAAACTACACAATTAACATGACATATCAAGTATTCGCCTTTTATTAACAGTATTACACAGTAAGTGACTGGTTTATTTACTTTTTAGGTACAAAATAAGTAAGATTAGTAAGCCTTTTTTAAACATGTTTGTGGGTTTTGGTTAACACTAACATTACCTTTACGAGTACACAATGTTGTCTATCAAAAGTCACAAAGGATTATATAGAACTTTGTGATCAATAACATTTTATCTGGAGGTTCCCTCCTACAGGAAAGGCATAAAAGGACAAATCCAAAGGTGCGTACGGATTGAGAAACAGTTTACATGTATTATAGCGTCTATAGATTTAAAGTAGTACGACGTCTATAGATTTAAAGTAGTATGACGTCTGCATTTCAGGCCTTTTGGCTAAAACATGTTTTCTTTTATCTAGGAGGCAAACAAAATGTGAAGCCCAAAGCTAGAACAGGATCTTCCACTTCAAGCAGTACGTATTTTCAGAATATAATTTTAGTTTGTGTGTATGAGAAAAAAATACTAATCCTGCAAATTCGTTTCTGCAAAGATTGTGGATTGGGAAGCGTTTGGTGTTAAAATATAATTAAACTTCTTAAGATTGTGTAGAGTGTCACTGACAACGAAGTAAGATAAAGATGTTTGGAAATTTGTCGGTACGTTTCCGTCGAATTTCAGTCGTCGTTAAAGGCGCACATTGTACCCGGCGCTCGATGACTGTTATCCACCGATATCACAGTATTCGGTCCCTCCCCGAATCCTGATTATACCAGGGTTTACAATAGCAGTGGTCCCAGAAAAAGGATCTCAAATTAATCGAAAGTTTAATCGAAAGTTTAATGGCTAAATAATATTTGGGTGGCATGGGTGGCTTGTGTGTAAAGCGCTTGCCTCTCACCAATGTGGACCCGGGTTCGATTCCCGGCCCGGACCATATGTGAGTAGAGTTGTGCGTTGGTTCTTTCCTGTGCCACGAGGGTTTTTTCCAGGTCATCCGGTTTTCCTCCCACCTGAAAAATCAAACACTTTCGATCTCAGGCTGTGCTCCGTAGTCATATATGAGTCGATGTGGCCGGCTGCCGTAGGCGCCTTTACGTGCCAGCGACTCGACCACGTTGTAGCCGCGTCCTTCGCAATTCAGCATCCCAGCTGCGAGTAAAGATGATTAGCCTCCCCAATTATTATTATTATTATTATTATTATAATGGAAAGTTGTGTATCACATCGAGTATCAAATTATAAATACAATGATCTGTTTTTGATCTTGTCAGTCATAGGAATGTGGCATCATACATGTTTAATTGGCAACTCTTTTCATTCTACACATTGGGTGCATTTTGGCAAGAGTTTTGAACAGTTTTGCTTATATTTTGGGGACTCGAGTCGTATTAGCCTTAATTCGACTCGAGTCGAGTCATTTGTTCGCAGTGACTCGAGTCCAGTAGAATCATTTATCATCGGGACTCGTGTCAAGTCGAGTCGCCAAGAAATGTGACTCGAGTCCAAATCGATTCGAGTCGAGTCAGTGCAACCCTGTGGAATCGAAATACATGTACAGATTTTTATCAAATAGTCCCAAATAATACGTAATAATGTTTGGCAATTTGTCGGTACGTTTCCGTCGAATTTCAGTCGTCGTTAAATGCGCACATTGTACCCGGCGCTCGATGACTGTTATCCACCGATATCACAGTATTCGGTCCCTCCCCGAATCCTGATTATACCAGGATTTACAATAGCAGTGGCACACAGCTTTCCGAAAGAAGTAATTAATTGAATCCTATCAGAGCAGTGGCGTAACCAGCTTTTGGTGGAAAACAACGTCTTATTTTTAGCCTTAAATACTTTGATGGGTTTGTGTGCCTGTGGTGTTTTTTTGTACTCCTCGAAATACACTGTATCAGAGTATACCGAGGCTATCTGTCTAAAATATATTTCTTTGAATTTTTGTTTTGGTCCAGAAAAAGAATCTCCAATTAATCGCAAGTTTAATAGAAAGTTGTGTATCACATCGAGTATCAAATTTTAAATGCAATGATCTGTTTTTGATCTTGTCAGTCATAAGAATGTGGCATCATACATGTTTAGCAACTCTTTTCATTCCACATAATGGGTCCATTTTGTCGAGAGTTTTGCAAAGTTTTGATTATATTTTGGGGACTCGAGTCTTATTAGCCTTAATTCGACTCGAGTCGAGTCATTCCGATGAGGGACTCAAGTCGAGTCATTTGCTCGCAGTGACTCGAGTCCAGTCGAGTCATTTACACATCGGGACTCGTGTCGAGTTGAGTCGCCAAAAAATGTTGATTTGAGTCCACGTCGAGTCAAGTCGAGTCATTGCAACCCTGTGGAATTACAATACATGTACAGATTGTTATCAAATAGGCCCCAATTAATACGAACGCTTTATTTACTCAAATTACATAATTAACATGACACATCAAGTGGTAATATATACAAAGCGTAAAGGTATACTTAAACTGTATCACATCAATCCAAAGAATGATGCGGAAAACAAATATAGTTTTGCAGATATTAAGTTATATATATATATTATAAATCCAAGTTATGAATACGATTCAAACTGCTGCAAACTGCTAACTGGCTGGAATGCTGACCTGAGATGTACAAATCAAATCAGTTAAAAGAGCCTAATATTTAGATCTTAACAAAATATTTTTCAAAGGCAAATCACAGTTATGATTTCTTTCTTCAAGGCGGGAAGAAAGGCGGCAACAAAGGCGGCAACAAAGGCGGCAACAAAGGCGGCAACAAAGGCGGCAACAAAGGCGGCAGTAAGCTTAAATCTAGAGGTAAAATCATAATAAACAAACAGTTGTATCAAATCTTTGTATCAAATCTTTGAATCAAATTGATTCTGGGGAGCACATTCCATACCTAATTATAACTTGCAGTGGAATCATAATGCCGATACTTATAAAATAGGCCCTAATTATTCCGAACGTTATACTTACTCAAACTACACAATTAACATGACATATCAAGTATTCGCCTTTTATTAACAGTATTACACAGTAAGTGACTGGTTTATTTACTTTTTAGGTACAAAATAAGTAAGATTAGTAAGCCTTTTTTAAACATGTTTGTGGGTTTTGGTTAACACTAACATTACCTTTACGAGTACACAATGTTGTCTATCAAAAGTCACAAAGGATTATATAGAACTTTGTGATCAATAACATTTTATCTGGAGGTTCCCTCCTACAGGAAAGGCATAAAAGGACAAATCCAAAGGTGCGTACGGATTGAGAAACAGTTTACATGTATTATAGCGTCTATAGATTTAAAGTAGTACGACGTCTATAGATTTAAAGTAGTATGACGTCTGCATTTCAGGCCTTTTGGCTAAAACATGTTTTCTTTTATCTAGGAGGCAAACAAAATGTGAAGCCCAAAGCTAGAACAGGATCTTCCACTTCAAGCAGTACGTATTTTCAGAATATAATTTTAGTTTGTGTGTATGAGAAAAAAATACTAATCCTGCAAATTCGTTTCTGCAAAGATTGTGGATTGGGAAGCGTTTGGTGTTAAAATATAATTCAACTTCTTAAGATTGTGTAGAGTGTCACTGACAACGAAGTAAGATAAAGATGTTTGGAAATTTGTCGGTACGTTTCCGTCGAATTTCAGTCGTCGTTAAAGGCGCACATTGTACCCGGCGCTCGATGACTGTTATCCACCGATATCACAGTATTCGGTCCCTCCCCGAATCCTGATTATACCAGGGTTTACAATAGCAGTGGTCCAGAAAAAGGATCTCAAATTAATCGAAAGTTTAATCGAAAGTTTAATGGCTAAATAATATTTGGGTGGCATGGGTGGCTTGTGTGTAAAGCGCTTGCCTCTCACCAATGTGGACCCGGGTTCGATTCCCGGCCCGGACCATATGTGAGTAGAGTTGTGCGTTGGTTCTTTCCTGTGCCACGAGGGTTTTTTCCAGGTCATCCGGTTTTCCTCCCACCTGAACACTTTCGATCTCAGGCTGTGCTCCGTAGTCATATGAGTCGATGTGGCCGGCTGCCGTAGGCGCCTTTACGTGCCAGCGACTCGACCACGTTGTAGCCGCGTCCTTCGCAATTCTTAAACTACTCTTGTGACGTCACTCTATTCAGAAAAGTGTCGATTATTTTAAAGAATGTACAGTTAACTGTACATTCTTTTAAGAATTAACCGAAAAAGAACGACTCAATGGACACAGAAATTGCTATTGTTATATTTATTACAACTTAGTAAGAGCTATGTTGACAGTTCTCTAGAGCTTTCAACAGTTGTTTTGGAGGTCTCTTTGCTGTGTCGACGCACTTTGCGGTTTCAGCCCGGCTGACTGCTCTCTTATGGTGCTCACTGGTTCTGGCCACCGAAGCCCTTGTTGTAGAGGCGAGATGCTGCCATGCTCGACCGTATGGAGTGGTTCGTCCAAAAGCCTTGTTGCACAGATTTGCCACAACCTGGGATATAACAACAACAATAACAACAATCAAATAAAATGGATGCGCCAACCCGCATGTAACAAATTGCATCAAGGTTTGTCTAAAACATTCGAAAATAAAAATGGCCCAAGAACTTTGAGAAAAGAAAATGAAGACGATAAACCATTTTATTAGCAAGGTCGAAGCGATGGTTTGCAATTTAAAATATGTACATGTAGTAGGAATCGATTTCTTGTAAATTGGAATAATTTTCGACGGAGATAGGCCATAGTTATGTCATACGTTCAAAGGTCCTAACAAAATCTACTAATGCACAACTTTAAAAAGGTACAACACGTACATGTACTTTACATTCGCTAACTCGACCATAACATGCTGTTCTGATCTGTCGTATACCCGTGTAGCAAAAACGGCAGAAAAACCAACAGAAATTTGTTTTGTTCCGAGTCTGGTTTGACATATGATATTGAAACCATTCAGGGTTTAACAAAAGGCCGATATACTTTTGACACGGAATAATGACTACTGACGCCACGTTACACTATAAAATGGGGCTAAAAATAATAAGCCAAAATGAGCTGCTGATGATCTAAGCCAAACGTTGGGAATAAAAATTCTTGTTTTCGTTTCTTGCTTATTTTCCATCATTACCTGATCTGTTACAAGGAGTCCAAATCGGCCACGAGTGTAGGAAGTTTCTTCACCTCTGAATCGGCCGCTTTAGTATAAATCCTCATTGGAGTATAAATCCTCATCGAATATGTCCCAAAATACTGGTTTAAATCACCATCGAAATAAATTGGCGAGTCAGTTCTTGAGGTGACACAACATATCTTCCAACGTATTCCTACTCAAAAATATGTACGGATCATCACTGGAAGACATTTTAGCGGAGTTAGCAGAGACACACCCGACCCACAACAATGTATGGCATCAAATGACTTCGATGTCGAATGTACTGGGCATTTTAAACACCCTCATTTTACCCAACATTTATTCAATTGTTTGGTTACGCAACACGGAGACCAGACAGGACAAAGCTTTCACATACCTTAGTAGCTTATACCGCTGAACAATGGACTTAATTCATCTCATACTCTAAAGCATTAGTAAGAATTGACACTTGTTGTTCCTTTAAAATATTGACAATGGGTGTAAAAGGGACGTAGTTTAAGTCGGAGAAACGACTCAAAAGGTGGACATTCTTTGATTCGAATGGGCTCGGACGCTGCGCGTCCTCGCCCATTCGAATCAAAGAATGTCCACTTTTTCGTCATTTCTCCTTAACAGCATCCCAGCTGCGAGTAAGGATGATTAGCCTCCCCAATTATTATTATTATTATTATTATTATAATGGAAAGTTGTGTATCACATCGAGTATCAAATTATAAATACAATGATCTGTTTTTGATCTTGTCAGTCATAAGAATGTGGCATCATACATGTTTAATTGGCAACTCTTTTCATTCCACACATTGGGTGCATTTTGGCAAGAGTTTTGAACAGTTTTGCTTATATTTTGGGGACTCGAGTCGTATTAGCCTTAATTCGACTCGAGTCGAGTCATTTGTTCGCAGTGACTCGAGTCCAGTAGAGTCATTTATCATCGGGACTCGTGTCAAGTCGAGTCGCCAAGAAATGTGACTCGAGTCCAAATCGATTCGAGTCGAGTCAGTGCAACCCTATGGAATCGAAATACAATTAAGAATCAAACCCTACCTAATGGTTCCTTTTCTCGTATCCGGACACGATTAGGCATACAAAAATGCCTCCTGAGCACACAGCGCTTTTACGCGCTTTCTACTAATACTAATAGCGCTCAGACCAGGTAATTTGTGGACGATTTGAACAAAAGTGAACATCTTTTCCTTCATTAATTCTTTGAACAATCACTCTTTGTACAGTTCTTAACCTATTTAGCTCAGAAATATTACAATATTTACCTAACGACCACCCCCCCCCCCCCCCCTCCTTAAAAACCTGAAAAGAATTCCTGATAAACCACATTATTCTGCAAGCACAATGACCACCACGAAGGAGGGTGGGGCAGGGGGTCAGTTTTCAGTGAAACGGTGCCATAACTATAAATGCTAAATATCCCAAGATTTTTTTGTTTAAGAGCCTCGACCATATTATAGGGTTGGTTGTTTTTCGTTTTTTTTTATTGAAGATAACCCCAACCGTTCCGGCCAATGCCCGGCCTTAACCGTGGAGGGTGTCTGCAAAAAGAGTTGTGACGCGGACAGTGACTGTGGACGAAAGAAGAAATGTTGCTCCGAATGTTGCGTAAAACGTAAATATACCAAAGACAGCGATCCCGTTTTGTCAGTTTATATTTTAACATGCATGTTATTGTCAATAATGATGGACGGTATTACATTTGTTTTTACATTTAGATTGATTGTATGCGAGTTACTAACTAATTTCCTTTCGAAAATTGAATTGTTCATGTAGCGTGTCAGCCCTTGAAGTGTAGGAAGGCCTGTAAAGCATTCGGCTACAAGAAGAACAGAAAGGGATGCGATATCTGTAAATGTGAAGGTAATTTGTACGTTTTTTTACGTTTCGCTTTTCAAAAGCTTAAAGATTATTTGCAGCTCTTGTATTTGTGTTTATATTCATCACTTATCGCCTGCGGATTGAATTGCACACTAATTAACAAAATAAGAAAACATTACAGACCAAACCCAATCCAGATAATAATAAGTGCATAATACATGCCTAAAAAACCACCTTATTACACAAATGCTAATTAAAATGAGACATAATAATCATTTAAAACACCAAGATGCAAATTTCAGTATGGAAACAATTGTATTGAGCTATTCAAAAGGTTTGTTTGGTAATTAATCGGGTTATTTCTGAAATTAAGCGGCAACATTGGTATACAAACATGGTATACATACAACGGCCGTCTGTTTTCCTTCCTCAGTGATGAACTTAAACATCACAGACTTCCACCTTGTGTTCTGTATAAACGTGTTTATTTATTGTGCAGTGTTAATTAAAGGTTAATTAAAATGAGACATAATTATCATTTAAAACACCAAGATGAGAATTTCAGTATGGAAACAATTGTATTGAGCTATTCAAAGGGTTTGTTTGGTAATGAATCGGGCTATTTCTGCGTTGGTTAAAGGCGCCATAGAAATAATGAGATATTGTGATTGTAATACCATAATGAGATTCACAATCGTGAGGGCACTTTTGCGTACTAATTTATGTATGATAGTTGTGTATTGAACTATTATACATACATTGACGACATTGCTTCTTCTTCTTCTTCTTCTGAAGAGCCTGAAGGGAGCAATCCTGAAGGGCCTGGCCCAAATGATGAGAAACCAAATGAGGAGAACCCCAAAGGTAATTACAATGTCGTTATTAGTTCGGGCCGTACAGTAGGTGAAACCAAATGAATTAAACATGAAAGAAGGAGAATGTATTGTAAAGTGACCCAAACGTGTTGTTCTATTTGTCGAAAAGCCAAACTAGAAATATGAAGAAATAATAGGTTTTCAAACCCAGCCTCTCTTGGTTTAAACACACTCGATCTTACAAGAGCCCCTTGAACAACTACAAAACTTGCCGTGAAAGGGAAACATTTCCAGTTTTTAAATTTAGCCCGCCCAGCCGTTTTCAAACAGAGGTTATTTAGTTGGTCTATAATCCCATATTAACTTGTCTTTACAGAATGCACCGAGCCAGTGTGCGGTGTGGATTGCGCAGATGGTTTTGAATTGAACGCAGAAGGCTGCAAGACGTGCGAGTGCATAGGTAAGTTCAGCTTATATCCATTGGTAAATAGTTGTTACAACTTCTGTTAATACAAATCCACTTTCGAACTGTCGGTTGGAAATGGTCGAGTGGTGGGTCTGATTACTACACACACAAAAATGGTAACTTTATCCCCAGGAAGAAATTCTTGTTGAAACCGGTTCAACTAGAAAATAGTAACTGGTTTAACTAGTTTTAACTGGTTTTATCTGGTTTTGAACTAGTTTAACTAATTCCAGTTTATTCAGACATTCCAGAAGGTGTGGATGATGAACAACAATCGGAGGACAAGCCCGAGAGGATACTGACAACTACCGGAGGCACCAAGGAAATTGTCATCAGTACGGAGGTGGACACCACACAGGAACAAGTGTTCACCATCGATCGCAAAGACGTCATGGAGTTTATACTGTCATCGTCGGAAGGAGAACTGACAATTGGTAAGGATCCAAGAAACATGATTTGGTACAAAAGAAAGGAACAACACCCTGCATCGCTATACTTTTACTACATTTTTTACTTATTAGCCCGTGATCCAAAGTTACCTTTATAATCTTGAGATGATGTATGAAATTTGTTAAAAAGTAGTCTACATGACCGTGTTCTCTTAAGGGAGTTGTTTTTCTTCAAAACATTCGATTTGATGAAAGTTGGTTTAACGGCTGCTGTATACACAGAATCGTATTATTTCACATAAAATAGTTTCGAAAGACTTTGTGGACAAACCCCTGTGTTGTCCGTTAGGAGTCGTCCCAAAATCTACGGACTTGTTAAGAGGATCTGCAACTGCCGAAGCATAGCCCATTTTCAGTTGTTTTGTTTTTCTCCAAACAGCCGTGGAAAGGACATATTTGAAGATTGTGACTTCTAGCGGCAAGACGCTGAAGTCAGTGAAACTGCCGTTATGGTGTCTGAAGCAAGATCAGCTTAGGTTTTCCGTCAATTTCATCACAAACGGCTTCAAGCTGATGGTCATCACGACATCGGGTGAGGAAAGAGTTCTGACTACGTATGTCAAGTCAAGCACGAAGAAGTTCACCTGCCGAGCTATCAAGGTGCGATCGAAGGGTAAAAAAAAGTGCAATGTGAAGTACCGGCACAAGCGAAGACGTCGAGGTAAGAAACTCTGGATTTTGATCAGCTCATTTTGGCAAACGTTGTTCACATCTAATGTGAGATGTTATTAACCAAAATAATAAAGAATAATTTGCTTGATAAGTGCTTGATTTGTTTACTAAATTAATATATTCAATTTGAAGGAGTATATCCATTGTATAAAATCCCTCAGCATCTCTAATTGAAGACGGCATAGCGTTCCCTTTTAAACAATTTGGAGTATAGCATCTCCATTTGAAGTAGTACCGCTTTAGCAAGGATATCTGTATGAAATTTATTTCTTTTAATTTTTCTTTTTGGTCCAGAAAAAGGATCTCCAATTAATCGAAAGTCTAATGGAAAGTTGTGTATCACATCGAGTATCAAATTCTAAATACAATGATCTGTTTTTGATCTTGTCAGTCATAAGAATGTGGCATCATACATGTATAATTGGCAACTCTTTTCATTCCACACATTGGGTGCATTTTGGCAAGAGTTTTGAAAAGTTTTGCTTATATTTTGGGGACTCGAGTCTTATTAGCCTTAATTCGACTCGAGTCGAGTCATTTGTTCGCAGTGACTCGAGTCCAGTAGAGTCATTTATCATCGGGACTCGTGTGAAGTAGAGTCGCCAAAAATGTGACTCGAGTCCAAATCGATTCGAGTCGAGTCAGTGCAATCCTATGGAATCGAAATACATGTACAGATTTTTATCAAATAGCCCTAAATAATACGAACGCTTTATTTACTCAAATTACACAATTAACATGACACAACAAGTGGTAATATATACAAAGCGTAAAGGTATACTTAAACTGTATCACATCAAATGGACAAATGATGCGGAAAACAAATTATATATTTTGCAGATATTAAATTATATATTTATTATAAATCACAGTTATGAATACGATTAAAACTGCTGCAAACTGTTAACTGGCTGGAATGCTGACCTGAAATGTACAAAATCAAATAAGTTAAAAGAGCCTAATATTTTGATCTTAAAATATTCTTCAAAGGCAAGTCACAGTTATGATTTTTTCTTCAAGGCGGGAAGAAAGGCGGCAACAAAGGCGGCAACAAAGGCGGCAACAAAGGCGGCAACAAAGGCGGCAACAAAGGCGGCAACAAAGGCGGCAACAAAGGCGGCAACAAAGGCGGCAGTAAGCTCAAATCTAGAGATAAAATCATAATAAACAAACAGTTGTATCAAATCTTTGTATCAAATCTTTGAATCAAATTGATTCTGGGGAGCACATTCCATACCTAATTATAACTTGCAGTGGAATCATAATGCCGATACTTATAAAATAGGCCCTAATTATTCCGAACGTTATACTTACTCAAACTACACAATTAACATGACATATCAAGTATTCGCCTTTTATTAACAGTATTACACAGTAAGTGACTGGTTTATTTACTTTTTAGGTACAAAATAAGTAAGATTAGTAAGCCTTTTTTAAACATGTTTGTGGGTTTTGGTTAACACTAACATTACCTTTACGAGTACACAATGTTGTCTATCAAAAGTCACAAAGGATTATATAGAACTTTGTGATCAATAACATTTTATCTGGAGGTTCCCTCCTACAGGAAAGGCATAAAAGGACAAATCCAAAGGTGCGTACGGATTGAGAAACAGTTTACATGTATTATAGCGTCTATAGATTTAAAGTAGTACGACGTCTATAGATTTAAAGTAGTATGACGTCTGCATTTCAGGCCTTTTGGCTAAAACATGTTTTCTTTTATCTAGGAGGCAAACAAAATGTGAAGCCCAAAGCTAGAACAGGATCTTCCACTTCAAGCAGTACGTATTTTCAGAATATAATTTTAGTTTGTGTGTATGAGAAAAAAATACTAATCCTGCAAATTCGTTTCTGCAAAGATTGTGGATTGGGAAGCGTTTGGTGTTAAAATATAATTAAACTTCTTAAGATTGTGTAGAGTGTCACTGACAACGAAGTAAGATAAAGATGTTTGGAAATTTGTCGGTACGTTTCCGTCGAATTTCAGTCGTCGTTAAAGGCGCACATTGTACCCGGCGCTCGATGACTGTTATCCACCGATATCACAGTATTCGGTCCCTCCCCGAATCCTGATTATACCAGGGTTTACAATAGCAGTGGTCCAGAAAAAGGATCTCAAATTAATCGAAAGTTTAATCGAAAGTTTAATGGCTAAATAATATTTGGGTGGCATGGGTGGCTTGTGTGTAAAGCGCTTGCCTCTCACCAATGTGGACCCGGGTTCGATTCCCGGCCCGGACCATATGTGAGTAGAGTTGTGCGTTGGTTCTTTCCTGTGCCACGAGGGTTTTTTCCAGGTCATCCGGTTTTCCTCCCACCTGAAAAATCAAACACTTTCGATCTCAGGCTGTGCTCCGTAGTCATATATGAGTCGATGTGGCCGGCTGCCGTAGGCGCCTTTACGTGCCAGCGACTCGACCACGTTGTAGCCGCGTCCTTCGCAATTCAGCATCCCAGCTGCGAGTAAAGATGATTAGCCTCCCCAATTATTATTATTATTATTATTATTATAATGGAAAGTTGTGTATCACATCGAGTATCAAATTATAAATACAATGATCTGTTTTTGATCTTGTCAGTCATAGGAATGTGGCATCATACATGTTTAATTGGCAACTCTTTTCATTCTACACATTGGGTGCATTTTGGCAAGAGTTTTGAACAGTTTTGCTTATATTTTGGGGACTCGAGTCGTATTAGCCTTAATTCGACTCGAGTCGAGTCATTTGTTCGCAGTGACTCGAGTCCAGTAGAATCATTTATCATCGGGACTCGTGTCAAGTCGAGTCGCCAAGAAATGTGACTCGAGTCCAAATCGATTCGAGTCGAGTCAGTGCAACCCTGTGGAATCGAAATACATGTACAGATTTTTATCAAATAGTCCCAAATAATACGTAATAATGTTTGGCAATTTGTCGGTACGTTTCCGTCGAATTTCAGTCGTCGTTAAATGCGCACATTGTACCCGGCGCTCGATGACTGTTATCCACCGATATCACAGTATTCGGTCCCTCCCCGAATCCTGATTATACCAGGATTTACAATAGCAGTGGCACACAGCTTTCCGAAAGAAGTAATTAATTGAATCCTATCAGAGCAGTGGCGTAACCAGCTTTTGGTGGAAAACAACGTCTTATTTTTAGCCTTAAATACTTTGATGGGTTTGTGTGCCTGTGGTGTTTTTTTGTACTCCTCGAAATACACTGTATCAGAGTATACCGAGGCTATCTGTCTAAAATATATTTCTTTGAATTTTTGTTTTGGTCCAGAAAAAGAATCTCCAATTAATCGCAAGTTTAATAGAAAGTTGTGTATCACATCGAGTATCAAATTTTAAATGCAATGATCTGTTTTTGATCTTGTCAGTCATAAGAATGTGGCATCATACATGTTTAGCAACTCTTTTCATTCCACATAATGGGTCCATTTTGTCGAGAGTTTTGCAAAGTTTTGATTATATTTTGGGGACTCGAGTCTTATTAGCCTTAATTCGACTCGAGTCGAGTCATTCCGATGAGGGACTCAAGTCGAGTCATTTGCTCGCAGTGACTCGAGTCCAGTCGAGTCATTTACACATCGGGACTCGTGTCGAGTTGAGTCGCCAAAAAATGTTGATTTGAGTCCACGTCGAGTCAAGTCGAGTCATTGCAACCCTGTGGAATTACAATACATGTACAGATTGTTATCAAATAGGCCCCAATTAATACGAACGCTTTATTTACTCAAATTACATAATTAACATGACACATCAAGTGGTAATATATACAAAGCGTAAAGGTATACTTAAACTGTATCACATCAATCCAAAGAATGATGCGGAAAACAAATATAGTTTTGCAGATATTAAGTTATATATATATATTATAAATCCAAGTTATGAATACGATTCAAACTGCTGCAAACTGCTAACTGGCTGGAATGCTGACCTGAGATGTACAAATCAAATCAGTTAAAAGAGCCTAATATTTAGATCTTAACAAAATATTTTTCAAAGGCAAATCACAGTTATGATTTCTTTCTTCAAGGCGGGAAGAAAGGCGGCAACAAAGGCGGCAACAAAGGCGGCAACAAAGGCGGCAACAAAGGCGGCAACAAAGGCGGCAGTAAGCTTAAATCTAGAGGTAAAATCATAATAAACAAACAGTTGTATCAAATCTTTGTATCAAATCTTTGAATCAAATTGATTCTGGGGAGCACATTCCATACCTAATTATAACTTGCAGTGGAATCATAATGCCGATACTTATAAAATAGGCCCTAATTATTCCGAACGTTATACTTACTCAAACTACACAATTAACATGACATATCAAGTATTCGCCTTTTATTAACAGTATTACACAGTAAGTGACTGGTTTATTTACTTTTTAGGTACAAAATAAGTAAGATTAGTAAGCCTTTTTTAAACATGTTTGTGGGTTTTGGTTAACACTAACATTACCTTTACGAGTACACAATGTTGTCTATCAAAAGTCACAAAGGATTATATAGAACTTTGTGATCAATAACATTTTATCTGGAGGTTCCCTCCTACAGGAAAGGCATAAAAGGACAAATCCAAAGGTGCGTACGGATTGAGAAACAGTTTACATGTATTATAGCGTCTATAGATTTAAAGTAGTACGACGTCTATAGATTTAAAGTAGTATGACGTCTGCATTTCAGGCCTTTTGGCTAAAACATGTTTTCTTTTATCTAGGAGGCAAACAAAATGTGAAGCCCAAAGCTAGAACAGGATCTTCCACTTCAAGCAGTACGTATTTTCAGAATATAATTTTAGTTTGTGTGTATGAGAAAAAAATACTAATCCTGCAAATTCGTTTCTGCAAAGATTGTGGATTGGGAAGCGTTTGGTGTTAAAATATAATTCAACTTCTTAAGATTGTGTAGAGTGTCACTGACAACGAAGTAAGATAAAGATGTTTGGAAATTTGTCGGTACGTTTCCGTCGAATTTCAGTCGTCGTTAAAGGCGCACATTGTACCCGGCGCTCGATGACTGTTATCCACCGATATCACAGTATTCGGTCCCTCCCCGAATCCTGATTATACCAGGGTTTACAATAGCAGTGGTCCAGAAAAAGGATCTCAAATTAATCGAAAGTTTAATCGAAAGTTTAATGGCTAAATAATATTTGGGTGGCATGGGTGGCTTGTGTGTAAAGCGCTTGCCTCTCACCAATGTGGACCCGGGTTCGATTCCCGGCCCGGACCATATGTGAGTAGAGTTGTGCGTTGGTTCTTTCCTGTGCCACGAGGGTTTTTTCCAGGTCATCCGGTTTTCCTCCCACCTGAAAAATCAAACACTTTCGATCTCAGGCTGTGCTCCGTAGTCATATATGAGTCGATGTGGCCGGCTGCCGTAGGCGCCTTTACGTGCCAGCGACTCGACCACGTTGTAGCCGCGTCCTTCGCAATTCAGCATCCCAGCTGCGAGTAAGGATGATTAGCCTCCCCAATTATTATTATTATTATTATTATTATAATGGAAAGTTGTGTATCACATCGAGTATCAAATTATAAATACAATGATCTGTTTTTGATCTTGTCAGTCATAAGAATGTGGCATCATACATGTTTAATTGGCAACTCTTTTCATTCCACACATTGGGTGCATTTTGGCAAGAGTTTTGAACAGTTTTGCTTATATTTTGGGGACTCGAGTCGTATTAGCCTTAATTCGACTCGAGTCGAGTCATTTGTTCGCAGTGACTCGAGTCCAGTAGAATCATTTATCATCGGGACTCGTGTCAAGTCGAGTCGCCAAGAAATGTGACTCGAGTCCAAATCGATTCGAGTCGAGTCAGTGCAACCCTGTGGAATCGAAATACATGTACAGATTTTTATCAAATAGTCCCAAATAATACGTAATAATGTTTGGCAATTTGTCGGTACGTTTCCGTCGAATTTCAGTCGTCGTTAAAGGCGCACGTTGTACCCGGCGCTCGATGACTGTTATCCACCGATATCACAGTATTCGGTCCCTCCCCGAATCCTGATTATACCAGGATTTACAATAGCAGTGGCACACAGCTTTCCGAAAGAAGTAATTAATTGAATCCTATCAGAGCAGTGGCGTAACCAGCTTTTGGTGGAAAACAACGTCTTATATTTAGCCTTAAATACTTTGATGGGTTTGTGTGCCTGTGGTGTTTTTTTTTGTACTCCTCGAAATACACTGTATCAGAGTATACCGAGGCTATCTGTCTAAAATATATTTCTTTGAATTTTTGTTTTGGTCCAGAAAAAGAATCTCCAATTAATCGCAAGTCTAATAGAAAGTTGTGTATCACATCGAGTATCAAATTTTAAATGCAATGATCTGTTTTTGATCTTGTCAGTCATAAGAATGTGGCATCATACATGTTTAGCAACTCTTTTCATTCCACATAATGGGTCCATTTTGTCGAGAGTTTTGCAAAGTTTTGATTATATTTTGGGGACTCGAGTCTTATTAGCCTTAATTCGACTCGAGTCGAGTCATTCCGATGAGGGACTCAAGTCGAGTCATTTGCTCGCAGTGACTCGAGTCCAGTCGAGTCATTTACACATCGGGACTCGTGTCGAGTTGAGTCGCCAACAAATGTTGATTTGAGTCCACGTCGAGTCAAGTCGAGTCATTGCAACCCTGTGGAATTACAATACATGTACAGATTGTTATCAAATAGGCCCCAATTAATACGAACGCTTTATTTACTCAAATTACACAATTAACATGACACATCAAGTGGTAATATATACAAAGCGTAAAGGTATACTTAAACTGTATCACATCAATCCAAAGAATGATGCGGAAAACAAATATAGTTTTGCAGATATTAAATTATATATATATATTATAAATCCAAGTTATGAATACGATTCAAACTGCTGCAAACTGCTAACTGGCTGGAATGCTGACCTGAGATGTACAAATCAAATCAGTTAAAAGAGCCTAATATTTAGATCTTAACAAAATATTTTTCAAAGGCAAATCACAGTTATGATTTCTTTCTTCAAGGCGGGAAAAAAGGCGGCAACAAAGGCGGCAACAAAGGCGGCAACAAAGGCGGCAACAAAGGCGGCAACAAAGGCGGCAGTAAGCTCAAATCTAGAGGTAAAATCATAATAAACAAACAGTTGTATCAAATCTTTGTATCAAATCTTTGAATCAAATTGATTCTGGGGAGCACATTCCATACCTAATTATAACTTGCAGTGGAATCATAATGCCGATACTTATAAAATAGGCCCTAATTATTCCGAACGTTATACTTACTCAAACTACACAATTAACATGACATATCAAGTATTCGCCTTTTATTAACAGTATTACACAGTAAGTGACTGGTTTATTTACTTTTTAGGTACAAAATAAGTAAGATTAGTAAGCCTTTTTTAAACATGTTTGTGGGTTTTGGTTAACACTAACATTACCTTTACGAGTACACAATGTTGTCTATCAAAAGTCACAAAGGATTATATAGAACTTTGTGATCAATAACATTTTATCTGGAGGTTCCCTCCTACAGGAAAGGCATAAAAGGAAAAATCCAAAGGTGCGTACGGATTGAGAAACAGTTTACATGTATTATAGCGTCTATTGATCTAAAGTAGTACGACGTCTATATATTTAAAGTAGTATGACGTCTGCATTTCAGGCCTTTTGGCTAAAACATGTTTTCTTTTATCTAGGAGGCAAACAAAATGTGAAGCCCAAAGCTAGAACAGGATCTTCCACTTCAAGCAGTACGTATTTTCAGAATATAATTTTAGTTTGTGTGTATGAGAAAAAAATACTAATCCTGCAAATTCGTTTCTGCAAAGATTGTGGATTGGGAAGCGTTTGGTGTTAAAATATAATTAAACTTCTTAAGATTGTGTAGAGTGTCACTGACAACGAAGTAAGATAAAGATGTTTGGAAATTTGTCGGTACGTTTCCGTCGAATTTCAGTCGTCGTTAAAGGCGCACATTGTACCCGGCGCTCGATGACTGTTATCCACCGATATCACAGTATTCGGTCCCTCCCCGAATCCTGATTATACCAGGGTTTACAATAGCAGTGGTCCAGAAAAAGGATCTCAAATTAATCGAAAGTTTAATCGAAAGTTTAATGGCTAAATAATATTTGGGTGGCATGGGTGGCTTGTGTGTAAAGCGCTTGCCTCTCACCAATGTGGACCCGGGTTCGATTCCCGGCCCGGATCATATGTGAGTAGAGTTGTGCGTTGGTTCTTTCCTGTGCCACGAGGTTTTTTTCCAGGTCATCCGGTTTTCCTCCCACCTGAAAAATCAAACACTTTCGATCTCAGGCTGTGCTCCGTAGTCATATATGAGTCGATGTGGCCGGCTGCCGTAGGCGCCTTTACGTGCCAGCGACTCGACCACGTTGTAGCCGCGTCCTTCGCAATTCAGCATCCCAGCTGCGAGTAAGGATGATTAGCCTCCCCAATTATTATTATTATTATTATTATTATAATGGAAAGTTGTGTATCACATCGAGTATCAAATTATAAATACAATGATCTGTTTTTGATCTTGTCAGTCATAAGAATGTGGCATCATACATGTTTAATTGGCAACTCTTTTCATTCCACACATTGGGTGCATTTTGGCAAGAGTTTTGAACAGTTTTGCTTATATTTTGGGGACTCGAGTCGTATTAGCCTTAATTCGACTCGAGTCGAGTCATTTGTTCGCAGTGACTCGAGTCCAGTAGAGTCATTTATCATCGGGACTCGTGTCAAGTCGAGTCGCCAAGAAATGTGACTCGAGTCCAAATCGATTCGAGTCGAGTCAGTGCAACCCTGTGGAATCGAAATACATGTACAGATTTTTATCAAATAGTCCCAAATAATACGTAATAATGTTTGGCAATTTGTCGGTACGTTTCCGTCGAATTTCAGTCGTCGTTAAAGGCGCACGTTGTACCCGGCGCTCGATGACTGTTATCCACCGATATCACAGTATTCGGTCCCTCCCCGAATCCTGATTATACCAGGATTTACAATAGCAGTGGCACACAGCTTTCCGAAAGAAGTAATTAATTGAATCCTATCAGAGCAGTGGCGTAACCAGCTTTTGGTGGAAAACAACGTCTTATATTTAGCCTTAAATACTTTGATGGGTTTGTGTGCCTGTGGTGTGTTTTTTGTACTCCTCGAAATACACTGTATCAGAGTATACCGAGGCTATCTGTCTAAAATATATTTCTTTGAATTTTTGTTTTGGTCCAGAAAAAGAATCTCCAATTAATCGCAAGTCTAATAGAAAGTTGTGTATCACATCGAGTATCAAATTTTAAATGCAATGATCTGTTTTTGATCTTGTCAGTCATAAGAATGTGGCATCATACATGTTTAGCAACTCTTTTCATTCCACATAATGGGTCCATTTTGTCGAGAGTTTTGCAAAGTTTTGATTATATTTTGGGGACTCGAGTCTTATTAGCCTTAATTCGACTCGAGTCGAGTCATTCCGATGAGGGACTCAAGTCGAGTCATTTGCTCGCAGTGACTCGAGTCCAGTCGAGTCATTTACACATCGGGACTCGTGTCGAGTTGAGTCGCCAAAAAATGTTGATTTGAGTTTACGTCGAGTCAAGTCGAGTCATTGCAACCCTGTGGAATTACAATACATGTACAGATTGTTATCAAATAGGCCCCAATTAATACGAACGCTTTATTTACTCAAATTACACAATTAACATGACACATCAAGTGGTAATATATACAAAGCGTAAAAGTATACTTAAACTGTATCACATCAATCCAAAGAATGATGCGGAAAACAAATATAGTTTTGCAGATATTAAATTATATATATATATTATAAATCCAAGTTATGAATACGATTCAAACTGCTGCAAACTGCTAACTGGCTGGAATGCTGACCTGAGATGTACAAATCAAATCAGTTAAAAGAGCCTAATATTTAGATCTTAACAAAATATTTTTCAAAGGCAAATCACAGTTATGATTTCTTTCTTCAAGGCGGCAACAAAGGCGGCAACAAAGGCGGCAACAAAGGCGGCAACAAAGGCGGCAACAAAGGCGGCAACAAAGGCGGCAGTAAGCTCAAATCTAGAGGTAAAATCATAATAAACAAACAGTTGTATCAAATCTTTGTATCAAATCTTTGAATCAAATTGATTCTGGGGAGCACATACCATACCTAATTATAACTTGCAGTGGAATCATAATGCCGATACTTATAAAATAGGCCCTAATTATTCCGAACGTTATACTTACTCAAACTACACAATTAACATGACATATCAAGTATTCGCCTTTTATTAACAGTATTACACAGTAAGTGACTGGTTTATTTACTTTTTAGGTACAAAATAAGTAAGATTAGTAAGCCTTTTTTAAACATGTTTGTGGGTTTTGGTTAACACTAACATTACCTTTACGAGTACACAATGTTGTCTATCAAAAGTCACAAAGGATTATATAGAACTTTGAGATCAATAACATTTTATCTGGAGGTTCCCTCCTACAGGAAAGGCATAAAAGGAAAAATCCAAAGGTGCGTACGGATTGAGAAACAGTTTACATGTATTATAGCGTCTATTGATCTAAAGTAGTACGACGTCTATAGATTTAAAGTAGTATGACGTCTGCATTTCAGGCCTTTTGGCTAAAACATGTTTTCTTTTATCTAGGAGGCAAACAAAATGTGAAGCCCAAAGCTAGAACAGGATCTTCCACTTCAAGCAGTACGTATTTTCAGAATATAATTTTAGTTTGTGTGTATGAGAAAAAAATACTAATCCTGCAAATTCGTTTCTGCAAAGATTGTGGATTGGGAAGCGTTTGGTGTTAAAATATAATTCAACTTCTTAAGATTGTGTAGAGTGTCACTGACAACGAAGTAAGATAAAGATGTTTGGAAATTTGTCGGTACGTTTCCGTCGAATTTCAGTCGTCGTTAAAGGCGCACATTGTACCCGGCGCTCGATGACTGTTATCCACCGATATCACAGTATTCGGTCCCTCCCCGAATCCTGATTATACCAGGGTTTACAATAGCAGTGGTCCAGAAAAAGGATCTCAAATTAATCGAAAGTTTAATCGAAAGTTTAATGGCTAAATAATATTTGGGTGGCATGGGTGGCTTGTGTGTAAAGCGCTTGCCTCTCACCAATGTGGACCCGGGTTCGATTCCCGGCCCGGATCATATGTGAGTAGAGTTGTGCGTTGGTTCTTTCCTGTGCCACGAGGTTTTTTTCCAGGTCATCCGGTTTTCCTCCCACCTGAAAAATCAAACACTTTCGATCTCAGGCTGTGCTCCGTAGTCATATATGAGTCGATGTGGCCGGCTGCCGTAGGCGCCTTTACGTGCCAGCGACTCGACCACGTTGTAGCCGCGTCCTTCGCAATTCAGCATCCCAGCTGCGAGTAAGGATGATTAGCCTCCCCAATTATTATTATTATTATTATTATTATAATGGAAAGTTGTGTATCACATCGAGTATCAAATTATAAATACAATGATCTGTTTTTGATCTTGTCAGTCATAAGAATGTGGCATCATACATGTTTAATTGGCAACTCTTTTCATTCCACACATTGGGTGCATTTTGGCAAGAGTTTTGAACAGTTTTGCTTATATTTTGGGGACTCGAGTCGTATTAGCCTTAATTCGACTCGAGTCGAGTCATTTGTTCGCAGTGACTCGAGTCCAGTAGAGTCATTTATCATCGGGACTCGTGTCAAGTCGAGTCGCCAAGAAATGTGACTCGAGTCCAAATCGATTCGAGTCGAGTCAGTGCAACCCTGTGGAATCGAAATACATGTACAGAATTTTATCAAATAGTCCCAAATAATACGTAATAATGTTTGGCAATTTGTCGGTACGTTTCCGTCGAATTTCAGTCGTCGTTAAAGGCGCACGTTGTACCCGGCGCTCGATGACTGTTATCCACCGATATCACAGTATTCGGTCCCTCCCCGAATCCTGATTATACCAGGATTTACAATAGCAGTGGCACACAGCTTTCCGAAAGAAGTAATTAATTGAATCCTATCAGAGCAGTGGCGTAACCAGCTTTTGGTGGAAAACAACGTCTTATATTTAGCCTTAAATACTTTGATGGGTTTGTGTGCCTGTGGTGTGTTTTTTGTACTCCTCGAAATACACTGTATCAGAGTATACCGAGGCTATCTGTCTAAAATATATTTCTTTGAATTTTTGTTTTGGTCCAGAAAAAGAATCTCCAATTAATCGCAAGTCTAATAGAAAGTTGTGTATCACATCGAGTATCAAATTTTAAATGCAATGATCTGTTTTTGATCTTGTCAGTCATAAGAATGTGGCATCATACATGTTTAGCAACTCTTTTCATTCCACATAATGGGTCCATTTTGTCGAGAGTTTTGCAAAGTTTTGATTATATTTTGGGGACTCGAGTCTTATTAGCCTTAATTCGACTCGAGTCAAGTCATTCCGATGAGGGACTCAAGTCGAGTCATTTGCTCGCAGTGACTCGAGTCCAGTCGAGTCATTTACACATCGGGACTCGTGTCGAGTTGAGTCGCCAAAAAATGTTGATTTGAGTTTACGTCGAGTCAAGTCGAGTCATTGCAACCCTGTGGAATTACAATACATGTACAGATTGTTATCAAATAGGCCCCAATTAATACGAACGCTTTATTTACTCAAATTACACAATTAACATGACACATCAAGTGGTAATATATACAAAGCGTAAAAGTATACTTAAACTGTATCACATCAATCGAAAGAATGATGCGGAAAACAAATATAGTTTTGCAGATATTAAATTATATATATATATTATAAATCCAAGTTATGAATACGATTCAAACTGCTGCAAACTGCTAACTGGCTGGAATGCTGACCTGAGATGTACAAATCAAATCAGTTAAAAGAGCCTAATATTTAGATCTTAACAAAATATTTTTCAAAGGCAAATCACAGTTATGATTTCTTTCTTCAAGGCGGCAACAAAGGCGGCAACAAAGGCGGCAACAAAGGCGGCAACAAAGGCGGCAACAAAGGCGGCAACAAAGGCGGCAACAAAGGCGGCAGTAAGCTCAAATCTAGAGGTAAAATCATAATAAACAAACAGTTGTATCAAATCTTTGTATCAAATCTTTGAATCAAATTGATTCTGGGGAGCACATACCATACCTAATTATAACTTGCAGTGGAATCATAATGCCGATACTTATAAAATAGGCCCTAATTATTCCGAACGTTATACTTACTCAAACTACACAATTAACATGACATATCAAGTATTCGCCTTTTATTAACAGTATTACACAGTAAGTGACTGGTTTATTTACTTTTTAGGTACAAAATAAGTAAGATTAGTAAGCCTTTTTTAAACATGTTTGTGGGTTTTGGTTAACACTAACATTACCTTTACGAGTACACAATGTTGTCTATCAAAAGTCACAAAGGATTATATAGAACTTTGAGATCAATAACATTTTATCTGGAGGTTCCCTCCTACAGGAAAGGCATAAAAGGAAAAATCCAAAGGTGCGTACGGATTGAGAAACAGTTTACATGTATTATAGCGTCTATTGATCTAAAGTAGTACGACGTCTATAGATTTAAAGTAGTATGACGTCTGCATTTCAGGCCTTTTGGCTAAAACATGTTTTCTTTTATCTAGGAGGCAAACAAAATGTGAAGCCCAAAGCTAGAACAGGATCTTCCACTTCAAGCAGTACGTATTTTCAGAATATAATTTTAGTTTGTGTGTATGAGAAAAAAATACTAATCCTGCAAATTCGTTTCTGCAAAGATTGTGGATTGGGAAGCGTTTGGTGTTAAAATATAATTCAACTTCTTAAGATTGTGTAGAGTGTCACTGACAACGAAGTAAGATAAAGATGTTTGGAAATTTGTCGGTACGTTTCCGTCGAATTTCAGTCGTCGTTAAAGGCGCACATTGTACCCGGCGCTCGATGACTGTTATCCACCGATATCACAGTATTCGGTCCCTCCCCGAATCCTGATTATACCAGGGTTTACAATAGCAGTGGTCCAGAAAAAGGATCTCAAATTAATCGAAAGTTTAATCGAAAGTTTAATGGCTAAATAATATTTGGGTGGCATGGGTGGCTTGTGTGTAAAGCGCTTGCCTCTCACCAATGTGGACCCGGGTTCGATTCCCGGCCCGGACCATATGTGAGTAGAGTTGTGCGTTGGTTCTTTCCTGTGCCACGAGGGTTTTTTCCAGGTCATCCGGTTTTCCTCCCACCTGAAAAATCAAACACTTTCGATCTCAGGCTGTGCTCCGTAGTCATATATGAGTCGATGTGGCCGGCTGCCGTAGGCGCCTTTACGTGCCAGCGACTCGACCACGTTGTAGCCGCGTCCTTCGCAATTCAGCATCCCAGCTGCGAGTAAGGATGATTAGCCTCCCCAATTATTATTATTATTATTATTATTATAATGGAAAGTTGTGTATCACATCGAGTATCAAATTATAAATACAATGATCTGTTTTTGATCTTGTCAGTCATAAGAATGTGGCATCATACATGTTTAATTGGCAACTCTTTTCATTCCACACATTGGGTGCATTTTGGCAAGAGTTTTGAACAGTTTTGCTTATATTTTGGGGACTCGAGTCGTATTAGCCTTAATTCGACTCGAGTCGAGTCATTTGTTCGCAGTGACTCGAGTCCAGTAGAATCATTTATCATCGGGACTCGTGTCAAGTCGAGTCGCCAAGAAATGTGACTCGAGTCCAAATCGATTCGAGTCGAGTCAGTGCAACCCTGTGGAATCGAAATACATGTACAGATTTTTATCAAATAGTCCCAAATAATACGTAATAATGTTTGGCAATTTGTCGGTACGTTTCCGTCGAATTTCAGTCGTCGTTAAAGGCGCACGTTGTACCCGGCGCTCGATGACTGTTATCCACCGATATCACAGTATTCGGTCCCTCCCCGAATCCTGATTATACCAGGATTTACAATAGCAGTGGCACACAGCTTTCCGAAAGAAGTAATTAATTGAATCCTATCAGAGCAGTGGCGTAACCAGCTTTTGGTGGAAAACAACGTCTTATATTTAGCCTTAAATACTTTGATGGGTTTGTGTGCCTGTGGTGTTTTTTTTTGTACTCCTCGAAATACACTGTATCAGAGTATACCGAGGCTATCTGTCTAAAATATATTTCTTTGAATTTTTGTTTTGGTCCAGAAAAAGAATCTCCAATTAATCGCAAGTCTAATAGAAAGTTGTGTATCACATCGAGTATCAAATTTTAAATGCAATGATCTGTTTTTGATCTTGTCAGTCATAAGAATGTGGCATCATACATGTTTAGCAACTCTTTTCATTCCACATAATGGGTCCATTTTGTCGAGAGTTTTGCAAAGTTTTGATTATATTTTGGGGACTCGAGTCTTATTAGCCTTAATTCGACTCGAGTCGAGTCATTCCGATGAGGGACTCAAGTCGAGTCATTTGCTCGCAGTGACTCGAGTCCAGTCGAGTCATTTACACATCGGGACTCGTGTCGAGTTGAGTCGCCAACAAATGTTGATTTGAGTCCACGTCGAGTCAAGTCGAGTCATTGCAACCCTGTGGAATTACAATACATGTACAGATTGTTATCAAATAGGCCCCAATTAATACGAACGCTTTATTTACTCAAATTACACAATTAACATGACACATCAAGTGGTAATATATACAAAGCGTAAAGGTATACTTAAACTGTATCACATCAATCCAAAGAATGATGCGGAAAACAAATATAGTTTTGCAGATATTAAATTATATATATATATTATAAATCCAAGTTATGAATACGATTCAAACTGCTGCAAACTGCTAACTGGCTGGAATGCTGACCTGAGATGTACAAATCAAATCAGTTAAAAGAGCCTAATATTTAGATCTTAACAAAATATTTTTCAAAGGCAAATCACAGTTATGATTTCTTTCTTCAAGGCGGGAAAAAAGGCGGCAACAAAGGCGGCAACAAAGGCGGCAACAAAGGCGGCAACAAAGGCGGCAACAAAGGCGGCAACAAAGGCGGCAGTAAGCTCAAATCTAGAGGTAAAATCATAATAAACAAACAGTTGTATCAAATCTTTGTATCAAATCTTTGAATCAAATTGATTCTGGGGAGCACATTCCATACCTAATTATAACTTGCAGTGGAATCATAATGCCGATACTTATAAAATAGGCCCTAATTATTCCGAACGTTATACTTACTCAAACTACACAATTAACATGACATATCAAGTATTCGCCTTTTATTAACAGTATTACACAGTAAGTGACTGGTTTATTTACTTTTTAGGTACAAAATAAGTAAGATTAGTAAGCCTTTTTTAAACATGTTTGTGGGTTTTGGTTAACACTAACATTACCTTTACGAGTACACAATGTTGTCTATCAAAAGTCACAAAGGATTATATAGAACTTTGTGATCAATAACATTTTATCTGGAGGTTCCCTCCTACAGGAAAGGCATAAAAGGAAAAATCCAAAGGTGCGTACGGATTGAGAAACAGTTTACATGTATTATAGCGTCTATTGATCTAAAGTAGTACGACGTCTATAGATTTAAAGTAGTATGACGTCTGCATTTCAGGCCTTTTGGCTAAAACATGTTTTCTTTTATCTAGGAGGCAAACAAAATGTGAAGCCCAAAGCTAGAACAGGATCTTCCACTTCAAGCAGTACGTATTTTCAGAATATAATTTTAGTTTGTGTGTATGAGAAAAAAATACTAATCCTGCAAATTCGTTTCTGCAAAGATTGTGGATTGGGAAGCGTTTGGTGTTAAAATATAATTAAACTTCTTAAGATTGTGTAGAGTGTCACTGACAACGAAGTAAGATAAAGATGTTTGGAAATTTGTCGGTACGTTTCCGTCGAATTTCAGTCGTCGTTAAAGGCGCACATTGTACCCGGCGCTCGATGACTGTTATCCACCGATATCACAGTATTCGGTCCCTCCCCGAATCCTGATTATACCAGGGTTTACAATAGCAGTGGTCCAGAAAAAGGATCTCAAATTAATCGAAAGTTTAATCGAAAGTTTAATGGCTAAATAATATTTGGGTGGCATGGGTGGCTTGTGTGTAAAGCGCTTGCCTCTCACCAATGTGGACCCGGGTTCGATTCCCGGCCCGGATCATATGTGAGTAGAGTTGTGCGTTGGTTCTTTCCTGTGCCACGAGGTTTTTTTCCAGGTCATCCGGTTTTCCTCCCACCTGAAAAATCAAACACTTTCGATCTCAGGCTGTGCTCCGTAGTCATATATGAGTCGATGTGGCCGGCTGCCGTAGGCGCCTTTACGTGCCAGCGACTCGACCACGTTGTAGCCGCGTCCTTCGCAATTCAGCATCCCAGCTGCGAGTAAGGATGATTAGCCTCCCCAATTATTATTATTATTATTATTATTATAATGGAAAGTTGTGTATCACATCGAGTATCAAATTATAAATACAATGATCTGTTTTTGATCTTGTCAGTCATAAGAATGTGGCATCATACATGTTTAATTGGCAACTCTTTTCATTCCACACATTGGGTGCATTTTGGCAAGAGTTTTGAACAGTTTTGCTTATATTTTGGGGACTCGAGTCGTATTAGCCTTAATTCGACTCGAGTCGAGTCATTTGTTCGCAGTGACTCGAGTCCAGTAGAGTCATTTATCATCGGGACTCGTGTCAAGTCGAGTCGCCAAGAAATGTGACTCGAGTCCAAATCGATTCGAGTCGAGTCAGTGCAACCCTGTGGAATCGAAATACATGTACAGAATTTTATCAAATAGTCCCAAATAATACGTAATAATGTTTGGCAATTTGTCGGTACGTTTCCGTCGAATTTCAGTCGTCGTTAAAGGCGCACGTTGTACCCGGCGCTCGATGACTGTTATCCACCGATATCACAGTATTCGGTCCCTCCCCGAATCCTGATTATACCAGGATTTACAATAGCAGTGGCACACAGCTTTCCGAAAGAAGTAATTAATTGAATCCTATCAGAGCAGTGGCGTAACCAGCTTTTGGTGGAAAACAACGTCTTATATTTAGCCTTAAATACTTTGATGGGTTTGTGTGCCTGTGGTGTGTTTTTTGTACTCCTCGAAATACACTGTATCAGAGTATACCGAGGCTATCTGTCTAAAATATATTTCTTTGAATTTTTGTTTTGGTCCAGAAAAAGAATCTCCAATTAATCGCAAGTCTAATAGAAAGTTGTGTATCACATCGAGTATCAAATTTTAAATGCAATGATCTGTTTTTGATCTTGTCAGTCATAAGAATGTGGCATCATACATGTTTAGCAACTCTTTTCATTCCACATAATGGGTCCATTTTGTCGAGAGTTTTGCAAAGTTTTGATTATATTTTGGGGACTCGAGTCTTATTAGCCTTAATTCGACTCGAGTCGAGTCATTCCGATGAGGGACTCAAGTCGAGTCATTTGCTCGCAGTGACTCGAGTCCAGTCGAGTCATTTACACATCGGGACTCGTGTCGAGTTGAGTCGCCAAAAAATGTTGATTTGAGTTTACGTCGAGTCAAGTCGAGTCATTGCAACCCTGTGGAATTACAATACATGTACAGATTGTTATCAAATAGGCCCCAATTAATACGAACGCTTTATTTACTCAAATTACACAATTAACATGACACATCAAGTGGTAATATATACAAAGCGTAAAAGTATACTTAAACTGTATCACATCAATCCAAAGAATGATGCGGAAAACAAATATAGTTTTGCAGATATTAAATTATATATATATATTATAAATCCAAGTTATGAATACGATTCAAACTGCTGCAAACTGCTAACTGGCTGGAATGCTGACCTGAGATGTACAAATCAAATCAGTTAAAAGAGCCTAATATTTAGATCTTAACAAAATATTTTTCAAAGGCAAATCACAGTTATGATTTCTTTCTTCAAGGCGGCAACAAAGGCGGCAACAAAGGCGGCAACAAAGGCGGCAACAAAGGCGGCAACAAAGGCGGCAACAAAGGCGGCAGTAAGCTCAAATCTAGAGGTAAAATCATAATAAACAAACAGTTGTATCAAATCTTTGTATCAAATCTTTGAATCAAATTGATTCTGGGGAGCACATACCATACCTAATTATAACTTGCAGTGGAATCATAATGCCGATACTTATAAAATAGGCCCTAATTATTCCGAACGTTATACTTACTCAAACTACACAATTAACATGACATATCAAGTATTCGCCTTTTATTAACAGTATTACACAGTAAGTGACTGGTTTATTTACTTTTTAGGTACAAAATAAGTAAGATTAGTAAGCCTTTTTTAAACATGTTTGTGGGTTTTGGTTAACACTAACATTACCTTTACGAGTACACAATGTTGTCTATCAAAAGTCACAAAGGATTATATAGAACTTTGAGATCAATAACATTTTATCTGGAGGTTCCCTCCTACAGGAAAGGCATAAAAGGAAAAATCCAAAGGTGCGTACGGATTGAGAAACAGTTTACATGTATTATAGCGTCTATTGATCTAAAGTAGTACGACGTCTATAGATTTAAAGTAGTATGACGTCTGCATTTCAGGCCTTTTGGCTAAAACATGTTTTCTTTTATCTAGGAGGCAAACAAAATGTGAAGCCCAAAGCTAGAACAGGATCTTCCACTTCAAGCAGTACGTATTTTCAGAATATAATTTTAGTTTGTGTGTATGAGAAAAAAATACTAATCCTGCAAATTCGTTTCTGCAAAGATTGTGGATTGGGAAGCGTTTGGTGTTAAAATATAATTCAACTTCTTAAGATTGTGTAGAGTGTCACTGACAACGAAGTAAGATAAAGATGTTTGGAAATTTGTCGGTACGTTTCCGTCGAATTTCAGTCGTCGTTAAAGGCGCACATTGTACCCGGCGCTCGATGACTGTTATCCACCGATATCACAGTATTCGGTCCCTCCCCGAATCCTGATTATACCAGGGTTTACAATAGCAGTGGTCCAGAAAAAGGATCTCAAATTAATCGAAAGTTTAATCGAAAGTTTAATGGCTAAATAATATTTGGGTGGCATGGGTGGCTTGTGTGTAAAGCGCTTGCCTCTCACCAATGTGGACCCGGGTTCGATTCCCGGCCCGGACCATATGTGAGTAGAGTTGTGCGTTGGTTCTTTCCTGTGCCACGAGGGTTTTTTCCAGGTCATCCGGTTTTCCTCCCACCTGAAAAATCAAACACTTTCGATCTCAGGCTGTGCTCCGTAGTCATATATGAGTCGATGTGGCCGGCTGCCGTAGGCGCCTTTACGTGCCAGCGACTCGACCACGTTGTAGCCGCGTCCTTCGCAATTCAGCATCCCAGCTGCGAGTAAGGATGATTAGCCTCCCCAATTATTATTATTATTATTATTATTATAATGGAAAGTTGTGTATCACATCGAGTATCAAATTATAAATACAATGATCTGTTTTTGATCTTGTCAGTCATAAGAATGTGGCATCATACATGTTTAATTGGCAACTCTTTTCATTCCACACATTGGGTGCATTTTGGCAAGAGTTTTGAACAGTTTTGCTTATATTTTGGGGACTCGAGTCGTATTAGCCTTAATTCGACTCGAGTCGAGTCATTTGTTCGCAGTGACTCGAGTCCAGTAGAATCATTTATCATCGGGACTCGTGTCAAGTCGAGTCGCCAAGAAATGTGACTCGAGTCCAAATCGATTCGAGTCGAGTCAGTGCAACCCTGTGGAATCGAAATACATGTACAGATTTTTATCAAATAGTCCCAAATAATACGTAATAATGTTTGGCAATTTGTCGGTACGTTTCCGTCGAATTTCAGTCGTCGTTAAAGGCGCACGTTGTACCCGGCGCTCGATGACTGTTATCCACCGATATCACAGTATTCGGTCCCTCCCCGAATCCTGATTATACCAGGATTTACAATAGCAGTGGCACACAGCTTTCCGAAAGAAGTAATTAATTGAATCCTATCAGAGCAGTGGCGTAACCAGCTTTTGGTGGAAAACAACGTCTTATATTTAGCCTTAAATACTTTGATGGGTTTGTGTGCCTGTGGTGTTTTTTTTTGTACTCCTCGAAATACACTGTATCAGAGTATACCGAGGCTATCTGTCTAAAATATATTTCTTTGAATTTTTGTTTTGGTCCAGAAAAAGAATCTCCAATTAATCGCAAGTCTAATAGAAAGTTGTGTATCACATCGAGTATCAAATTTTAAATGCAATGATCTGTTTTTGATCTTGTCAGTCATAAGAATGTGGCATCATACATGTTTAGCAACTCTTTTCATTCCACATAATGGGTCCATTTTGTCGAGAGTTTTGCAAAGTTTTGATTATATTTTGGGGACTCGAGTCTTATTAGCCTTAATTCGACTCGAGTCGAGTCATTCCGATGAGGGACTCAAGTCGAGTCATTTGCTCGCAGTGACTCGAGTCCAGTCGAGTCATTTACACATCGGGACTCGTGTCGAGTTGAGTCGCCAACAAATGTTGATTTGAGTCCACGTCGAGTCAAGTCGAGTCATTGCAACCCTGTGGAATTACAATACATGTACAGATTGTTATCAAATAGGCCCCAATTAATACGAACGCTTTATTTACTCAAATTACACAATTAACATGACACATCAAGTGGTAATATATACAAAGCGTAAAGGTATACTTAAACTGTATCACATCAATCCAAAGAATGATGCGGAAAACAAATATAGTTTTGCAGATATTAAATTATATATATATATTATAAATCCAAGTTATGAATACGATTCAAACTGCTGCAAACTGCTAACTGGCTGGAATGCTGACCTGAGATGTACAAATCAAATCAGTTAAAAGAGCCTAATATTTAGATCTTAACAAAATATTTTTCAAAGGCAAATCACAGTTATGATTTCTTTCTTCAAGGCGGGAAAAAAGGCGGCAACAAAGGCGGCAACAAAGGCGGCAACAAAGGCGGCAACAAAGGCGGCAACAAAGGCGGCAACAAAGGCGGCAGTAAGCTCAAATCTAGAGGTAAAATCATAATAAACAAACAGTTGTATCAAATCTTTGTATCAAATCTTTGAATCAAATTGATTCTGGGGAGCACATTCCATACCTAATTATAACTTGCAGTGGAATCATAATGCCGATACTTATAAAATAGGCCCTAATTATTCCGAACGTTATACTTACTCAAACTACACAATTAACATGACATATCAAGTATTCGCCTTTTATTAACAGTATTACACAGTAAGTGACTGGTTTATTTACTTTTTAGGTACAAAATAAGTAAGATTAGTAAGCCTTTTTTAAACATGTTTGTGGGTTTTGGTTAACACTAACATTACCTTTACGAGTACACAATGTTGTCTATCAAAAGTCACAAAGGATTATATAGAACTTTGTGATCAATAACATTTTATCTGGAGGTTCCCTCCTACAGGAAAGGCATAAAAGGAAAAATCCAAAGGTGCGTACGGATTGAGAAACAGTTTACATGTATTATAGCGTCTATTGATCTAAAGTAGTACGACGTCTATAGATTTAAAGTAGTATGACGTCTGCATTTCAGGCCTTTTGGCTAAAACATGTTTTCTTTTATCTAGGAGGCAAACAAAATGTGAAGCCCAAAGCTAGAACAGGATCTTCCACTTCAAGCAGTACGTATTTTCAGAATATAATTTTAGTTTGTGTGTATGAGAAAAAAATACTAATCCTGCAAATTCGTTTCTGCAAAGATTGTGGATTGGGAAGCGTTTGGTGTTAAAATATAATTAAACTTCTTAAGATTGTGTAGAGTGTCACTGACAACGAAGTAAGATAAAGATGTTTGGAAATTTGTCGGTACGTTTCCGTCGAATTTCAGTCGTCGTTAAAGGCGCACATTGTACCCGGCGCTCGATGACTGTTATCCACCGATATCACAGTATTCGGTCCCTCCCCGAATCCTGATTATACCAGGGTTTACAATAGCAGTGGTCCAGAAAAAGGATCTCAAATTAATCGAAAGTTTAATCGAAAGTTTAATGGCTAAATAATATTTGGGTGGCATGGGTGGCTTGTGTGTAAAGCGCTTGCCTCTCACCAATGTGGACCCGGGTTCGATTCCCGGCCCGGATCATATGTGAGTAGAGTTGTGCGTTGGTTCTTTCCTGTGCCACGAGGTTTTTTTCCAGGTCATCCGGTTTTCCTCCCACCTGAAAAATCAAACACTTTCGATCTCAGGCTGTGCTCCGTAGTCATATATGAGTCGATGTGGCCGGCTGCCGTAGGCGCCTTTACGTGCCAGCGACTCGACCACGTTGTAGCCGCGTCCTTCGCAATTCAGCATCCCAGCTGCGAGTAAGGATGATTAGCCTCCCCAATTATTATTATTATTATTATTATTATAATGGAAAGTTGTGTATCACATCGAGTATCAAATTATAAATACAATGATCTGTTTTTGATCTTGTCAGTCATAAGAATGTGGCATCATACATGTTTAATTGGCAACTCTTTTCATTCCACACATTGGGTGCATTTTGGCAAGAGTTTTGAACAGTTTTGCTTATATTTTGGGGACTCGAGTCGTATTAGCCTTAATTCGACTCGAGTCGAGTCATTTGTTCGCAGTGACTCGAGTCCAGTAGAGTCATTTATCATCGGGACTCGTGTCAAGTCGAGTCGCCAAGAAATGTGACTCGAGTCCAAATCGATTCGAGTCGAGTCAGTGCAACCCTGTGGAATCGAAATACATGTACAGAATTTTATCAAATAGTCCCAAATAATACGTAATAATGTTTGGCAATTTGTCGGTACGTTTCCGTCGAATTTCAGTCGTCGTTAAAGGCGCACGTTGTACCCGGCGCTCGATGACTGTTATCCACCGATATCACAGTATTCGGTCCCTCCCCGAATCCTGATTATACCAGGATTTACAATAGCAGTGGCACACAGCTTTCCGAAAGAAGTAATTAATTGAATCCTATCAGAGCAGTGGCGTAACCAGCTTTTGGTGGAAAACAACGTCTTATATTTAGCCTTAAATACTTTGATGGGTTTGTGTGCCTGTGGTGTGTTTTTTGTACTCCTCGAAATACACTGTATCAGAGTATACCGAGGCTATCTGTCTAAAATATATTTCTTTGAATTTTTGTTTTGGTCCAGAAAAAGAATCTCCAATTAATCGCAAGTCTAATAGAAAGTTGTGTATCACATCGAGTATCAAATTTTAAATGCAATGATCTGTTTTTGATCTTGTCAGTCATAAGAATGTGGCATCATACATGTTTAGCAACTCTTTTCATTCCACATAATGGGTCCATTTTGTCGAGAGTTTTGCAAAGTTTTGATTATATTTTGGGGACTCGAGTCTTATTAGCCTTAATTCGACTCGAGTCGAGTCATTCCGATGAGGGACTCAAGTCGAGTCATTTGCTCGCAGTGACTCGAGTCCAGTCGAGTCATTTACACATCGGGACTCGTGTCGAGTTGAGTCGCCAAAAAATGTTGATTTGAGTTTACGTCGAGTCAAGTCGAGTCATTGCAACCCTGTGGAATTACAATACATGTACAGATTGTTATCAAATAGGCCCCAATTAATACGAACGCTTTATTTACTCAAATTACACAATTAACATGACACATCAAGTGGTAATATATACAAAGCGTAAAAGTATACTTAAACTGTATCACATCAATCCAAAGAATGATGCGGAAAACAAATATAGTTTTGCAGATATTAAATTATATATATATATTATAAATCCAAGTTATGAATACGATTCAAACTGCTGCAAACTGCTAACTGGCTGGAATGCTGACCTGAGATGTACAAATCAAATCAGTTAAAAGAGCCTAATATTTAGATCTTAACAAAATATTTTTCAAAGGCAAATCACAGTTATGATTTCTTTCTTCAAGGCGGCAACAAAGGCGGCAACAAAGGCGGCAACAAAGGCGGCAACAAAGGCGGCAACAAAGGCGGCAACAAAGGCGGCAGTAAGCTCAAATCTAGAGGTAAAATCATAATAAACAAACAGTTGTATCAAATCTTTGTATCAAATCTTTGAATCAAATTGATTCTGGGGAGCACATACCATACCTAATTATAACTTGCAGTGGAATCATAATGCCGATACTTATAAAATAGGCCCTAATTATTCCGAACGTTATACTTACTCAAACTACACAATTAACATGACATATCAAGTATTCGCCTTTTATTAACAGTATTACACAGTAAGTGACTGGTTTATTTACTTTTTAGGTACAAAATAAGTAAGATTAGTAAGCCTTTTTTAAACATGTTTGTGGGTTTTGGTTAACACTAACATTACCTTTACGAGTACACAATGTTGTCTATCAAAAGTCACAAAGGATTATATAGAACTTTGAGATCAATAACATTTTATCTGGAGGTTCCCTCCTACAGGAAAGGCATAAAAGGAAAAATCCAAAGGTGCGTACGGATTGAGAAACAGTTTACATGTATTATAGCGTCTATTGATCTAAAGTAGTACGACGTCTATAGATTTAAAGTAGTATGACGTCTGCATTTCAGGCCTTTTGGCTAAAACATGTTTTCTTTTATCTAGGAGGCAAACAAAATGTGAAGCCCAAAGCTAGAACAGGATCTTCCACTTCAAGCAGTACGTATTTTCAGAATATAATTTTAGTTTGTGTGTATGAGAAAAAAATACTAATCCTGCAAATTCGTTTCTGCAAAGATTGTGGATTGGGAAGCGTTTGGTGTTAAAATATAATTCAACTTCTTAAGATTGTGTAGAGTGTCACTGACAACGAAGTAAGATAAAGATGTTTGGAAATTTGTCGGTACGTTTCCGTCGAATTTCAGTCGTCGTTAAAGGCGCACATTGTACCCGGCGCTCGATGACTGTTATCCACCGATATCACAGTATTCGGTCCCTCCCCGAATCCTGATTATACCAGGGTTTACAATAGCAGTGGTCCAGAAAAAGGATCTCAAATTAATCGAAAGTTTAATCGAAAGTTTAATGGCTAAATAATATTTGGGTGGCATGGGTGGCTTGTGTGTAAAGCGCTTGCCTCTCACCAATGTGGACCCGGGTTCGATTCCCGGCCCGGACCATATGTGAGTAGAGTTGTGCGTTGGTTCTTTCCTGTGCCACGAGGGTTTTTTCCAGGTCATCCGGTTTTCCTCCCACCTGAAAAATCAAACACTTTCGATCTCAGGCTGTGCTCCGTAGTCATATATGAGTCGATGTGGCCGGCTGCCGTAGGCGCCTTTACGTGCCAGCGACTCGACCACGTTGTAGCCGCGTCCTTCGCAATTCAGCATCCCAGCTGCGAGTAAGGATGATTAGCCTCCCCAATTATTATTATTATTATTATTATTATAATGGAAAGTTGTGTATCACATCGAGTATCAAATTATAAATACAATGATCTGTTTTTGATCTTGTCAGTCATAAGAATGTGGCATCATACATGTTTAATTGGCAACTCTTTTCATTCCACACATTGGGTGCATTTTGGCAAGAGTTTTGAACAGTTTTGCTTATATTTTGGGGACTCGAGTCGTATTAGCCTTAATTCGACTCGAGTCGAGTCATTTGTTCGCAGTGACTCGAGTCCAGTAGAATCATTTATCATCGGGACTCGTGTCAAGTCGAGTCGCCAAGAAATGTGACTCGAGTCCAAATCGATTCGAGTCGAGTCAGTGCAACCCTGTGGAATCGAAATACATGTACAGATTTTTATCAAATAGTCCCAAATAATACGTAATAATGTTTGGCAATTTGTCGGTACGTTTCCGTCGAATTTCAGTCGTCGTTAAAGGCGCACGTTGTACCCGGCGCTCGATGACTGTTATCCACCGATATCACAGTATTCGGTCCCTCCCCGAATCCTGATTATACCAGGATTTACAATAGCAGTGGCACACAGCTTTCCGAAAGAAGTAATTAATTGAATCCTATCAGAGCAGTGGCGTAACCAGCTTTTGGTGGAAAACAACGTCTTATATTTAGCCTTAAATACTTTGATGGGTTTGTGTGCCTGTGGTGTTTTTTTTTGTACTCCTCGAAATACACTGTATCAGAGTATACCGAGGCTATCTGTCTAAAATATATTTCTTTGAATTTTTGTTTTGGTCCAGAAAAAGAATCTCCAATTAATCGCAAGTCTAATAGAAAGTTGTGTATCACATCGAGTATCAAATTTTAAATGCAATGATCTGTTTTTGATCTTGTCAGTCATAAGAATGTGGCATCATACATGTTTAGCAACTCTTTTCATTCCACATAATGGGTCCATTTTGTCGAGAGTTTTGCAAAGTTTTGATTATATTTTGGGGACTCGAGTCTTATTAGCCTTAATTCGACTCGAGTCGAGTCATTCCGATGAGGGACTCAAGTCGAGTCATTTGCTCGCAGTGACTCGAGTCCAGTCGAGTCATTTACACATCGGGACTCGTGTCGAGTTGAGTCGCCAAAAAATGTTGATTTGAGTCCACGTCGAGTCAAGTCGAGTCATTGCAACCCTGTGGAATTACAATACATGTACAGATTGTTATCAAATAGGCCCCAATTAATACGAACGCTTTATTTACTCAAATTACACAATTAACATGACACATCAAGTGGTAATATATACAAAGCGTAAAAGTATACTTAAACTGTATCACATCAATCCAAAGAATGATGCGGAAAACAAATATAGTTTTGCAGATATTAAATTATATATATATATTATAAATCCAAGTTATGAATACGATTCAAACTGCTGCAAACTGCTAACTGGCTGGAATGCTGACCTGAGATGTACAAATCAAATCAGTTAAAAGAGCCTAATATTTAGATCTTAACAAAATATTTTTCAAAGGCAAATCACAGTTATGATTTCTTTCTTCAAGGCGGCAACAAAGGCGGCAACAAAGGCGGCAACAAAGGCGGCAACAAAGGCGGCAACAAAGGCGGCAACAAAGGCGGCAGTAAGCTCAAATCTAGAGGTAAAATCATAATAAACAAACAGTTGTATCAAATCTTTGTATCAAATCTTTGAATCAAATTGATTCTGGGGAGCACATACCATACCTAATTATAACTTGCAGTGGAATCATAATGCCGATACTTATAAAATAGGCCCTAATTATTCCGAACGTTATACTTACTCAAACTACACAATTAACATGACATATCAAGTATTCGCCTTTTATTAACAGTATTACACAGTAAGTGACTGGTTTATTTACTTTTTAGGTACAAAATAAGTAAGATTAGTAAGCCTTTTTTAAACATGTTTGTGGGTTTTGGTTAACACTAACATTACCTTTACGAGTACACAATGTTGTCTATCAAAAGTCACAAAGGATTATATAGAACTTTGAGATCAATAACATTTTATCTGGAGGTTCCCTCCTACAGGAAAGGCATAAAAGGAAAAATCCAAAGGTGCGTACGGATTGAGAAACAGTTTACATGTATTATAGCGTCTATTGATCTAAAGTAGTACGACGTCTATAGATTTAAAGTAGTATGACGTCTGCATTTCAGGCCTTTTGGCTAAAACATGTTTTCTTTTATCTAGGAGGCAAACAAAATGTGAAGCCCAAAGCTAGAACAGGATCTTCCACTTCAAGCAGTACGTATTTTCAGAATATAATTTTAGTTTGTGTGTATGAGAAAAAAATACTAATCCTGCAAATTCGTTTCTGCAAAGATTGTGGATTGGGAAGCGTTTGGTGTTAAAATATAATTCAACTTCTTAAGATTGTGTAGAGTGTCACTGACAACGAAGTAAGATAAAGATGTTTGGAAATTTGTCGGTACGTTTCCGTCGAATTTCAGTCGTCGTTAAAGGCGCACATTGTACCCGGCGCTCGATGACTGTTATCCACCGATATCACAGTATTCGGTCCCTCCCCGAATCCTGATTATACCAGGGTTTACAATAGCAGTGGTCCAGAAAAAGGATCTCAAATTAATCGAAAGTTTAATCGAAAGTTTAATGGCTAAATAATATTTGGGTGGCATGGGTGGCTTGTGTGTAAAGCGCTTGCCTCTCACCAATGTGGACCCGGGTTCGATTCCCGGCCCGGATCATATGTGAGTAGAGTTGTGCGTTGGTTCTTTCCTGTGCCACGAGGTTTTTTTCCAGGTCATCCGGTTTTCCTCCCACCTGAAAAATCAAACACTTTCGATCTCAGGCTGTGCTCCGTAGTCATATATGAGTCGATGTGGCCGGCTGCCGTAGGCGCCTTTACGTGCCAGCGACTCGACCACGTTGTAGCCGCGTCCTTCGCAATTCAGCATCCCAGCTGCGAGTAAGGATGATTAGCCTCCCCAATTATTATTATTATTATTATTATTATAATGGAAAGTTGTGTATCACATCGAGTATCAAATTATAAATACAATGATCTGTTTTTGATCTTGTCAGTCATAAGAATGTGGCATCATACATGTTTAATTGGCAACTCTTTTCATTCCACACATTGGGTGCATTTTGGCAAGAGTTTTGAACAGTTTTGCTTATATTTTGGGGACTCGAGTCGTATTAGCCTTAATTCGACTCGAGTCGAGTCATTTGTTCGCAGTGACTCGAGTCCAGTAGAGTCATTTATCATCGGGACTCGTGTCAAGTCGAGTCGCCAAGAAATGTGACTCGAGTCCAAATCGATTCGAGTCGAGTCAGTGCAACCCTGTGGAATCGAAATACATGTACAGAATTTTATCAAATAGTCCCAAATAATACGTAATAATGTTTGGCAATTTGTCGGTACGTTTCCGTCGAATTTCAGTCGTCGTTAAAGGCGCACGTTGTACCCGGCGCTCGATGACTGTTATCCACCGATATCACAGTATTCGGTCCCTCCCCGAATCCTGATTATACCAGGATTTACAATAGCAGTGGCACACAGCTTTCCGAAAGAAGTAATTAATTGAATCCTATCAGAGCAGTGGCGTAACCAGCTTTTGGTGGAAAACAACGTCTTATATTTAGCCTTAAATACTTTGATGGGTTTGTGTGCCTGTGGTGTGTTTTTTGTACTCCTCGAAATACACTGTATCAGAGTATACCGAGGCTATCTGTCTAAAATATATTTCTTTGAATTTTTGTTTTGGTCCAGAAAAAGAATCTCCAATTAATCGCAAGTCTAATAGAAAGTTGTGTATCACATCGAGTATCAAATTTTAAATGCAATGATCTGTTTTTGATCTTGTCAGTCATAAGAATGTGGCATCATACATGTTTAGCAACTCTTTTCATTCCACATAATGGGTCCATTTTGTCGAGAGTTTTGCAAAGTTTTGATTATATTTTGGGGACTCGAGTCTTATTAGCCTTAATTCGACTCGAGTCGAGTCATTCCGATGAGGGACTCAAGTCGAGTCATTTGCTCGCAGTGACTCGAGTCCAGTCGAGTCATTTACACATCGGGACTCGTGTCGAGTTGAGTCGCCAAAAAATGTTGATTTGAGTTTACGTCGAGTCAAGTCGAGTCATTGCAACCCTGTGGAATTACAATACATGTACAGATTGTTATCAAATAGGCCCCAATTAATACGAACGCTTTATTTACTCAAATTACACAATTAACATGACACATCAAGTGGTAATATATACAAAGCGTAAAAGTATACTTAAACTGTATCACATCAATCCAAAGAATGATGCGGAAAACAAATATAGTTTTGCAGATATTAAATTATATATATATATTATAAATCCAAGTTATGAATACGATTCAAACTGCTGCAAACTGCTAACTGGCTGGAATGCTGACCTGAGATGTACAAATCAAATCAGTTAAAAGAGCCTAATATTTAGATCTTAACAAAATATTTTTCAAAGGCAAATCACAGTTATGATTTCTTTCTTCAAGGCGGCAACAAAGGCGGCAACAAAGGCGGCAACAAAGGCGGCAACAAAGGCGGCAACAAAGGCGGCAACAAAGGCGGCAGTAAGCTCAAATCTAGAGGTAAAATCATAATAAACAAACAGTTGTATCAAATCTTTGTATCAAATCTTTGAATCAAATTGATTCTGGGGAGCACATACCATACCTAATTATAACTTGCAGTGGAATCATAATGCCGATACTTATAAAATAGGCCCTAATTATTCCGAACGTTATACTTACTCAAACTACACAATTAACATGACATATCAAGTATTCGCCTTTTATTAACAGTATTACACAGTAAGTGACTGGTTTATTTACTTTTTAGGTACAAAATAAGTAAGATTAGTAAGCCTTTTTTAAACATGTTTGTGGGTTTTGGTTAACACTAACATTACCTTTACGAGTACACAATGTTGTCTATCAAAAGTCACAAAGGATTATATAGAACTTTGAGATCAATAACATTTTATCTGGAGGTTCCCTCCTACAGGAAAGGCATAAAAGGAAAAATCCAAAGGTGCGTACGGATTGAGAAACAGTTTACATGTATTATAGCGTCTATTGATCTAAAGTAGTACGACGTCTATAGATTTAAAGTAGTATGACGTCTGCATTTCAGGCCTTTTGGCTAAAACATGTTTTCTTTTATCTAGGAGGCAAACAAAATGTGAAGCCCAAAGCTAGAACAGGATCTTCCACTTCAAGCAGTACGTATTTTCAGAATATAATTTTAGTTTGTGTGTATGAGAAAAAAATACTAATCCTGCAAATTCGTTTCTGCAAAGATTGTGGATTGGGAAGCGTTTGGTGTTAAAATATAATTCAACTTCTTAAGATTGTGTAGAGTGTCACTGACAACGAAGTAAGATAAAGATGTTTGGAAATTTGTCGGTACGTTTCCGTCGAATTTCAGTCGTCGTTAAAGGCGCACATTGTACCCGGCGCTCGATGACTGTTATCCACCGATATCACAGTATTCGGTCCCTCCCCGAATCCTGATTATACCAGGGTTTACAATAGCAGTGGTCCAGAAAAAGGATCTCAAATTAATCGAAAGTTTAATCGAAAGTTTAATGGCTAAATAATATTTGGGTGGCATGGGTGGCTTGTGTGTAAAGCGCTTGCCTCTCACCAATGTGGACCCGGGTTCGATTCCCGGCCCGGACCATATGTGAGTAGAGTTGTGCGTTGGTTCTTTCCTGTGCCACGAGGGTTTTTTCCAGGTCATCCGGTTTTCCTCCCACCTGAAAAATCAAACACTTTCGATCTCAGGCTGTGCTCCGTAGTCATATATGAGTCGATGTGGCCGGCTGCCGTAGGCGCCTTTACGTGCCAGCGACTCGACCACGTTGTAGCCGCGTCCTTCGCAATTCAGCATCCCAGCTGCGAGTAAAGATGATTAGCCTCCCCAATTATTTTTATTATTATTATTATTATTATAATGGAAAGTTGTGTATCACATCGAGTATCAAATTATAAATACAATGATCTGTTTTTGATCTTGTCAGTCATAAGAATGTGGCATCATACATGTTTAATTGGCAACTCTTTTCATTCCACACATTGGGTGCATTTTGGCAAGAGTTTTGAACAGTTTTGCTTATATTTTGGGGACTCGAGTCGTATTAGCCTTAATTCGACTCGAGTCGAGTCATTTGTTCGCAGTGACTCGAGTCCAGTAGAGTCATTTATCATCGGGACTCGTGTCAAGTCGAGTCGCCAAGAAATGTGACTCGAGTCCAAATCGATTCGAGTCGAGTCAGTGCAACCCTGTGGAATCGAAATACATGTACAGAATTTTATCAAATAGTCCCAAATAATACGTAATAATGTTTGGCAATTTGTCGGTACGTTTCCGTCGAATTTCAGTCGTCGTTAAAGGCGCACGTTGTACCCGGCGCTCGATGACTGTTATCCACCGATATCACAGTATTCGGTCCCTCCCCGAATCCTGATTATACCAGGATTTACAATAGCAGTGGCACACAGCTTTCCGAAAGAAGTAATTAATTGAATCCTATCAGAGCAGTGGCGTAACCAGCTTTTGGTGGAAAACAACGTCTTATATTTAGCCTTAAATACTTTGATGGGTTTGTGTGCCTGTGGTGTGTTTTTTGTACTCCTCGAAATACACTGTATCAGAGTATACCGAGGCTATCTGTCTAAAATATATTTCTTTGAATTTTTGTTTTGGTCCAGAAAAAGAATCTCCAATTAATCGCAAGTCTAATAGAAAGTTGTGTATCACATCGAGTATCAAATTTTAAATGCAATGATCTGTTTTTGATCTTGTCAGTCATAAGAATGTGGCATCATACATGTTTAGCAACTCTTTTCATTCCACATAATGGGTCCATTTTGTCGAGAGTTTTGCAAAGTTTTGATTATATTTTGGGGACTCGAGTCTTATTAGCCTTAATTCGACTCGAGTCGAGTCATTCCGATGAGGGACTCAAGTCGAGTCATTTGCTCGCAGTGACTCGAGTCCAGTCGAGTCATTTACACATCGGGACTCGTGTCGAGTTGAGTCGCCAAAAAATGTTGATTTGAGTTTACGTCGAGTCAAGTCGAGTCATTGCAACCCTGTGGAATTACAATACATGTACAGATTGTTATCAAATAGGCCCCAATTAATACGAACGCTTTATTTACTCAAATTACACAATTAACATGACACATCAAGTGGTAATATATACAAAGCGTAAAAGTATACTTAAACTGTATCACATCAATCCAAAGAATGATGCGGAAAACAAATATAGTTTTGCAGATATTAAATTATATATATATATTATAAATCCAAGTTATGAATACGATTCAAACTGCTGCAAACTGCTAACTGGCTGGAATGCTGACCTGAGATGTACAAATCAAATCAGTTAAAAGAGCCTAATATTTAGATCTTAACAAAATATTTTTCAAAGGCAAATCACAGTTATGATTTCTTTCTTCAAGGCGGCAACAAAGGCGGCAACAAAGGCGGCAACAAAGGCGGCAACAAAGGCGGCAACAAAGGCGGCAACAAAGGCGGCAACAAAGGCGGCAGTAAGCTCAAATCTAGAGGTAAAATCATAATAAACAAACAGTTGTATCAAATCTTTGTATCAAATCTTTGAATCAAATTGATTCTGGGGAGCACATACCATACCTAATTATAACTTGCAGTGGAATCATAATGCCGATACTTATAAAATAGGCCCTAATTATTCCGAACGTTATACTTACTCAAACTACACAATTAACATGACATATCAAGTATTCGCCTTTTATTAACAGTATTACACAGTAAGTGACTGGTTTATTTACTTTTTAGGTACAAAATAAGTAAGATTAGTAAGCCTTTTTTAAACATGTTTGTGGGTTTTGGTTAACACTAACATTACCTTTACGAGTACACAATGTTGTATATCAAAAGTCACAAAGGATTATATAGAACTTTGTGATCAATAACATTTTATCTGGAGGTTCCCTCCTACAGGAAAGGCATAAAAGGACAAATCCAAAGGTGCGTACGGATTGAGAAACAGTTTACATGTATTATAGCGTCTATAGATTTAAAGTAGTACGACGTCTATAGATTTAAAGTAGTATGACGTCTGCATTTCAGGCCTTTTGGCTAAAACATGTTTTCTTTTATCTAGGAGGCAAACAAAATGTGAAGCCCAAGGCTAGAACAGGATCTTCCACTTCAAGCAGTACGTATTTTCAGAATATAATTTTAGTTTGTGTGTATGAGAAAAAAATACTAATCCTGCAAATTCGTTTCTGCAAAGATTGTGGATTGGGAAGCGTTTGGTGTTAAAATATAATTAAACTTCTTAAGATTGTGTAGAGTGTCACTGACAACGAAGTAAGATAAAGATGTTTGGAAATTTGTCGGTACGTTTCCGTCGAATTTCAGTCGTCGTTAAAGGCGCACATTGTACCCGGCGCTCGATGACTGTTATCCACCGATATCACAGTATTCGGTCCCTCCCCGAATCCTGATTATACCAGGATTTACAATAGCAGTGGCACACAGCTTTCCGAAAGAAGTAATTAATTGAATCCTATCAGAGCAGTGGCGTAACCAGCTTTTGGTGGAAAACAACGTATTATATTTAGCCTTAAATACTTTGATGGGTTTGTGTGCCTGTGGTGTTTTTTTGTACTCCTCGAAATACACTGTATCAGAGTATACCGAGGCTATCTGTCTAAAATATATTTCTTTGAATTTTTGTTTTGGTCCAGAAAAAGAATCTCCAATTAAACGCAAGTCTAATAGAAAGTTGTGTATCACATCGAGTATCAAATTTTAAATGCAATGATCTGTTTTTGATCTTGTCAGTCATAAGAATGTGGCATCATACATGTTTAGCAACTCTTTTCATTCCACATAATGGGTCCATTTTGTCGAGAGTTTTGCAAAGTTTTGATTATATTTTGGGGACTCGAGTCTTATTAGCCTTAATTCGACTCGAGTCGAGTCGAGTCATTCTGATGAGGGACTCAAGTCGAGTCATTTGCTCGCAGTGACTCGAGTCCAGTCGAGTCATTTACACATCGGGACTCGTGTCGAGTTGAGTCGCCAAAACATGTTGATTTGAGTCCACGTCGAGTCAAGTCGAGTCATTGCAACCCTGTGGAATTACAATACATGTACAGATTGTTATCAAATAGGCCCCAATTAATACGAACGCTTTATTTACTCAAATTACACAATTAACATGACACATCAAGTGGTAATATATACAAAGCGTAAAGGTATACTTAAACTGTATCACATCAATCCAAAGAATGATGCGGAAAACAAATATAGTTTTGCAGATATTAAATTATATATATATATTATAAATCCAAGTTATGAATACGATTCAAACTGCTGCAAACTGCTAACTGGCTGGAATGCTGACCTGAGATGTACAAATCAAATCAGTTAAAAGAGCCTAATATTTAGATCTTAACAAAATATTTTTCAAAGGCAAATCACAGTTATGATTTCTTTCTTCAAGGCGGCAACAAAGGCGGCAACAAAGGCGGCAACAAAGGCGGCAACAAAGGCGGCAACAAAGGCGGCAACAAAGGCGGCAACAAAGGCGGCAGTAAGCTCAAATCTAGAGGTAAAATCATAATAAACAAACAGTTGTATCAAATCTTTGTATCAAATCTTTGAATCAAATTGATTCTGGGGAGCACATACCATACCTAATTATAACTTGCAGTGGAATCATAATGCCGATACTTATAAAATAGGCCCTAATTATTCCGAACGTTATACTTACTCAAACTACACAATTAACATGACATATCAAGTATTCGCCTTTTATTAACAGTATTACACAGTAAGTGACTGGTTTATTTACTTTTTAGGTACAAAATAAGTAAGATTAGTAAGCCTTTTTTAAACATGTTTGTGGGTTTTGGTTAACACTAACATTACCTTTACGAGTACACAATGTTGTATATCAAAAGTCACAAAGGATTATATAGAACTTTGTGATCAATAACATTTTATCTGGAGGTTCCCTCCTACAGGAAAGGCATAAAAGGACAAATCCAAAGGTGCGTACGGATTGAGAAACAGTTTACATGTATTATAGCGTCTATAGATTTAAAGTAGTACGACGTCTATAGATTTAAAGTAGTATGACGTCTGCATTTCAGGCCTTTTGGCTAAAACATGTTTTCTTTTATCTAGGAGGCAAACAAAATGTGAAGCCCAAAGCTAGAACAGGATCTTCCACTTCAAGCAGTACGTATTTTCAGAATATAATTTTAGTTTGTGTGTATGAGAAAAAAATACTAATCCTGCAAATTCGTTTCTGCAAAGATTGTGGATTGGGAAGCGTTTGGTGTTAAAATATAATTAAACTTCTTAAGATTGTGTAGAGTGTCACTGACAACGAAGTAAGATAAAGATGTTTGGAAATTTGTCGGTACGTTTCCGTCGAATTTCAGTCGTCGTTAAAGGCGCACATTGTACCCGGCGCTCGATGACTGTTATCCACCGATATCACAGTATTCGGTCCCTCCCCGAATCCTGATTATACCAGGATTTACAATAGCAGTGGCACACAGCTTTCCGAAAGAAGTAATTAATTGAATCCTATCAGAGCAGTGGCGTAACCAGCTTTTGGTGGAAAACAACGTATTATATTTAGCCTTAAATACTTTGATGGGTTTGTGTGCCTGTGGTGTTTTTTTGTACTCCTCGAAATACACTGTATCAGAGTATACCGAGGCTATCTGTCTAAAATATATTTCTTTGAATTTTTGTTTTGGTCCAGAAAAAGAATCTCCAATTAAACGCAAGTCTAATAGAAAGTTGTGTATCACATCGAGTATCAAATTTTAAATGCAATGATCTGTTTTTGATCTTGTCAGTCATAAGAATGTGGCATCATACATGTTTAGCAACTCTTTTCATTCCACATAATGGGTCCATTTTGTCGAGAGTTTTGCAAAGTTTTGATTATATTTTGGGGACTCGAGTCTTATTAGCCTTAATTCGACTCGAGTCGAGTCGAGTCATTCTGATGAGGGACTCAAGTCGAGTCATTTGCTCGCAGTGACTCGAGTCCAGTCGAGTCATTTACACATCGGGACTCGTGTCGAGTTGAGTCGCCAAAACATGTTGATTTGAGTCCACGTCGAGTCAAGTCGAGTCATTGCAACCCTGTGGAATTACAATACATGTACAGATTGTTATCAAATAGGCCCCAATTAATACGAACGCTTTATTTACTCAAATTACACAATTAACATGACACATCAAGTGGTAATATATACAAAGCGTAAAGGTATACTTAAACTGTATCACATCAATCCAAAGAATGATGCGGAAAACAAATATAGTTTTGCAGATATTAAATTATATATATATATTATAAATCCAAGTTATGAATACGATTCAAACTGCTGCAAACTGCTAACTGGCTGGAATGCTGACCTGAGATGTACAAATCAAATCAGTTAAAAGAGCCTAATATTTAGATCTTAACAAAATATTTTTCAAAGGCAAATCACAGTTATGATTTCTTTCTTCAAGGCGGCAACAAAGGCGGCAACAAAGGCGGCAACAAAGGCGGCAACAAAGGCGGCAACAAAGGCGGCAACAAAGGCGGCAACAAAGGCGGCAGTAAGCTCAAATCTAGAGGTAAAATCATAATAAACAAACAGTTGTATCAAATCTTTGTATCAAATCTTTGAATCAAATTGATTCTGGGGAGCACATACCATACCTAATTATAACTTGCAGTGGAATCATAATGCCGATACTTATAAAATAGGCCCTAATTATTCCGAACGTTATACTTACTCAAACTACACAATTAACATGACATATCAAGTATTCGCCTTTTATTAACAGTATTACACAGTAAGTGACTGGTTTATTTACTTTTTAGGTACAAAATAAGTAAGATTAGTAAGCCTTTTTTAAACATGTTTGTGGGTTTTGGTTAACACTATTATTACCTTTACGAGTACACAATGTTGTCTATCAAAAGTCACAAAGGATTATATAGAACTTTGTGATCAATAACATTTTATCTGGAGGTTCCCTCCTACAGGAAAGGCATAAAAGGACAAATCCAAAGGTGCGTACGGATTGAGAAACAGTTTACATGTATTATAGCGTCTATAGATTTAAAGTAGTACGACGTCTATAGATTTAAAGTAGTATGACGTCTGCATTTCAGGCCTTTTGGCTAAAACATGTTTTCTTTTATCTAGGAGGCAAACAAAATGTGAAGCCCAAAGCTAGAACAGGATCTTCCACTTCAAGCAGTACGTATTTTCAGAATATAATTTTAGTTTGTGTGTATGAGAAAAAAATACTAATCCTGCAAATTCGTTTCTGCAAAGATTGTGGATTGGGAAGCGTTTGGTGTTAAAATATAATTAAACTTCTTAAGATTGTGTAGAGTGTCACTGACAACGAAGTAAGATAAAGATGTTTGGAAATTTGTCGGTACGTTTCCGTCGAATTTCAGTCGTCGTTAAAGGCGCACATTGTACCCGGCGCTCGATGACTGTTATCCACCGATATCACAGTATTCGGTCCCTCCCCGAATCCTGATTATACCAGGATTTACAATAGCAGTGGCACACAGCTTTCCGAAAGAAGTAATTAATTGAATCCTATCAGAGCAGTGGCGTAACCAGCTTTTGGTGGAAAACAACGTATTATATTTAGCCTTAAATACTTTGATGGGTTTGTGTGCCTGTGGTGTTTTTTTGTACTCCTCGAAATACACTGTATCAGAGTATACCGAGGCTATCTGTCTAAAATATATTTCTTTGAATTTTTGTTTTGGTCCAGAAAAAGAATCTCCAATTAAACGCAAGTCTAATAGAAAGTTGTGTATCACATCGAGTATCAAATTTGAAATGCAATGATCTGTTTTTGATCTTGTCAGTCATAAGAATGTGGCATCATACATGTTTAGCAACTCTTTTCATTCCACATAATGGGTCCATTTTGTCGAGAGTTTTGCAAAGTTTTGATTATATTTTGGGGACTCGAGTCTTATTAGCCTTAATTCGACTCGAGTCGAGTCGAGTCATTCTGATGAGGGACTCAAGTCGAGTCATTTGCTCGCAGTGACTCGAGTCCAGTCGAGTCATTTACACATCGGGACTCGTGTCGAGTTGAGTCGCCAAAAATGTTGATTTGAGTCCACGTCGAGTCAAGTCGAGTCATTGCAACCCTGTGGAATTACAATACATGTACAGATTGTTATCAAATAGGCCCCAATTAATACGAACGCTTTATTTACTCAAATTACACAATTAACATGACACATCAAGTGGTAATATATACAAAGCGTAAAGGTATACTTAAACTGTATCACATCAATCCAAAGAATGATGCGGAAAACAAATATAGTTTTGCAGATATTAAATTATATATATATATTATAAATCCAAGTTATGAATACGATTCAAACTGCTGCAAACTGCTAACTGGCTGGAATGCTGACCTGAGATGTACAAATCAAATCAGTTAAAAGAGCCTAATATTTAGATCTTAACAAAATATTTTTCAAAGGCAAATCACAGTTATGATTTCTTTCTTCAAGGCGGCAACAAAGGCGGCAACAAAGGCGGCAACAAAGGCGGCAACAAAGGCGGCAACAAAGGCGGCAACAAAGGCGGCAACAAAGGCGGCAGTAAGCTCAAATCTAGAGGTAAAATCATAATAAACAAACAGTTGTATTAAATCTTTGTATCAAATCTTTGAATCAAATTGATTCTGGGGAGCACATACCATACCTAATTATAACTTGCAGTGGAATCATAATGCCGATACTTATAAAATAGGCCCTAATTATTCCGAACGTTATACTTACTCAAACTACACAATTAACATGACATATCAAGTATTCGCCTTTTATTAACAGTATTACACAGTAAGTGACTGGTTTATTTACTTTTTAGGTACAAAATAAGTAAGATTAGTAAGCCTTTTTTAAACATGTTTGTGGGTTTTGGTTAACACTAACATTACCTTTACGAGTACACAATGTTGTCTATCAAAAGTCACAAAGGATTATATAGAACTTTGTGATCAATAACATTTTATCTGGAGGTTCCCTCCTACAGGAAAGGCATAAAAGGACAAATCCAAAGGTGCGTACGGATTGAGAAACAGTTTACATGTATTATAGCGTCTATAGATTTAAAGTAGTACGACGTCTATAGATTTAAAGTAGTATGACGTCTGCATTTCAGGCCTTTTGGCTAAAACATGTTTTCTTTTATCTAGGAGGCAAACAAAATGTGAAGCCCAAAGCTAGAACAGGATCTTCCACTTCAAGCAGTACGTATTTTCAGAATATAATTTTAGTTTGTGTGTATGAGAAAAAAATACTAATCCTGCAAATTCGTTTCTGCAAAGATTGTGGATTGGGAAGCGTTTGGTGTTAAAATATAATTAAACTTCTTAAGATTGTGTAGAGTGTCACTGACAACGAAGTAAGATAAAGATGTTTGGAAATTTGTCGGTACGTTTCCGTCGAATTTCAGTCGTCGTTAAAGGCGCACATTGTACCCGGCGCTCGATGACTGTTATCCACCGATATCACAGTATTCGGTCCCTCCCCGAATCCTGATTATACCAGGATTTACAATAGCAGTGGCACACAGCTTTCCGAAAGAAGTAATTAATTGAATCCTATCAGAGCAGTGGCGTAACCAGCTTTTGGTGGAAAACAACGTATTATATTTAGCCTTAAATACTTTGATGGGTTTGTGTGCCTGTGGTGTTTTTTTGTACTCCTCGAAATACACTGTATCAGAGTATACCGAGGCTATCTGTCTAAAATATATTTCTTTGAATTTTTGTTTTGGTCCAGAAAAAGAATCTCCAATTAAACGCAAGTCTAATAGAAAGTTGTGTATCACATCGAGTATCAAATTTTAAATGCAATGATCTGTTTTTGATCTTGTCAGTCATAAGAATGTGGCATCATACATGTTTAGCAACTCTTTTCATTCCACATAATGGGTCCATTTTGTCGAGAGTTTTGCAAAGTTTTGATTATATTTTGGGGACTCGAGTCTTATTAGCCTTAATTCGACTCGAGTCGAGTCGAGTCATTCTGATGAGGGACTCAAGTCGAGTCATTTGCTCGCAGTGACTCGAGTCCAGTCGAGTCATTTACACATCGGGACTCGTGTCGAGTTGAGTCGCCAAAAATGTTGATTTGAGTCCACGTCGAGTCAAGTCGAGTCATTGCAACCCTGTGGAATTACAATACATGTACAGATTGTTATCAAATAGGCCCCAATTAATACGAACGCTTTATTTACTCAAATTACACAATTAACATGACACATCAAGTGGTAATATATACAAAGCGTAAAGGTATACTTAAACTGTATCACATCAATCCAAAGAATGATGCGGAAAACAAATATAGTTTTGCAGATATTAAATTATATATATATATTATAAATCCAAGTTATGAATACGATTCAAACTGCTGCAAACTGCTAACTGGCTGGAATGCTGACCTGAGATGTACAAATCAAATCAGTTAAAAGAGCCTAATATTTAGATCTTAACAAAATATTTTTCAAAGGCAAATCACAGTTATGATTTCTTTCTTCAAGGCGGCAACAAAGGCGGCAACAAAGGCGGCAACAAAAGCGGCAACAAAGGCGGCAACAAAGGCGGCAACAAAGGCGGCAACAAAGGCGGCAGTAAGCTCAAATCTAGAGGTAAAATCATAATAAACAAACAGTTGTATCAAATCTTTGTATCAAATCTTTGAATCAAATTGATTCTGGGGAGCACATACCATACCTAATTATAACTTGCAGTGGAATCATAATGCCGATACTTATAAAATAGGCCCTAATTATTCCGAACGTTATACTTACTCAAACTACACAATTAACATGACATATCAAGTATTCGCCTTTTATTAACAGTATTACACAGTAAGTGACTGGTTTATTTACTTTTTAGGTACAAAATAAGTAAGATTAGTAAGCCTTTTTTAAACATGTTTGTGGGTTTTGGTTAACACTAACATTACCTTTACGAGTACACAATGTTGTCTATCAAAAGTCACAAAGGATTATATAGAACTTTGTGATCAATAACATTTTATCTGGAGGTTCCCTCCTACAGGAAAGGCATAAAAGGACAAATCCAAAGGTGCGTACGGATTGAGAAACAGTTTACATGTATTATAGCGTCTATAGATTTAAAGTAGTACGACGTCTATAGATTTAAAGTAGTATGACGTCTGCATTTCAGGCCTTTTGGCTAAAACATGTTTTCTTTTATCTAGGAGGCAAACAAAATGTGAAGCCCAAAGCTAGAACAGGATCTTCCACTTCAAGCAGTACGTATTTTCAGAATATAATTTTAGTTTGTGTGTATGAGAAAAAAATACTAATCCTGCAAATTCGTTTCTGCAAAGATTGTGGATTGGGAAGCGTTTGGTGTTAAAATATAATTAAACTTCTTAAGATTGTGTAGAGTGTCACTGACAACGAAGTAAGATAAAGATGTTTGGAAATTTGTCGGTACGTTTCCGTCGAATTTCAGTCGTCGTTAAAGGCGCACATTGTACCCGGCGCTCGATGACTGTTATCCACCGATATCACAGTATTCGGTCCCTCCCCGAATCCTGATTATACCAGGATTTACAATAGCAGTGGCACACAGCTTTCCGAAAGAAGTAATTAATTGAATCCTATCAGAGCAGTGGCGTAACCAGCTTTTGGTGGAAAACAACGTATTATATTTAGCCTTAAATACTTTGATGGGTTTGTGTGCCTGTGGTGTTTTTTTGTACTCCTCGAAATACACTGTATCAGAGTATACCGAGGCTATCTGTCTAAAATATATTTCTTTGAATTTTTGTTTTGGTCCAGAAAAAGAATCTCCAATTAAACGCAAGTCTAATAGAAAGTTGTGTATCACATCGAGTATCAAATTTTAAATGCAATGATCTGTTTTTGATCTTGTCAGTCATAAGAATGTGGCATCATACATGTTTAGCAACTCTTTTCATTCCACATAATGGGTCCATTTTGTCGAGAGTTTTGCAAAGTTTTGATTATATTTTGGGGACTCGAGTCTTATTAGCCTTAATTCGACTCGAGTCGAGTCGAGTCATTCTGATGAGGGACTCAAGTCGAGTCATTTGCTCGCAGTGACTCGAGTCCAGTCGAGTCATTTACACATCGGGACTCGTGTCGAGTTGAGTCGCCAAAACATGTTGATTTGAGTCCACGTCGAGTCAAGTCGAGTCATTGCAACCCTGTGGAATTACAATACATGTACAGATTGTTATCAAATAGGCCCCAATTAATACGAACGCTTTATTTACTCAAATTACACAATTAACATGACACATCAAGTGGTAATATATACAAAGCGTAAAGGTATACTTAAACTGTATCACATCAATCCAAAGAATGATGCGGAAAACAAATATAGTTTTGCAGATATTAAATTATATATATATATTATAAATCCAAGTTATGAATACGATTCAAACTGCTGCAAACTGCTAACTGGCTGGAATGCTGACCTGAGATGTACAAATCAAATCAGTTAAAAGAGCCTAATATTTAGATCTTAACAAAATATTTTTCAAAGGCAAATCACAGTTATGATTTCTTTCTTCAAGGCGGCAACAAAGGCGGCAACAAAGGCGGCAACAAAGGCGGCAACAAAGGCGGCAACAAAGGCGGCAACAAAGGCGGCAACAAAGGCGGCAGTAAGCTCAAATCTAGAGGTAAAATCATAATAAACAAACAGTTGTATCAAATCTTTGTATCAAATCTTTGAATCAAATTGATTCTGGGGAGCACATACCATACCTAATTATAACTTGCAGTGGAATCATAATGCCGATACTTATAAAATAGGCCCTAATTATTCCGAACGTTATACTTACTCAAACTACACAATTAACATGACATATCAAGTATTCGCCTTTTATTAACAGTATTACACAGTAAGTGACTGGTTTATTTACTTTTTAGGTACAAAATAAGTAAGATTAGTAAGCCTTTTTTAAACATGTTTGTGGGTTTTGGTTAACACTAACATTACCTTTACGAGTACACAATGTTGTCTATCAAAAGTCACAAAGGATTATATAGAACTTTGTGATCAATAACATTTTATCTGGAGGTTCCCTCCTACAGGAAAGGCATAAAAGGACAAATCCAAAGGTGCGTACGGATTGAGAAACAGTTTACATGTATTATAGCGTCTATAGATTTAAAGTAGTACGACGTCTATAGATTTAAAGTAGTATGACGTCTGCATTTCAGGCCTTTTGGCTAAAACATGTTTTCTTTTATCTAGGAGGCAAACAAAATGTGAAGCCCAAAGCTAGAACAGGATCTTCCACTTCAAGCAGTACGTATTTTCAGAATATAATTTTAGTTTGTGTGTATGAGAAAAAAATACTAATCCTGCAAATTCGTTTCTGCAAAGATTGTGGATTGGGAAGCGTTTGGTGTTAAAATATAATTAAACTTCTTAAGATTGTGTAGAGTGTCACTGACAACGAAGTAAGATAAAGATGTTTGGAAATTTGTCGGTACGTTTCCGTCGAATTTCAGTCGTCGTTAAATGCGCACATTGTACCCGGCGCTCGATGACTGTTATCCACCGATATCACAGTATTCGGTCCCTCCCCGAATCCTGATTATACCAGGATTTACAATAGCAGTGGCACACAGCTTTCCGAAAGAAGTAATTAATTGAATCCTATCAGAGCAGTGGCGTAACCAGCTTTTGGTGGAAAACAACGTATTATATTTAGCCTTAAATACTTTGATGGGTTTGTGTGCCTGTGGTGTTTTTTTGTACTCCTCGAAATACACTGTATCAGAGTATACCGAGGCTATCTGTCTAAAATATATTTCTTTGAATTTTTGTTTTGGTCCAGAAAAAGAATCTCCAATTAAACGCAAGTCTAATAGAAAGTTGTGTATCACATCGAGTATCAAATTTTAAATGCAATGATCTGTTTTTGATCTTGTCAGTCATAAGAATGTGGCATCATACATGTTTAGCAACTCTTTTCATTCCACATAATGGGTCCATTTTGTCGAGAGTTTTGCAAAGTTTTGATTATATTTTGGGGACTCGAGTCTTATTAGCCTTAATTCGACTCGAGTCGAGTCGAGTCATTCTGATGAGGGACTCAAGTCGAGTCATTTGCTCGCAGTGACTCGAGTCCAGTCGAGTCATTTACACATCGGGACTCGTGTCGAGTTGAGTCGCCAAAAATGTTGATTTGAGTCCACGTCGAGTCAAGTCGAGTCATTGCAACCCTGTGGAATTACAATACATGTACAGATTGTTATCAAATAGGCCCCAATTAATACGAACGCTTTATTTACTCAAATTACACAATTAACATGACACATCAAGTGGTAATATATACAAAGCGTAAAGGTATACTTAAACTGTATCACATCAATCCAAAGAATGATGCGGAAAACAAATATAGTTTTGCAGATATTAAATTATATATATATATTATAAATCCAAGTTATGAATACGATTCAAACTGCTGCAAACTGCTAACTGGCTGGAATGCTGACCTGAGATGTACAAATCAAATCAGTTAAAAGAGCCTAATATTTAGATCTTAACAAAATATTTTTCAAAGGCAAATCACAGTTATGATTTCTTTCTTCAAGGCGGCAACAAAGGCGGCAACAAAGGCGGCAACAAAGGCGGCAACAAAGGCGGCAACAAAGGCGGCAACAAAGGCGGCAACAAAGGCGGCAACAAAGGCGGCAACAAAGGCGGCAACAAAGGCGGCAACAAAGGCGGCAACAAAGGCGGCAACAAAGGCGGCAACAAAGGCGGCAACAAAGGCGGCAGTAAGCTCAAATCTAGAGATAAAATCATAATAAACAAACAGTTGTATCAAATCTTTGTATCAAATCTTTGAACCAAATTGATTCTGGAGAGCACATTCTATACCTAAATATAACTTGCAAAGAAATCATAATGCCGATTCTTATAAAATAGGCCCTTAACTTAACTTACTCAAATTACACAATTATTCGCCTTTTATTAAAAGTATTACACAGTAAGTTTCCGATTTATTTCTTTTTAGGTAAAAAGACGAAAAAAGGAAGTGAGATTGGTAAGCCTTTTTAAACATATTTAGGCCTATGGGTTTTGGTTAACACTAAACTTTATCTTTACGAGTACACATTGTTGTCTTTCTGAACTATATTTTTGGTCAAAGTTGAAGTCAGTGTCACGAGGAATAGAAACAGCTTTGTTCTTTTTTGAGTTTCAAGTCATACTTCTGGTTACATTTTAATATGTTGTCCGTAAAGTACAAAATTAAATCCCGCCCACTTTGCAAGTGGGTAACAACACGCGCGCAACTCTCCAATGGAATGCCAAACTGCATTACTCCCGACGCGCGCGTTTTAGGCACACGTTGGTAATTATTTAGGGATGTGATTGGCCAAAACCTAATGAGGTGGGCGTAACCCGTCTGTGCATTGTGTTTCACTATCACAGTGACAAAGGAGGAGGTGGGAAGCAAGACCCTCGTCATCAAGCCGGACCAATACGAGCAGATCGAGGGAATCGCTGGCTACGAGACCAGTCTGAGTTTCTCCTTGAACCCAGAAAACGGTATCACATTCCGCTTGGCTGAGAAGAGAGGAGGCCGGGGCAAAACACTGCTCTTTGGTGAGTAGTGGGCAAATCAAAAATTGCAAAGAAAAACAACACCCATTGCAAAAAGCTCAGAATATATGAAATGTGTAGGTATAGCTCATGTGTAAATGTCATAATGTTAATATAAAAACAAGGTACGACATATTTCACCATTTCCGAAAGTACCAAAATTCATCGAATTGTTTTAATGTACGATATATAAACCACTCGTCACAAGAAAAACAGGCAATTTGCACCATAGTTTGGTGTATGCCTTAAAACCCCAGCATGTGTCAGCATTGAGATTTCCCAACTTCAAATCAAGTGACATCGTTTTGCATTTATTAAAATTACCTATAATACAAACCATGGCTTGGACGGGGTGTTATCAAGTTTCGGGTATATGTGACCCAATCCCACGAAACCAGACATAAGTGTGGTTTTTGTAAAAGTGAGATTTCCATTTATTTCCATTTAGTACACATCTTCAGCTTTCATTTGGTACCAACACGCGATTCTATGGGAATCAAAAAATGGAAATAACAACATATCACCTTTCAACAAAAACACTTATGTCTGGTTTTGTGGGAGCAGGTCACATAATGAGTAATATAGGCCAACGTATCTGAAGCCGTCTGCCGACATGAAAATCAGCTAATTAATGTTGTTTATAATGACTCCTATGGACCCGAGCGTTCCATCACAATTCCTTAAAAATCCTTCCTCACCGGTCTAGAAAGTCCCCTCAACACCTCACAATATTCATCAAGTCATAACAAGCCCAACACCAGTCATCGCAAGTCTCAAAGTAAAGCTTTTCGAACATCAAAAAGCATTTTTTTGTATGTTATTGGTTCCTGGAATTTAAAAAGACTTGTGTTGTAACATACTTCTGTCTTGGATACTGCATACTGAATGGTCACGTGTCCGTTGTCATGTAACACAACACATATACCCCCCCCCCCCCCCCCCCCGTGTGATATCACATCAGGGCGTAATATCCTACGGCTGCTGTTCTAATTCGGTGAGCTATATATCATTGGTACCCGCGTAATTTTCACCTACACACTATTGACGATAGTAAACTGTATGGAACAGCGAACGAGCAGACGATCAGCTGTTTGAGCGTACGTGATAAGTCGAGTTCATTTCGTTTGCGTTAAATGTTTACTTGAACGTTTCGTACCTTCAGTCCCCATAATGTGGCTGAGCTTCAAGACAGAGGTATAACAAAAACAATTGTTGACTGTTGTGATGTGGGATATAATGTTTTGAACACCTTCGGGGGAGCATATAGCACCCCGGCTTCTCCTCGGGTGCTATGCGTCTCTTAGGTGTTCAAAACGTCACATCCCACATCACAGCAGTCAACAATAATATATTTTAGACTTCATCTTCGTTTTTGTACCCACTTCCTAACATTACAGTCATCCACAAGAAGAAGAGTTACATGCAGTTTGAGGGCAACGACCTTGGAGAAAAAATTGCTACCCTGGGTAGCATCTTGAACAGCGGCCAGAAGTCCTTCTGGATAAAGCTGCCGAGCTCTGAGAGCGGCGAGTTCTGGTTCGAACTCGGCTTCGAGGGTAAAAAGAAAGCTTACCTGAGACAGAGCATATCTGACAAGAGTTTCCGGCCGAGATACATCGATGTGTCTATCACCGTGACAAAGGTTGAGACGCAAGTGGTCACGATAGTCTGTAAGTCACTCTCGTGCTTCCCTGAAGATGATTTACAAGAATGTTGAGAAAGTTCAACTGTTTTTTACTGCATGGTACTGATTAAATTGAGATTGATGACTGGTTTTCAACTGGTTTATCTTTTTAAATTGATATTACTGGATTTGAATAATGTTAAGCCAGCTCAAAACTAGTTAGATCGTTTTCAAACCAGTCACCGTGTTTTAGTTTAAACTGGACTTTACCTTTACGTAGGTTTTTATTTCATTTAAAGGATTTAATTTGTATGGAGATGTCAGATATTATTTCACAACGAAAATTTAAGTGGAATAATAAATGTTTAGTTGATGAATGTCGGAGGCTGATCCCTTGAATTAACAATTGCATGTAAATTAATCAACTTTATAAAATTAATTAAAATTAAACACGAAATGAATTTGTTAGTGAAACAGCAAGAAATTTAGAGTTTAATTTGCGCTGCTTTTAGTCTCCATTTAATGTCAGTGCTGTGCGGTGGTTTTTTTTGTTTATTAATTAGATCCCGAATGGATGACAGTGGTTGACCAAATAACGGACAAACCATACTGGTTTGAGCTGGAATCGGACGAGGTCGGTCTCGTAGCTATACAGGCTAAAAACCAGGATCAGATTGTTGCAGGTATGAAAATTGTGCCCTCAATTTTATTTTGTTTTTGAGTGAGTTTTTGTTGTTGCGAATCTTTTCTAAAGTTACAAATTACGCAATTGTGATACATAATTAGATTTTTGTTTCCAACTTTATCTGAGATCATCAGGTCTCCTGAAATTTTATCTTGAAGATTATTTTTGGAATGAGCAGGTCTAAGCTCAACAGCAACTTCATCAGAGTATTGTCGTCGTTCCATCGCATCTTGTCCATTAGGTGGAAACAAATTATTATCCGGGATTAAACTATAAACTCTCGGACACAAGCCATCTTAAGATGTTTTTTGTAGTTGGGATGTGAGTGTAGCCTTGTATAGTTTAGGGTTCAGGAATCAGGGTAAGGGGTCTGTCCAGTTGCTGACTAAAACCTTGGGCACGTATGTAAGGGTCATAAAGACGGCCTCTAATATCATACCGACTATACCGGCATTAACTGAGGGGTAACCTGCGATTGATTCGTTCCGGGGAAGGGGGGTAAAACATAATCACAGTCATCTCGTCCCACTGAAACTGGAAACTTATAATGCCGGTCCTAGAAGTCATATTCGATCACGATAGCTTGATTTTACTTATTTTTTACAGGGTATGATTTGGACCTGGGTAACAGCTAGCTATACACTGTAGCTAAACGAAACCCGCTTCCCGTTTTTTGGTGTATTTGCTGGGAATATTTTTATTAAATTTTTTGACACAGAGTTCGGCAGTCCAAAGAAGTCCGGTTGCCGGATCCAGGTATGCAAAGACATGAAAGCTACAGATTGCACGTCTAAAACGTCCGAGTCTGCCTGCAGTTGGGTAAAAGAAATTCGCGAGTTTTGGGTGCAACTCGTGGGCGACAACTTCCACATGGGTCGGAAAGGAGACAGCAAGCCGTTGGCCAGCTACAAGGCGAGTTGGTTGGGCAACGTGAGCGTGACCAAGAAGTTGGTCGTTGGAACGCGTGGAGCTGGGGAATGGAAAGTGTTGGGTATGTAGACATGTGTTTCTTTTTTGTACCAGTGTTGAAATCTGGGAGTGATGGACAAGCAGATGATTTTACGCTTATGCATAGCCTTTTTCAATGGCCATTGTTGTTCATTTTGTCCGAAATCCACCCGCGCGCTGCAGTTTAATAGTTTAGCATGCAGAGTGCAAAAATAAATCGCGAACAGTGACCTTACGCGGCCCCTATACAAATCAACTGGGGTCGTCAGATGGCCTTGGGTATTTATTCATGAAATCTTATGTTTTTCTTATTTTGCGCTCGATTTCTAGCGCACGACCTCGTATGCGAAAACAGATAAGTATAGGCAGGGCTTATGGAGTGTCAAATCACACCTTGATTAATCCAATGGTTAATCATTGTCCGCCCTTATGGCCCTGTCACACTAGAACGTTTAAGGCCAACGCGTGAGTAGCGCGTTAAAAATAGTTGATACGCTGGCAAACGCTGAACTTCCACAGAAAATGACAAGTGGAACCGTGATTTCAGCGTGTCCATAACGCGTTGTTAACGGGTTCAATGCGTTCGCCAGCGCGTGATAAACGCGTTAGTAACGCGCTCGACGACTGATGAACGACTGCCCAGCGCGTGAGTAGCGCGTTTCAACGCGCGCCAGCGTACTGCAACGACCACATGGTTAGTTGTATAAAAAGCCGACGCGCTACTACACTAATGGCCCTGTCACACATGGGCCCAATTTCTTGGCTCTGCTTACCGTTAGCGAAAAATCCCTGCTTACTATAGCAGAAAATTCGGTGCTTACGGTAAACGTATTTCACGCGTTAGCAAGGAATTTTGGTCTCTGCGCATGTGTACATCCCGTAACTAAGGATTATGTGCTTACAGGGTAAGCAAATAATTTTTCTGCTAGCGCGGTTAGCGGAAAATTGTGACCGTAAGCGAGGAATTCTGTGGTTAGCAGAGCCAAGAAATTGGGCCCAGAACGTTTTAGACCAACGTGTTGGAATTTCGGTAACACGCGGGTAAACGTTGTCCAACGCTAGGCCAGCGTTCGCAACACGCTAAGCGCGTTACCCACACGCTGGAACACGCTGTCACACGCTGAGGCAAAAATACATTTTTCAACATACCTAAAATTGTCAGCGTTTGCCAGCGTGTGCCTGCACACGCTGGCGGCGCGCAGGGTGGTCGTTAATCATGCGTCGAACGCGCTAGACGATCGTTACTAACCCACTACTCACACGCTGGCGACCCGCTGTCGTATTTTTACTATAAATCACTGATACGTTTCTCACACGCTGAGCGCGTTCCTAACACGATACTCACGCGCTGGCATACGCTATGAACCCGTTATCAACCTGTATAGACACGCTGAAATCACGGTTCCACTTGACTTTTTCTGTGAAAGTTCAGCGATTGCCAGCGTATCAACTAACGCGCTACTCATGCATTGGCCTAAAACGTTCTGGGGTGACAGGGCCATAACCAGCGTGTCGCCAGAGTACGCCAGCGTGCGCCAGCGTGTGAGTAGCGGGTTGATAACGATCGTCTAGCGTGTTCGACGCGTGAGTAACAAACCTCCAACGCTCCGCCAGCGTGTACAGTCACACGCTGGCAAACGCTGGAAATTGTATGTGACAGCATGTCTCAGCGCGTGAGTAACGCGCTCAGCGTGTTGCTAACGCTGGCTTAGCGTTGGTCAGCGTTTGCCAGCATATTGCCAAAATTACAACACGTTACTCACGCGTTGGCCTAAAATGGTCTGGTGTGACAGGGCCATTATGGCCCTGTCACAACAGAACGTTTTAGGCCAACGCGTGAGTAGCGCGTTAAAAATAGTTGATACGCTGGCAAACGCTGAACTTCCACAGAAAAAGTCAAGTGGAACCGTGATTTCAGCGTGTCCATAACGCGTTGATAACGGGTTCATAGCGTTCGCCAGCGCGTGAATAACGGGTTAGTAACGCGCTCGACGACTGATGAACGACTGCCCAGCGCGTAAGTAGCGCGGTCCAACGCGCGCCAGCGTACGGCAACGACCACATGATTAGTTGTACAAAAAGACGACGCGCTACTACAGTAATTGCCCTGTCACACCAGAACGTTTTAGGCCAACGTGTTGGAATTTCGGCAACACGCGGGTAAACGTTGACCAACGCTAGGCCAGCGTTCGCAACGCGCTGAGCGCGTTACCCACACGCTGGAACACGCTGTCACACGCTGAGGCAAAAATACATTTTTCAACATACCTAAAACATTTCAGCGTTTGCCAGCGTGTGACTGCACACGCTGGCGGCGCGCAGGGAGGCCGTTACTGACGCGTCGAACGCGCTAGACGATCGTTACCAACCCACTACTCTCACGCTGGCGACCCGCTGTCGTATTTTTACTATAAATCAGTGATGCGTTCCTTACACGCTGAGCGCGTTCCTCACACGCTACTCACGCGCTGGCATACGCTATGAACCCGTTATCAACCTGTATGGACACGCTGAAATCACGGTTCCACTTGACTTTTTTTCTGTGAAAGTTCAGCAATTGCCAGCGTATCAACTATTTTTAACGCGCTACTCATGCATTGGCCTAAAACGTTCTGGTGTGGCAGGGCCATAACCAGCGTGTCGCAAGCGTACGCCAGCGTACGCCAGCGTGCGCCAGCGTGTGAGTAGCGGTTTAATAACGATCGTCTAGCGTGTTCGACGCGTGAGTAACAAACCTCCAACGCTCTGCCAGCGTGTACAGTGACACGCTGGCAAACGCTGGAAATTGTATGTATGTTGAAAAAAATATGTTTTCCTCAGCGTGTGACAGCATGTCTCAGCGCGTGAGTAACGCTCTCAGCGTGTTGCTAACGCTGGCCTAGCGTTGGTCAGCGTTTGCCAGCGTGTTGCCAAAATTACAACACGTTACTCACGCGTTGGCCTAAAATGGTCTGGTGTGACAGGGCCATTACTAACGGCATAGCAACGGCCGAAGTTGGTCATTGCGCGCTGTTTGATTGACAGTTACATTTTATAAGAAAAGTGTTCGTATGATTTTGTGTACATGCGCAAATAGTCTTGTATATAACCTACAATCGCTCGAAAAATTCCGAGCAGAATAGTGTCGCATTTGCATGCGCATGTGACATTGCGTGCATAATTACGTGACTAACAGGAACTTGACCAATGAGTCAACGATTATGCATGTATACGTCATGCAATTGTTTACGCAACGTCACACGAGCATGCAAATGCGGCACAATTCTGCTCGGAACTTTCCGAGCGATTATAGATCTTATAGGAGATACACAAGAAGATCTATTCGATGGTCATTGCGTGGTCTACGGTGTACGTTAGAGGGCACCCGCCTCGGTGGCCTACGCGCGCTGCATACCACGTTTAGGTTGCCTTGCAAACAAGACTAATGCGCAAATAGAACTTTGTAAAACATATACGGTTATTTCGTTTTACAAGAAAGCAACACAACAAATTTAGCTTTGTTGATGATTTTTGTCTTCCAATTTTGTAGATTCCTCATCCGCAGACTAACGGCATCGACGAACTAACGGCATCGACTAACAGAGTAACATACGACAAAACATTGTATGGGTTTTCTCGCTTGGTGTTTTATCATTTAACATTCAAAACTGGAATACGGTTTTAATAGTTAGCAGTTAAAGATATCATGATTAATTACGAAGTGTTCTAGTCTGGTAGTACGTTCGCAAAGCGAGCTTTATTGTTCAGTATAATAAGATAAGAATGGGGAAATGATCATGAGAGGGGAAATTAAATAAAGGGGAATAATATCTCGACTTAAGTTTAAGGTTTTTAATTTCGTGCCAGCACCTCATATAAGTTAAACTTTTAAAGACAGTACAATTGTGTTCATCTTGACTCAACTTTTAACCCAAGGCACACAAATGATAAACACATATTTTGTCTGGTAAAAATACACCAGATTTAATTGGAAAGATTTAAATTGGATAATTGTTCAGCAAATTTTTTTTTTTTAAATAAAAAAAGTACCTAATGAATATGTTGTGTGCACATGCGAAAGGTCCCATTACTCACAGTACATGCGACAATCAAAAAGTTAAAATGCAAATTAAATAGCATCACGCGACAGTTAGCCTTGAATCAAGCCTACACATACATATACATATACTAAGCCGGCGAATTTATTCTTTTCCAGCATCATACAACCGTTATTTTGAGGGGTAAAACAATTTTGGTGTTTTGTTTTTTCAATATAATTATATTAAGATTTTAAATGCCGTAGATATTTATTGATTATATTGCCGATATACATTCTATAGTATAGGGCCTAATTAAGGTCACAACCTCGAAAAGTCTGGTTTAAATGCAGGTCTGGATCTTGTTTGGACCATGTTGGTTCTGTATATTAATACGTTGTCGGTCCACACAATAATTGTTTTGTCACGGTAGACATTAGTCTGATGAAGATCTTCCCCGCATTAATATGTTAATTATGACCAAACAAAAGTAAAAGTAGGAGTAAAAAAGAAAAATTACCCGTTAAAATCAAACCTTAACATTGAATTCGTAAATATTGAAACAGTCATCCCAATCCTATTATTTATAGTGGGGGACCTGTCACATGGCTAGTTAAAAGCCGGGAATAAATATAATTTGCTTTTGCTGTAATTTGCGAAAATTGATGGATCTAGGGGTTAGTATTGTATAGCAAATATTATTCCATCGATGCTGGAAAAACAACAAAACAAAATCAATATTCATCTTGTCGTCTCGGTTCCTGACCCCACTTAAGATGAAATAGAGCAATTTATAAACGTCGGGGACATTTTATGGTCAGGAAATCAGTCTAGCTGGATTGTATCTGTTCATATCGATTGCTAAAAAAACGGACTAACTAAATAATGTAAATTGGGGTAAAATATGAAGTAAAACTATTGAACAAAAGTGTGTTTTGGGGGGTTTGGGGGTTTTTTTCCCGAACGGTACAAGTAGACTGCTTGACTAGGTCTTAAACAAGTACGTTTGAAACCATAGACGATGGTAGCGATCCTCGCCTCGTTTCCGGACATTATCCGCGTCCAGGGGCCGTATTCACAAAACTCAAACTTGAGAGAACACTTAAGTCAGACTTAAATCTAAGCACCCTGCTAACTTAAGTGGCGCGCTTAATTTGGTAATCACAAAAGATCTAAGCGCCTCACTTATCATAGAGCCCAACTTATAACTTGTGTTCAAAGCAAGCACTGTTGCTACAATTCTAGAGCTGTCACACATTAACTTCAACTTGGCTTCCTTTTACAATAATTCGATCTTAACGAGATTTCTATTAGCCCCTAGAAAATCAAATTTTGTGCCCAAAACTTACAAACCAAGGGACAGAAAAAAGCCGTCATGACAATTGTTACAATTGTTCATGTTTACGTACTGTTTTGTTATCCAACTTTGACCAATTTTATAAAACATGTAAGCACAAAAAATATGCTGAGCACTAAAAAGTCTTGCTCAGTAAAAACAAGTTACCAAGCTAAAACCGAATGTGCTTTTCATGCTAAGTAAAAACAACCAGCCAAATACCAGTCACAAATAATTAACATCAACTGAACATTTTGCCGGTAACCATGTTTTTGCCAAGTAAAAATGTTCATGCTATAAGCAATTTGTTTGTGCTCAGCAGCTCCCCGAAATTGATCCCTTGACAGTCCAAAGCAGGTGAAGTTAATTTTTACTGAAATAATTGTCGTCATAACAAAAAATATTTGTTTCTTGGGAAAATAAGTTACTTATTTTCGAAGCTGTAATTCGGGGTCACACCTTGAATCGGCTCCTAATTTTTACTTGCCACCCACAAAACTATGACAAGATATCTGCAAGGCAAAAACAAAGAAGAAACAATTCGAATGGACTAAATGCCTTGCTTGTATGAGCACGTAGGCCTACTAACAAAAAGACCAATGTACATTTTATTGACGTATTATCAAACGAAGGAAAAACAAATATAAATTACTTAAATTAGTTGTGCTCGTTACTCTTATTTTTGTTTCTATTAAAACATGCAGCTGTTAATTGATTGAAAATTTGCAAAACTAATTTCAAATGAAAAATCTATCCAAATGTGAATCAAAATATTGTACTTTTAATTAAAGATTATTTGGGTTGCAAAAGGCTCAACACCGTAATTTTAGGACTGCAAGAAATATCTTAAGATTATCTTTAAATAACCCGAAAGAAAGCATTGTTCGTGCAATGTCCAGACCTACCCAGTTACTGCGTTAATCGTATCGGTGTTGGGTTTATTGTTTGAATAGATAATAATTATTATTTGATTTCTTTGTCGTGGTAATGAGCATTAAATAACGCAAGCATGATGATTCGTCTTTGTGTGTACATGATTCGTGAAGTTTTAAATGTTAAAAAAAGTAAGATTTGTTTCAACTTCCAGCTGTTGTCTGTCGGCTTATTTTATTATTTGGTCGGGTGAGGATATCGGTCAACACAAGACTTTGTCCTTGTTTAGATCATTCATTATTGGTTGGAATAAAATCACCAGTCGAACGTGCCGTTTTCGTTCCGCTTTTGTGAGCCTTGATCGAAATGAAAGGTTAATATAGTAATATAGGCCGCGTGCATAACACCGCTCCCAGTATGAGCAATGCTGTAGAACGCGCCATTCCAGTATTTTCACATGACCCTGAAAAACATTGGCACTGCGTGAGGGCGCCAAATTACAACACGTTTTAGTGACTGTTGGTCAAAAGAGGGCGCCAAACTTCTCTATCAATCTAAGCCACTGCCCAACCTCGATACCATGGCTACGAGTTTGCGCGGTCTTAGCCACCGAAATTGTCTAATTTTAAATGTGCCTTATAATTGGCACATTTAAATTATGACTGCAGTCGGTGCATTTAATGCCCGACGTCATGTTTAGCATTTTGTAATTGTTATTTTGTAGAACCAATCCTTTCAAAGCTGACATTTCAACGTCGCGTTAGCAAGGATTTATATTAAATGTACGTACGTACCTCTGTTGTCCCTCTACAACGTAAGATACACGTTTTTTAAATGTTTCATACATGACGGGACGTTGAAGAACGCGCGAGAGCGCATTACATTCAGGCGTGCATATTTCGAAATATGCGCGCAATACGCAATAGCTAGTTAGCCGGGGGTTAGTGAAAGAACGCACACGCGCCATGGTGGCGAGGCTGATTTTAGCCACTTCTTTGTACACTTCCTTTAACAAATCGCTCACACATAACTAAACATGTCTTATAACTTTTCTAGTAGGTGTTTTGATAAACTGATCCAAGTTACACTCGTGGCTAAACTTAAACAGAATTTGTTTGCACAATTATGTTTGTTTTCTATTTTAATCCCGCTAGAGCACATGCGATCCTCGATCTATTTCAATGCCCATATTAAAATCGTCTTCGCACAATAAGTGTTCCCGGTTATTCCAAGTGCACAATTATTGATATATCAACAATAAAATAGAATAAGCACGTGGTGCTAATAGAATTTCGCGATTGTTTTAATGATACGCTGGCTTCCTGGAATTATACTTAGTAAGCCGGCAGTTCTTCACACGCTATGCCACTTAATTGCAAGCTGGGTGCACACACACACGCCATGCGAATGGACACGTGTGACACGCTATCATGTGTCGGCCCCGTAAACTTCCAATAATCACCCGTTCATATGTATTCCCGAGTCGAAACATAAAACAAGATCCCCCTCGGCAATCGGATTTGCGAGGAGAGAGCTATCGGCTTCCGCACGACGCAGCCGGCTCATTCTCCCGTCCACTATACCGACAGAAAATCGTTTCACGGCTGGCCGAAGAAAGCAAGGTCAATCAACTGGAAATCGAATCAAACGGCTTCGTCTTGGCCAACCCTTCCGGCAATTTTCCCCTCTTTTTTTTTAATTCACGTCACATCTGAGCTGTATTGGTTAACGACTTTCCTCGATTCATAATTTATTCTCCGGAGAAATTCGAAAAATGTAAGCTGAAATATTTTCAGCTCACGCGAAGGGTCGCATATAAAAATGAATACATTATTATGTTGTCAAATAGAAATTAAACAATCAAGGGAATTTCATTGATTGCGGTAAACACTGTTTTGCAAACTTTTGAAACTCGCATGATTATTTATCCATTTTTTTTCCTCGATCGGACAGGTCGAGCATAACTCTCAATTTCCTCCTCGACCAGTTTTTATCACCTTTTTGGAGTCCGTTCATTCTCCCAATAGCGTGCAGTTGTTCACTCAGTGTGAACAACATAAATCCCGAATGAAACATGCAAATAATAATGTGATGTTGGATAATGCGTTCTTACTATAGTCCACTGCACAGACTTATATTGTGGCGATTCGAGTCCCACGTTCACGTGACAGACGACTGGGGTAGAAAACCACAAAGTCTCAACGGAAACGTCCCAATCTCCCAGAGGATTACCGGATCTGCTGTTGAAACGTGACAGCAAAAAACGGGATGAAAAGACAGGAACATCTGAATTATAACCACAGCAGTGTTGAGCTTAATTAAATCCAGAAGTATCATGGAGTTAAGTACAGCTGTCATATTTTGGACATGTTTATACAAAACCGGCTTACACTGCATCAAGAACTGTGTTTAGCCAGAAAACACTTTTCTAAACACTTTTTGCTATCAATTTACGACCCTTGCATATTATGTTTAGCATGAGGACGGATAGTATTTAGACATTGAACATTGATGTTTCTAAACATGTTTACTAATGGATCGCTAAACACAGTTTTAAGAGTTTAGAAATCATTTGGTGCCATAGCATGCAAACTGTCCTTAAAACCAGTTCGAAACTCGATCCAAAGCGGGTTCAGGCCGATAGTACCGGGAAGCACACCCACGCATTTCCGGCCTTGCTCGCTGCTGACACACATTTCCGGCCTTGCTCGCTGCTGACAGACATTTCCGGCCTAGCTCTTGGCGTGTTTATGCGTCATCCGTTTTGAATCTGGGGAAAACTTTGCGTTTATATAGGCCTACGTCATCCGGCGCGAACTGGTTAACATGTTTATTTACTGGCAATCTTTGTATGCATTTGGTCGTACTGGGCCGGATTTGGCTAATCATTTATACGAGTGGACAGTACCCGACTCCGACCTTCAACCATACTTCTATAAAACCACAAGTGACGGTCAAGTTAAGTCAGTCAAAGAGTCAGTGACGGGTACTATAAGTAATGCAGGTTGACCCTATCTGTCCACCAACAATTAAACATTTCGGCCCCTTGTAAAAATCCGACAAAATTCAAAGATCCGCTTCGCATTCAGGTTGAATTAAACTATAAATATCACTATAAGCCTATGGTGAAAACAAAACCAATAAAATTAGCGACCTCTTTCCCGTACGGAAAAAAAACCTCCCAATAAACAGACCCGAAGGTGTGTTTTCTGTTTTTTATTTTATTATTCAAGCAATGTCTACAAATACCGTAGCCGTGTTTTGTGTTCGACTTCCGCAGCTTTAAAATGCCAGCGCGCCGCCGGGAAAAACTGTTAGTGGGCAGCTCGGAAGCGGCGCCTGGGCTCGTGTATGGTGGCTAGCCGCGACAGCCAGTGAAACTGTGTCCAGTCTCATACACAACAAAAACCACGCCAATAATGATTTCTACGGCGGTAATTTCCAATCGTTCACACTTTAATGCGATGATTTAAAGCGCTCAATTGGTATGATTGGTGTTATTCTTTGTGAGTTTGCACTGGCACGATTAATTGGTTGTACGTAGGTTAACGTGAATACTATCTCGAGTCAACATGATTTCGCAGCTAGCTTCTATAAGTTCTAGCCCGCCCGGCCGTCGTCACAAAACAGGCTTTCCAAGATGTACCGCTGAGGGCGCTATATGATCCCGCACTGTTTCTGCTTTGGCTGGAGCTTGCAATCTGAACTTTGCACTTCGTACAGCGAAGGGCTACGGTAGCCTGTATAGTTTTCGTGAATTTGGAAATAAGGTGGGAAAGACAAGCCTCTCCCTCCTCTCCTCTTCTCCTCCCCCTCCCCCTCCCCCACCCCCACCCCCACCCCCATCCCCATTTAGGCCTATGCAGAGTTTGGAAGAGACGAACCACAAAGCTTTTCGGCAAGTTACTAATAAGCATTGGTCATTGAGGGTAAACAACAGTTCAACTTTATGATTAGATTAAAATGTGAACTTTCATTATGAACAGTCTAAAAAAATGAAAACGAAAAAAGAAAACTATACAATGCATTCGTACGTTCCCTTGTAAAATGACTCGGACAATTCCCTTTACTATACGCACGTCGTGCAAAACAAACCAGTCCGTGTTTGGATTTTTGATCCGGCTATTATGCTAAGGAATGCTTGATAAGGTATGGCTTTGAAGAGGAACACCGAAAATCATTACAACACTTGAATTCGTGAAGTACATGAGTGGGCTAATGCTTGTCCAGCAATAGGGGCGGGGACCAATTTGTTTTTTTAAGCGGTTCATTTCCAAAAGGCTTGTTTGGCTGTCTATATTTTCAGTTTCGCTCGGTCCCACCGTCCAAACTGGGCGCCGGGAAACCCTAATTGAGCTTCTCAGATTTCTGAGAAGGAAGTCATGACCTTTCGAATTGCATATAGCGCGCAGCTCAGTCGCGGAACCAGTGACCTCCGTTCACAGGTAACAGAAAAAAATCTATCCAATCAGAGCTCAAAGCGCATCCGCGTTTCCCAGCGAACATCAGTGACTTTACGTCGCATGCATACGACGCTACACGCGATGTGCATTGTGTATGGAACCAGACACTTTTGTTGCCAACACCAGGAACATTTTGTCTACATTTTTGGGCGCACAAAGTCACATTTTGCAAGAATTTGAGTCTGTAACTCCCAAACTTCGGTGGTGTTGTCGAGTACTGTTTTCCGAGTACCGAGTACTGCCGAGTACTTACATTGCCAAGTACGCCGAGTACGAGTCAGAGTACTCAAAAAACGATACTCGAGTAGTACTCGAATACGAGTAATTTTGTTTATTTTACGCTTTCGTTTCTGGGCCTTTTATTTTCGCTGGCTAAGAATGGCAAATTGTCGAGGTATGGGTGGGTTTATCTTCTTTTTCTTCCAAGTTATTCACCAACTTCATGTAATTGAAGACTGAGGTACATTATTGGTTGCGCTGCTTGTAAATGGAATGGATAGCCTACATTGACATCGCAGACCCTTCTTTGGGATGGTTGTAAAACTATTGTAGTAAGGAAGGATATTTTCACAGTTAGTGGTTGTGGTCAATCCAATTTCAGGGCTTTAGGTTCCCCTACAAATTGCATCTATACAGTAAATACTTCTACAGAAGATTTGGATTGAGACTGAGAGAGTGCAATCCAGAATGTACTACTTTAAAGCTGTAGGCCCGAAATTGCCTACTCTAGCCAAATAACGATTTCCATGCCCCGTCATTTTTTGCTGTTATTTAGAGCGTTGTGTGGGCCATAAACTTGAGATTATGTATACAAATAAAAGATAAAGCCGTGAACACGACTGCCAGCTCGTATTTCTGTAAAATTTGAATGAAATTGGGCTCTGAAAATAATTATTTGTTTTGCAATAAAGTGCAGGCATAATTTTTCAAAAAGGCAAAGATTTCGACACCGGGCGATCATGGACATTTCTTAAACCAGTCATCCGTTAACCCCCCCCCCCCCCCCCCCTCTCTAAAAATTAAAAAAACAGATTGAAAGATGAGGAAATAAGCTCTAATTTGATGCGGGTCCCAATTACCTTGGAGAGATGCGAGTATTTTTCCCTGAATTTCGGAAATGAGTTTATTTATATAAACTGGGTTCTTGTGCTGTTTATTTACTAGCTTACAATCTATAACAAACTCCTTTGCTTGTTTTGCAGAGTGCTACGTGCCGGTACATGTACACGTGTTTACGGTGCATTCCGATATGTGGTGGGTGGGTTTGGTCAAGCTACGCTGATCACATGATTGACAACAGCGTACCGTAACGTGTACAGTACTGCGCAAAGGCCCATTGTGGTCACCACTTTGTGAATGGGAAAACAAACCTGCTCCACACATAAATAATTTTGCTCTACCACACCGCAAGAAGTGCGTTGTACGTACGTGTATTTGTTACTCGCTAGTCACGGATTGTAGATGTGAGTGACATTCAGAGTTATCATCAGACGCCAACTATTGAACGTGTAGTTTCCTGAATCGCGGATGTATCTTGTAGTGGGAACTGCCTCAAGAAACATGGGAAATATTACAAATATAAAAGTACTATCACGCATGCTCTGATGACTTCATACAAGTGGAGAAAGCACATGAGCGAACTATTTCTAACTCCATGCAGTGGATGGTCTGACAACTGATTGAGGGGATTTGGTGTGGCTCATCGTGATACTATAAGCCCCCCCCCCCCCCCCCCCCCCCCCCACCACCACCTACCTGGACACATGGTCTAGACTTTCTTTATTCCTATTTTTTTGTTTGTAATGCCACACCGTCACGGCACAGGGACGTCACGTGTTATCCCTACCATCAACAGAACCCGGGTCTGTTTGGCATAACAAAAATCTTCATGGCTTTTTTATATATAAAAAATAGATAGGGCTTCCATCGCCCCATTTAACTTGAATTGTCTGTAGAGGGAAGCAGTGCGGGCTTTTTTTGACAGTACAGGGCTACCCTGACACGCAAGGCGACCTCTTGTTTGCCCTGACGTGACGCCACTAGGTCGTGCGTCTGAAGTCTCTTTGGAGACTTCAATTGGTGGGACTAGCTAGCTACGCCCTGGGTCGTCTCGTGAGGTGTTTCCCCGGACACCTCTTCCCATTCAGCTCGGGGGGGATAGCACAAACACGACTTTAACTGCTCGCTCGCTCACCCAGGAAAGGAGAAATTACAGCGGGCCCAACCCATTTCTGGCCTATGACAAACGAACTGGGAGATTTGTTTGGACATGTGAGCTTGTAGTTGTGCCAACGTCGTTTATTTTTATCCGCAGCACGTGTACAGGTATGTACATCATGTACTGTACGTTGGCGGTATGTGTGATGTAGTTCTCGGAGCTTTGAATCGTGGCAACGAATAATGTGCATGCCGCGGCGTGCGATTGTAACTGTTTCATGAATTTTGACGCTTGGAGGATTGATTTGGAAAACCTGCCCCAAAACAATTTATGATGGGACGGAAAGCGAAATGGAACAGTCGTGAACTTGCTTCTCTCTTCAAAATTCTGCTGTTTCTGTGGTGGGCCGCGGACAGGGCGCGTGGCCAGCTGGTCGGTAAGTAAAGTGTGAAACTTTGGCACAAACCATTCTTTCATGTTTATCACGACGGATAAACCACACTGGTTAATTAAATAAATAATCACTGCCACTTTTGTGTGTACATGTTAAACCCTTCTCCGCTAAGACGAAAATTATAAATGTTTCTTTGGTGCATCACTTAGTTTATAAAAAGACTTCCGTGTCATCTTTTGAAACCAAGGTCAAACTTCTAAAAGGTGCAAGAAGAAACCGTGATGTACTAATAAGCACTGTCGGAGCTCCGACAAGAGAATTTACACAAGAAAGATTATGTATGAAACCTCTGTGTACAAATTAAGTGGCTAAAAATCATAGAGCAATTGACAAGCTGGGCCGTGGATCAGCTGTTGTATTTTCGCAAATGCACTTTATTCCCAGCCTTCGGAGTTTTTGGGTTTTTTACGTTACAAAGGAGCATTACCCTTCCGGGCCAATTTTGAATAGAAACAAAATGGACCGTTTGTAAGCTGCGGATGATATGATTCACCAGACGATCCCATAAAAGGAGCTTGTCGTCGTAGTTTATAACCCTCCGAGAACTCAATAACAAACTAATATAATGTACGCGAGTCCACACAAGAACTCGCCTGCTGTGGGTTGTGTGTGTATATATTGTGTGTATATATTATGTGAATGGGAAACAAATAACTGAGGTTATGCACACTATAGGTGACGTGGTATACGTACTCGTAAGTGTGGTGACAGTTATCTTCCCTCTAATCATCGGTCCATTGTCGGCTTGTCCCCGCCGCAGCGCCTCCGTGCCGCGCGTTCGCCCTGTGACTTGTCAATTAAAGGCAGATTGTCGGTTCCGGGTTATATATATATTTTTTTACGATGTGGAGACGAAGCCAGCAAGTCTGGGTGCCCGTGCACCGTGTGTGTGAGTGAGTGCATGCAGCTAGCGCCGGCCGGCCTGGACCCAACTCGCCACCCCAATGACTGACCGCTATGCTGCCCTCGTTAATGCTAATCAAATTGGACATTTTTATGGGAGGGTGATAAATTTTTCAATTGTAGGCTGCCATCACTATTCGCAAGGCAGAGGACAGTTACAGTCCCCTATACTATTTTTTTTTGTCCTTTAACTTTAACCACAGATTTCCTGATCATTCCTATATACATGTAATGATATAATTAAGGGAAGTGCCCAGTTTGCGCCGAGCTTATTTACGACCGCATTCCATGATAAATTATCTATTCCAAGTTAAGCAAACAAGAAATTAGCTTAATTATATTTGTACAACTGAAGACAGTTCGGATCAATCGAAAGTAAACTGCGTCTTAGGTTCCGACAGAGGAGATTATAATTTATCGATGTATACACATGCATGGGGTGTTGAAGTTTGGATATGTAGTGTGTTTTCCTTTAAGCCTCGGCGAGAGAATTATATATCTTTACACGCGTTTGTCGTGGCGCTAGTCGCGCCACACGAGGCCCCCTGTGGCATGCATGTGACTCGGGCCTGAAAAGCAGTGCAAACATAGAGGTCAAAAGACGCGTCAGAACACAACGAACGAAGTGATCGTTTTGTCCACTCAAGTAGCAGCCCTTCATCGGCGGGCAACGGTCAATTTCGTTCCTCCAGATTCTGTGATTCGATCGTCGTTTTACAAATAAAACTCCTCAAGTGTTGAAGACATTCTGTCGCTTGTCCCAGCCGAATACACACAAAAAAAGGCTGTAAACTATTTTTACGGCCGATTTTCCCGGCATTGTAATTCCCGATAAGGCCTGAACGAACAACTTTACTCACCAGGGCCCAAGTATTTGTTTAGAAGTGAATAGAGAGTATTGTCAGAGTTTTCTGACCTGTTTTTTTTTATCTGCATTTAATTATCCTCGTTTCTGCCAAGAGTGGGTGATCAGTGATATGTTATTGCCTTTACAGCTGTTTCATAGAACCCATCTTGTGCATAATTTACAAGTGTAAGGACGTTTTGCAGGACCAGAACTCTAACACGTGGTTTAGATTATTTAATGTATATGTGTGCCTCTGGGGAAAAAAATCCCTCATACATACAAACTTGCTCTATGTATACATACTAAGCATACACGGCACCGGCCTGAAGCTATAAACAAAGTTCCCCCTTTGTGCCACAAAAAGGATGTATGCGCATTTTTTAGTTCCGCCATTGAACCATTGCAGTCTAGCAATCATTACTACTTTTGACAGCTCGAGTTATTCGAGTCTGAAACCCAGGAAACTCGGTCCCTGTTCGTTGCAAGAGAGACACGTTCGCTGTGGCCAGACTAATTCACACTGAAGTTTGCAAAATGTTCCATGCACATCCCAGTAGATATTTGAAAAGAATTCCTGAGATTCCAGGAACACAGTGACCCACACAAAAGAGGTGGGGTTCCTTTTGCCCCATTTCTGGTGACGTATAATTTTTCGTTATAAGGAGCTCAATATCCGAGTCATTAGTGGTTCCAATTCCATATTCCAAGAAGCCATGTACTATATCCTTCATTGAGTGTGCTAACCCTACTTGTTGTAGTGTTGCGGCATTGACGTTCTATCCAGAATGAATTGAAAAAGGGGTTGATAGGCCAAGCGTCTCCGACATCAATATAGCAAGGACGTCTTAATAGCTTTTTGCCGATTTCAACACTCTAGTGTTCAAAGAGATTAGGACTTAGCACCTGTAGCTCTCCACTTAGCACCATGGCTTGTGTTGGGGGCTAACCGGAAAAAAAGACACATCGACCAATTAGCATTGTAGGGTTCGTTAAACATTCTGACACCTGTTATTAATCCTAGGTTTCTGTTGTTACCCACACCATGTTCAGACGTACATATACTGGTAGTTATTATTCCATAATGGTATTAACCATACGTCAAGATGAACTCCTCAAGCTTCGTTCAGAAAAATCGGACTTGCCCAGGACAACGATTACCAAGAAACAATCAAGATAATTCTCATGTATTTGTAAGACTTGTTTTATGATGCTTGATATGAAGCAGAAAGTGGCTCTATTTAGCCCAAAGAACACAAAGTACAGGCACTCAAGACATGGGTCCCTGCTGCTGGCTTGTCTTCTTTTTTTTCGTTTCTCATAAATTCATGTGGAAGGAATAGCCAGCCTTGGGTGGAACGACCGGGCAAAATTTGCCGCGACAAATTTGGACAAATGTTTTTACTAAAACACGACCTGTTTTATAGCATGTGACTGATTTATGTAGACTTAAGTCATCAACTCACCACCTAGCATTGTTAACCTTCTCTTGTTGCCACTGGTAATTCCTCCAACTGTAAATATAGCCATATCGGATAGAATATTCACCTCTTAAGATAGCAGAAGCTTTTAGCAGAGGTGAAGAAGGTGTACTAAATTATCTGGAAGGGTTTTATTTTTAAACGGGCGGTGCATGTGGCAGTGACTCCTACATCTGTAACAAGATTTTCCTGGCGCCGGTGAGATGTGGACGCCTTGCTCTGCTGAGGGTCCTCGAGCATTCTAGCTTGAGCCGTGCGGCACCGTACGAACTGGATCGTAAACATTTCATGCCCTGGATTTCTGAGCAGAGACTGTACTTTGAGGACACATTCTGTGCCTGTCTCTGTGTTTCAGGATATGATGACTTCTGTTTGTGATATCTATTGACCAGCCAGACTAATAAGCCATGCTTTCCGAAGTGACTTTTTCGAGTAAGTATGTTGTACTATCAGTCACAGGTCACATGATATATAATATTATAATAAGGTGCTACAACGGGGCTCGTAATATCAAGACCGCTTAGAACTTAAATATAGACCGCTTAGAACTTAGAACATAAATATGTCTCATGAGGCCGCGTGATCAGTTTCCGAAGTAGCTTGAGATCAGCGCAATCGGGCTTCCTCATTGGTGCCGATTGTATACTCCGACGGTGGAAAGGGGCAGTTAACTTAATGGTTGTGATGTATTTTCCCAAAAAATACAATGTTCCCATGAGGACAATAGTGTCCACTATTTGGAAAAGGTCCCCGATTCCGATTCGTGTACAAAACATATAGGAGGTCTTCTGAAAAAGTACAAACAAAAGAATAACAAAAGGGGTCCCTGATTGGAGGCGTATACAAACGTGTGTGCAGTGTTGATGCCCACACATGTACAATGTACATGTACAGTGTACGTGTAAGCTAATGGTGACTGTGGTTCTGTTTGGTTTACATCACAATTTATTGGTTTCACCTGTAAAATTGACGGCAGGTCCCACTCCCTCTGGCCTGGCCCTTCCGCGTCTGGCCGGAAAGCGGAACGAAAAATCCAGACTTTCGGGGGCTGGAAGGACGCGCGCGCACTACCACCGGCTATTATTATGTCTCAACATCTAGCCGCGTGCGCCGATTGGAAGTGACAGCAGTTGACCCCATCCGCCATCTTGGATTACATGAAGATAGCCATGATGCTTTGGGACAAACTCGGCTGGGTTGTTGGGGTCAATGTACATGTGGCCGGTCGCACCATAGCTCTATGGTCGCATACACCTTCCAGAGTTGTACATGTAGTCGAATTGAGACCACAAGTCCGGTGACAACTTACACATCGCAAGTCTGTTCACACTAAATCAAAGGTCCAGTCACAAGTAAATCACAAGTAAATCACAAGTCCGCTAACACATAGGTACACTCAAAGATGACAGGTAACAAAGCAATGCCTTTGTACTCTAAGATCATTTTAATAGCAATTGTGTCTGGATGACTGGATGATCGGAATGCGCTTCGGTGACGAAGTGAACCACAATTCAGCTGTTATATCTCCTCGCTTCGATACCGTGAAATCGTCCATTGGTATCATGTCAAGGAAAAGACCCTACAGAAAACCTCAAAAGTAACCTCAGGTCAACGAACTTTTTTGGGTAGTTTATTATTCATACTAGTAAGTTTCGAGTAACAATATTGCCGCTGGAGAGGATCCTATTGCGCGACATGGTGAGAGGGGAATTCTTGTTTTCTCCAAGTGGGTAAACTTGTCAGACAAGAGTCAATTGAGTGTTACAATGTTAACCCAAGGTTCACGCGTGCCTGTTTGCGCATCTATTGAGAGACGTTGGCAAGGACGAGCGACTTCGAGTTCGGTACATTTGTTTTATCGTGGTGCTACACGATCCCGAACAGGTAGTAAAGTATCAAAGTGGATTTTAGCTCACATGCTTAAAACGTTCCTCGTTTTTACGTCGTTTTGGTTTTTTCATCAAAGAATACAACAAAATTCGAATGTCATAATTGTAGGGATTGTGTGATTACAACCTGAACGTTATTATTTAGACGTTTACCATGCAATTTCGCATGAAGGCTTTAGTTACTTAGGCTGGAGTTACTTTATTCAGCCTAAATGAAGAACTTGTTATCACACAAAAACTGGTATTTGTTATGTACATACAGCAACACAACATTATAATCTCCTTGTTACTATCCTCCCCGAAGCAATTGGAATTTCTCCTTGTCTTAACTTAAACCACAAAAACAGGCGCAAGGCGCTTAGGTGGTATCCAGGGGAGGGAGAAAATTAGAATTTGGAGCTGTGGCGTCGGTAGAGTCGCTAATGTCCTCTGGGCCCACAATTCGGCTGGCATGGGGGTTGGAAATTGGGTTGTTACATTCAGAATTGATTAACGTTACACGAACAGACCGCAAGGTGTTGGGCTTATAGTGTTACGCGGTTTAGGATTACCTCTATGTGGGAGCAACCCTCCTCCTCCCAGATCTTCATGCAGATCAGGGGGTAGGGCTGCCGACGCAAAGTGCATCCCAACACCGATCAAAGGTTCAGGGTGAACCGGCTTGCCTTTCATTGAGTGATTGATTCTTTTCAGTGGGGCCAATTTATTAATCAGTGTGGTTTGACGGCGTCCCTTGTCGGCGTTCCCGAGCCTGCCCCAAAAAGTTAGTTACCCTCCCCACAAAGGATTCGAGTTCTGGTTGTGAACTTCTTTGATATTTGCCCCCAAAAAGTGAGTTTGTCCCAGAAAAGTAGAGGTATGTGAGAGCTGTGAACTTGTGCAGGTACGGCCGAAGGTTTGCTTGAGTACAGGTGCGCAGGTGGCAACGAGGCTCTTGACGAATATTGTATTTCAGCTGTCTGTTGCAACATTCCTGAACATTTATCATTGTTGAATAAAGTTGATTTATAGGTGTAATTCACAGCCACGATTTGAAGACTGTCTCACGGCTTTTGAGTCTGAGACGGTCACGATATCGCGCCATTAACAGCATGATTCACGGGGTAAGAACAAGGAGCCATTCAGCGGGGTTTGGTGTTATGTTCCATCGAGCTGGTAATTATCAACGTTACTGTCTCCACAAAGATTATGTGAAAAAAAAGTTTCGGCTAGATTTTCAGGCGACGAAGAGTTCAGAGAGTGACGTTTGCTGATGATTTCGGAATGGGGGTTATTACATTCCGAACATGAATTATGTGACACCATTTAGTCAGATGAAACTACCGCCATCAACTATACTACAGGCAAAACAGCAACTTGTACGACAACCACAACAGATTTCCGTTTGTGATTTACACCCATTTACAAATAATCCGACTGGAATTGTACGCATTCATGTCTTGCCGTCCAAATAAACAAAAAAGGCATTCCATATTCGGTCGTATTTCATGTGTCACTCCAAAACGGAGACACGTGTTAAACTTGGCATTGCAAATCCGCGCGTAGGTAGGGCAAGGTGCCATGCCGACTCTTATTCGTTTGAAATTTACGAGTACATTTTTCGAGTTGCGATAAAATTCAGGTTTTTTTCGCGAAGGACAGTGAACAACACTTTTTTTTTCTTTCTTTTTATAACTTCGTTTAAGTTCTGCATTTCGTGTTTGTGGTCTTTATCCTTTATAAGCATAGTACTGACTAGCCATCAGTGACCGACCATGGAGATAGGTCCATGGTCTTACTGACGTATTTGCTGCGACTTATCTTCGTATAGGATCACCCAGTAACGGCATTGAGTGTGACGTGCCTAGTCGACAAGATGCACAAAAAGGCTTCCGTAGGCTATAGCCATTCTGGATACATTGCATATGACTTGGCGCACGTTCTTGTTGTAGGACGAGCATTAATACAAGCGAGGTTTTGTTCGGGTAGTTATGGGGCGGGGCTTCCAATTAATCAAAAATAATGTACTTTCTTACTGTGGATGGTTGGTTACGGTATAACCTACATCCGGAACAGTTATTTAACTATCGGGACTATACCATGTTTTAAGTACAGTATACTCATAGAGTGTGTGAACATTCGTATTGAAATTGATTGATAAAGTACATGTATAGTGTTGTAGTTAATACAAACACCTTTAATACAAATTCTGGTTGTAGCGAGCAGAAAGTGCACTCGTTCCTGACTGCGCACAATGAATGAACTATATGCTCCTCTTAATACAACATTATATACATGTAATACAAACATTTCGGCTAGGTCCGGCCGAGCTTGTATTAACGAGAGTCGACTGTATGACAGAACGACCTTGACCTTGTCTGACCTTGGATGACAGACATCTACAAATGGTCCCGTACGTGAGTTTAGCTAATTATTGGTCTGAAGCCAAACAAAAATCTAGGAAGGAATGGTGTACACAAACTGAAGCTCAACCTCCCCTAAAGAATTTAAGGTGCTTTCAATTAGGTACTTTCCTTGGAACAAACATGTTGTTTGAAGGGGACCCGTATAGCCCAAAGGTTTTAGTTCATTACGAATATAAACGTGCCCCTTTTGTTCTTGTGAAATTGATTAAATTAAGATGCAGTTTACTAGATGTTTAGCCTACGGCTGTTTCGCCTCGCCTGTTTTGTTTGTTTTATTTATACATATAGGTGCGCCACACATTTAGAACTTCATGGTCACTCTTATTAATTCGGTCAGTAAAATATCATTTTCGTACATTAAAAATCGATTATTATAAATGTACATGTATAATCATTTCAACACAGCTGATCAAAAATGAAATACTGGCGACTTATTTGAATCCCATCGTGGGACAATCAGGAGTTTTAGCTTTGTAGTACTCGTACCCAATTATATATATATATATTTTGGGGGGTGGGTGGTACTAGTATTAGACCTTGTTCTTGTGATATTATATTTCGATTAGTCATGCTCGTACTTGCAAAGTAAAACAGAATACATACTAGTTCTTGTACTCGTACAGGTGGCAAAATTTGTGTAGACCTATTCATGGCATGGCATGTACTCCTACTCCTGGACACGTTCTCGTATACTCATGACAAGATACCCATTACTTGTGGCAAAGCACTCTGTACTACAAACACTGCGTCTAGATGCGATATGGATGGTACACTGTATCGGATTTTTACAGTTCATTTATAAATCGAACGATGCCCTCTCGTCTTGTCAGACGCCCCCTATGATGTCCTGAAATGACCCACCGGTGCGTGAACGCACGGGGCGGAACTAAAATGAAATTTCACGGCTGTTGATTTCCAACCAAATTTTGAAATATTTCTGTAAACCCACACAGCGGATGCCGGCCTTTTAAGGTACCGGCTTTCTTGTCTTTTTCCGAGTATTTTCTTTCTTTCTTAATGCATGTTGCAGCAGGCATTATCTAATCCATCGTGTTTGTGTGGTATTTAGTTATAACCTCGTGAAGGTCGTATTAAGTCAAGTGGCATATTTGAACATTCCGGATATCGGAATGTGGATTTGACCGCAAGCGAGTGGTGTATTTTCCCTTAGTGTCCGAAGCAGGATGCTTTACTGTAATCGCTGAGGCAGAAGGCCTGTTTTGTGTCCACTTATAGGTATATATTTTGACAGGTGGGATTAGTGTGTTTATTTACTACAAATATGTAGGAATAATCAATATGGTAGGAATAATCCAACTGTGAGCAGCAGCACTCGAAAGACGGGCTGTGGTAGAAGCGGTACCAGTGATCCCAGTGGTGTACAATTTGAGGAGGAGACCACGGGCAAATGCCTATGTCTACTAGATGATGATGATGTGTGGTATGAAATTTCTGAAATTTGATTGGAAAAATACGATATCGGTCAACGACTTCACAAAAATATGGGCAGGCTGTCAACACTGATGACGTACTGAGAATACTGTCAGGATATGTTTTGCTCGACAGTGAAATAACGAGGACACTTTTAATCTGTCGATGTCCAAGCAGTTGCAAGAAAATACACGTACTACGGTATTTCGGATTGAGCTAAACAAAACGTTAATGTTTGGGAATGAATATTCAACAAAGTCTGAGATGGGAAAATGTGTCAAGGGAAAGTCCTGGACGCCTGGATAAAGGATATTAACATATAAACAGATATTAACGTAAGATATAAGCTGACGTAATAACCGAAATCTCGCACTCAAGCTCGTAATAAACGTTGTGCTTTCCCATTGTAATGTGCACAAAACTTCCGGAACCTGGTGTTACGTTGTTATATCCGAAATACGTCTTGGTACACCTGAGGTCGTTATAACAGAAATCGACTTTATTATGGGATTTTTAAGTCCTCAAGTTTTTCGAAACTATAATTGAACCTAACGGGTTAAAGAATAATACGAGACGAGTTCTGCTTGTTATCAATGTCAATGACACATAGTTACTCAGCGAGTAACACTTCTTTTTGGTTGCAGTATCAGTATCAGATGGGTGTCATTGATTTGTAAAAGGTGCTTGCCGCCACCACACCCATCGTGCTGAGTTGTCCCGCAGTTTCAGACAGATGACCCCCGGCCTAAAGGACCGGTCAGGTTTATGTCTATTAGGGCGGGGCCTAATTGCCCTCAACAGGTTCACGTATACGATTCACCTGTGGGAGGCAGGGAGTCGTACATTGAAACGGGAAACCATCAATTTTTTGAATACGTTCCCCAAAGCGCAACGGAACCCGAGATACAATGTCTGTCAACCGTTCGATCATGGGGAGTAGAATTTTCCCATCTGTAAACCTAACAAAATAGAATTTGGTATCCAAATACAATATTTGCTACAGATTAAAATAATTAATTACACTAAACATTAAGACAGTAAAACAAAACAATTAGAAATCGATTATGTACATACATGTGTAAAATTAACAACCTACAGTGAACTAGTGTATCATGAGTTTAAACATTCATAAACATTTGGCCTAATGCGTTTAGCGTTTGAACGCACAAGGTGTTGCGTTGTTCACGTTTACGTTTAAGCGTCAACACCACTGAGCATACTAATGATGATAGGTTCACCATGCGTTTGTGGTGGTCTGGTCTGGATGAACTGAAGGTGGCGTATGTTTTCTGCTTTTGTTTTTTTTGTTAGCCCGTTTTCACTTCAGGAGTTGAACGGTGAACTTCATTAAACGTAATCTTCCTGAAACTTCGCGATTCACATTCATAATTATGAGATCAGAGATGAGTTCGTTAAAGGGTCGGGTTTACAACGTTTATGCCGTTAATTCATTTATAAAGCCACCACTATTTCGGAATGCTGGGAGTTAATTGCGCGTTTTTGATGGTCGGTCCAGTCTCATTATTTTGAACTCCTTTGAGGCAAATTTCGAGCTGCACTTATAAGCCCATTCTCCTTGCGTTCAATATTCAAACTTCAATAAAGCTATGTTCTTGTTTTAAGTCTTCTGAAAAAAAGTACAGGGGTAGGAGAAATTGTGAGTGAAGCGAATGATTTAGTTAGGGTAACGACACACAATGTGCGTCAACTCTTTTGACGTCATGACATGATATTATCAGCTTTGAGTTTGGTTTCCCATGAAGTACGAACCGGTTTGATATTATTAAACTTAGCAAAAGAGTTACACAATAGTACACAAAGGGCATTGGAGTCTGGAAATGAGTTTATTGTGGACAGGGGGACCTATGGCCTGTGTTTTATTGCGGGGAATAAAGCTGGTGTTGTTAGGTTTTCCAGCATTCTTTCGTCTGTGTGTGTGTGTGTTTGTCAGAAGTTTATTGCAACAGAAATCGTACTGCATTCACGTTTATTTATATGTGATTTTGAACTCTGGTACTGTGTACGCGTTAACAGAGCTATTATTATTCATCTTTGCCCGTGGCGCTAAATTTCCCAATTGACATTTGTTCGCAGGGTTTAAGTTGTCAATACAGCCAGGGTATGGTTCTGTTCGACAGGTACAGAGCTAAAGTATTTTGTTTTCCTGTTATGGCCGCGGGCACTAAGTTCACGCACTGCCTGCTGCAAGCTTGTCACAATTGAAAGGATGTGCCAGCTCGCCAGATCTTGCCGCAAGATGGATCATCCGAGTGATTTTTCCATAACAGAAATCGGTATTGAAAGAAGAAAACAACGACCAAAGGAAAAAAGGGCCGGTCGTGACTCACTGAATACTTTGAAGGGATTGATAACCAGATTTCAACAGGCAAAGGGAAAATACTGACTGAATGGCAATAAATGAAAAGGAAAGAATATATATACCACAAAATGTCATTTGTCCTCTTTATAAAGAGAACCCTTTCCGATTGTTATGACATCAGTTTAACCTCAATTTTTGATGTGTAATAAAAAGGCACATGCACGAAAGATGTAGAATACAGAACACAAAAGTTGGCGGGCTGTTCTTTAACAAGTAAAGTGGAACGGGATAGGTACTTTGATAACCCATGCGTTGAAAATAAAGCATATTTAAGTATTTGGCCGAAGAGTTGTTTAACAAGAATTTAAACAGATTCGACCCTAAAATTCAATTTCCAAAACTGGCCACTTGTATTGAATGTGTATGGCGTTTGTTGTGAAAACAAAATTACCAAAGTTTAGTCAATTCGACCTCATATTTGTTTTAATAAGAAATGCGAATTTACAACAAATAAAACAAAAATCTTTATTACATAAATGATTACACAATGAAAGTAGGCAGATCATGACCGACATCATCATAAACAACATCTTCCACAACACTGTCAACAACAACATCAGCACCAAACAGCCACAACATCAGCACCATCATCATGTTCAACATCCTCATCAACAACCCGATAACAACATTTTCAACTTCAGCATCGTCATCTTCAACAGTAAACATCATCATCAACATCAACAGCAATGTCAACATCATAAACAACCTACAACAGCATTTACAACTTCAGCATCAGAATCTTCAACAACCCATCAACAGAAACAAACAAATAAACAAACAGCAAAACCATTTCTTTTTATTTTGATCAAAAGTATGTATCCCATACCACAGTATATTTACTTGTGCATCTGGAAATTTGGCCAGCAGTAAGAGTTTGAAATACGCAGAGAATTTGGCGGGAAGTTAGAGGCTACGCATTTAACACAAACCTTATCCACAAGTAAATTAGTCTCAGCCAGATTTGCTGAAGTTTATTTCCGGAGTCAAGTTTCTCAATGTCTCTTCTTTTTTTCCCGTCTGTTTTTTTCTCTCTGCTAGGAGACAGGGCTAAATGTGACAAGGAAGGGGAAGTGGTGACGCTGCCGATCTTGTTAGGCAACCCATGCATACAGTGTGTCTGCAAGGTGGGTAGACAAATAAGGGACTTTAAAACAAGGATCGAGTTCGGAGGTTGGTTGACCAAGTGCTATCACCCTCTACATCTGTTGCCGAGGTTTGATTCCCACCCAATCGTGGATTTACAAACATAATGTACTTTTGTTAGTCTATTTTTTATTCCGTGGAATATTATTCTGGGGGCTTTGGCTCAAATAATTATAAAACAATTCTGTATCGTCTGCTTCGTTTGGGTTTTTAGTTTTGGCCTCAGTTTTGTCCACAGTGCATGTATGTGTGCACTTTTAGAAGCCTTTTTCATTGCCAGATTTAAAGATGATTTAAAAAAATATAACAATAACAATACAATCACCAACCGTAGAACTAAATTACCCAAACTGTTTGGCCCCGTCACACGTGTTGCACAATTGCCGCAAAACTCTATCTATACATTTACAACACTTGATTTTTCGCAACCTCTTTCCACTATAAACACAGAGGGGAAAAGGGGCAGTTTTTTTCCCCTTTTTTTTCCTCTTCGACAGTTTTATCCCAATTTGTTAATGGATTGTGAGAAAGCTGGCCCCGAGGTACCTCTCTCGCTCTTTGTACACAGAGCGGGAAATTGTGGTTTCCAATTTTAATTTTTTTCCTCGGGCAAGTTGTTCTATTTTGAGACTGTCGCCGAATGCATTTTAATTCCCACCTTTTTTTTTTAAGAGGAATGGTCTTTTATTTTTAATGAGCGTGTTTTGAAAATTTGGTTTTGTTTACCAAGAATAGGGTGTGAGGTCATCATTTCTTACGTGTCCTAATTTTAAAAGTAGATTTGTTGCAGCAACAAAAAAACCTCATTCATAAATCATTCATGATTTTTGTTCTTGCAGTATACGAACGTCAACATTTGATTAGGGAATAATACATGTAGGCCAAATAGATAAACGTTCACTTTAAGGAGTATTATGATGCAAGAAGTGTATGAAGAGTTACCCACTTAACCCTGATCCTCACCACTTTAGCTTTCTGTCCTTAGATAACAACATAAACCCTGCCTTTACGAAACCAATGTTAATGGCGATATATTGGTATAATTAATTGTGTATGTACATGTACATGTACAATGTATTGGTAAGTATTCTGGATGTAAAGCAAAACTGTGTTGGCATAAAAAGAACAATTACAGTGCTGGTGTTGAAACATCATGGGCGATTATGCGAGTCAAGCTTGTATTTTAAGAGCAGAGTCAACCAAAAAGAAGGATTATCGACGCAAGAACAAGCAAAAGGCGTCACGTTGCCCCAACAGTCAACGACCACACGTGAAGTGTTTCCCTTTTTGTAATGCTTGTACAACACTCCGGCGCTAGCTCTTGTATACTTGCTCAGACCTCAAAGCTGCCCCTACAGTCTCGTGTCTGGACCGCAGAAATCTACAAATCCCCGTGTATCTTCACTCTAGAAAGCCCCTTCTAGAAAGCTATCATTAGGAAGAGAGAGGAACCAGAGTTTTAATCCGATCAGCCTTCATCAAGGCACCGTTTTATTGCGACGACACTGTTCGTGTTTGTGTCCGCTTCCTTCAATATCTCTGGCTGTCGTATTTCTGACAGCGGCGAGTTTGGTGAAGTCTCAATTGATCTGTATGGACAGGCACGGTGATGACGTAATCATAACGTCACCTGGTGAACGTCTGAACACTATCCACGTTGGATTACACTGCGTACACATTTGTGAAGCCAATCCATTTGTGACGTAATATTTCGAAGACATGGCCTGTTTGAGAATCTTTAAGTTTTAGGTCACATATGAAAGGGGATATTTTATTTCCTTTGCAGAATGGGGTCATAATATGCAAACGGGAAACGTGCCCGAAGCTGGATCAGTGCGCCCTCATATTTACTTCTCTCGGGAAAAGCTGTTGTGAAAAATGTAAAGGTGGGTTTAAAAAAAAAAAAAATCTGAGAAATTAATGATGTTTTAAGGACACCAAGACTGTACCCACGGCTGACAACGGACCTCAAAGTTTAGCATGTTAATTGTATTAGTCCGATTAAGAAACATCTTTATTTAATTACTTATGTGCACCACATTATTTATGTTTTGTAACCGAAAGTTGGTTTTTAATAACTATTTTGTCCTAAAGGATCCGTTGTCTGATTGAAACTGTAATTGAAACTGCAACGTGCAGTCATTGACATGATTCAAATGTATAGTGTCATGTTTTGTGATTCACTGCAATTGTTTTTCTCTTTGCTGAAAAGTTTGCAGATATAATGGAGACGAATACACGAGTGGGCAGCGGTGGATTGCGCATAATGACCCATGTCAACAGTTTGAATGTCGAGTAAGTCGATTAGTTAGGACTATGTCTGAGTAGTATCTGCTATTCCCTCTAATTCCTCTGAGCTGTGTGCTAATAATCTGTGTGGATATTTCAAATGTTAGAATGTAAATCCTGCCGAAAACCTATCTGATTTTACCAGCTCACTGGATCACCGCTACCGTTTTGGGTGTTTTGTTTGTCGGTTTTGGGGTTTTTTGTGTGTTTTTTAACTGTTGCGGAGACCGCACTAATACCCACACGTCCGATTCCGTTTTGGTGGGCGTATGGTGACTTGTGATGACTTGTGATAACTTGCGATTGAATAGTGAATTACCTATGATTACTTGTGATTAAATTGTGAATTGCGTATGACTGACCTGCGATTGACCTGCGATTGACCTACGATTGACCTGCGACTGACCTGCTACTGACCTGCTACTGACCTGCTACTGACCTGCTACTGACCTGCGACTGACCTGCGACTGACCTGCGACTGACCTGCTACTGACCTGCGACTGACCTGCTACTGACCTGCTACGGACCTGCTACGGACCTGCTACTGACCTGCTACTGACCTGCTACTGACCTGCGACTGACCTGCGACTGACCTGCTATTGACCTGCTACTGACCTGCTACTGACCTGCTACTGACCTGCTACTGACCTGCTACGGACCTGCTACTGACCTGCGACTGACCTGCGATTGACCTGCGATTGACCTGCGATTGACCGACGATTGACCGACGATTGACTTGACTCTAGCAATCCAGTAGTTTTTCGATGGCTTTCTTGTTCACAGGAAGGTGTAGTGACTGCCTCGCGGACGCAGTGTGCGGTGACGTGCTCAAATGCAGTCATTGTCCCAGGCGAATGCTGCCCGGTATGTCCAGGTATGATTGTGTTCATTGCTAAATTATCACTGTCACGTGACAACAAATCCTCCATCCCCCGCCCCACCCCTCATCTTAACCCCAGATTTTGAAGAACCACAGGGTGGAAAATATATGCAATCTTGACTAAAGGTGAATGTCTTCCCAACCTCTGAAGGAATTCTGAAAATACTTCATTCTAAGATTCGTTGGCAGTTGTTTATATTGGCAGAATTGCTGGGTAGAATTATTTGGTAGAATTTAAATGTAAAGAAGGAGAGAATGGTTGCCAACAATGTACATTTTCCAACCCCAGAGGGCGCTGACTGTTTTCATGTATCTTTATATTTACAGGACATTGTTGTTTTATCTAGAACACGGAGCGGGTAGTCGCTGTCATTAATGAACGATGCATACCGACGGATAATTTAGCGCCAACTTGTCGCGATGACGTTATTGCACGCGACGCGTGGTGAAATTAATTGATGCTTTTGAACTCTTTAACTCGCTCACCTAGTCTATAATCAGACACACTTTGATGACAAAAACAGTTTTTAACAGGCTGCGGGGTAGGGATGGTTATACTTGAAATATAAGCATCAACCACTCTGTGATCTAAATGCAGCACATTGTCGTCAAACGATGACGTAGTCTTGTACACGAGTCGTTCAGTACAGCCACAAAACCTAACCACAACAGTCTAGTTAGCGGACTTCAAATCTCTTGTACCTACATATTTTCAAAAAACAAACGGCTAATATTGAAAACGTATCTAGGCTGTAGCCTATATTTAGAAGCCATTTGTTGATGACGTCATAAAACGATGACGTGTGACGGCGCAGTGCGTGGCTTTTTGCAAAGGTTTTTGAACTCCGAACTCATTGAAACGCTGTTTTGCTGCATGTTTATGCTTGGCAGCATAAGTGGCGAAGAACGTGCAAAACAAATTCAGAGGCGACGAATGCTTCAAATTTTTGATTGTGATGAAGGTTTTTTTGTATCAAAGCACATTAAAGAAGAGGAGTTTTCTTTTGTCAATCGTACGTGTTTTTTTGCTTTTGTGATTTGATATGACAAAGTTTATTTATGAAATTTGAGGAGAGCCTGGCGTATTGATCCTAGTATAATCTATCCTGAAGCTGCAAGTTCTGAACGATCTTCTGAGGCCCCGTATAGAATGACTGCATTAGGCCTGCGCAGGTCATTCAACTTGTTAAGAAATACACGGTATTGTCTCGCATTTAGCAACAGCGCCCTCAGTTGTCCGGACAAGCAAGGGGATTTGTTAATTGCTGAGGCTAAAGAAATGCACTCTTCAATAAAATTAACGAAAAGGATATGTGAAATAGTTTTCATACCTTGAAGGGGAGCCCAAAGTGGCACCAAATGTGTTCCTATAAGAAACGTTCATCTAATGGACCCTCAAACAACGAAAATCAGTCAAGCAAGATAAACAGTGTTAAGCAACCACCAAATGTAGCGTACGCGACATTGCATGATAAAGTATGGACATATATATCTGCACTTTGTATGAATAATCAGCTCTGCTGACATAATGTGTTCCTTGGTGGTTAAACCGAAGACCTAATTATTTCATTTTTTCTATAAAAAGCTTCACCCTCGGGGAATGGACTTCTGCCACCACATGTTCCCCACACTGCGCCAAACCACCGTATAAACCCAGGACAGTTTATATCTGTCAGTGCTGTTACTCTATTACCCAACCGTGTACTTTTTTTCCTTAGAGTGTTCCTTTGAAGGCAAACGCTACGCCGAGCTGGGAGCGACCATTATGTCTGATGATGACGCTTGCGTTGAGTGCACGTGCAAGGTACGCTTGAGGTTGGCCCGGTACGGTTCAAAATATGCAGTTTTCCCTTCCGTGTTCGTATGCAAATCGTACATACTAAAACCGGTCATGGATTCTTTAAATTTGTTGCAGTTTATTGGCCCATAATTATGTTTATGTGGATTCATTATTCTTAAAGAACCGGTTTTGTACTACAACAGACCGGGACTATTTTAAGAACTGTTCACACCTTTTAAATACACAAAAAGTAGCAGAGATAGTTGGGGTGCACTGTACGAACCAGTGAAAATATGTTTTCTGTTATGGCAACTTTTACTTTTACCATGGAGGAATAAGAGCAGTCCTCCATGCTTTTACGACCAAGTTGTTTGCAGTAGAGAAAATGGCTTTTCAGGCCATAAAACATTACAAAATTAAACAACGTTGTTGCCAAAAGGATCGAAACTCGTGAGAAGTGTGTTCCACGATGAACGCAGTTGTTTATCAACGTCTGGAGACACGATCGCCAAGTTGTCTCAATCCAACCTGTAATCACCGGTTAATCTTTTAAGCACGGTATCAAGAGATTTGGACTGGCACCTATGGTATCTTCCCCATCAATGAGGTGTTTGTGAATCACGCCCTTGCAGCCGATGGCACCGTTCGGTCGGTACCGATTTTCCCAATTTCCCCCCGGAGCCACGCTAATCCCGCTTCTGATTCGCGCCAAACTCGTCAGAAGATTCGCCTTATAACTCCCTCTCTGACTTGCAGTCGACCTTGGGAAAAGGAAGTTTTTCTCGTCCCCAATTTGTATTGCCACCTCTGTTAATGTAAAACGAATTATTCATATCCTCCCTTCAAAACTAAAAACGTAGGCTCACCTGTCAACCTAACATTTGACTGACCTTGGAAGGAAAGTCTTTCTGTTTTTTTGGTTTTAACTTTTTCTGTGAACAGAGAAAACAAAACGTTATTTATTTCCTTCTTTCTAAAAACTAGAAATCTGGTCTGACGTGTCGACGGCTTACATGCCCGGTGCTCTCGTGCCCCAAGAATCAACAGAAAACGCTACCTGGGAAATGTTGCCCGGAATGCTCGGGTAAGTCAAGGCACTCTGGTTTAAACGACTGTTTCCTCTTACTCTGCTAAAACTTCCTAAGAAACAAATAACCACTTGTTGGTGTAACCTTACAACAACAAAAATGTATGAACTGCGACTCATTTCGCCATGACGAATACATTAGTGTGAAATGGCTATAGTATGCATGAAGACAGACACTACATGTAGTCTCCTCACTAACTTGTTGTAAGTGTGTAATTTGCTATTTATATGTCTACTGGCGTTTTCAATTTCATCTTAAGAGAGTGTCCATGTGTGCACCAACCATTGGTGCAGAAACGAAGTAACAATCATAAATTGCTTACAAGTTTTGCCCAAAAGGTTTGCTCAAATATGTGACCTGTAACTCAAACAAAATGCTGTCCTGGCGAAAAGTCATGTACATGTAGTCAATCTCTTTTTGAACATAACAGTTATTTTCTATTTACCCGAGACATATTGTAAGTGCAACGAGTAGGCCTGTCATCGCCTGATAGAAATATTGGCCAATAACTGCCTTCTTTAATCAAAGACTATTTGGGGGGAAACTTAATTGCGGATATCTAGCGTTCAGCACCTTTCGCAGTTTTGCTGTAAATGTAGTGTCTTTGGAACGATTTGATGTCAATACACTTTTAACACAGGAAATGATAAAAATTGAATTATAGAAGTCCAGGCGTCTAACGGGCAGTCGACATATAAGTGCCCTGCACAATGCTGTCGTGCACTCATGTTTTTTCCTAATTTCGTCTTGTGGTTTACTCTTAATTGAGTACTGACATATGCATAATGGCGCTTAATCTTAACACGATGAAATGGTTTTCCTCATAGCCCCCAGAAAAGTCTTCGATTTGGGTCACCGATGTTTGTTCGGCTCGAGTGTTTTCGATGACGGACAAAATGTCTTAGCAGAGAAGTGCACGAAGTGCGTTTGTCTGGTAAGTGTTTTTTTATGAGTGTTGTGTAGTTGTTTTGATTCAGGATTTACTAGAGTTGACACAAATGGAAGGAACCTTGTTTTGTCATCCTAAGTCGTGGTCTTTCAATTTAAGGTCATGTGGTTTTATTTCAGATATCCGGCTTGAGATAAGACCATCCGTACACAGTTAAGAATCCTTTACGAAAATTGCGATTTAACCTTGAAAATGTTTTGATATGTTTGTTAATTCATCTTGGGACAATTAATTGTTGGGGGCTGCAATATTTTGTAGTCTTGTTTGTTGTACAGCTCGGTGTATTGTTTTGTAACGGTAAAACCACTACTTGGCTTGATTCATTTTGAGTCATTTTATCGTAAAGGTTATACAATAAACGGGTTCCGTTGTTGTTTAGCTAATTTTCATTCGTGTTTGTTGTACAGGATTCGACGGTGGTTTGCCAGAGAACAATCTGTCAAGCAGAGCTTGACTGCCCAGCCGGAGATATCATTCACGCGGAAGGAGAATGCTGTCCCCAATGCAAACCTAGAACGTGTCGGTATGCCGGCAACGTTTATCAGGTAAAAGAAATACAACAGTTTCAAAGAGCATTTTGCAATTCTCGACCTCAGTTCCGGCTCGGTAATTCATGCGATTTTCTAGGCTAATTATATACGTCTGTGTTTTTATGGAGGACAATCCCCAAACAGGTCTATATACTGTTTAGGAACATCACATTTTGTACGATGACAAAGTTTGGTAGTAGAGCTATAGAGGTGGCAACCAAAGCTCAGACAAAACCGAAGTTTGGAAAATGATATGCCCATTATACCCAACGGCAGAACGGGCTCGAGTGTTTTGATATAAGACGATTGTACTTTAAAGTGCCATTATCATTCTTAAGAAATATTGCAGAAAATTGCTATCTTCAACAAAATATATGTGTTTGTGAACCATAATGTTCGTCCCTTCCAGATCACCACACGACAGAATTGTGTTAAATACTAAGTACAAAATGAGATTAATGAGTTTGGTTTTGAGTGAACTTCGCTCCAACCTTAAAATAAACTGTCCCAAATCACAATTATATTTTTTTGAACAGACGGTTCCTATTGTAGTTGTGTTCTTAAGGTTGTTTCGTTGGGAAAAAACTTTTAAAACGATTTTCTGAGCGTAACAAATGTCTTCTCTTTTCTATTCAATTTGCGGTTTATTGATTACGTCCAAATTACGATAACAACAAAGCGGAAGTCCGCGGCGCAACCGTACAATGGACTGACCGAGTCCGCCCCCAATACACGAACGGAAGGCGACCTTTTCCCCCAAGTGGGTTCCAGCAAACGGTTGTGGATAGAGCGTCGAGCTGTTCTCTTGGCAGGAAAGGTTACCCGTTACCGCAAGCTTGTTTCAAAGGTTCACCAGTGCCCACAAGGCTAACTAAACACACGACCTTTTTAATAATATACCCAGGTTATATGCAATCTTAACAAAACCTTTTTCCCCTTGAAATATCACCACGACTTTATTAGTATTTGATTAGGGAAGCCCAGTTTTAATACAACGGCATTGTCTTGGTTTTGCTTGTATCACACGACCACCCATCTTTTCATTCCCAGGAAGGGGAGATGTGGGCGCTACACGCGTGCGAAACGTGTCAATGCGTGGGTGGCGATACCGTGTGCTCAACGGAAACGTGCCCATCTACATCAGACGTCTGTCCGAGGGTGAGCTATAGAAATCCCTAAATTCCAAAGAGCTTTATGAAAAACCAACCCCAGATTGTTCTGTCTTTCGAAACACCCATCCCAACCCGTAACCTTTAGGGATACTGGGTTCTTCTCTAGTCTAATTGGTAGCTTCGTTGTGGGCAGTGTTTCTATAGGCTTGTTTTGGGGTGGTATTTTTTCCCGCACCCGGTCGCGTGTTAGCCCCGAGGACTGGGCTACGAATTTACCAAGCCTCGATTCCCAACCTTTTTCTAAACACAAATCGGTTTTTTTTCTTTAAATGTCATGGTGTTAAATAATACAAAAGTTAATCAATTCTAATGTGATGTATAAGATAATTTGTTTTGCAATCCCAGACCCTGAACGAATCTTATTATTCAAGTTGCAATCATATTTTCTATTTTTGTGTACAAAATGAAGTCAGATTTTTTTGTCAGTCGGAATTCAACAGAATTGCAAGTTAGTAAAGTATTTCATAATACCGCGCAATAGACTTTATTGTGCAGTCATACATCTCAAACTAATCTGATATTTATTTTGAATCGTTTGTTTTATGCCACAATTGGTTATCTTTGAACGACATTGTTCTATAGGCATTGTGAGTGTAGTTTTGTGAGAGAAGAGGCATTGCAAGTTATTGTCTCGCTATGCAACCCAAATTAACTGTTGTCGTTATTATTGTTTGTTATCTTTCAGAATCATGCTTTACAAGTACCCGATGGCGAATGCTGTCCAAAATGTGTAGAAAGTAAGTGTACAAAAAAGTATGGCCATTGACCAACAAAAATGTGACCCAGCACGAGTAAATGAGACACTTTGAGGCAAAAATGAAAATTGAGATTTTGATTTCATCATTTAAAGCTTGTTTAGCTTTAAATGATGAAATCAAAATCTCAATTTTCATTTTTGCCTCAAAGTGTCTCATTTACTCTTGCTGGGTCACATTTTTGTTGGTCATTCACGTTTTCGGAACAGCAAGTGGGCAGGTTGTCTGATAAAAGTGGCCGATTTTTTACCTTGTTCATGGATATCATGGAGGTTTTTGTATTCCATTGATTCTTTTTATGGCAAGTATACCCAGCAAGACATGTGACCGACTGACTCCCTCATTAGTCCCCCATACCTATACACTCTCTAGACTATTGTCACCTAACGCACCCCCCCCCCCCCCCCTCCTAAACACCTGAAAAAGAATTACTGAGAAACAACAACATTCCGCCAGTACAATGACCCCACCACTAAGAAGGTGGGTTCTCTCCGTCCCATGTCTTGCTTTATATGTTTCCAAGACTTGTTTTTGCATAGATGTTTGTCCAGCACGGTTCAAGCAGCTCCAGCCGAACTCAAACTATAAATCCAAACCGAGTTTGCCGCCCGACTGACTATATAGCAGCCGAATTACCGCGGGTGCGGGTCGAGGGACCAATAAATTAAGGCCTTTGCGGGGGGACACATGATACCTCTTATCCCAACAACCTGTTAAAGGGTTCATCCCTTTCCATTTTATCGTTCCATTGGGTATAGCCCCGAGTTCAATTAAAGGTAGCAGAGGTTACCCTTGCAAAAGTCTTTAGAGGACTCGGTGTTTAGGATCGAGGAAGGATGTTCGGTTGAAGCAGGTGTCAAGTTGGACACCTGAGAAGGACCGTGAGGGGAAAACACCGCTCGATCACGGGCTAATCGAAGTTCTAATTGGTGACCCGGTGGGAATCGGACCGGAGACCAGCGTCATGCATGGAGCTGCTTTTAAACGCGCACTACTTTTAGACAAATCTGTGCGCTCAGCAGTACAATCCTGTGCTCAACAGCTCAATGGAAATGTTACCAGGGTGCGAATGCTCCGGGGTTCGAGTGCCAGCCGATTCGACACTTTGTAACGTTTTAAAATGGTGCATTGGTCTTAAATTGTTCCGGTAGTGAGAACGAGTTCAAATCCAAGTGGAGGCTAGAGGGCGCTCGGTGACTTAGAAGGTGCTTGATGGAGTGGACGATAGAGGGCGTTTGATAGAGGAATGACAGAGGGCGCTTGATGCCAAATTGCATATCATTATCAGAGAATGCAACAAAAGCTTCTGTTGAATATCCTTTGCCATTTTGCAAAAAAAAAATAACACGTAATGACATTTAAGGGAAAAGGGATCTCCTTTTCCTGATAAAGAATAAACAAGGCAAAGTATTCTTGTCAACCGCTTTAAAGGGGCACTATGTCCTGAAATCCCCCAAATATATATATTTTTTTATTGGTTACTTTTTTCAAACATAATGGTTCAAATGAAACCAACCTAATGTCTAACCGTTCACGAGAAAGGACGGAAAAAACACGGTTGTTTACATCGGACACGACAGAGTACTCGTACGTTTTTCCTGTCGTTTTCATTCACGATACGCGTTGTGTGTCTCCCATAAATTGCACACGGCACCAATGCACAAAAGTGGTTTCTTAGACGTTCGCAAAAGGCTGGAACCATGACTACACCAAAACAGCTCGTGTTTAGAACAACACAAAAACGCCTGGTTTTTAAAGGATGGTTGTGTGAATGTTTATATCCTACTTTTAAATGATCTTTCCGATGAACATAATTTAGTTCAAAACGTGTTTCGAGCCTAATTGGGCGATTCCAGGACATATTGTCCCTTTAAGTGACACTCAAAATAATATAGATTCCACTTACCGTACCTCAAGGTTTCTCTGTTACTCTCCCCAACGGAAAATGTAGGTTTCTCAAACAAGTACATGTACCGTTTAAATATACTGTGGAAAAAAGAAAAGAAAAAAAACAAAACAGACATAAGGCAGTGAACATTATCTTATTACTGTTAATACTAGAGATACAGAACAAAGATGTATATGTCGTTTCTTTCCTACTTCAGAGAATGCTTTATGTTCCGTCTTTGGAGATCCCCACTACCGAACCTTCGATGGCCGACTATTTAACTTCCAAGGAACCTGTAAATACATACTGACGTCGGATTGCCAAGGCAGAACATTTGCCGTGCGCGTCCGCAATGAGGGCCGACAAACCAGCAGTTTTGCTTGGACGAGGACGGTCTTCATTAGCATACTGGGTCACCGGGTCACTCTGATGCAGGATTACGCGGTGCGAGTGGACAAACAGGACGTGGCGCTGCCTTACGAGATCCCGTCGGCGTTGAGGATACGAAGCGACGGGTTTCTCATTAGAGTTTCCACGCAGATTGGTAGGTTGTGACATAGGCCTATCAACTGTTTTGTTTGTATTATAATCATGAAATCATTGTTTGTGAAAGTAAGCGGAAGAACGCATTGGGTATCGTTACGGTAGGATCGAAAACGGAGTCACGCTATCATTTTGGGGGCTTATCGGATATTCTTGTTTCAGGTGCAACGTAAATTGCACGGAGAAGGAAGAACCATTTGGAAAGAAAGCCACGCGATTTGCCAAATAATAAAACGAGTCCATTACTTTTGGACAGTTACCTTTACATTTTCATATTAAGTTTCTCACCTTTTGAAATGTAATAGGGTTCCAGAGCCAATAGGGCCTAACTGTTCCTGTTTTTAAACCCAGATGACAAATGCGCTTTTTACTTTCGCCAGATCGCTTTCAGGTTAAAAAAGAGCTTTGAATAAATTTCCAGTCGACGTTCAAGAACGATTGTGAAGTGAAAACTTGCCTGCTGCCCTCATGCGTCAGAATACAACCTTGCGTGTACATTTAGTAGCATGAAGCAGGGAGCGCAAACATAATGTTCGCACACGTGATAACGCAAAGTGCAGGTGTGATTCGGTTTTGCGCAGTGTTGTGGCAGCTCGCTCTCGTATTGACTATACCATTTTGCGGCAGAAAAACTCGTGAACTTACGGAACAAACAATTGTATAATTTCCGGCCACTAATTCTGTGCAATGAAGGGAAATATACTTCGGTTATGGCCACATCATTGTTGAGTTACTGATTACCTTCCGCTATGCGTCGCAGCAAATTAAGACCGCGTCAATTTGATGTATTCCATCAGGGTTGTTATTAGTATTCTTAACAATTTATGTAAACAGTTAACTTTTGGGGGCGTTTTTATTAGGTCTTGAGGTTACGTGGGACGGTGACAGCCTCGTGGAAGTATCCATGCCGCCGGCTTTCAAAAACAAAGTTTGTGGGCTCTGCGGAAATTACAACGGCAACCGGCTGGACGATTTTCAGCTCCGGCACGGCGCTGTCACGACGGAGCCCGAGCTGTTTGCAGAGTCCTGGGTCTCCGGCAACAGGGAGAAGTGCGCCAGCAGACCGCCCTCAACGACGCAGAGCGCTCCGTGCGGGGACAACCCGAAAAAACGACTGAGGGCGCACCGGGAGTGCAAGGTTCTAAGGACGGAGAAATTTGAGAGGTGTACTGAGGTGATGGACATGTGGGTGTATTATAGGTAGGTTTTCGTTTGGATTATGCTGATTTCTGTCGCTAGAGGACGCGCACGGATACAGTGGGTTCTAAGGCTTATTTTTGGCTCAGTTTTAAACAACACATTCTCTATTTCTTTATGTTTCTCTTAACTCTGCATTCTTGCATGTCCACCTCGTGTTTGTTTCTTGTACGACTGTCAATCTATAAGGAATTTCTTGCTAAGATAAAAAAATCAGGTCTCAATTTATATATTTTGTAAATTGAATAAAAGCCAGAAAGCAGTTTGCAGCAGTTTCAGTTATTCATTTTCGAATTTCTAGTTCTGTCAACAAAATTGTATTTTAGCTAAAACTGCTGGCCAAACAATTTGGGAAAAAACACTGATGTGGCTATTTTCGAATTTCTTGTGTAGGTCCTGTTTAACTGACATGTGTGAGTGCGCTAAGCATAAACCTTGCTATTGCGAAGCGTTGAGGGCGTTTGTCAGAGCGTGCCAACAAGAAGGGGTCGAGGTTGAGCTGGACAGCACGTCCTCGTGCACAGGTTAGTGTCCTGCACTTTATTTATTTTTTCACAATCATATAGTTGAATTTCTGGTTTGAACTATTGATTTTCAAGTAAATCGTTAATTGTTTTTTAAAGGAAGCATTATCTTGCTGAAAACTTGCTGTAAATTTTTTTTTTTTAAACATTCCTTTTGTAGTTCAAACGTGTCCAGTGGGCGCTGTTTTTGAAGAATGTGGCTCGCCGTGCCCTCGCACATGCGCACACAAGGACGAGCCTTTCATGTGTGGACGGCCATGCGTCGCTGGTTGCCAGTGTCCGAACGGGCAAGTGATGCACAGAGATAGGTGCATACCAACCACCGAGTGTCCGTGATGCCACTTTAGAGAGTTTATGAAATGTTAAGGTTTGGTCAGGGTTAAAAAGGATGAAATGTATTTATTTTGTTGCCTAGCAACATAATCCTTTCTTAGATATACCTCATAGGTTGTTCTCATTGCTTCATGTACTTTACAACATGAGATGCATATACCGCAATCCGAATTGTTCTAAAAGATTTTCCCAAGCTATTTCTCTCGCCCTAGAAGTGCGCCCTCATGACACCCCTTATTTGTAAGGTACGTGTACATGTACTTTTCAACTGCAGATTAAAAACTTCAGCAATCCAAAAATAATAATCTAATAATATACTCTAAAGATCTAGTCATGGAAAACGTTAATAGTTAGTTCCAAAATGAACTATTCGACACCAGTTTGACGTAGCTGCCAAGCACATATATTACTATTTCCGTAGCCAAATTGTAATGTGGTGTACATGCTTATCCTCCCCCCCCCCCTTCAAGTATAATGTATATAAATTACTGGTCCGTATACGGACGATCTTTTTATAGGTAGTTTTTTGTTTGTTGTATACGTTTCAGTTCCTGTTTTGTGGTGTCTACATGCAAAGCATGCTCGTTTTTTAAGTGGTGATTAAACTAATGTTAAGACACGTTGCTGCCCCCCCCCCCCCCCCCCTTCTATTCTGTGCCTGCGCGAAGTACTTTTGTAATGACATGGAATGACATGGGTTGGTCGTTATTACTTTGGAGTTCCCTGACGACACGCATGTCTCTTGTTAATGGCAAAATGTTCACGGGCGTTTTGTCGATATTTCGACTCATGTGTCTCGCATGTTTGCGATGCTAATGTTGTTCTAAGCTTCAGCGAATGCACCAGGTCGGGGTCGCACGTCATTTGCGCCTGGTTTGCAGAGACAGAACTTCAGGATTTTGCTTTAACAGTTGTTAAAAATATCATCTTACGATTCCTTGACTTGGTGAACTTCTTTAGTACAAGATGCCACTACACGAAGATTTTGACTTGGCTTAAATAATTATTCATTGCACTCTTGCAGTTTTCGATGAGATTTTTTAAAGTTACGCTTCCTCCTTTTTCAGCAACACGTTACAAAGATGACATGATCGACTGACAGCAAAATGTTTCACTGGCATGTAGTTTTTTTCCTGTGGTTTCTATATTGATGTAACTTTCTTGTAGTATTCAAAGATCCTTTCCGTGTATCGTAAATGAAACTGGTTTGAAAAGTAACTGTTAAACCCGCAGACCTGATGTACAAGGTAAATAACCATTTTGATGTTTTAATTATACCCAGACACATTTCTTGATTTTTTTGTTAATTTTGTTAACATCTTTGCATGAATGATTAATTAGTGAACGGGCTTAAGCTAAGTGTCATGTATCTTAAGTGCGACCGTGGCCGATGTGGATAAGAAAGTGCCGGCTACCCCTAGGCGATTTTTTGCCAAACCCTGGCCCAATGCCAATTACATGCTAAACACACGAACAGAAGGGATAACTGCCAAACCAAATGAAAATAATGTTTTTTTTCTTTTCCATAACTGGGTTTATTTTTGCTTAGCGAAACCAAAATGAGAAGAATTTTTTTTCAGGATACCTGATAAAATGTGTCACAACTCCCCTGTAAATAGAATAATATTGGAACTACATCCAATATGCATCTAATGCATTGTTTTGGTGTCAGAATAAAAAAAAATGTAATTTAGCTCGTATATTATGTGATCTGAGGCGTGGTAATACTAGTTACCGTAAGATTTCAGCAGGAATTTGCCCTGGGGGAAGAACAGAATTTATGAACTCGTCCTAAAGATTACATCAACATTTTCCTGGACTTGAGCTCTATATCATGCCGTATTGTAAGACGGTGTGAAGCCGTTGAATGTCAATTTTAGTATTAAATAATTATTATTTTTTTTTTTTTTTTATAGTTATTTAATTTATTTGAAATTGTAATTTAGAGTGTTTGTCCGAGAGTATAAACTATGCTTCTTCTTAAACTCAATTTATTGAGAAGACAGTTGTGTAATATTCAAATAAGATCTTCCAAAAGGGAATGTCAAACAAATTTCTGCCAATTCTCTGAAAATTTGGTAGACAGAAAAAAAGGTACCCCCGGGCCGTCCCTTTCCATGGTTCACATTTTTCCAAACACGCAGTCAATTTCGCGTACTGTTTGTGCTGTCAGTCAGTTTATGTTTTATAGGTCAACATGCCTCAGACTTTGTCAAACACGAAGCATGTAAACTTGGTGTTTTTCATGTTAACCCGAGATTTGTTTTTAATATCAGATGGATGTCAGTTCACCAAAATTAATTCTCAAACAAAAAAGTCCTTCAAATCAGTAGAAGTTATGCCGTACACCAGGGCCCAATTTCATAGCGCTGCTAAGCACACGATTTTCTGCTAACCGAGCCTTCGTCTATTTCATGGGGACCGTAAGCAGTAAGCGCAGCAAAAGGCACGCTTAACCTAGCGGGAAAATTTGCTTAAATCAGTGACGTAACAGTAGAATCTTCATGCGCGCGCAAACGTTAGCACAAAAACGCCGTGAAATAGCGCTTAAGGTTAGCACATTTTTCTGCTAAAGTTAGCACAACTTTTCCGCTAACTGATAAGCAGCGCTATGAAATTGGGCCCTGATGAGCATCGGCGTATGCTATTACTTCATTCATTCTGTTGTTTTAAACAGGTTGCCAAACGTATGACGAGTTTCTTTTACAAAGAAATACAGAATCTTTTAGGTGATAGTTTGTGCAATATTTGTGTATTATAAACGTGTTTTTATTTCCTAGATTTTTTTGTTTTTTGGAATATGATATTCCCTGTAGATTGTGCCGAAATATTTAATAGTTGTAGGTGTTGGAATATTCTGAGAGAATAAAACTTGTTAATGTACAGGTATACAGATTGTTGAAAAATATTCAATTGTTTATATTTATATGGGACGCATAGAATATTTGTTATACCACCGATACGCTGTGGTATATGCTTGAATATTAGTCATGGTATACTGTACTATCATTGTTGCACTGTATGGTTATTGTTTATTTATCATTTGGGTATTCTGTTTAGTGCTAGTCGAGCTTAGTGTGAATATTCACGAATTGGCACACAAATTTGATTTCTCGCGGGCTTGATTTCTTAGACTGCAAGTTGCAACACTCGACAAACGTATAACTTCGGGGTTATTTGGGTTACAACAAGTATGACGTTGAACAACATGTGGTTTTCAATAAGCTTTTTCTTTTTGGTCAAAGCCTGGCAGCTTTGTATAGTTTCTGTTGAAAATTTACAAAAACGCGATAACCGTGAATTGATGTTCCTTTTAGTAGAAACTCTATGTTTAAAGAAAATCAAAATGATCCCGAAGCAAAGTGGTTTGAACAATAATTGGGACCAACATTGTTGCAAAGGTTTAGTGATGTAAAAATTGATATAGATTTGTTGTGACTTTTGTTTGTCAATTAATATGGAAATTGTTCACTCTATAATTACATTTGCGCGGGATTTGATGAAATCCTGTCCGGATTAATGTAAAGGCAACGAACATTGTGATGTGGAAAGGCGTTGTAAAATAGCGCTTATTTCCACATGGTATTTAGATACATCGTTCCTTATTGTAGCGCGAGTGTTGAAATTGAAATAAAAAAAGTATTGTACATACATGTTTCTATTTAAAGAAAATAAACTTCCATATTTCTTTGTGTAAAGGAGACACCACTGTCGGTGTTGTTATATTGAAGGTGTAACGTTATTTATTGTTACGACATTAAATATATTCCTGCAATAATGGGTTAGTTCAACAAACTAGGGTGTTTGGTCTAAGGGTTGAGGACTGATACAATGTTCTCTGTCCACAGGGGTTATAAGGTTCATTATGTCATTGCCACGGATGACTGAACAAACAAGGTATTGATGAAAGATACCGAAATCAGCAATGTGGCAAGTTGGAATGATCAAGCGGGCAGTAGGAGACGAGACGAAGATGCCCGCTATCCATCAACAGGGATCAGAACAAAATGATTAATCTACCCTGTCATAACTTTTCCAATGTGTTAAAACAGCAAATAAGTTGACCTTAAAAACAACTTGTCACAGTGCTGATTTCAGTGCCTTTCATAAAATGTCTTGTTTGTTCAGTCAGGTAAGGTGGGGCTTAGGTCTTCAACATACACATCTCGCCTACACATAGATACATGTACACACAAAAACTACTGATGACAAAGCCTTCTCTATTGCTGACCCCAGGGAGTGGAACAAAATTCCTCATCACATCCGTCTATCACCTTCTTTGTCTTTTTTTCAAGAAACTGCTCAAGACTTATCCGTTCCTTAAATCATCTCAGCTCCTTATATACCGTTCACCGTATTAGTCAAACATAAATCGTTTGGATATTACTTCTAATTTATACACAAAACATCCCAATATACGTATACAAAAGAAACAATATCATACTATTCACCAAAAGTCTGATGCTTTCCAGCACCTGTCCTTACCCCTTTGCCACCATCCCTGACCCATCCCATGTCACTCATAACCATCGCCTTAACGAGCATATAACACCGCAACCGGAGGAGTCCCCCGGTCGACCGCGGTCTCACCCGTCACTCTGAGAGGGGGAAATGAGGGTGTTTTGTTTTAATACAGCCCCGTCTAAAATGCAGTTGAAACGAGCTTCCCGGCTTAGCTAGCGGAAACTCCTCCGTCTCAAATCAATACATCGATCCGCGCATCCTCGCAACCCAAATATTACCAGAAGCTTTTTGTCTCTTCTCTCACTTGTTTTGTTATAAGAAGCTGCATTTAACCGCCGCGTGATAACGTAAGTGCAGGGCATTCGTCAAATCTTGAAGGAATGTGCCAAGCGCGTTTTCCGTCTCAAAAAAAAAATCGGACAGGTTGGGGAATTTTAGCGGTCTGAATGCATGGCCTAATTAAGAGGACACGGGCGTTGCGGTGTTTGTTTTGATGGCAGAATTGTCGGCAAGTCATTTTGCGTCTATTTTGCACTAATCACACGTTGATGAATGATAAGTTGCCTGTTGCGTTAAACAAAAATACACTCAGTTGTTCTACAAGTCAAGAATCAACACGCGAAGTTTCCAATGAAATTGTGTACCAACTTTGCAACTAGGCCGCCCTCCAACGCCTCAAAGACGAGATGTATAATTGAAAAAATGGTTGCGTAGAAGTCACTTCCCCTCCATTAATTCTCTAGGATGAAAACCCTCTGACAAGACGAGAAAGGCGGGAAAAGTAACCACAACACCAACCCTTATACTAAACCTCTTGCCACTAATTTCAGTAGAAAAGAGTAAATGTTCAGTAAAGGTGTATCCATAGCAATTCATGTGAATGCCAGCTGAAAACATAATCCACCCCTAACGCCACCTCAGTCCATATTGATTTCAATTGAATTTGCAACCGAAAATCCAGGCTAACGTTTCACTTAATCTATATAAAGGAAACGACCATCTGGACTGGAATAATGTTTCCATATCACATTCACCCCTCTTTCAAGATATAATGAATTGTAATCAATTATACCACCTGCCATACATTCGGCAACATTAACAACGACCAAAAATCTAAACAGTGAATAATTCCACGTCGTTTTTGAAAATGTAATTGTTGTATCTTGTAATTCATTTTTGTAACATCAAATACTTTATATTTTGCGATGAGAATTTTAAAACCATAACTTCACCATTTTGCCCTTTTTTCTCATTACCATCTTCTAATCGGACTTCATCTCTCGAATCGGCAAATTCACAATAACCAAGTTTTCCTCACGCCATTCGAGACACGTTTTAATTCGTTTAAAGCCTTTACACGAGCAGACAAAAATGAACAGCAATATATATGCTATCACATCAATCTTATGCCCCAGGGGACGTATAATTATAGGGGTGCTGGAGTGAAATTACACAATTTTTCTGCGAAGGCTGTCCTTTCGATTCTACTAGGTAAAAGTCACTGGCCGCAGTTTAAGCCTCATCTTCCGGCCTACATTAAGATCTTCCCGCCTTTCTTTCCACGCATGATGCGACTATTCCAAATGCAGTTTGGGGAAAAAAGGTCGATGACTTCTCGACAGACAGGGCATCTTGCTTGTTATTTCATTAAATGTGCTTTATTGGACGACTGGGAGTTTTAGAACGATATTTTATCAATTTCCACAAATGTAACCATCCGCTCTTGAATTATTGCACACTTAACGAAAAATACAGTTGTACACTGGTTTTGTTGTTGTTATGTTCATATTGATTGCATATTATTATACATCTTTTCAAAAGTCAAATCTGCGATCGCCTTAAAGCCAAATATCTTTTTTCAAGACATAATCTGCGTGCCAAATGTCATGCCTTTATCACCAATTCTATCATATTGTGCATCAATATATCAGACTATTAACAAATGGAACTGAATAAAATATATATATTTTCCGGTAGAAATGCATCTGGAGACACTTATTTACCAAAGGATCTTATCTGGAATCGTTTCGAAAAAAAGAAACCACGTTTGACAATTTGATTAAAGGGGAAAAAAGAACTATAATGAATGAGTGCATCGCAAACATTAATTCATGTAGAATGGAAGAACCATGCACGGAAAAACGAATCGATTAATTGGGTTATCTGCTTCCGCTTTTCTGAAGACATCACTGAGGCGAGTGACAAACGGGGAGGGGAAGGGGTTAACGACACACCCCGGGGTTTAATAGCGACTGAAACCAGGGTGGGGAGACAACCTGGTCGAAACAAGAACAAGTCAAGCCCTGAGCAAGAAATTATAAAACTTCGTTAGCCAGCAGTAAGACCGATAATTTGCACCATACAAATACAATCCTACTTTCAAATCGAGGTGGGTCGGGCTATGTATGTCCATGTTGCTTAAATCAAGATTCCATTACTATGTCATCGACCTTCGTCATAAAAAGTTCGTTCGGTTTTGGTAAAATTGGTTGTCGTGTTGTGCCTTGATGTCAGCTCCCACTTGTAAATGTCCTATTTTTGTTGTTAACTCTTCATTGTCATTAAAAAGGTAACGTTTAAATATAATTCTTTGCTCTACAATATTTAATGTGTTTTAGATCAAAATCGGTGCTGAGATTGTTCATGAATGTTAATCAAAGCATTTAGGTATATTTTTGGTGAAAGACAAACGTATATAATTTTAAAGACAAAATTCATTTTAATACCAAGTAAATGACAATATTGATTAGTTTTATACGTTCATTACTCGGTAACTATAACCTTTTGAGTCGCATGTCACATGCCAACTCGCCATAACCTCATAAAGAATCTCTGAACAGTTTTTGTCTATTGTGTTTGTCAAGGACTGGCAGAAAATCGTTTTTAGTGCAATCGTAATAAATCCCCGTAGAACAAGTACGGGATTTATTACGATTTATTTATTATTATTATTTTATTTTTATTTTTTTATTATTATTATTTTTTTATTATTTTTTTTGGCGATGACACTTCATGACAACAGTTAATCGAGCGAAATTTGAAAAAGTACACCCAAAATTAAATTCCGTGGGGCTCTGTCTTGATTGACTCGCGTTATACGAGACATTTCCGTGGGTGGGTGTGCAGGACCGCGGGGTTCAGGGTTTCGTTTTAACCGGCGCGCGTTGTTCCTCGTACGGTACTCAAGAAACGATAAGGGGGAAGCATCGCGAGTCAATATTCCCACCTCGTCTTTGGCCAGTGATTTGACAGATTCATTGGATTCCTACGCTTCTTTTGCTTAATTCTCTCCTACTACGCGCGAGGTGAGAGAGTGGCTAATAACGAACAGGTCTGGTGGCAATATAGTTGGAAGTCTTCTCGCGTTGCACCAGGCCATCTCTAAACATACGGAGTATTTATTTTGCTTCACTAGGTAGCCACTGATTGTTTTGGTGTTTTTTTTGCTGGTAGTGCACGTTATTTACTAAAGCTTTTGAGGTTTTTTTTCTTTCGCTTTTTTCCCCCATATCCCTTCGGAACATTCTAATTGCTGCTTTTCGAGGCCATTGTTTATTTTAAATGTGCTAAGTAAGCGCCGCTGATTGGTCGAGATGTTTATTTACGCGTGCTGTGACAAGTTCATTTAAGTCGGCGACACAATTCAGAAAATACTGGATCGGCTATTTTAGGGACTGTGTAACTTGACCGCTCGTTGAAATGAACTGTATTAATACTAGTGTAAGTTTGTGGCAACCACATGTTAAATCTAAGTTAGGAAAAAGAACACATTTGAGTGTGGAGTCGACGTTTCGATCAGCATGCTCCGATCGTCTTCAGGAGATGCATCGGTTTATTTTTTTAGTGTCGCTGGTTAAATTTGTTGTGCAATTTTTATTTCTTTGACAGACCCAGAAAAACAGAAAACTTAAAAATCCAGACTTTCGAAATCCAGACAGAAAATCCGGGAATCTTTTTTATATTTTTTATTGCAACATTTACAAAAATCATGCTGTGAATTTGTTGACCTTTTTTTATTTAAAAGGACATTATTCAAATTATGAGTATTATTCCCTTTTGCCGTCTTTAATATAAGCAACAACAAGACAATATTTAGCGAGGCAGAGATTTTCGAAATTCCAAAATGACATCTGGTTTTTACTGTAATACAAAACGAAACGTGCTAATTGGGTTTTTACATTTAAAGATTGTTTCTCGTTTTTCTTTTTCCATACGAAAAATTTACAAAATGCCGCCATCCCAATAATTTTTTTTTTGTATATAAAAGGTATAATAAATGTCAGTTCTTGAGTAGCATTACTATACGGGAAGCGCGATAGGCCCCTTTCTCCCGGATATCGTGTCCCCGGAACCCCCGACCCCCTTTTTTAAATCTTAAAAGACAATATTTATTTACCCTTAATAATTAGAAGTCAGAACCTTGTCCGTGTAATTAGGCCGCTGCTGTTATTTCACAATTTTCTTGAGTATAGCAAATAGCAAAACAATATCCATTTACAAAAATATCTTGGGAAATTATAACCATTTTCGCACTCCTGTTTTCCTTTTATTTTGTTCCATACTTCCCTTTGTGCACTGTGACTTGCTTGGATCTTGCTCCCGAATGGCTGCCAATTCTTAATGCCGTCGAGATCCGAGAAGAGCACAAAAAGTGCAACAACAGGTGAGAGCCGAATCTGATACTCCCGATATTTTGCGAACAAACAAACAGAAACTCACAGAACAAGCAAACAAGAGAAGCCACAAAAAAGCAATGGAGTAAAATAGGAGGAAACAACTAGAGCAGTGCGAACAAATAAGACCAACGCGTAAGAAGGGCGGTCATTATTACAGAGTGATTTCTTTTCTCATATCTCACGTGTACGTGTGCCCCTTTTCTTCATCTCGCTGAAACACGCGCGTTTTCCCTCCACTATAAAACTCAGTTGCGCTAGATTTACAATAATTATTATTGCAGTGTCCACGCACACACACGCCCCCCTCAACGAGGCAAATACAGGCTGAGCGCGGGAAATTCGCCTCTTTCTTCCACACTTAACTTTGTTACGAGTTGAAACTCGAGCGGGAAAATTCCAGATAAATCTATACAAACACTGTCGGGTTCTAAATACACAATTCGTTTTGCTTTTTTTCCTTCCGTTTCGAAGTAGGTGCGCTCGAATTTGCTTTCAACTTCGCTGCGTATTTGCGATCGTGTCGATGTTTAAGAAATGTTTCTCATGCATGTGACATTATTCGAAGCGTGCTACATTCATTATATCTATTACCGGTAACTGATCTTTCTCCTTAATATGTCAAAACATTTGTGTATAGCTTCTAACTTTTCTCGTTCATTTTTCTAAAAAACAAAATTGCCCACGACACTTCTGAAAGGTAGAAACTCAGATATCAGTTGTACATGTTTCGTTATTGTCGTCACTCGGATGTAAAATTAAAAGTACGATTTATCAATGTTATTCTACAGACGACAAGGGAGAAATAAATTGATGCAATATTGGAACAGGGAAAATTGATGCGAGGCGGAAGGTCCGGATCCCCTGCTCTGCCTTTTTTTTTCCTGCCTGTCGAAGGTCTCACTCCATCCTTGGACTTTTGAAGAGGCCAGCCCAGGCTGGGACTCTATAGGTCTTATTGAAGATGCACTCATAACCTCGGCGCTTGTCAATTCACAGCCGGTAGACTTAATCCAATAAGGTCCGGACAGATGGCAGTATCAAATTCTTGACAAGAAGTCGAAGGCTTTGTCGGCGCTCGTCCTTTTCTTTCCCCCACCCCCTACTCTCACTACCCATCATCACCTTCATCGTCGTTTCAAGAGGAGCAAAGTCTCCGATAATAAAAGCAAATGTGTGGGGGGGGGGGGGGGGGGGCTCTGAACCTGCAGTTTTGCACTCTCAACGTTTGTCGAGTTTTTCTTGAATAAATACAATTGCGTGAAAAGGGAACCGATAATACCTCCGAATCGTTACAATTAATCAAAACAATTTAGACATTTTTATAAAACAATATCCGAGGTATATGTTATTTATTTTACTATGCCAATTCATTTAGCAGTCATACGACGACACGAGTTGATGCTATGGGTCTATTTATCAGCATTAAACCTTCAAATCTCAGCAACAATGTCAGTATAAAGCATAAAGTGTTCGAAATGATTGATTTAACCGTAACGTCACCCAATACTACAAATACTACTTGAGTAAACTGCAGTATGCAGTACTCTTACTACACTGGCCTATGAGAATTGAATAGTATTTTGTAGTAATATATATGTACTGCTCCCCAAATGAATGCCTAGACCCAAACGAAGAGTTATTTTGAAAGCATAAACTTAGAGCCAGCATGCACGATCAAAATGCAGGAATGCTGGTATAATTGTTATAAGTAAAATAGTCTCGCTTAGATCTAACGTAAGAAGATAGATAATGTTTGGCTGCTTTTAAACGAGTCCATTTAAAACAATAGGAACCTATAGACGCAGATAATGACCCAATCCGAAAATCACATTTTTTTTACTGGCGGTTTAATACCACCCACGTGACCGGCCGACCAATAGGAATCGTGGCCGAGCGGTTAAGAACCCGGTTTTCTGTTCCGCAGAGCGTGAGTTCGAATCTCGGTCTCGACACCTGTGTCCTTAAGCAAGGCACTGAAACCACTATTGCTTCGTCTTTCGGATGAGACGTAAAGCTGTAGGTCCCGTGTATTGTATAATAATAATCATTATAATGCACGTAAAAGAACCCAGTAACACTTATCGCTAAGAGAAGGGGTTCGCCCCGGTGTTCCTGGCTCAATTGGGAAAAATAAATATAAAACAAATATATATAAAATCACTTTCTATCTCAGGCTGTGCTCCGTAGTCATATATGAGTCGATGTGGCCGGCTGCCAGGGGCGCCTTTACGTGCCAGCGGCTCGACTACGTTGTAACCGCGTCCTTCGCAATTCAAATTGTATAACTGCTGGGCCCCTCTGAAAAACAGTGTTTCACTGAGAGGTTACCCCAGGGTAAATAATAAATAAATAAAAATATTTATGAACTATTTCAATCAAGAACTTTGATTTTTGATTTTGATGCAGCAGAAAACCAGAACAACTATTACCAGAACACACAATGCCCTTGTTGAATACGACATTGTCCTGATTGGATTTGATTAATCAAGGAATTCAAAATGAACAATGAAACGACTGCGGTCTTGTGCTTGCTTTTATTGTCGTTACAGTGAAACCACATTGATTAATTAAAAGCACACTACAATTTCTTGTTTACCGAACTATATTCAAGTCAATGAGGCCTTACGTTCCGGTAACATTCCTCCAAGTTAAAGGCCAGTACCCAGGGCGATTGTTTAGCATTTTGAAACACTGCCCGTATATACGTCATTCCCTCCACACGTAAGCAGACGTGACGTCTGGGGAGTCCTTTCGGGTCTCGCGTTTCGGAAATTCCCGCCTAATTTTCGCGCCAATTCGTCCCCAAAGGATAAATCCCCAGGGTATACATATACTATTATAGGTCTTGTCTAAAAGCACGGCGTGCGTGAGTTCCGATTAGGGCAAGTGAAGTGTGGCGTCACACAAACAGGAATCGCTTCCTGTTTGTAAGCTTATTTTAAAACATTAATGTTTTTAGGTCCTACTGACCTACGGCAAGATTGAGTGGGAAATATCAACTTCTGAACGAGAGTTATCTTGGGTATTTACGCAGGCGATGAAACACCGTTACAACTTACAAGTTTCAACCGATCGATGTTAGTGATTTTTGCTCAACTCCCTTGGGAGTATTCTCAAAAGATGGTCACTGGTTGAGATATATAATATATCACAGGCTAAAGCCAATCTACAGATAATATACAGCCAAAGGTAAAAAAAAAGCACTGTCATCTTAAATGTCTGTGGCCGTTAGCGGTACAATGAGTCTTCTCATCTGCCCTTGGGCATTTCTGCTTTGAGCTACATGGATCTGCATTGAGCTGCACGTTCGAGGAGGATCTTAGCGTCCCAAATCCGAGCGGGTAACAGGATATGCGATGCTTTCTCAGGCTGGTAAATGAATTGGGCAAGAAAAACAGATGGGGGGAATAGGGAAACAATCATAATGCTCCAGGGTAAACTTTGGAGAATACCCTAACCAGAGAGGATTCGACAAAGGAGATCTAAGACGTACTGCCGTGTGAAAGAAACATAAAAGGTGGCACGGTTTTTGTTGTGTGTACTTGTCTCCGAGTTTTGTATTTCGGACCAATATGAAGGAAACATTATATTGGCCATATATTTGACCGAGCTGCGGCGGTGGTTGTGTCCTAGGGAAGGTCCAAACTAGCGGAGCGTTCAATTCCAGCACTTTCTGAAATTGTGCAATAATTTTAATCATAAATTTTGTTCTCATTTGACAGGTTGTTGGTTTCCACAGTACAGTCCCCTGTCTGTCGTAGTCTTCTCGTGTGTCAGTCAAGTACTTGAGTGGTGCATCTTCGCAATTGTCCCATTAAGACCATGTCGTGGACTAGCTTGCAACCTCTCGTCTTGGTATTCATGGCAGTGCTCTCAGGATGTTGGTTCGATCACTCCCGATAGTCGTTTGGCTTCCTAAGCATCAAACGCTTCTGCATGACTGTAGTCCCTTTGTAATGCAACGGTTAGTGACTCCCCAGTCACTTAACAACAGTTCCGACAACGACGTCTGGTTTTTTGAAATCGTGTCACCTCTGACACCGGAATGAATTGATTACAGGTCTTTGACCAGATGCTCTATTTTTGTGTCCATCGCAAAGTTTATCTTAATTGGAGAAATATCAATCGGTGACGGATGCCTTCCTCCAGATTCTAAGTAAATCAGAGTGCTGTGGGGAATGTTGGAATTCTATACAGTTTACTTTGGAAAATGGGATATTTTGTTAGAAAGTCGGGGAAGATCAGTTTGGTATGATGGACCTACAAAGCAAATAAAAAAAGTTTGAATGCATCGCATTAAAGGCATGTTTGGTTTGTTTATACGAAGTTGTGCTGTACTAGTGTAAGGCTACTGGTGTCTGACTATCACCTATATAGGACCAACTGGGTACAAATATATAGCCACCATGGGGCTGCTTAGCTCGGTCGTTAGAGCACTGGTACGGCGTTCCGAAGGTCACAGGCCCAAACCCCGCTCCAGTCTGTTGCTTTGTCCGACTATACTGGGCAACATTTCTACCAAAATAAACGATCGCTGCCATTTGCCATTCAAGACAATGATAGTAACTAGCTTGTAAAACAAACAAAAAGGTCATGGCAAAAAAGTATAAACGTTGGTTCACAGTAAACGTCTGAATCGGAAGGGTGGATTAAACAACACATATCTACGAGAACCCAATCCACAGAATACCCAGGTCAATATTATAGCTTCTTTGGCTCGGTTCATCTCATCATCAGCTACGGGCTAACGAGAGGGTATTGTCAGAAACCCCTCTCTGTGTGGCACTGTCGAGTATTGGCCAACTCATGGACACCCACACTGATTAAATTGAAAATGTAGGTTAAAAAGCGCAGGATCTGGATCGCAGGAGTCGGGGTCCTGGATACTAAGACTATGAGCTTAAACCAGGCTGGCATTCCTCTATACAGATCCGGTGAAACTCTTTTGAAGAGGTGCTCCCAACACATCGCAACGAGGTACTCGATGAGCCACCAGACGGCTGCTCATCCCCCTCAGGGAAGAGCATTCAGACGGCTGTTGATTTCCCTCATGGAGGAGCAGTCAAAATGGCTGTTGCTTCCCAGAGGAGGGCGGCCGCTATTCCACCGGTGTCGGAGTCGCTCCGATAATGATGCCGACAGATGCGAAAACATGGCAAGTCCCAGCCCATTTTTAATAATGCAGCATTGGGGTCAATTAGCCTGGCGTCTCCATTGAACACAATTAAACAGCTGACACGACGCATAAGGAGCCTTTGATAAAGTACTTATTAAATAACCCCTTTTCCCCCGACGCAAACCAGTTATAATTGTATCTCAAGCGAGTATTATTTGCCACATCATTTCTACAAAAGAAAGCAAAAGTACTTGTTATTTCCCCTAGTATAAATTCGCCACCACAGGAAGATGTTCCGTAATTCAATTCATGGCAAGTTGCATTGTGTGTTTCATTTATTCCTGTATACCTTTATTTTGTTTGTTAATGAAACCAAAGTTTTCTCAAAAGTTAACCGATGTTATATCAAATTTCGAGTTTTGAAATTGGTTCTTTATTATGGACACGAATCCCGCACGTGACATGTTACTGTTTTATATATCATCACTTACAAGTAGGCATGCGCAATACAACCATTGATTCCGGATTTCACGGCGTCCAAAATGAATACTACACCAATACTGTAGCCTATGTACAATGTATACCTTTAAAAATGATGATGGAAAAGGTTACATAAATCCTAGTTTTTAGAGGTGGGAAAAAAACCTTTAAAAGGTGCACTAAATTATGTACGTATACACAGAGGCAAACATATTTCACTTGTCGACTGGAAAAGATTTTAACCAGAGCTACATATAGGTGGACAGGCTAGTACTACTACTAGTACTATACCAACGAAATAGTGTTGGCAGACTCGTACAATTTACCAAAACCAACATTGTTTGACAACGATACAAACAGAAAGAACAAACAAAACCAACACTGTTGGGTTGATCAAATATAACGTTGTAGACAAATCACATCTAGGCTACTGACGTCTGCCAACGGCAGCGAAATAGAAGTGATCCTGAATTGAGACATTATACAAACATAGAAAGGCCTCTATTCACCTGTGGAGGAATTAACACTTCAGAATGTTAAAATGTCAGAATGTTAGCGCTATAGAGTTACTGTCCGAGTCCGAGTACAATGAGTTCAAATAAACCACTAAAGTTCGAGTAGATTTATCGAGTCCGAGAAAATGGAAGTTGGACTTAAGTACGTCCTCCAACACTGAGGTAAAACAGGCATACATTTCTTATAGACTTCTAATTAAACTCGTTCTTGCCATTGTCTTATGAGGCGCCGGACTCATGAGGCGCCAGGCTCATGAGGCGCAATATCTCAAGAGGCGCAAAACCTCACGAGGCGCAAAACCTCACGAGGCGCAAAACCTCACGAGGCGCAATACCTCATAATTCCGAAATGTTGGACTTGTGATGCGCAGGACTTTCGATACGGCCCTGATTGGTCTACAGCATTTCCCACAATACTGAATCCATTAATTTCATTATGAATTCCATTAATTTCATTATGAATGTTTACACACCCCAGGAGAATTAGAACTAGTAACAATAGGACCAATAACGATACGAGTATGGAAGACGTATTTAACCGACTATGCACTCAACGTTTTGGTGTGTCTAATTCATCAAGTTCAAATAATCTAAAGGTTGCATTTGTGTACGTGAAATAAACATGGCCAAATGGCGTGCCCAATAAAATAACCAGACAAATAGAGACTTAGATAAGCGTTTTCATTCCGAGTAATTATTATTGGTCCTGTACTCACTCCATTTATAATGGTCCCAAGTGACTCGATTCACTACTACTTGTTCGTACTCAACATTACAAGGCATAATCAAAAATTCAATTTCATTAAAGTAATGAGGCCTGCACATAAAAAATAGGCCCAGCTGCATAACATTGCTACTGTATGAGCTTGCAATTGTATTGTAAACCCGAAGATGTTTTCAATTTCCATTGTGTCAGCATGCCCAGTCCCCTTGGTCATCTGTTTTATTATTTCCTCCTTCTTCATACTCTTCTTCAGATTCAAGAGAAGAAAAAAATCCCCGATTCTTCAATTTCCTTGTAGTATCGGATTTCAGTTTTAATTCCAGTTTCTCAATCACTTGTGGGGGGAGCAGCCGTATAATCTCGTCCCTGTGGTTTGGGGCTTCTTAGAAGGTCACGTGATGGTCACTGTTGAAGGACTTTTTATAGTTTCCAAAGGATTATTTTCCTGTAATAGAAACTGTCGGATGGGTTTGTTAGTGAGTCGATGCCTTGTCGTTGCAGTAAATCTCGGTAAAACATCACATCATAAATGTTACTATAAAAAGACGCGCTGTGCATGAATACCTAACGTTGATAACGTGTTTATTGTACAAATCTGTCCTCTTTAACGAATGTAAAAAAATTATTGATATTGTTACTTAATTTTTCCTAATACAGTTAGTACATGTACTGTGAAAAGATAGATTATGTTGTATATCTGGAATTTACAAGAAAGGCAAAAACACCATCCAAACTAAAAGTTTTATCAATGGTTGCTTGAGTTATTTTACAGATAACACGGTAGACTTAACCAGAAAGTAGAATTTGTGTAGTCCTTTATAGATGTTAAAAAATTACAATTAATGCCAATCTATATACCACAAATTGTGTAGAATATGTCATGTTTACAACACGTCAAGAATGCTAGATTCCTACACATTTCTGAAGGTTTTCTCCATTACTTCGCAAAAAGAAAATTGTCACGACATGCCCTTAAAATATATATTTGTTTGAAAGAATTCTACATGCATGATTACATTTAAAATCTGGTAGTACGCCGACGAAGAACGGTATTTCAAAGTAATTTATCATTTATGCACCGACAGCAATTAAAGTCATGATTTATTTTGTTTTATTTCCGTTTGAGTTATGCGATTAGTAAACAGTACTCAGTCTTGGGCGTAACAGATCATAAAGCAGATATAATAAAAGTCTGCACAATATTTCCTTTCAACAATAATTTGTGTTTACTGGCCCGGGAAGATTTTGTATCTGTTCATAATGGGCATGCATTGGCGACGGAGGGCAGTTATTTTGTAATGGGAGCGTGTCCAAAGAAAGTGAATACCCTCTGGGCAATTCTGACCTGTATTTACGGTGGAAGGACTGAGGCTATTTTACTTGGATCCCTGTTTGCCATTTTGACTGGCAGCGAAATGACAATTAGTCGTCAGTAGGGGTCCGAACGGTTGCCATTTGTGGCCAAAAAAGGCGGCAGATTGGGTGATTCACCTTCATTCATAGTTCGTCCAATGTGTGCCGGATAACCCATCGCGCATAAATGCTCTTTAAAATAACCCGTCCGCGACTAATGGGCGCAAACTGGCTGCCATGCCAGACTAGACAGTCCACGTTTATTGTGTCGGAAGTCTTCGCACGAGCGACTGTTTAAAACTGGTAATGTATAGTATCGACATGCAGACAGTATATACGTGCAGGTACGTCTGGGTGTGCAGAAAGCTAGTTCACATTGTTGATTGAACGGGTAGTGATCAGCGAGATCTAGTCTGGCGCCCGCCTTACCCTCGGCAGTCGATGTGGTATCAAGCAACTTGATGAGTAACATAACCATTGAAGACGCCGTCGAGATCAAGTCACAGATGCCACTTTAAACAGCGCACGCTTGCAACTTGATGAGCAACGTATCCATTGCAGACGCCGCGCCGTCCAGATCAAATCTCCGCGGCCACTTTAAAGGCAGGATACACCATTTTATAATATCGACAGTTTTACTACCGAATTATTTAGAAGTAAATAATGATTCTAGGCATCCAGCCAAATGATTACGATAGATAGTTAAACGATATTTACAATAAAATTCAACCCCCAAATCCACCAATTCCTGATAACTCAAGCAATTACCAATGGTGTATCCTACCTTTAAACAGCGCGCGCTTGCAAGTTGATTTTCTGGGAAACTGGTTTGAGGAGGGGGAGGAGAATTGAAAGCGGTAGCAAATCGTCTTCACGTGTAGAAGTGGCGGTATTTGGGCCAGCTAATGCAAGATACGGCCTTGAGGAGTTCGAGGCGTCTTAGATGCAGCACGTCCTATCTCACAGGTAAAAAGAGAATGTTTGTATAGAGAAAACGACTTGATATAAGATCTCTTAATTAAACACGAATAGCGGCCGAGTTGTATCATTCGTTTTAAGGCAAGATGGATGTGTTTTCTTACATAATAAGCAGAAGAGGCAATCAATGGAGATGAATTTCAGGAATGTGAATTCCTGAGACTTTTAGGCTTGCTACTTTAGGTTCGGCCTCTCCTTTTAGCCGCAAAACATCTTGCATCACTTTTTAACTAGTCTTCGTAGGAAATGAACGGGGACGGGACGTGATCCCCAAACGGGTAGAAGCACTTACGAAACAAACATATAACGGAGACGCGATGCTCTAATGCCCTAAAAGCCGGTCGGGACGCATTAAAGGAGAAATGTTCCCGATTGTTGTGTGGGAATGGCTCTTGGGCTGCACATGTTTTTTTTTCCTTTTAAAAACTTTTGTAGAATGGGCCCATTCTCCGTTGAGTTTTTTTGGTTGCTAAAATGACTCGCTACCGAATCCCGAATGGACGTTTCACGTCGAATTTCAAATGTCATCGTTTTAAGGATTGGGGTTGTGAGTTCAGGCGCAATAGCCACTAAATGCCCAAAACAAAACGATAATCGTATAATATTCACTGAGAACTTTTACTTGAAATCGTTATCTTTTTTCTTTTGTTTTTTAAGTAGCGTTTAGCTTGGCGCGTGAACACTTCACTTCATATTTGGACCTTTGTTATAATTATGACTTAGCTAACTTCTATTTAAATTTGAGCAACATCGGCAAGAATTTAGCGGCAGAATCATCGATTGAATGGTACAACTTGAAAACCTATTTTTCATTTTTCTGTTTTTGTCTCATAATTTTTAAGATTACTGGTATCACCACAAAATGAAAAAAAAAGTGCAAGAGATAAAAACAATAATCGTCTGTTTTTGTCAGTGTCATGAAATTAAAAAACTTGGTAATTAAATTTCACAAGAGGAAACAGTGTATAAATAAACTGAATCATTATGGACATGTCGGTCAATCGTGATTTATTTTGTATACAATTCAATTTTCGAATCAATTACAGGATATTAAGCGCAATCATTTTGCTGGTTGCCTATGATCATTATTTACTTTCAAATAAGTAAGATATTTCCTAATAATTCGGTAGTAAACACTTTCGATATCTACAAATGGTGTATCCTACCTTTAAAGTCCTTTATGAAGATGTTCCACCGTATTCATTGGGTAAAGGAAGGATGTTGCAAACTAGCTTTTCATATTGCGAAACACATTCAATGGCAATTTTGCCAGGACATGTCGATAAAATAGTTCCAAAGCTTATAGGGCGACACAATTTCCTAAAAGGTATGAGGTCTTCAGTATAAAGTGTTGGTTTGGGGGGAAAACTCTGTATAGAGTTCAGGATTTCAAAAGGTATATAGGACCGAGGAGAAACTCCGCAATACAAGCAGTTGTAACTCCATCCGAACTTCAATTACAGTGGGGTGACAGAAAATGAAATCGAACGTCTGAAAGACTTCCCGTTCTCAGTTTACTTTGGATTTTGACAGTAGTAAATGTTTAAATGTGGGGGTTTCCTTTTTGTTTGAACCATGTACCCTCTCATGTTGTTCTACAATCCTCCTCGACGTTTTGGGTAGTAAATGCTTTAATGTTATCGTCTTAAGGCCGTCTTGAACAAAATGCATTTCTCAAAATTTGATACCTGTGCACTATGACACTGCAAACCTCTCGCATGTCGAAGATCACTTTGACCAACGTCACGATTGCTATAATTTTATGTTGCTTTACGGCAAATTTAAAGTCTTGGGAAATCTTCAGTCTTCCTTGTATACGAAAAAGAAAAGCAATTGGTACTAAATCTACTGAGTTGATTTTGTTCACTTTATTTAAACTTTACCCCCAATGCGATGTAGTTTGTATTCGAAGCGACGTTAGGTAAAACACTATCGATCGAACATTAATGTGCCTTGAATTTGAGGGCGTACGGAGCTTAAATTGAGAAAACCAGACTGATTTATTATCAAGCATAACTACGACTATATTTGGATGACGATTATCCTCAAATCGCACGTACAAGTGACTTATTATGTTGAGAGACATGGCTTCTTTTTTTCTTAACTAGAATTCCAAGTGCACTTTCTAGCGCTGACTTACATCTAAAATTGTGTTTTCAACTTCCAATCAGCGATTCCAATAACCCGCTCCTAAAGGTAACTCCCTCTGATTGGGTTTAAAGATGGAATATATACCTTTTGAAGCTATCCAAAAAGTAACCAGCCAAAATACTGTAAAAAAGCTTACGCACTTGTTGCAAATAATGATATTAATGTTATTTAAAAAGTCCCTGTGAAATTATTTCTTCTGGCATACTGTCATTTTGAAAATTATAATACTTCCAAAGATGCGTCTCACAGACGCACTTTTGAAAATTTCCGCAAATAGTACGCGCAAGCGTACGAATAGTACGCGCAACGCACGCGTGTGCGCTGTAATTGGTCTGTTTAGTGCGTGACACGCGTGTATAGCTGAAATCCGCTGACTGAGAGCGCGCCCTTAACGCATATTGTGGTCGCAATTCAAATGTTGACTCGGCAAATTTTGAATTAAAACTGAAATCTTAAAACAATGTTTTCTTTGAATATGCTAAAACAGAGCTAAAAACTTTCGAGCATATTTCTTCATTTTTGATGCTTCAAACGAAAACAATACACAACCAACAAATAGATCCCTTTAAAGTTGGTGGTTTGCGCTAAGTAATAGGTGGTTACACCCTTAAAAATAGATTTTCAAATTGAATTAAACTGTACGGCCCAATTAGCGCAATAATAAAAACCACTTGTTTAAACAACGTGTAGAGGCTTGCAAATGCCATTTTTTTGTATTCGTATAGGCCTACTAGAGTAGGCCTATATACATGATTTCCGTTCTAAATTCGTTCGGAAAAGAAAATCGAAATTTTGAAAAAGGACGGACACACTAACTTTAACTTAAATTCGAGCCCGCAGCGAAGACGGCCAACATTCATAGATTAAAAAAAGGAGAACAAGGAGAAAAACTTCCTCCATGCCATGTTGATTGCGTGTATGTGTACGACAACCATTAGCATAATTTAGGCCAACAAAAATGATTTCGTGGATTTTTCCCAACGTGATATTCGATATTTCAGTGGCGACATGTTCAATTTGAGTTACGTGGCTTTTGTTTTGCCTGTGGATATCGCAACAGACAGTGATACAGCAGGGACGGTATCGACTTTGTATCAATCTGTTTCCCGCGGGAACTCAAATCACGCCCGAGTTTCCTTCAAAAAGCAGACTTTAGACGCAAAGGTTTTCTGAGATTACCTGAGAGACCTTGAAGATCAAATCCTTCTCGTTAAAAGTCTGAAAATCACGACAGCATTGATTAGAGATGTATTTATTGAGATTTAGGGAAAAGCTGTTATCAGACAGACAAACAAAGTAAGTCGGAAGTACATTTCACTCGGGAACGAATTCTAACTTTTTAAAATGGTTGTTTTTTTCTGATACACTTCTGAAAAGGTAAAAAGTAAATGTACTATTGAGCATACACTATGGACAAATAGAGATTTAAGCATTACAAAAATATAGTTTACTTGTTTTAGTCCGTCATATACCTTTTTGCTGCTTGTGGAACTAATGCAAGATCATGCTCAGAATGTACTCCTATTTTTGCAAACAAAATTAATGTGATTAATTGAAATGATGCTTTATTGGCCGCATCATCAAACTACAGATGGACAGTCCACCCTGTGTGTTTTGAGTGGTGTTTTAAAGCTGTGTATGTTATAATCATAAACAAATTACTCGTGTTAGGTTTTCACTAAAGCTTCCTGTTTATACAGTTTTAAATTTCTTGACAACGAACGTGGTAATTACAACATTTTAAAGTGTTGTGGTGGTTCTATATTTGCATTCTTTATTCAAACATGTACTGCAGTTTTTCGATGTTAGTGATGATGCTATAAGGCCGAGTTGAACTAAATTAGTTTCTCGTTCTAATTTTGTTTTGGGGGGAAAAGAGGATAGGGGAATTGTTTGCCCACAAGCATTGACATTATTATTTGTATACACTTAATAATACGCAGAATAATACCGCGTCGTGTCATATGACAATAATCAAACTCCACTTCTGCATACTACGCTACGAAAGACTGTTGACTAAAAAAGGGCCTAGGTCCTGAAAATGACTCGGATTTTGTCATTTTTGTTTTAATAAAAATAGTGGGAAGAAATGATGCGGCAGCCAAAATAACAAGATGTGCACGTGGACGAGAAAGTACTATTTTGTTGTTGCCAAATCGCAACATGAACAAGTTGATGAACATACAAAAATAACAAGACGCCGTCGTTTTCACTAAAAGCGGTCTATACACCCCCAAGATATTTGTGGAACATTTTGTAAAAGCTTTTAAATGTAGCCATGCCTGTCATTTTGCAACATTGTACATGTGTTGCCATTTGATACATTCATCACATTTGTGAACGTGGAACCTTTCATCTGGGCTTCCTCTGCTCCCACGTAATTTTCAACACAAACACTTCAATTTCTGCGAATTTGATATATCCAGCCTAAGCCCAAAATAACAGTATCATTACGACCGTCAAAGTTATTGCTAAATTTGTATTCCTATTTTTTATTTTATCGGTAGAAGTTAGCCCGATTCCATTTTTTTACAGATCCAATGAGAACATGTAGTCGTGAACCACATAACGATCGAGGCTCGATATTGTGTTTTCCTTTATTCCTACGTTATACCCAATCCCCATTGCTTTGCGCTTGCACCGTCGATCGAGGACCGAATTTTTTCATTCATACCGCCGACCGAGAGGCTTTTGTTTCCTTTGTTCTCCTTTGTGTCTCGCCCCTCGGTTGTTATGTGGTGCCGGAACACCATTATGGGCGGCCATCAGGGCAAAAAAGACATATTGGTAAAAAAAAATTTCCCGCACGCGCACTCAGACAACTCAAACAATTGTAATCCCCGCCCTGCACGATTGCATTCCCCCCGCGCGATTGCATTCCACGCGCGATGCGATTGCATTCCACGCGCGATGCGATTGCATTCCACGCGCGATGCGATTGCATTCCACGCGCGATGCGATTGCATTCCACGCGCGATGCGATTGCATTCCACGCGCGATGCGATTGCATTCCACGCGCGATGCGATTGCAACCCCCCGCGCGATGCGATTGCAATATCCGCGCGATGCGATTGCAATATCCGCGCGATGCGATTGTAATCCCCGCGCGATTGTAATCCCCCGCGCGATTGCATTCCCCACAAGATCAGATTGATTCCCCGCACGATTACATTCCCCGCGCGATTGCTCCCCGCGCGGTTGCATTCCCCGCGCGGTTGCATTCCCCGCGCGGTTGCATTCCCCGCGCGGTTGCATTCCCCGCGCGGCTGCATTCCCCGCGCGGCTGCATTCCCCGCGCGGCTGCATAAGTTTATTCATAAGGATATCCGTGATGTAATAAACCCCCAAAACCAAATCAAATTAGTATGATAAGTGCAAAATTCAACCTAAAATACAGACGCTCCGTTTCGTTAGTCATTAGGGAAAGGATGGTTTTCAGGACAAATTTGACAGTGAAGATAAGTTTGTCCAAACTCGAAAAATGGTTTGTATAAAAAAGCAGATTGTGATCTCTTTGAATCATGTGTTTTCGTAAGAGCAAACCCAACAAGTGATAAAAAAACTAGGTTTGAATACTTAATTTCTCCATCTTGAACGAAGTTTTCCGCAACGCGACACTGTGGTCTAGTATGATACCCGTCTAAATAATACGCATATCGTTTGGGAATACGCGGTTCTAGATTTCAGATCCAAGTTGGCAAATCTCGGGCCGAATACGCGGCTAATTTAAAATTTAAAACATTATTTAGCCCGATATTTGCACACTCTGGCCCGAGATCTGGAACCGCGTATTCTCAAACGTGTCCTTATTATGCTCGATTAGCAGAAAATCGTGTGCTTAGCAGCGCCGTGAAATTGGGCCCAGCCTCGCGTTCCTAGCACAAAGATCGCGCAAGGCATGATAGGAAAACATGGCGCAGCAAGATCGTAGCCATGGTAACGAGGGTGGATTATGACCATGCGGCCCGGCGCGGCGTGCGCCGCATGATTTGGGGTGGAAAATATGGCCACATGTGCCGAGTAGTGAAAAAAAACACTACTTACCTCTACTCAATGCAATTGCACGTTTACCAATGTATAGTCTGGTACCTATCTAACAGCTCCATATGGTTGTATTGAAAAGTTTTGAGAGACTAATTATTGGGAAGCAGCGTAATCATACATGTCACTCAAGGTTCTTTTAATTTTTTAGAACGATTTTCGGTCACATGGGAAGGACATTAAAATGAAGGTCGTGTACACTCTAAAAACTGAAGTGTTAAAACTTAGCACTATCCAAGTGCTACATAAATTCAGCACTTTAAGTTTTAAGATAGTGCTATAATAACACTTGGAGGCGTTCATTTCCAACACCATAATTGGTGCTATTCTAGCACTTCAAAGTGCTTTAATACACAAACATCTAAAACATCTAAAACATCTAAAACATAGGATATTTGTTTGGTTTTACCTCGATAAACGTATTGTTTTGTCTAAACTTTTGACATGGTTGTTGCTTCGAGGGATCAAGTAAAAAATAAAGGCTAATTTGAAGAGACATCCTTTTGAATTTGTCATTTCTCTGTTCAATAAAGTAAGTCTGCACAAGGACCTAACTATCTTAAATTTGTCCAAAAATTTGTCCTTGTGTCAACTAACTTCATGAAAAATCACTGCCCCCAACCACCCCGCCCTGCCCCCACTGCCCCGCCCATTTAAAAGTAACGCCTAGGAAGGACTTATATTAGCACTTCATTGGTGCTGTATCGATTAGGAAATTTACCTACAGCAACTGACCAATCAGAAGGGAGGAAATGTGTGTTCACAATAGTCGATGTTAAATTGTGGTATTTAGTCCAACAATTCACTTTTTTGACCATGATATGTAATTATTCAAACGATTCCTCGATTGAATTTTGATTTTTGGGCAAATAGTGAGAAAAAAATCGCATTACATTTTATTCGTATTCAAATGTTGACATTATTCATAAAAATTTGCTGTGACTTTTTCGTGGACAACAAAGCGAACTATAAAACTAACAACGGCAATAGCTAAGTTTGTAGTAAGTGTTCAGTAGGTAATATCTAATAGGAATAGGTTATTATTGTATGTATGTGTAATTGCAATGTGCAATAAGTTAATGTAGTATTACGTAATCTGTACACGCAGTGAATATGTACATGTACATAATTAGAGTGTTCAACAGTAGATTTTTGTATCTTGCCAATGTGCATTGAATGTTGTACGAATGTTATTTCACAACGTTTCTTTGTAACGTTCAAAGGACGTCAAGAGAACTCCACACATTTACGTTCCCGCAACGTTTTTTTCCAAACGTTCCGGAAACATTACCGTAACGTTGTAAGAACGTTCATGGAACGTTTTTTGGTTAGCTGGGATGCTGACACTTCATCAAATGCTGTATGGATTGGACCTTGGGGTGCTGGATGTACACCAAGATGGTGCTACAAAGGACTTAAATCAACACTATATTAGTGCTGTATTGGTAGCACTTTCACAGCACTTAGATAGTGCTGCAATGCTGACACTTCATCAAGTGCTGAAATGGCACTTGAGGTGCAGTCCCTCAGGAAGCACCTGGATAGTGCTAAATCTAACACTTAGGGATTTATTTATAACACTTCAGTTTTTAGAGTGTAATACTGGGTTATGGGGAATTTTCTTTCTTTTTCAGTGAGACTATTACGTTTTTTATTCAAAGAAAGTGCTTATGCACGAAGGTAGCACAGATAGACCGGTTTATGCATGCATACTTCAAGGGATGATCAGTTTATTTTTTTTGAGTTTGTATTGATCAATCCTAGAGTTTGCTGCTGTGAATCTAAACTCTTTCTATATGGAAAGGGAAGGGTGTTTATGGGAGTTGTCACAAGTCAGAACTTTTCCTCATCGTTTTCTTTATTTTTTTGGGGGATGCTGAAAGAGTTCTGCTGAGTGAGGTATCGTTGGATTTTAGGTGTGTGGCTGGTCTGCAGATGTGTAATTATGATTTGCTGGTATGCCAGCAGTGTGGTTGCGTAACTATACTCCCCAGAGCGTAATTCATAATTTAAGCTTTTATTCCTTAGTGATATACGCTTCATGGGAGGTCAGTTCAGGCCACATTTTTTTCTGCGAGATTGCAGTCAGAAGGAATGGGGGGGGGGGGGGGGGGGGGGGGGGGGGGTAGGGGTTTGTGTACAAGTATAAGTACGGTAGCCCTAGCAATTGAGCTCCATTCCCATATCTCCTAGCGATAAGAATGGACAGCCAAAACGACGTACTTGACCTCATCTGCCCTCCCACCCCTGGTTCCGGCGTGGAAATGGACCAGGACCTGATGCTGTTTAGCGATGACGAGATTACCTGTGGACAACGGCAGCCTCCTCCTCCTCCTCCCGGTCGAAAAAAAAGAAAGAAAAACAGCTCATCATGCTCAAACCGCACACAAGAGTTGTAATCGGCTTGAGAATGGCGAGGAGAATCAACAAAAGCCAAAAAAATCACAAAACTAAAAAAGCAAGAGAAAGATCGTTCGAGTCTCGCAAAATATGTAAAAAGCAAAACAAACAGACGAGAACGATCACTCTCGAAAAGAAGGCCAAGAAAAGCATGCCTTATGTGAAAAATCTATCAGACGCTCAACTCTCCAACATTGAACTGGTAGCATTGGGCAGGGGTCTTAACTTCATCCCGACCCCCCAAAAACCAAAAAGGTCGACCATCCTTCGCCATTCCCGATCCTTCTTCAGAAAGATGAGATTACGGTTAAGAATGGCAGGGAGAGTCAGACCCATAAGCTCACACCCGTGCAAACTACCTTCAACTTGGACTCCCCAACCTACCTTCAATCTAAACCTAGAGTCATATATTGAAGGCACTCTGGAGGAACTGTCCAGACTGAAAATTCAAAATGTAAAACTAAATATAACAAAAGCAGAACGTGTTGCGCTATCTGGCCTTAAGAAAAGACAGGATATTATCATCAAACAATTCGATAAGGGCCGCGGTGTGTGCGTCCTTAACAAACAAGACTACATACGTGAAGGGACACGACAATTAACAGGCCCCCACTATGAAGAAATTAACAGGGACCTGACCGATGAAACCGCGGAATTAGTCTCTCAAGCCATACGCCAACTCTACACTCTAAAAACTGAAGTGTTATAAATAAATCCCTAAGTGTTAGATTTAGCACTATCCAGGTGCTTCCTGAGGGACTGCACCTCAAGTGCCATTTCAGCACTTGATGAAGTGTCAGCATTGCAGCACTATCTAAGTGCTGTGAAAGTGCTACCAATACAGCACTAATATAGTGTTGATTTAAGTCCTTTGTAGCACCATCTTGGTGTACATCCAGCACCCCAAGGTGCAATCCATACAGCATTTGATGAAGTGTCAGCATCCCAGCTAACCAAAAAACGTTCCATGAACGTTCTTACAACGTTACGGTAATGTTTCCGGAACGTTTGGAAAAAAACGTTGCGGGAACGTAAATGTGTGGAGTTCTCTTGACGTCCTTTGAACGTTACAAAGAAACGTTGTGAAATAACATTCGTACAACATTCAATGCACATTGGCAAGATACAAAAATCTACTGTTGAACACTCTAATTATGTACATGTACATATTCACTGCGTGTACAGATTACGTAATACTACATTAACTTATTGCACATTGCAATTACACATACATACAATAATAACCTATTCCTATTAGATATTACCTACTGAACACTTACTACAAACTTAGCTATTGCCGTTGTTAGTTTTATAGTTCGCTTTGTTGTCCACGAAAAAGTCACAGCAAATTTTTATGAATAATGTCAACATTTGAATACGAATAAAATGTAATGCGATTTTTTTCTCACTATTTGCCCAAAAATCAAAATTCAATCGAGGAATCGTTTGAATAATTACATATCATGGTCAAAAAAGTGAATTGTTGGACTAAATACCACAATTTAACATCGACTATTGTGAACACACATTTCCTCCCTTCTGATTGGTCAGTTGCTGTAGGTAAATTTCCTAATCGATACAGCACCAATGAAGTGCTAATATAAGTCCTTCCTAGGCGTTACTTTTAAATGGGCGGGGCAGTGGGGGCAGGGCGGGGTGGTTGGGGGCAGTGATTTTTCATGAAGTTAGTTGACACAAGGACCAATTTTTGGACAAATTTAAGATAGTTAGGTCCTTGTGCAGACTTATTTTATTGAACAGAGAAATGACAAATTCAAAAGGATGTCTCTTCAAATTAGCCTTTATTTTTTACTTGATCCCTCGAAGCAACAACCATGTCAAAAGTTTAGACAAAACAATACGTTTATCGAGGTAAAACCAAACAAATATCCTATGTTTTAGATGTTTTAGATGTTTTAGATGTTTGTGTATTAAAGCACTTTGAAGTGCTAGAATAGCACCAATTATGGTGTTGGAAATGAACGCCTCCAAGTGTTATTATAGCACTATCTTAAAACTTAAAGTGCTGAATTTATGTAGCACTTGGATAGTGCTAGGTTTTAACACTTCAGTTTTTAGAGTGTACGTGGACGGACTCATATCGAAAGACATATCTGAGTTTCTTAAAAGTACTTGATAAGCCATCTGAGATACAAGTACACATACCTCGCGCGACCAACACGCATCGCATGGGACGCGCGTGGGACCAACACGCATCGCATACCGACACGGCAGCAAAGTACCATAATCCTAATCGTCGATGTGTACTTGTATCTCAGATGGCTTATCGAGTACTTTTGTGGCCGTTTGGAGGGTGAAATCTTTGGGCAAACATTTGGGAACAGTGGTATTTTAATTTAAATGTAAAAAGCCCAATGGAACTCCCTATGACCCTACTACTATCGCCAGATCATGTCCAGATGTTAAAAAAGCGATAAGTAGGGTCCTAGTTACTCGGACTATATAATAGTATAGTACTACTAGTACCTAGTTAGGCTAGTAATGAGTCCCAAAGGTAAAGTTTCTTTTTACGGTCGATATCAAAATTTATCATGAAACCCGGTAATCAAAATAATACCTAGGGCCTAATATTAATAATGACCGTTGCTATTCTTTTGTGACCGTAATCCTACGTACTTTTTCTATTCTTACGTGAGTTCCGGTAGCGCATGCGCAGTCCCTAGTTAATTGTATACAGTCCCTAGTTTTTTTGTATGCAGTCCGTAGTTTTTCGTATGTATACACGACTTTTATACCTTTTTCTATAAGACCCTATCTAGATGAGATTATTATTAACCAATAATTTTAGTTAATAAAAAAAGGTTACGTAATGAAATAATACCAAAAAACAATGGAATTAACTTATTACACATTGCAATTACGCATACATACAATAATAACCTATTTCTATTACTAATATTACCTACTGAACACTTACTACAAACTTAGCTATTGCCGTTGTTAGTTTTATAGTTCGCTTTTTTTGTCCACGACGAAGTCACAGCTAGTTTTTTATTTAAAATGTCAAAATTTGAATACGAATGAAATGTAATGTGAATTGTTTCACTATGTTTTCACAAAAATCACAGTGCATTTTGCACTAAAATACCACAATTTAACATTTACTATTGCCAAAACAAATTTCCTGGGTGGTCTTCATACGTTCCGCGCGTATTGAGTTTCCCTTGTCTGTGTCGGGAACCAGTTAAATCACGTAAGAATAGAAAAAGTACGTAGGGTTACGTAAGAATAGCCACAGCGATTAATAATATAGTAGTACACAGTACCTTCCAAAAAAGTAACATGCTCACGGGCAATAATAAATGCAGGCCTCCCCAGACGTCCCGAATGCCCCACTTCGGGTGCAAATCTGTCATTCTGCATATGTCTGCGAGTGTCTTGCCTGACGGTAACGTTAATATTTGCGACTTTACCATACGCTTCTAGCAAAAGCTCAGCTACTCCACGAGGTAAAATTGCTTGATATTCCAATGCATCACGACACACGCTATCGAGGCGATACAGAACAGACTTGTAAGCCTCTGTCCTGTCATCGGACGAGCTTATCTGGCCATTCCCTACGAGTACTTGCAATTGCCAAGGTTGCAGAGATTCTATTATTTCAATAACTCGCCTTTGCAGATTTTGGAAAAGAGTGACTTGGCGGTCATATTATGCAACAGTTCCAAAATTCTCTATACCTTCCATTTTCCAACATTGGACTGGAACTTGGAAGGTTGCACTACAGCTGTAATGCCAGATGAATAGCGCCCTCTATCGTTATTTAGTGACAAGTATTTCGGTGATTACAATTGCGCGCGGGGAATGCAATCGCGTCGGGGACTCCCCGGGCGTCGGGGACTGCAATCGCGTCGGGGACTGCAATCGCGTCGGGGACTGCAATCGCGTCGGGGACTGCAATCGCGCGGGGACTGCAATCGCGCGGGGATTACAATTGTGCCGGGAAATGCAATCGCGCGAGGAATGCAATCGCGCGGGGATTGCAATCGCATCGCGCGGGGATTGCAATCGCATCGCGCGGGGATTGCAATCGCATCGCGCGGGGATTGCAATAGCATCGCGCGGGGATTGCAATAGCATCGCGCGGGGATTGCAATAGCATCGCGCGGGGATTGCAATAGCATCGCGCGGGGATTGCAATAGCATCGCGCGGGGATTGCAATCGCATCGCGCGGGGATTGCAATCGCATCGCGCGGGGATCGCAATCGCATCGCGCGGGGATCGCAATCGCATCGCGCGGGGATCGCAATCGCATCGCGGGGTTGCAATCGCATCGCGCGTGGAATGCAATCGCATCGCGCGTGGAATGCAATCGCATCGCGCGTGGAATGCAATCGCATCGCGCGTGGAATGCAATCGCATCGCGCGTGGAATGCAATCGCATCGCGCGTGGAATGCAATCGCATCGCGCGTGGAATGCAATCGCATCGCGCGTGGAATGCAATCGCGCGGGCGGGGATTACAATTGTTTGAGTTGTCTGAGTGCGCGTGCGGGAAAAACAAATTTACCGATATGTCTTTTTTGCCCTGATGGCCGCCCATACACCATTACGTCCCGCAAAAACTATGAAATTTCACACCAAAATTCAGCAGTAACGGAAATTAATATTGTTCCATAGAAAAACATCTTTATGAAGGATTCAAACTTGCAGAATTATTAGAGGAATATGTTTTCGTCCGTACAGGCAGTTTTTAATTGGTGAGAACACCCGACAACTTTGTAGAATCAACAACAAAAATCATGTCGCGGGTACTTTTGGTTGCCTACAGGTATTCGGGGAATACTTGTTTTGGTTGCTTGGACATAATGATATGTATAATATCGCATTATTGCAGTTTAAAGGTGTCCACCTGTGATTTAAAGATTGACAAAAGTAAGCTGTTCCTTGCAAGTCGTCTGTGCTAGGCGAGGCTACACAGGCAGGTTTGAGGCAACCAAATACACTGCGACATGGAACATCAGGTCAAACAAATTACTTATATATTTTCCATTTAAAAAAAAATCATCTAAAAATGTCTCTAGTTAAAATTGTAAATTGCCTCGGTTTTTTGTATTGGACATTGCCTGGATCAGGTTGCCTGCACTGCCCACCGTGTGAGAGAGCCCTAACATAAAATTCGCTTAAAAGCGAGTGTTGTTTGCCTATTTGAACATGAAAATGAAGCAACCGATTTTAATGTTCTTAAACATTAGAAAATATCCACTCATTCAAATATTCAGTCACATTTTATTTGAAAACGTGTGTATGTATTCGTGTTTCTTCTTTAGACAATACTGCTTGAGTGCCAACGACACTGGCCCATGGGATAACTTCAAACATCGTCATCACTGAGAAGTGATTATGAAGTCATTAATCAAAAGACAATTATCGCCTAACCCTGATTGTCGTCTGGCAAAGTATGCTGGGACATAATAATACCGCGTTACGTAAAAGGTACTAACAAATATTGTAATTAAGAAGATAATCCGACATCAGAGATAAACATTCAGACTGTTTTCTGATGAACTATTTGGTCCGGTAGCCTCCATATCACGTATCAAAACAGGGAGGAATGCTGCCCGTTTCCGAAAATGTTCGAACCTTTCCGAACACGTTTTATGGACGGTCGGGTGTTATCGTTAACGTTCGCGATGTTTGAGTGTTTCTGGGACTTAGGTGGTCGTAAGGTAACAACGTTAACAATACTCTCTTTTTGTTTTGTTTGCATAAAATCAAAACTTGCAAAATAAAAATATAAAACCACTACAGTATTTCTGGCCAATACAGGCGTTGTGCCTTTTTGGGAAAAGCCGTTATAGATTGAATTGTTGGTCATTTGCATTATCTAAAAATAGCTATGACGTGTAGTGCGTCTGCCGGCGGCTACTGACCTAAAATGTAGACGTCTGGGCATACCGAAAATTGTCAGGGCAGGGAACTAGACTAACGTTACAGATTGCCTTAAAGGTGAACGAAGACAATAGACCAGTTTCCTATTAAATTCAAATTTATGCACGCATGGGGGAAAGGAGCCCTGTTCATTCCCATCGTTCTCGTGCATACGGGACACAATTATTTTGTTTAAGTTTTGATTTTGTACCATCAAAAACATCACTAAAACCATAAAGTAATACTTATGATAATTTCAGGTAATTTTCCAAATTCAAATAGATACAATTCTGGAGAAATTGAGAGAAAATGACAACACTTTATGGACCACGGTACAATTCCAATGGGCCGATTTTGCTTCTTGCCTCCCGAGCTATTTATGCACATGTGTGAATTTAGAAAACTGGTCTATTAATCCACAGCGCCTTCTGCGCATGTACACTTTGGCAAGTGTATGCCAAATCATTATTGAATTGAATCCCCTTTTAAGGATTTTAATACTAGGCAGCCAATGTAGTTTAATCAGAAATTTTAATTGTAATGTCCGTGTAGCGTATAGGAGGCTATTAAATCAGGTAATGCCGCCGAACTACGGGGCATCACATTTGTGTTGTTAATAATAGCTGTTATTATAGGTCGTCGCGGTATTAAAGCATTCTTCGTCTTCTTTCCCCCGATGTTTTTGATAATTGTTTTATTTGGTCAAATTGCATTTGACATATTTTTCTTATCGCGTTGATTAATTTATGACGCGCTTTTGAAACGTTTGGATTTCGAGGTCGACCTGCAACCGCAGACTAAATTATACTTTCAGCAATTTCAAACGTTATTAAATTTAAAATTCGTCACATAGATGTTTTAGTTGGAATTACACGTTACATGGAATTACAGAAGCATTAGGACATGTTTAATCTCTTTATATCAAAGGAAGACAAATGCAGCAAATTTACAACAGCGAAATTTAGAACTTTTGAAAATAATGTTGTTGTCATTGGTCAATTAAAGGAAATTTGTGTTTTTGTATGTTTCAACCATAGTCTGTTGTGTATGCTATAGAACTTGTATGCCTTATATTAATAACATCTTTTGAAAGGTTTTCGGTAATCGAAATGCGATTATTCAGGCAAACATTCCAAGGTAACTTCGACTTTCGTTTTTCCACTTTCCGGATAGTCTATATATCTGAAAACATTCAATAAATTTAATTACTGCGGAGGAAAAAAACATCCGCCTCGTAATTTCTTCTTTTACTGACACAAGTCAAATGTATTCTCTTGCCTCTCTGATAAATCCGTCGAAATTGCAACGAATTGAATAGGTCTGGGGAAGCGATTGTCAGAATTTATACGCGAACTTATCCATTTCATTAGAGCACAGGTATTTTAAAAGCACTTAAGTGGGGCTGTCTTTTTAAGTCAAGTCTAAAAATACGAGATTGCTCGTCTCCAATGCGGTATACAAAGTTGGGCTATACATATTGTTTGGTATAAATTATTCTAAATACAATATGGATTTTAGTAATTTTATAAAATGCTGTCTTGTTTGTGTGAGTTACGAGTTAACTTCGTTTTGTTCAGTGCAGCTTTTGTTTCAGGCGAGCGCTAATTACGACCTCGCGTCTTTGGTTTTTAATGAATGTGCTCCGTAATTAAAGACATGCTTTTGACAGGAAATCTTGTTGAAGGTAAAGTCACCGCCTGCCAATTGTGTCATGTAGTCATGTAATGACGGAAGAGGAGAGATACATAAAAAGACTGTTGAGATTGAGATAAGATACATTGACAATTACATACAAGAGGAAGATCTGAATTGCTCGACGAAAATCATACAATTTTCGAAAACCTCTTATCAATGTTTTCGAAACTTTGATTTCACTTGGGCTTCATTTGTTGCTTCGCGAGCATAAAGCCCTGAATGTTTAAACCAATGTGGTTTGGTATAGCGATCCAGTCTATTGTTACGTAACACATCCCCTATATTATATTTGAAAAAAGGGCCTGAAATTCCGAGATCATAATGACCAACACAAATGAGGGGGGGGGGGAGGGGGGTCCCCTGCCTTATATTTCAGTGCTTCATAATTATGGTACATTCACTTCAAGTCACAATTTTGAATATTGAATTTTCTATATTGAACCCTAACAGTTCTCAGTCCTTTAATTGTAATAATTATGATAAATTAAGGATAAGACATATATAGAAGAAGCAAAAACAGCAACTTATGCTATATGCGCACATTTACGGTCGAAGGATCGATACAAAATTTGAGGCAATAAAAATGAAGATGACAGGAATTGGTACCGATGAACGACTGAAAAGGGCTAGGTTCACCAACAGGACAACACAAACCTCTACTGGCGCATATGCGGAAACGATTGTAGTAAACGGATGACAAACGAACCTTCATATGTCACTGCAACAGTTTTCTTAGTTTGTGTTTCATAACAGATCGAAGAACAGCAACATGTCATAATATTTGGCGAAATAAAACTCGGCAAGCTGCCAATAATTCACCAATAAACAATTCTATACTTCCGAAGCAACGAACAAGATTGATCAACTGCAGTTTGAAGAGATTATCACAAATCCCCCCTCGACTGGGACCTAGATTTGCAGGGATGTTCAGCTTTATGCTCCCAAGAGAATGAGGCCAATGCTATCCAGGCTTCGTCCAATCAAATTACTATTCCAGGGAAACATTCAGGATAGCAGTATCGACACGTTGATATACAGTTACTTTCCAGCGAGTTAAAAGGTAAAAGAACACCATTGACAAACATAGAAAAAACACTACTGAATTATTATAAAACACAGTACCTTAATTGATTGTAAGTGATTAACAGTCTCAAGCATTCTTTGAAATCGCAGCATCTGGTGTGCGATTGATTACCGGCCGGCCGGCAATCGTTATGGCCCAGTCACAATGTCGGCGATCTGTCGGGGATTAGTTTGGCCGGGGGTCGTCGTAGAAAATAAAGAATCCTTGAACAATCCTAGCAATAATCCTAATAAAAGTGGAGCAGTCACATTGTCTGAGATTTTTTCAAGGATTTTGACCCGGTTTTGTCGAAAAATCGTGGGATTAGCCTCCGATCGCCTCCGATTGCATCGGAGACGATATCTGCAGCAAGAGCGTCTCAAACTTTTAGCGATCCGATCGGAGGCGCCCTTATATACACGGCGATTTACTACGATTCCACCGTACGATTCGTCGGAGACGATCACAGAAAGCGTACGAATCGTCGCAGGGCGCCTCCGATTCAGTCGGAGGGCGCCGGAGACCACTCGCAGACATTGAATCTCAACCTGAATTTCCAATCCCACACAGAATCTTGCGACTAGTCTCAGATTATTCGGAGGACGCCTTCGATTAATCGGAGGGCATCGTAGGTCATCGGAGATTGTGTCTGGGATGCCCAAAATGGGTGAAAAATCTTGCGAGCAATCTTAAAATTTTAAGTTCAAAGTTGGGGACCGCGACGGGTGTGGCGATGCCTAAAAAATCTGCGACAAGCCGCAGGCGTCCGGAGAGCGCCTCCGACGGGTGCAAAATCGTGAGATCTGTCTCAAGATTTTGTTCAAATTTCCCGGTTTTACCCATCGCCGACGCATCGCAACTGATTTGTGACTGGCCCATTAGTAATACCTTACTATTTTCAAACATTGCACCTATTTCAGTAAATTGAGTTAGTCCATATTTTATTTCCAATACAGTTAGACATCATTGAATGGTGCAAGCCAACTAGTCTGGTTTCCTAACCAGATAATTCCCATGACAGACGAAATAAAGGAACCAGACTGCAGAACAGCATTGTTTTCTTATAGTCAGCGTTACAATATAAAATATAAATCCTCAAAAACCCATCTATTTTCTAAAACTTAGTAAGAGCAAATATTAGATCGGCTGCAAATGTACATCAATGATATACTGTGTTCAGACTAACGACAATTTCATGGGGAATTCGGCAAATAACCGTTGAGCCATGATGCGTAGAGGGGAGCCCACTATATGGATTCATTGCAAGACCTGTTGGGTACAGAAACCAATCAAAGCTACAAGTTTGACCGATGGACTCACTAAATTCACAGATTTGTTTATTAAAACGACAGCGGATCACGATAGTAGAAGTTTATATCGGTGAACAGACACAAATAACTAGTTAGGATTAAGTACAACAGAAACTTAGATTTCCGTAGAACAATACATATTAGTAGTACGGAGCCCGGTAACTGACACCTTAAAAAAAAAATGTGTTTTAACTGATGAAACACTTTCCGTATCAACGAGTATATTGTTATTTAAGCTGCACAATTTAATAACTAGTTTTGCACTCGGCTACATTGTTCCAATGTCAACAAAATCGCTTGCTTTTTTGTAAATTCACACGGGGTCCCTATTTTTCTTCACACTTCACTTGTCCGTGGAAAAATCCACTGCGACAAAATCGGTGCAAAAACCGAGCACTTCAAAACAAAACACCGCCGTGACGGCGACAGCCCCGGGCATCGGCAAGAAATATCAATCCGCGAATATATACGAGCATTCCCGCGCTTCGGAATAAAAACGCAATTAGCGGAGTCCCCCACACGCCGGATTTTATGGTTTCTGCCAGTAGTCGTTCCAGCTCATTTATCCAGAGAGAAGGTGACAGAGCGAACGCTGAAAACCTCTCGGATTGTGTTGACCCGGCTTTATTGACTGAGGAATCTGGGGGTTATTAAAGTGTTTGGAGAAAACGGCCAGCGATTTGCTTTATTTGTTATTGTTTTGGGTGGTTTTTTGTTGTTTTGCCGCGTGTTTTGAGAGCGCGGTTTTGGTAATATTTTCCTTCCGCTATTGCAGGTCAATAGTCTGGAGCCGTGTTATATTCGCAGGTTACTGGCCTTTGTAGACTGGGTATAACATTCTTGTTATTGCAACTGGTGGTCCCATGAACATGAAGTATACATGACAGTTGATACAAGATTCAAGTTCTATTGGCTCTCATTGTTACACACATTGTAACACACAAGCGCATTAATTTAGATACATAGCCTATGTAATATCCGCTTACACACAATTAAGTGTCTATAGTATGGCGAGCAGATTATGCAAAACAACAAGTTTGCCTCTTCACCTGATCACCTCCACACTCCGTAATAAGCAATTTGCGGGTGACCCCGAGTTAAATTTGAATAACATCTGGTACACTGACTTGCTCTCACAGCTTTGCACCGTTGAACTTTGAATTCTCCAAACCAAAGACATTGTTGCTAAATTAGGTGATTCGGGGCAAGCCTTAAGGTATATAGCAACCCCCAGCTCCCGCCAGAATGGTCTGGTGTCTTTGTGCCATTATCACCCATTGTGAACAATGTATTGGTGCTGAACGTCTGTTACGTAACTATGCAAGAGCTTGCCCCGAATCATGTGATATGGCAACAGTGTCTTTGGTCTGGAGAATTTAAAGTTCAACGGTGCCAAGCTGTGTGAGCAAGTCAGTGTACCAGATGTTATTCAAATTTAACTCGGGGTCACGCGCAAATGGCTTATTCGATCTTCCGTAATTAACCTGTTGTATATTTACAAAAACAAACTTGCAGTCGAATTGGCCAATCAGCAGCTTAGTCCACATTTTGTTGACGAAATGCCGTCGCATTATTTCTAAAGTCCACTCTGATTGGCTGGCGTGTGGGGTCGCATACTAATTTGCTTATTATGCAGTCGTGGGTTTACGGAGTTTTGTGTGAAACTTGTGTTATTTAGAGACTTATGGAAACACAGTCGTGCGTTGTTTTTAATGTGACTGGATTGTAATGGTTGTTAAAGGATAACATTTGATAGATTGTACATAATGCCTTCTAATATGAATGAAACTAACCGCAATCCTGACGACTGTAGTGTTTACACGCATCGGGCTATACCTATATCCACGGGGGGAAACAACCCAAGGATAGTTTCTCTATTGGATATTTTGTTTTGTCGCTGGCATTAACGCGTTGCCGTTAAGTCCTGTCGATGGACGTCGCCCGTGGCTAAGTATTTATTGCAGTAATTCTCCAATAATTTCCCCGCTCTCTGTGGGACGGATCGACTGAGATTACATCGATGATTTGTTTAGATTTTTTTTTCGTGGGTTGGGTCAGTCCTGTCACTCTCAGCAAAAAGCCGATTTTGGCGTGTTTTTTTTCTTCAGAGACCAGCAAGATCGTCAAAGCCTGAAGGGAAATGGGGGAATGTCTTCCCATATAGAACATTCAATATAATGTGTATCGGCCATGTTGATTGGTATTTACTACCCCAGCTAAAACCTACGCTTTTCAATCAGTGACAGTTTGGGTATGGCAGGATAATAGTGCTATTAACAATAACGTCCAAGTTAGTAATTGGAGTTTTGGTTTTGCGGGATCTGCGGTGTGATGCGGCTCTTTTTTTTCTAACTTCTTAAACGTTTCTTCTCGGCTCCCGCTGACATTAAAACAAATTTGTCGTTCAAAAATGTCACGTTCATTTGGGTTGAACTATACTCTTGTGACGTCACTATAGTGTATATATATCTATATATATTATATTCTGTTTACGTATACGTACGTGATATTTGGGACCATTAGATTTGATACGCATACGTATAGTTCACCATGTATAGCTTAATAATTGACCACGTTGGGGGTTTTTTCAGAGTGATATTTGTTTTGTGAACATTCCAACGATATTTTTAAAGTCTCTTATTATTGAAACATAATCTATTTGTGGATGTATAACAAGTTGACAACTAAATACTAGAAACCAATTAAACATGTGTCTGAAAATTGAATGCAAGTTCAGTATACCTTTTTTTGCAATAAAGACAATTTAAGTTCGCTTTGTTTTCGAATAAAAGTCAGTCAAATGGCCCGAATGAAGAGTTTCTTCAATCCATATTTAGCCTCTTTAAGATGCTATAGAATACAATATCTGATACATTTCAAGTTTCGGACGTAATAATCTTAAGCAGTAAGCTCTTTTAAAATTGAGCATTTCGACCGGCGACGCATGACGTTTAGAATGACAACTTCGGAATTCCATATATAACGGACATTCAGGAAGTTAACAAAAAGGGGTGCAGGGATATATAAAAACAGAAGCAAACTTGTTATCAAAACATGCAGAAACAGGCGTGTCTAATTGGTGCGAATGCACCTTCTTAACATGTTCTGCTTGCGATTCAGCACGCTTAAGCCTATCCCTGGGCGATGGGAAATACTAGAAGAGTTTTCGAAGTCACGTACATCTCATCACAAATGGTTTGGTTTTTTTCCCTAACAAACAGTGATAATGCGAAATACGCGAGAAATGTTTTGACGTGCAGTCCTAAATTATCTCCCTATTAGGATTTAGGTGGATTTATGGTATATTGTTCAAACTATTTGAGAGGGTTTACACGAGTTTACGAAGTAAACAATTTAAACGAAAACGTAGTTTATACTTTGCTTAATTCTATTCTACTTTAAGAACTTTCCCTCAGGCTAACTCAAATGAAAGAGAGATGAGCTACCGTGAAAGAGAAACACACGGATGTTAAAGAAAAAAAGGCACCTATGGGAAAGAGATACCTGGCCCTAACGGGCTTCCGTAAATAATGTCAAGCATATCCTTGTTTTGAGCCGGGATTTAATTAGCCAGTGCATTGTTGGATATTAAGAAATTGTTAAGGTATTGATACAATTTATGCTTTTTATATATTGTTGAGTTTTTAATTTGTTATTAACAGCGAAACAAATTTGAACATTATTTTTGTATACGCGGGTCAACAAAAAAGAGTTAATAGACTTTCGTCATTCCCACGCAATTCATAAGGTTCGTTGCTCCCATCTTGAATAAATCTTGTGCAATTCCGAGTGTTACTGCCCTTAACACGCATTATTTAGTATGTGGTTCTTTCCTCAATAAACGTGGCATGTAGGAGCTATAAATCTTGATAATTATCTGTAAACATGAAGTCCAGTGCCAACCCCAATTATCCTCAAATGACCCTTAGATCTGGCGACAAAATGTCATCAGCGAGAAGGCAAGCTAATCGTTTTGCAGCTTACACGATTTATTAAAATTTATTTCATATTTTTACATTTCTTATATCACTTCCTAAAGAAAAGAAATGTTATTGATAATTATGTTTGGGTATAAATAGCATTTTTAGTTCAGGTCTTACAGTTTAACATGGATAACGCTTCTACAAAGGTACAATTTAGCAATATCCATGTGTTTTGATAAACGACGATATTGCGCCGGCGTACGCCCCAACTACGCACTCTGGTAAAGGTATCGGGTGTATCTTCAGCGCATGCGTAGATACGTTCTCATCTTCCCAAACCCATCTCTCGTTTCGTCGATATAATTCCCTGACCGCGCAGTCAATACATCGATTCTGCTGCGCAAGAGGAGGAGCTGCTTGAAACTTTTCTGGAAAAAAAAATGTCTCAAATCGGCTAGCCCGTGTTATTAAAGATTCGCCAAGTTTGGGATAATGTATAACTTGGTGGGATTACCCCCAAACGGTCGACACTGCGCCGTATAGAGACAGATACGAGAACCCTGAAGCATGGGTGTGATTTCTCTTTACGTATATACGTCTGTTTAGTGAGTATCCATCCAGCATTCGTGAATGGGCAAATTATAGTTTTAGTTACTGACTACAATTCGTGATAGGATCCTGGGGAGCAGTTACTGCGCACACTGGCAGTGTTTGACTACCAAGTAAGCTGTCGTCATCACTCCTCGGACTGATGGGCATTCCAAGCTCAATATTTCGCTGTCAATCTTTCCCCCTTTTTACTTCTTGTTTTTTAATTAAAGTCAGTCTACAGTCCGCTCTGCTCGGCGGTAGTGTGGAGTTCTTGTCAATCATCGCGAGTGGGAATGCCGCAGTCATATACCGTCAGTGTGTGCTATAGCTTCCCTGTATAGTCCGTGACGCGCGCGCTGCTTCCAAGAGCAGCGGTGCTCTTCGCTTCTCCGGTTGGTTTTTTTGTTTTCGGCAAGGAGTTCATTTTGGTTGGCGGAGTTCTATTTGATCAAGTGCCGCTCGTTGCGCGCTACCACGGCCAACTGGGACCGCGCCGCGATTAACGCTGAAGGCTTTGACTTGTGACTTTGCTCGACTTTTTTTGTCGTTCTTGCCTTCTCAGTCTGTGTATGAGCATTGGCTATTGTACGCGTGTAGATATACGGGAGACATAGTTCTACGCTCATTTCAACGGCTCACCAATAACGGTAAGTGAAACCTCTTTCTTTTCTTTTTTTTAATCATCAATCGAGCCCTGTGCTAGAATTTACGGATTGAGTTGCCGTCAGTAATGCATTGCTAGCAACAGATCATTATTGAAAGAACAATTTATTTGTACCTGTACAGCGTGTCTGGTTAAAACACCGACAATCCGGATCCTTGATAATCAGATCATATCTAAAATCTTGTAAAATCGCTATTGTGCTCATTCATAAAAAGCGAATTTGCATTGAAGATGTTTTTTCAAAAAAGAAGAATTGCGCATTATGACTTTGGCTTTTAATTGACAAGATGATCTGCATCTGATATGAAGGTGATGATTTGCTCCTCCTTTTTTTTTCCTTTTTTTTTAAAAGATTATATCACATTCAACGCAATTCTATTTTTTTTCATCATTTTCGGATCTGATTGCTTTTTTTTGTGCGCAGGCCTAATTCCGTACAATTTGAGTAATTTGTCCTCTCAAAATATTCCCGGGAGATATTTTACTGTTAAATTAATGAGAAATATTGTTTCACGGTCTCTTCTTGCAAAGATGTAATTTTATTCAATCATGCTAGTCTCTTAAAAACCTGTAGACAACGTCCACGCGGAAAGGAACATCCATTTAAAAGGAAACAGGCGTGTATCTTTACAAAACCGCCGAGTTTGGTGACATACGGCCAGCGTAAGATGGATGGATAGTGATTCACTTAGAGTAACGCCGTGCTGCAATGAGTTACGCTTTGTTGCATCGAACCCCTGATAAATATACAACTGAGACAGGTACGCTAGACAGGTCGACCTGATTGAACGATCCACAAGTCGCAGTAACAAAAAACTTCTTGCGTAAATCGAGCATCTGGGAATATTTTACAAGGGTTTAGGCAGTGTTCAGCGATGACAAATTCAATAAACATTTAACTTAAAAACTGTAGTGTAATCCAACACGTACATAAGTTCGATCACATTGGTCATTTTTGTACTAATCATGTTGGTTATTTTAACCAATATACACCTTGGTAAAAAACAAGAAGAACGGCCTATTTTCAGTAACGTCCGACCTGGAAAACTAGTTTGGATAGACGGCCAATCTGTGCATGAAAACGATACCAAAATCAGCCGATTCGGTCAAGTAGTTTTCATTATACAGAGACCTTTTTCTAGTCAAAATGATCAATATATCAGTCAAAATGACAAATATATTGGTCAAAAAGATATATACAGTGTATTGGTCGAAAATGACATTGGTTGGACACATATCTACTATATTCAAATGGGGTTTATTTTTCGACCAATATATTTCATGTTTTTGAAAGAAAAAAATATAATACAGATCTTAATCGTTTTCTTAATCTGAAATCGTTTTCATTTGTCAAAAATTCGGCAAAAGGGACGAGTGTTTTTCATTTTAATCCCACCACAGCGACTATAGTTACTACTTGTATTGTTGTAAGTCTGATACGAAAATCTTCTGATACGATATATATACGAACTTGCATTGTAGAAGTGGGTTGAGTGCGATTTCATATTAATTCCCAGGAATATCCAGAGGTCATTATTAAAAAGAATAACGGATCGGTTTACTTTGAAACCTGTTAACCATTTATTAGGCAGTTAATAATTAGCTCAACACGTGGCTGAATTAGACGATAAACAAAATTGATTTGAAAGCCACACAAAACCGCAGTATATTCCGCCATATGTGTTTTGCAGAAATGTAGTGATTTAAAACAAAAAATAAGTACGGGTATAGTAACAGGTAGACCCAATAAACGTACATATTATAAGATCGTTTGCAGGGCCGTTTAACAACAATGTTTATTTAGTGATAGTCAGTCGATTGTCCGAAATGTTTCATCGAGGTAAATGTTTCATCGAGCCCGTCGGACTCACACGCCCGTGAAAGGGTGATGTAGTGTTTCTGCGATAGACGCTAGAACTCTGGACTTATTTAATTACTGCGAGTAAGATGATATTCGCTTGCTTCTATAATTGGTGGAAGTGGGGAAGGTAGGTCGTATGGCCTTTACCCTAAGGATTCAAACCTTTCAGCCGTCTTATACGATATGTACCACATACATGCACCTGACTATGTTGCATTTCATGTTTTTCAGCGCCATTTTTCTCAAATAGCTAGCTTCATTTAGTTGAAACAGTGAAATGTTGTGTTGCTGGGTTGGCAATTTTAAGAATGCACTTTAGTAACAAAGGCCTAACCTAGTTGAAAATGTTACTGGTAAAACTGGTGACTGCTTTCGTACTGGTTTAACTGGTTTGAGGTGGTTTATATTGATCATAACCTGTTATAAATGTTTTAAAAACCAGTTAAACCGGTCAACAATTTCCAGTTCAACCGGTACCTGTTGAAATCCATTGAAAGGCCTTGTTGTCGAGCAGTACGCCCCCTACCACTATCTGCTGCCGCTCACACCCTGGTGTTTGATTATCATCCTGCTCAGAAATCTTGCACACGTCGTATGTGAATGAGGAATAGTCTGGTGCCTGGCTGTGCTTAACTCTGGTGCCTAACTGTGTTGGTGTTTGTTGTTGTATATGCCAGGGGCAAATACAGAGTCAATTCGTCGCGGCGTGAGATCCCAAAAGACGAAGTTTCTCAAAGGTGAAATGTTCGAATCTTATCAAGCCAATATAGCCTATATACTGTAAAAGACTCCTGCATAATTTACGGTCGAGAATCGTAAATGTGGGACAGCCGTTAATGTGCCTTACTATAAGAACCGGATCAATATTATCTGTCGCTGTCGCTGTCATTAGCTGCCCACATATATTATGTCTTGTTAATATCATTTGATCTTGAGCGAACCACTGTGATTAATTTCCCCTAAGTAGTATAGTCAAGGGTTGTCTACCTTCCAGCTGGAAATACTACCACGCCAGATCCACCTGTTATTATTAACGACAAACCGTTCTGGGTATAAACGACTGGCTGTAATTATCTGTAGAGTAATATTGCTCACAACCAAACAATGTAACTTGAATGTCGAACTTGAGTAATTGCCATAATGTATCATTAAATAATACCGTGCGTCATATTAATCATGCAATTTGTTTGTCGCATTCGATCATTTTTCTTAGATGTTATTGTTAGCGGCAACGTGTATACAAACATTCTTATCCGTCCGTTTTTATAAGTACACAAAACTCGTGAATTTTGTTTGTGGTTTTGGTGTGTTTTTTATATATTGTTCATGCCGTTTCTTTAAATGCATATTGTTTAAAATATTGCAAGAAACAAAATGTTCATTTCCATGCGCGTGCGCGTAGTGTGCGATAAATTTGAGGCGGCGGTGCGAGGCGAACGCAGTGCATGCAGCGCGAATACTCCCCGCAGACGTCTCGAATTCGGGCACCTAGTGGCTGCAATTCGCGTTGAAGTTTCTTGGAGAAACTCACTGTAGTTTGTCATTAGGCAAAAACACGGGTTATTATTTTCAAGTTCACGCGCCATTTTACTAAGGAAAACTTAAATAGCAAGTCAAAGAAGAGAGACTCCGACAAAATGTATAATCTGTGTTCAAAGACTTGATTCAAAAATACTGGGAATTGTCATTTAATTTAGTTCCCACGTTTCCGTTTTATAGCTTTAATTGGAAGCTGCGAGAATAAGCCTCAAGACGCAACGACGTCACGTGTTGTTTACACGTGCGGGAGACTTTGCTACGTCGTCTGGCACCCCGACTTCGCTCTCATAAGAAAAGCGCTTATGTAAACAAAGCCATGACGTCATTACGTCTTAGGTCTTTTGTTACATACACAGGCATTTCCTGTTTGCAGTTTCAAGCCGATAGGCTCTTCACCCAAGTGTTAAAATCAGCTAAATCTTTTAAGTAAAAATTTTGATACCTAAAAAACTTTGCTGTTCATCAAAAATAAGAAAGAAAAGAGCATTTCTAGTTTAGGTGTTGTCTTACCAAGAGTATTGTTAATATTTCGCTGCGAATAACAAGACATATTCGATGCTTGTTTTCTTGAATCCGAAGTAAAAACTAAACTTGTTTATATTGAAGTCTTAATAACAAATAATAACACTGGAGTTTGTTTTTTCTGCATTGGGTTAGTCCTACCGACAACCAGTTGTTTACGTTTTTAGTAAACCTGTCTCCCTTTAATGTAGCCAGTGAGATCAGAGTTAATTACAGTGCCACATGTTTCAATAAGAGTAATAATACATGTCGACAGTGTATTGACTTACAAACCCTCTGTTAATATTACTGTATATTTACAGTTTCGGCAGCTGGGGGGGCTTGTGCAATCGAACAGCTGGGCTTTAGTGTAACCCTTTAGTTCTCGGTAACCATTGAATTGTTTGTTCTTGTGATGAAACTCATCTTGCTAATTAGTTTCTTTAATCCGGGTCTTCCCCGTTGGACTTAAAACAATAAACAAAATCCAATAACGGGAACAAAAACACTATTCCAAGAAGTAATTTCACGGCGGTGTCAAATTATGACGATGTTATTAAATCCATATGTTGGAAATCCTAACACGGGATATCAAGTTTTCTTAACAGGTCGGTTGTGTGTACGGATCTACTTCAGTCAGTTTGGCTGGGAAATCTCAATGGATGACGAAACGTATACTTTAATTAATTTGCCTTTCCTAATTAGTGGGGATTCGATTTGTGGTGTTAAGTTTCGTCGCGAGTTGAAACTCAGACGGCTATAACTTTAATCTGCTGTAACACTGATAAATAAATCGTCAAACGGTAGCTACACTCAGATAGTGTGGTACCAGTGAAGTGCGAACTCTTTGAGAAAACAGAGAGAGAGAGAGGGGGCTACCGAGTGTGCCGTGCCATTCAATTTGTGCATGGTGCATTCACTGTGTGGTCAGGCATGATGTGGCGAGATCTGTCATATAAACCACACAACAACCATAACCACAACATGAGAAAAATCCACACAGTGACACTGAGATGTTGCCCAATCCACACAATAACCTCAAAACTGGTTATGGTGTGGATCTCGCCACACCATGCCTGACCACACAGTGAATGCACCATGCACAAATTGAATGGCACGGCACACTCGGTAGCCCTCTCTCTCTCTCTGTTTTCTCAAAGAGTTCACACTTCACTGGTACCACACTATCTGAGTGTAGATGCGAACTATACATATAACGCTATATTTGGAACCGGCGACATGTCACCCTGTTTGGGTAGGCACTCACCGCGTTAGGGGGACAGGCTCTTTTGTTTGGGAAAAGACAGACTGAGTAGTCACTATAGTGGGGACATTTTCGAATCCCCATAGCGCGTTGGGTCTTCAGTAAAGGTATAGAACAAGGTAAAATCGGGTTAGGGTATAATGAAAGAAAATGAAGAAGAGGACAAATTAGGGTGATCCTGAAAATTTTAGAATTTTAGAGTGTTCTGAGTTTGAGATTAGAGAGATTTAAGTTTACACACAAACCCTATGGGTTGTCCCCATAACGCTATGTACCAAAAGAAAAGGTGCACTTGTATCTGTTTATGGCATTCTCGAAATTTCGGTTTTATCCCAAACTTCGGCTTTTACAGAGTTCAAACCTGCCAGGCATTCAACATCAACAGGCATTCAACATAATGGTTCGAATCCGCGTCCGGACATCAAATCCTTCAATGTTCAAATGCGATGCCAAAGTCCATCGAATATTTCCGTTCGGTTTGAGGATTAAATGATGTGATTCTATACGAGATAGAGCCAATGTGGTGATGTGGCCGGAGTTTCGAAGTGCTTCACTGTATCACATCCACACTCGACTGTCTGCACTAGAGCGGATACGACCATTATCGGTCATTATCAACATCCGGGGCCGCAGGCAAAACAGAAGCCAAGTTCCCATCTGTTCGGATATAACTTAAGGCAGAGCGTTTCTCTAGCTTGTTTTTAAGCAGACAGTCGCGCTATAGGAAGGCTCCCAGGTTGATCAAAATGGAAATTGAATTCTCCTGGAAGGAGGGGTGGGACCAAAATAAGAGGACTTGAAAATGTACTCAGCTACTTTCAAGCCTGGATACGTAAAGCATTGATCGATTCTGTCAGTGGAACAGAGTGGGTTTAATGCTTGCAAAAGCTGGTTTAGTGATATCAACTTGGACGATTTGTTTATATAGGCTACCGTGACTTTATGAACGTTGTATTGCATCCATCCTAGACCAAATTGAAATATATTAACGATATATTAAAGATATCATATAATAGATTATATTATTAAAGATATTATATAATAGAATATATTATTAAACATTTTAAATGAACCATAAGAATATATTTAAGATATCAACAAGTAGTTCACGAAGTGAAAAGAAACTTTTCAACATTGTCAATTTCCTACCCGTCTTTAAGTTAACCATTTGCATAGAAATATTGTAAAGAATATTTAACTTTATTGGCACGGAATAGATTGCTTTAAAAATGTATTTTAAATATATCTACGAGGGTATTTATGAGCTGGAAAAAATGTAAAGATTTCTACTTTCTTAGCTTTTTTAGGTGTATTTTCCTTAGATATGAGGACAGCTTTAAGGATTTACTTCTATGAAAATGGAATAGATATTGTAATTGGATTAGATATTTGACATTTTCTTAATTTTTTACTTCCTCGCTTTTCTTTTCGAATATTGTTAAGACTATTACAAATAAACTACACGAAATTCCAGTGTAAAAATAAGTAGGTTAACCCCGAGTTTCGGTTAACCTAGATTCTTATGAGTTTGTCACGAAGAGACATAATTTATGTCCAATCTGTCTAATTCCCGACGCAGCCTCGACCCAGCTATAGTGTAACACACACTAATCAAAGTTGACGCGCTTCGTCAAATCGAACTAACTGATTTTGTTTTTGCCAGCGAATGTCTCCATCTTTATTAATCTCTAAACCAGCCTCAACTTAACCGCACTTGGGTCGACATTCATCAATGAACGATGTGCTCTCCTGTTACTAAGAACGCAGACTCCACGATTTTTTCCCTTCACCTTCTAATTTGCCTAACATAAGACGGGGTTTGCACGCACGTATGCCTTGAGAATGTGGCACACGGTGCTCCCTTTAGAAACAAACTCCCCCGCCCTGGCCCAATGTATGGAAGAACGCTGCCGATATTAAAGCGTAAGTGATTACGTGACGTGGTTTCATCAGTGCAAGGTACGTGCTTAGAATGTTAGTTCTTTCTACCAAGCGAGAGGAAAAACAAACTCTAGCGATAGAGTGATCCGTCGTTACTTGCTTCACTCATAGAGATGGATTTACTGTAACACTAAAAACCACTCTTGCTCTGCGATCTGTGTACTATTTGGGGTATAAGCCTGGGGTTATTTGTCCGATGTCTATACGGTCTCTTCGCAGGAAAATTAAAGTACATGATTCTGTTTATCTGGTTCATGTTTTGACATCGCTGTGGGGCGTGTAGCGACTATTAAGGTACAGAGTCTTGGGTGTTTACTTTACGTCAAGGAAAAAGAATGGGCTGAAAGCGGCTGAAAATAGGACAAAATTGATGTTTGTGTTGGCTATGATGACTAGCAACTACTCTAATCCCAGTTCCGGAGGTAATAGAGATGCCATTCTCGGGGTAGTTCTTCCGAGGATGAATCGCCAACAAAAAATAATATCTGAATGCGGGTATGAGAGCGCACTCTCTAAATGGATACGCGTGTGTAAATTGCGCTCGCTCCCTTTGTGGCAATTTCTGAAAGCAAGTACTCCATCCCATGGATAAGTGCAAACGCCATCCATAAAAATACAGGTTCGTAATTTCCCTCGGGAGCCCCTTAAACTATTTCGACAAAAAAAGGAGTAAAGGTTGGTGACGAGTTGGGACCTGGGATTCAAGCGGTCAAAGGTTACAGAACCTTCGGCTGATGCCCTGGGTCTGGGTTAAGTAACCGTTCGGAATCAACAAGGGATCCCTGCAATAATGTGATACATTGACCGTCTGTTTGAACGCCTTGACTTCCTGAGTTACTCAAATGGGATTATAGTACTTAAGCCTAAGCGAAAAAAATACTGATGTAAGCCCTAATAAATTCTAGTGTTAAAGGATACACCATTTGCAGATATAGAACATATTTACTACCGAATTATTAAGAAATATCTTAGTCCTTCGAAAGTAAATAATGATTCTAGACATCCAGCAAAATGATTGCGCTAGATATCCTGCAATTATTCCGGAAAATATAATTGTATAGAGAAAAATCTGCGATCGCCTGGCGATCGCGAAAAAAAATAACATTGATAACTGCTCGACGCCGGTTAAAAACAAACGCCGTTTTTCGTGCTTTTCTTGGCATCCATGATTGTAAAACTTCGGACAGGTCAGTTATACGATTCTTACTATGAAATACAACTACCCAAATCTACCCATTTGCGATAATTTAAGCAATTACCAATGGTGTATCATACCCTTAACATTATTTCCGTTGTGGTTGGCAAACAAATGTATTTTCCAAATAGAATATACATTTATTTAATTGTTTCTTAAGCAGGCGTCTTTGTTTATGGCAACCATTTGTCATTTTGTGTATTTTTATTGTTTGAAGCTGAAAAAGTGCTCAAAATCTAGACTCTAGCTCGGCAATTATAATCTGATGAGTTTGTATCTAGATGTGAATGATATATATTCTAGGTGAACTATAAAAATAATCTAAGATTTCGATTTCAATTTAAATGTTGCCGATTCATAATTTCAATTGCATCTACAATCAGCATTAACATTCAAGGCGAGTTCTTATTCAGCTGATAAGCGAATTGGTTACTTTTGTTGATACCTACAAATAGTATACTTTACCGTTAAATGTTTGTTGCAATTAAAGCAAGAGTGTTTCTATGTGCAATAGTACTTAAAAACGACTGGTCACTTATGAAAATTCACGAAAGAATGTCGGTTGTGCGAAAGACTTCAATAATAACGATAAACTGACATGTTTAATATAGGAGAAACGCACGTCCTTTTGTTTTAACCATGCTTTCCCTTCCAAATTAAAGTGGCGTTTTTATTTGAGAATGCTTTGTCGCTGGCTTGGACACAGAAATCAGAGATGTGTTTTAAAGGATTCACCCTTTTTTACATTTTTTACACTCGACCGTTCAAGTCATTGTAGTCTCCCTCGAAAAGAAGAGAACTTTAACACTGATGGCAATCATTTCTCAAACTCGACGGACGTTGATCACTCAATTTGTCAGTCTGTCCTTGAGAAGTTCTGGCACTGTAAATCCAGAAATGCTTCTCAGTAAACACGAATATCTCCAGTTATAGTTAGCAAATTCTCAATACTTAGGGCCCTGTAGGTTTACACTAAAGGCAGTTTAGCGGGGGCGAACTTTTATTTTGTTCAATTTAATGAGAGCATTGATGTAAAACGGCGGTGATTTAACACCCATTGAAGTGTGGCATAATATTTACTCTGACATTAGCCATTCCACTTAACGAGTGCGAACCACTGCCCCTGAGTTGGCATTGGTATACTGCTCTGCATTCTACAGCATCCGCGTATAGGTTTTGCCTCGACTTGTTATTATTTCCCTATCTGGCCAAAGAAAATTCGGTCAGTATTTGTGCAGGACACTTGGCCGCAAATCGTGTGAGAATTCCTTGATGATCCGTGTTATCACGGTCGGCTTGGTTTTACGGGACTTGTATCCTAAAGTGGGGTAGTCAGAGAGGTCAGGAAAAAGTCTGCCTGCGTAGGGGATTGCATTTTGTTAGTTTTTTTTCTCATTTTGAGGGCGAGGAGTTTGTGTGAAAATGTGTACGTAAACCTAATAAACCAATATCCTGTGTGCAGCCAACAGAGTGTTGTTGAAGGCGGTAATACCAGCATGGCCATCTCGTCCAAATCACAAATCACCGCTGTCAATGTGCTGCCCTATAGCGTCTTATCTGCCGAGTTGATCTAGACTCGATGCTAAAATTACCAGAAGTATATAGCACCCTTTTGAGCAAAGGTGTTGGCAAGTTTGGAAAGCGCCTACATATTAATAACTCAGTTGGTAGAGCGACGATACGGTAATCCAAATGTGTAAGGTTCAAACCCCCACTGCAATCAGTTTCTATGTATATGCACATAGTCAGGTTTCCACAATTTAATGTATTAATTGTGTTGTGAAATAACTTGCAATATTACTAATACAAATGTGGTAAACATCAAAATGGTTAAAGGTACTTTACGGTCGTATTTTTACTAAATTAAATTAATCTTTCAGAAACGAATCTGACGCCTACGCAATCCAACGGAAAATGTCACGTTGTTGATAACACGGCACAAAAATTAGTTGCACACATGTACTTTTCCGGTCAATGGTATACATACATCTTATAATACGTGTGAATCACGTTAATTTCGTTATAGTATTGTGTGACAAGGTCATTTGGGTCTGGAGTAATTGGATTTTTGCATTAGTATACGTTAAATTACATAGATTTGTTTGCGCTATAGTGGGCTGAGAAAGCTTTGCACGTATTAGATCCTCCATTGGAAGTATGTTTTGGCGCCATCGAACGTTAATCCAAATAAACCATCAAATAAAATGTCATTCCGAGTATACAGTTCTTGACGATTTACAGCTTTAGAGGCTTGTAGTTATCCAAACCAATATCGACGCATTCCTTGGCCATTCTTATCGGGTTCCTACGCGATATATCTCCCACGACGTCGGATCAAGATACCGTTTTACTGCCTGGAATTATCGACCAGTATCACATTCTCAATTTGTGACAATAATTACTGTAGCTAAGGTTTCCAACGGCACGTCGTATAATACGCACTGGGAAATATACGGTCCTCATTTTGGCCCAGTCAGGTTGCGAATAAAACACAGATCTTGTCGGCTTGGTATATATTTAAATAAACAAGTAAAACAAATATGAATACCATAGTTATTACAAAGGTTTTATTACAATTGTCATGGGATTTTCGTCGGAGAAATTTGCATTTTTGCATAGAAACATCAAAGAAGTCGATATTGATTTGTTTACCAACTATAATGATGTCTCCTTTTGGTGAGTTCTGAAGACTCGGTTGACTTGTCAATCTCTTTAACAGATAAATAATTCTAAAGATCGGTAAAGTCTATGAGAAAAGTCTCCCAAAGGTACCAGCACTATTTTCTGTAATAAACAAGTTTGATATCTTCTTTGCAAATGATGTGAATCATAGACAAGATACGTGTTTGGAAGCACTGTCCGTATATACAAATGTAATGTTTGCATTCTTGCTGATAGAAACATTATTTAGGCCTACTCAACGCTGGCTTCGCAGACAAACAATTTGGCGCGAATTGATGAGTTGAACGCTACGAGCAATCGTTATTGGAGGTGGCGGTGTCAGGATTCATTATTGAATCACAGACAACGTAAACAAAGGCTCCTTGGGTTTAATATCGAGACAGGAAGCGCATCTTGAACCGAAGTGTCTCGTGTTCCACATTTCACGGGCACAGTTATTTTCTATAACTGCTTTTCTTTTTTTTGGTTTTTGTCTTTTACTACATTGGGAGTCCCGATTATATTTATATTGTTTTCGTAATTATTGTTTGCTTCTGGGGTTAGTCGGTTGGCAGAAAATCTCTAAAGGACAGATGTGTACATGTAGTTTGTTGCAGCGAGTGGATGGGTTGATATACAAGTTGCCAAGATTATAGTTGGGTTTTGTTATGTTATATCTGCAGCAAACAGCCCACTAACATGTTGGCTGTAGCAGCAGTCATGACGCATCAGTACATGTATACAAGTACCATTATAGACGCATAATATGACAAGACATTCTCTTATCTAGGATTCTACTGGTGGCGATACGCGCACTCCGCGTACAAATAAAGTATTCAATTGTAATAGCTTTTCAAATACACTGATTTGATATCAATAATGCCTGAATGTTATATTATTTATTTTTTCCGTTTGATCATTTCTTTTAATGGGGTTCCAGATAGGGCCGGTTGTAATGCTCATTTCCTGGGCCGGAAGACCAAAATAGTGTCGGTCGAAAATAAAAACTAAGAAAACCAACAGATATACCCATTGGTATTTTAGATTTTAATTTCTAGATTTTTAATCTCTTTCTTTTTAACATTTTGTAATCTATATTAAAATTGTTCTTGTTTACGATGCGATATTTGTACAAATGCAATACTAGATCTAAGCAAAACAGCAGATGAGCAGTTTGAAGCTTTTTATTCCTGGGGAAGAGAAACTGGGTGGCTATGGTAAACAGACGAAAACTGTTATGCGCATTAAAAGTCATAAATTCTAATTTAAACTATTATGAATAAGCACATGGGAATTATCGTGTCGTTAATCAATCACTTTGCGACAGTGGTCGCTCTTTGCCGCCATAAATCATGGTTAACGAGTTTCGACTCGTTGCTCACAGCCTATGCGTACGGAGAAAGTAAAATCTTTGCTTGTTTTTGCGAATCAGATTTTGTTTTTATTCGGAAGCCTTACGATTTTGTTTGTTGACCCTTTTGAAAATATTTGTCAATTGCAATTTTAATTGCTTAATAACAACTTTGTGATCCGCTCAGTACACAATTTTATGGTAAGATTAGAAGAATTGGGTGATTTTCGCAGTTCTCTTTTTTTTATGATATAATGTCACTCGTAATACCTGTGAGAAATATCTAGAAAACTTTACGTACAGGGAAGTTAATGTGAATTTAGAAACGTCGACACGACAAACGTTTCATTTGGATTATCCATCTACATTATTGGAGAACATTCGCGTAACACAAGTAAATGTATTAGTTCAAAAGAAATTGAAAACAAAAATGCCATAGTTTTTAAGTCATATGACTTGTGTTTCAGAACCCGTACAACAAATTCGATAAAACGTTTGTGTTCGCTCAATAAAGGTTTATACTTGAGATATAAAAAGAAGTCGTAATTATTTGTTTTGCAACTTATTCAGCAATTGTTGCATAAAAGGACCTTCAATATTTGAGACCTTTTTAATTTATTGAGTTAGATACGAGGAAGGTTCAGAAATAACGGAGTACATAAAACGGTGTATGTATAGACCCGTTTGAGAAATTCCTCTAATAGTCATGCATTTCAGGTACCAACCCTTTAGAGAACACTTAACCTTCATTGCGTCTGTCGTAAATTAGGCTAGAAGCGGGTATATTCATCCCTTTTCTCTTTCCGGACACTTCAGAGTGTTTTCTGAATGAGACGCCAGCGATTTCCGAGTTTTGTTTTTGTTGATTTCATTTCTATTCCACTTTACTGGCCCGAGTTCTTGATCTGGGGGAAACCCCCCAGGCGCTGATGCCGGAAACACGGCAGTTTGACATGACCCTTCAGTTCCCGGTGGAGGGGTACCACTAGGTCGAGTATTCGAGCAGTACGCTCCCTGGATGACCATGGAATCAACAGCCAATTGTAACAAATTGCTGGTGTTTTTGGTCACCAGGGGATTTTGACTCGGCCCTGCACGCGCACGTGACTCCGATCCGTAATCAAATTTGCCGGGAGTTAAGAGTCAATTTTGCCGCGTTAATTTAGGCGGCTGGAACCAAGGCTCGTGGCGCGTCAATTGTGATTGTCGTGAATGTTTTATTTTTTTAAAGCACCCCAAGACACAAAATGTGATGCATGGCCTCGTGCTGAATTTGTTATGCGACGAGTTTGTAGTTCGGAGTGCGCATGCTCACTATAAATGTACTTAATGTGCAACGTATACATTTTGACTTGATAATAATATGACATGCATATATTTTGTTTATATACAACATAGTGTACTATATAGCTATACGCATAACCAGGACACATTTTTAGGAACACAAGGTAACAATGAAATATTACAGACATTAGTGGCTTTGGTTATTCCGAGTAATCATCCGTAGTAACCAACGTCATATTGTAGGTGTCAGATAATGCACACTTTAGGCGACCTCGCGTGTCGGCCAGTTCTATAGCCGACTTAGACGAGTGTAATCGGCTGTTCTCAACTAGCTTTGGGTGGGGGTTCGGGTTATATAGTGTCGAGTTGTCGAGTTGTCGACATCTTTGAGTTCACTTGCAAAAGTGAGGATTATTTCACCGAGCAATAACATGTGCAGTTCATATTACCCCGCATGCACAAGACTGAGTAATCATAGCTAGGGCCTAAATGTCTCGGATATTATTACAATACATTTGCTAACGGCCGACCATGGCTTTTCCCAGACCAAAAGTAAAGCCGACTGTTTGTTTAAGCTTTGGATAAGACGACACGTGACATACGAGACCTACGCTGGAGTAATGTTACCATTGTGGGCTCGTGTTGCCATGTTGCTATTACTCATTACTCTATGCACTTTTTTAGGGCAATGTATTTTGCGTTTCTTAAAGTGGGACTGATGGATGTATCTGGGCCGTGGTTGTAAGAAATCTGAAATCAATAAAGAGACAGGGGCTAGCAAATTAATGCATTTATGTTGAAGTATAGGCCTACATTGTGTCAACTAGGCAAACCGATTCGCATTTTAGACACGCTGTATTTTAGTTACAAGTGTAAAATTTACAAAAAATAGGTTATTTCCTTTAACTAAAGGACTCCCTCAGTCAATTTATCAAAACACATTTTTTTTCTACAACGCAATGTAAAGGTTGACTAGGAATCGGTTTCATTTACAATTCTTCACACTTTTTCAAATGACACAAATGGCACAAATTCTAGCCGCGTCGGTGCAATAAAACGCACTTGCCAGTCGTTACGGACGTAAACAACACCGTTTATATGCATGGGGAAAGTATTTGCTCTGTTGATATGGCCGTTATTGGACACCGTGGAATTGTCGGTAAAACAATAATGTCCACTCAAGACCTTGTAATAACACAGGCTGTTCACTTTTTGACCTAACTAGCCATTTGTTCTTATTCCCCGTTTTCATTGAAAATTTGATCTTCTTTACGTTTTTTCTGCCCGTTTTCAGTAGGCTAATGGGTCAAAACATCGTCGCTGACGCAGATGAAACTGTGAATTAATAGCCATCTCTATTTGCATCGCGGCGACGTTGCGGGCGGAGGATCCACACTCACTTGGTAAATCTTTGCACTACGAGCATGACGTATTATTGCTTGCGCTGGAGTTTTGGGTACCCACCCATAAATCGGCTGGTTGACCAGTCAATTATTAAGTCGGATTGCCATAACGGGTGCCGGAAAGGAAGAGCTCGATTCTAAATGGTTGGAAATTGGGCCAGGTTTGCGATTCTGATGGAGGTATAGAGCCTGGATTGGTGTTCGTTTTAGGAAACGAGGTAGGAGATATCTAAATTCTTGCCGGTGGTCCAATATGGCACTGGTAAGGAGGTACAATTTTATAGGGCAGCCAGGTCATTTTGTCAATGTGAAATTTTATAATGGTTATTAGGCTGCGAAAGTGTCGTAATAAGAATTTTAGCAAGTTCGAAATTCGTTCTTTTAATACCATTTTGTGTGTTTTCACATATACCATGTTATGTAGGAATTCCTCTATGCGTGTACGTACGTTGGTGCAGTGACAGGGTCATCAGTGCAACGGGCGTGGCACATTGAGTAGGGTACGCAGTCTTTGTATTGTACAAAGCTATTGTACAAAGCTATTGTGCTTTAGCACGCGCTCAAGCATGCACGGCGCGGCACGAAGGTGGCATCGCATTCCTGCGGGATTTTCATGAAGGCGTGGGTATTGTCAAAAGGTATGTGGATATGGATAATTTATTTATTTATTATCAGTAGGCCTGTATCGGACCGGGTTTTATCATGGTTCATAATAGTAGCACTCATTAGTAATGCAAAATACCGGTCCAGTTATCAGAGTATGATAATATGCCTAATGTAAGGATGGTCTAAAACGAAGAGGATGTAAGGTGGCTTTCAAAATGCAAAGCACATGTACATTTTATTTGTATTCCCTTAGCGTCGCCGTGATTGAATTTGTTGTAGCTTTCGCGCAGTATGGTACGGCTAGGCTGCGCATGTTCGGCGTTCCTAAAAAATCTGAGATTTAAGGAAGTAAGGCCTATGGCAGTTTAAGCCAGCAGTCTCAGTAAACCCTTCCGGGTTATGAGTATAGGGTCAAATGGTTGTTATCCTTAGTTTGTTTCACAGTTATTAATTTGTTCTTTACAAAATATGATTTACGTTCATCTTCGTGACAATTGTGCATAAACAAAAAGAACATTTAATCCCCAATCGGGCTGATCGAAATAATTAATTTGGTAAACTTTTAGGTAGATTTTCAGAGAATAGCTGTGGAAAGGCCTATATCAAATAAATTTTATAGCTCTTAGACCACTGTAGCGCCAGCTTATGCAATTAGGTTAGTGAATCACCATGGGCACTAGGGGATGTTTCATATCAGATGCGACAGGTGAGTCCGTAGGTATAGCCAAGTGAGTACCAGATGTGGGGTTGTTTTTCCAGACTTTGTCTAAATTCAGATCGAGTTGTGAGAGAAACTTGTAGTCCTATAAAAGGACATGTCAGACCTTTTCGGAGTTAAAATATTATTACTGGTGACTGCAGTGGCAATACGCCATAAACATACGTGTAACTGTAAGTGCTGGTAGTAAGCGGTAGGCCTAACAAGGTTATATAGATGGATTTATCCCTCTGTGATTTGACGGATGCAGCACCGTTTATGTATCTCACGTTTCCTTTTGATTTAATCCCATATGCACAGGACATGTGACGGCTATGGTGTGGCAGGGGTCATAGTGAAACAGAAGCTTCATCATCAGAGGCACTAACAAGATGGAGGAGGTCCTTGGAGCGATAGAGGGGTCAAGCTTTGCCCTGGGTCCCCCAAGGTTTCAGAGTGAATATAGGCCTAAAAAGGAGCATTTATAGTTAGCCCCTGAAATTGTTTTATGTTTGGCACAGCCCAGGCGATCAGACCTTGATTGTTATGGGAAAGTGTATTTGGAACATTTGGACGGTGGTCTGTGCGTTGGGTTTGGCCAAGAGGTGGATGTTGGTCGGGGATTGGACGCAAGGGTGGAGTGTCCTAGGTAGTGTTGGTGGAAAGGGCAGTGGGCATGTACATTTATACGATGGGAAAATGTACAGTAAACGCAACTGTATAGGCCTAAACAGATTATATCAATTTATTTTCAGTTGTGGTTCCACTTGCAGGATTTGGTTGCTCTAGATGACTATAGTCTTGGCAGAGTGTAACAATGAGCAACAGAAGGTACAGGTCAGGCTCAAGCATAGTTTCTTGGCGGGGTCGGGCCCCGAGGTTTGCAAATACTACCTGTAAAACGGTGTCTGGGAAAGGCCTATAGTTGGCAAATGCCTTAAAATTATAATAAGGAATGTAACGCTTGGTTCACAAATAAATCTGTAAACGTGATGCCTGTGAAAATTATGCTCGGCTGGGAGAATGTCTGATCGGCAAAATGATTAACCAAGTATCCGCGAAATCTATGGGGGTGTAGCCCGGCGGGTGAACCTATGTTGTGGGAACGATTTCCTATTCACAAATTGTATGTGCATGTCAGCCAATTTTCGGTGTCGGGCGATTTATATCACATTGTGGTAAAATCCTTAGAAGAGTATGACTGAAAGTAGACAATTTATGCTGTCTAATAAACGCGAGCATCGCAGCAATTGACAACTGAGCGTCACAATCGAAAAGGATTTTAGATCATTCGTTCGAGTACGTGCTGCGCCTATGGAAAATAGTTTTGTAATGCTTGGAGAAAACAAAGGCAGGCCCCGCATACAGATGTTTTTTGCTAAAAGGAAGTCTTCGGGAAAACTATTCATCTTCTATAACAAATATTTATTTCGATTACCTATTTTCTGGCTGTTGAACCTTTGCTAGGCAAAATGTAGCGTGAGTTACCTTTACGAAAGTTGCCACCGCGGTATGTTTGGGTCCAAAACAGAAAATGGATTTTCAAATCATCTTAATAAAAGGATTATATTGCGGCATAACACTTTTATAAATTAAATTTTGTAAAGTACTAAATTGAGTTGGTTTTAGCTAAACAAAATTGAAAACGAAGGTTACCGGTGATAAGCATTTACATAAATAATGGGGTCCAGTGTGAACGAAGTAGTTCATTTTTTATTATTAAAGGTTTAAGGTCAAGTGTTGATCATAAAACCACTTTACATCAGGAACCCACGAGTGCCAAGAATATAATGTATACATGTAAACTGTCGATAGAAAGCGCTCAGAATGTAACATGCGCGCGATGGCGCAGGGCCGTTGCAGAGGGGCGCGCCCTCTGAATTTGATCTATTCTCTCTATAACTCAGGATTTATGTACTTTCAGTCGATCTGGTCAGCTGGAATGTCAATTGGTGGGCTAGGTTTAGACTGAGCTCTAACTTTACTATGAAGGCGGCAATACAAGGTACTTTATAGTGACGAGTCTGAGCCGCTATGGAGTGGTAGGGAAATCCCTGGCAACAGGGCGCTACATGTGCGAGGGGAAAACCCCGTTTACACGGCGGGAGGCGTTTATGCATTATGGGGTGTGTAGTCATGCGTGAGTTCGTTTTTGATTGAAATAGGGGACGTATAACATTAGAGGGCTATAGGGTCCCCTATTTCGAAAAGGGGCCTTCCGAATCATTTAAAGCACGAACAAAAGAGGGATAATAGGAGGTCCATCAATTTGTTTCGTATATTACGTTATGAAGACACTCCATGGGAGGTTCGTGGGCTGAGGAAAATCTCTCTGAACTAAAACTTAGAAAAAGGTCTGTCGACCTAAATGGTCCATGTATACACGCGTTTGTTTAGGGTGTAAGTGGACGACACGAAGGTGATTTGGGGTTATGGTTAGAATCGAGGACGTCCTCGATTGAGTTTCGTGTTCAAAACCAACGAGAGCCGTTCGAAAAAGTTATAGTGCAAACAAAGGAAATCATCGAGAGGAACAAACTAAACTCCTCGACGGATTTAATAGACAGACGTGTTGGTATGTGTACATGTATAGTGTATGTATATATTTGCATATGTGTGTGTATATGTATGGGTATGGGTATGGATATGGATATGGATATATAGATGCATAGAAATATGAATAGATGTATATGGATGTGTATGGATATATTATATGGATATAGGGATATATAGGAATATGTATGGGTATAGATGGATGGAAAGGCAAGGAAAAAGGCAAGGAAAAAGGCAAGGAAAAAGGCAAGGAAAAAGGCAAGGAAAAAGGCAAGGAAAAAGGCAAGGAAAAAGGCAAGGAAAAAGGCAAGGAAAAAGGCAAGGAAAAAGGCAAGGAAAAAGGCAAGGAAAAAGGCAAGGAAAAAGGCAAGGAAAAAGGCAAGGAAAAAGGCAAGGAAAAAGGCAAGGAAAAAGGCAAGGGAAAAGGCAAGAAAAAAGGCAAGAAAAAAGGCAAGAAAAAAGGCAAGGAAAAAGGCAAGGAAAAAGGCAAGGAAAAAGGCAAGGAAAAAGGCAAGGAAAAAGGCAAAAAAAAAGGCAAGGAAAAAGGCAAGGAAAAAGGCAAGGAAAAAGGCAAGGAAAAAGGCAAGGAAAAAGGCAAGGAAAAAGGCAAGGAAAAAGGCAAGGAAGGGAAAAGTGGAAAGGAAGGGGAAAAGGCAAAAGGAAAAGGGGAAAGGAAAGGAAACTGAGAAAGGAAACTGAGAAAGGAAACTGAGAAAGGAAACTGAGAAAGGAAACTGAGAAAGGAAACTGAGAAAGGAAACTGAGAAAGGAAACTGAGAAAGGAAACTGAGAAAGGAAACGGGAAAAGGAAAAGGAAAAGGAAGGTGGAAAACCCGATTGGTAGACATAATGGGGGAAAACCCCCGAGATGATGTGGGGAGAGCCCCAGGTATTGATGTGGGGAAAGGCCCAGATTGGGATATGCATTTGTAAAGAGGAAAATAGCCCCAGTGAATTAAGGAGGGAGGTAAAGGGATATATTTTTGTCTTTATATTTGTATTAGTTATTCGGCCACGAATGGCAACATTCGAATGAATATGCCGGTACAGAGAGTAGGATAATGTAATAAAGTGATGTAGCAGCACAAACAGGGGCAAAGCAAAGGGTTATGAATATTAGACGGCAATGGGAAGTCAAGGTGTTGCAATAGAAGACAAAACGGAAACGAGACAATACCGACATAATAGTCAGGAAAGGTGAAAGGAATAATGAAACGGGGATTTACGGTATTTATGGTAAATTGAATCTAAAACTTTTAAGATTTGATGCTTGTAGAGATTGTTCAATAGAACAGATGCATGACAATGGGGGGAAACAGCCCCAGTTATAATGGCACGGGATTTGTTTGTGTGTTCTATATTCCCCTTAAATTTGAGCTAAATAGGCCGATTCTGTAGACCACGCTCCCCGGAAGGTCGACAACTCGCAGGGTATTATTTTGACGTCTGATCAATTGGTTGCTATGCTGTCCGGTTAGATTTTCGCCTTCCGCTTGTGGGAAAAATACGATATGCCCATTTGGTTTTAGTAATGGTCGAGTGTTAAATGAAACATTTGAGCACTTTAAGGTTTTAGTTACCTGCTTCTATACAATCACGCTAAGGTTAAATTGCACTGTGCTAGTAATTGAACATGTACATGTACACGTCACGCTACAAGTACTTGACGGGCGCGGTCCACTCTATACATTTTGATGTCCACGGTGTTTTGTACATTTTGAGAAATAAAACAAACAAATGGGGAGATGAACCCCGGTTATAAGAATGAGATAATAAAACATCTCGGGAAAATGAGACAAATAATAATAATCTGGAATGAGTACCGTAAATAAAGGGAGCAAGCCGCAAAATTAGGCAGAGCGGATTATCAGGAGATAAATATCTCTATACAAATATGGCAGCAAATAGCATCGGGAAGAAACGCATGCGTGAAAATGTATTTATACAAAATTAGAGAATGGAGTCCCTATGTATCGACAATTTTGTTTTCTCCGTTGTTTTTACGATTTGACCATGATGTTGTGTCCAGTTTTGCCCTGCTTTTGTAGAAAAGGGCCACTGTCGGCCAATCATCAAGAATGATTTAAATCGTGAATTACATACTTTGGTGCCGATATGCATTAGTAGATAAAATATTTTCAATTGTTAGCTGAGCTGACCGTTTCGCATAAGAATGTTTTGCAGGAAGGACTCTGGTACATCGAAGTGAGGGAATGCAGTAGCAAGCACTGACCTTGTTCGGCACGCAAGACGACGGGCGTGTAGTTTGATGATAACGCGCTTACGAGGGACGAGGGAAGGATGCAAGTCAGGATCAGAACTTCGGCAGCTCAATTGGGTATTCTTCAAGACAATGGCCTCGTCTGGCGCACTAATTGAAGAGGTAGCGATGGAGAAGGGACATCCAGAAAGATACTGGAGATTGTGAGTATTGTTTGAAATGAAGCAACACGGAGATGCTGCCTGTGTCCCGTGAGGGCTGGCTGTGCAACAGGATAGGGAATGCGAAAATAACATACTTTATTCACGATTGAGAACGCGAATAATTGGAGAACTACATTTCGGAGAAGGATGCATACCGGGATCTTCTGGCGTGATTTGGTCGGCGTATGGCACTATTTTTGCCGCTTCTTTCGGACATCCGTATCGGTGAAGAATATAAAGAGGTTTAATCGGCTTAGGGCAGTTCGTGCCCCCCCCAAAAAAAAACCAATATATAAAACAAATAAAATTAAATACAAATACAAATAAAATATAACGAAATAATTAAATAAATCGCAGGCGGAAATAAAAGGAATACCACGCCACAACTGGTGATTTACAGATTAGTTGAATACAAACAACCGTTTGAGGTCTTGGCAGCGGAGCGTCTACCACAAAATATAGCCAGGAAGGATTGTGATACACGTAGTCCCATGTGGCCGGTGTATTTCGAAGTTTGAGCGACAATGCACATTCTTTTAAGTCATATCTCTTCTGCTGCAGTAAGTTCAATGGAAGCCAGGTGTGGAAGTCCAAGTTTCGTGGAGATCATGTCACGTCAACATCAGGGAAATAAAATGTCTACACGTTTATTCCAGCTCCCTGGCTTGGTCTACACAATGGTTCAACCGCTTCAGACGGAGAGTCCAGGAGTATGAATTTCGAAATGATAAAATATTTATAAAAGATAGCAGAAGAGCCTCGACGGACGACTGGGCAGGAAAGGCAAATGGTTTCCTTAGGTTTATGCGACGGAGGATATACGTTCTCATTTTAGGGGGTTGTGTTGTGTTGTTTGTTTTGTTGTTGTTTGTTTGTTTTTGACAGGTTCACATACACGAGGCCACGCCAGCATGAGGAGTTATGTTCAGCGGCAGGCAAATAAACGGGGTATACAGTAAGACGTTTCTTGGTTAAACAGACGATCGGAGATAGGGGAGGTAGTCGGCGCAGCCGGAAGTGAAATTGATACACTCGTATTCGGTTGAGGTTGGATTATAGGATGCTTTAGGCAAATCCACACAAGTCCAGTTTATATGTACAAGGTATCATTTCACATTTGAGGGAATTCGGATGGCGCGGGTCGACTCGGATGGGGATGTCCTTTGATTTAAAGCAACCAGGAGGTATAGTGGACAGCTGCCAAATTTCGCCGATGGATGGGCTCGGTGAGAGAACAGTTTTTCTCGAATAAATTGCTGACGGGCAGGGCGAGAGGTCGTTATAGGCAGCTCAGGATTCAGCATGCATTGTAAGAATAGTCAAGATGCTATAATCCATCTAAGCAACTTGTTGGGATAGTGCCTTCACTAACAGGCCAAGTGCAGAAGCGACATCGGGTGGCAAAGCGAAATTAAGAATTGGTTGGCTACAGCAGATATGAGTACAATAGCAAAAGGTACAATGCAAAAAAGGTAAGGCAGCTGGAAACGGCTCTCTGAGGAATAATGTAAGGTGCTGAGCTTCTTGCGGTAGTGTGCAAACAAGGATGGTACCTACAAAGCATGGGCTTGGCCTCATTTGAGGGTCTGCGGCAAGCGGCTAGAGGAGCCTGTCGGCAGGGAACAACACCTCAAGATCCTTAACTGGTAGACAATTAATAGATGCAGAAATTATTGGTGGCATATGCTGTGTATCCCGAGGAGAATCACGGGTAAGATTAGGGGTGAGGCGTGGGATGAGATGTGGGATGAGATGTGGGATGAGATGTGGGATGAGATGTGGGATGAGATGTGGGATGAGATATGGGATGAGCTATGGGATGAGATATGGGATGAGATATGGGATGAGATATGGGATGAGATATGGGATGAGATAAGGGTTGGGTGTAGATGAAGAGAGCATAGGGGAATGGATTGGGAGTCTAAGTTCGGAGCGAAGAATCCTTCCCCCCATTTCTAAGATCAAATGTGGACTCTGGAGTCCGAACAAAGCAGCGATGCAAATACTTTACTATTTGCATCGCGGCGACGTTGCGGGCGGAGGATCCACACTCACTTGGTAAATCTGGTCACTACGAGAGAGGACGGTATAAGGCGAAGAAGCCTTTGGTTTGTTTGCTCCAAGGACAGGTAAGGTCTCAAACATCTTTCCCACCCACCCGCCCTATACTGTAGAAGGTACTGCTGTTCGGATTCTAGTCTCTACGCTCGAATCCTTCCCCCCATTTCTAAGATCAAATGTGGACTCTGGAGTCCGAACAAAGCAGCGATGCAAATACTTTACTATTTTTGTCGCTTTTGTTTTCAGATCCGAGGCCGTGTTGGATGTTTTATGTGAATATTTTCGAAATAAGGCAGTTTCCTTTTTTACTGAACTGTCAAAGAATCTTGGCAAATCGGCTTATAATGCTGCTTAATCTGCAGTTCATGCTTGATATACTTACAAGGTAAATGTATTATTTGCTATGAAATGCTTATCCCCAAATCCATCCATTTCTGTAAATTACAGCACTATAGCAAATTGTGTACATCACCTTTATAATTATTTACTTTTAAATTAATATCAAAATATCTTATATTGAATAGACCTCGACAAATGCTGACAGGATATAGATCTACCAAGACTCGGTCCGAATAGCCCGCTCAACATTTTCAAGATTAAAATTGCCAGGCAAAAAAAAATCAAATCTGTATCTTTACCGCTTGGCAGAAATCCCTTGCTAAATCAACTACCTATGATTCTTCTGTTATCTCGAGGCAGCGACCGTCTGTTATTGTTGTGGTTGCCATACAAGAGAAGCTCTACCCGCGTTCGAAGCCTTCCTCAGTCCGTTCAAGCAATCAGCACAAACCCTCAAAGCTATATTTCTAATCAAATAGCAAACATTGTCCATTTCGCACGCCATATACTCTTCTAATGCACACTAGCAATTATAAACTATATCGTTTGTGTGCGAGCGCAAATTTTCTCTTTTGAGAGAAAATAATGTCAGCCATTTTTGTTTCCAAAATCAGTTAGGATTAAAGGTAATTTTACCCCAGACTTTTTTGAGCGCGCGATAATCCCGCTCTGTCGAAATCGCTTAGATTGGCAAGTGTTTCATGCAGTGGGCTGGGGCATGCAAATCTCGCGGCGCGCCATTAAAAGACGTGTATGGATTTTTGGCGCCAAATTTTCAGACTGAGGTTTAATGCTTTCTTCTTTTTTTCCCCTCTTACTGTTACATTTTTTGGTACACAAAGAACACTATGGAAAAAAAGTTACAATTCTCCGCTGAAGTACAAAATGGTTCTTTTTTAATATTAATATAGCCTATATCTATGCCGATTTCATTGGTATCCATGGATATATAGATATTTAAACCGTAGAAATGGCGTCGTAACAGCCCCTTCATTCTCTTAACAATAAGACCTGTTCCAACTCATAAAATAGGCTAATTATATTCCATAAGATTGACGGTATTTTTTTTATAGAGTTACAAGGAATGAGACACTTTCTTCACGCTTGTAAGAAGGCTTTAAAGAAAGCTTGTTGTTCGTACACGCGAACCAAAACGACACCAGATGCTTGAGTTATCGAGAGATGCGCAAGTGATTCAAGGCGTGTTGTTTGTTGTGACTAAAGATCTCAGAGCCAGCAAAAGGGAAATCAAGCAATCGTGGTATGGGATTACAACCGGCCGTGTCAGAGGGAGCGCTACACCGCCACTGCCCCCACACCTCGAACGTGTCAAAACACGCTGCCAATAACCCCGGAGTTTTGAATTTCCTTACCGCGTTTCCCTTGCCCAGAGCGATAGCTTGTACAGGTTTATTGCTCACCAAAAAGACCGGATATAATAACACACGTTGTAAAAGAAGAATGAAATCATTCGATTGTCCGATTCAGTTTCTCAGATTGTGGGTGAAAAACCAAAAACAGCGAACTCCGTCTCTTTGAAATACAATGTACATGTAAATATTCTCATTTATCTAATACATTTTCTCCTTAAGAATTTTCAGTTCAATTATAAATTCTACAGCAAGCAGAAATGGTATTCTATGTCAATTGAAAGTGAAGTAAAATATTCATTTTTGGAACTAGAAATGAAAGTAATAAAATAAAGTTAATTACAAATAAATACTAGTCTGTTCTATATAAATAATGTAAAATTTGCAATTAATGATACGTTAATGTTTTAAGCCACATTTTAAAATAATTTGAAACGCATAATTGAACCGCATTGGAAGCATAGGGCCTAGACATCTAACAAAAGCTAGACATGACATGTGTATACTGTTATTGTTATAGTCATTGTTCTAAAAATAGGTCGCGTCACAGAACACACGCGTGTTGCGAACGTGCGCCCTCTCTGCGCACGCCACGTCCGCGATTAGCGTTTCGCGTACTTGCACATTCCGTACGCGAATCAATTTTGAGAACAGTTTTAAAAACGTATGTCATGTCTAGTTTTTGTTTAGATGTCTATGATTTAAACGCTGACACCATCCAATTCAACGGTTTACAAGGCCTGGATTTTGTCGCAATGTCGCACATGCGCGCGTGTTCACGAACAAAATAGTGCGCGACTGTTGCGCTACTTTTAAAATTATTAACGCGATAAGGCGCACGACTTTGTCGCGTAATGGAAACGCGTTAGTTGGTTTATACGCGTGTCTATAAATACGCGGACAAATTGCGTATGTGATTTAGGGATCACGATAAAAATGTCTTCACTGTAAATAAGGTGTATTGGACATTTTTGTTTCGGCTCATACAGAACATTAATATAACAAGGAATTCAAGATGACTACAACCAGTTAAAGATATCTGGCTTTGCATACGATGTATCTACTGGACATTTTAAAATACGACTGGACAATGTTTACAGATCTTTAATAATAGATAAATAATTATTTATATATTTAGTGGTTTTTTTCTTTCTTGTATGTACTCTCAGATAGTGCGTCAAAAAGTGGACGCTGCCACCAACGGCCACCAACGCTAAACCAAACTAACGTGATAAGACGCGTCCCCAATGTCCACTTTAGACGACTGTAGGCCTACTGTTGAAAGAAATCAAGATAATGGCCAAATGCTCCTTTAGCGTTGATTCATCCGACAGACGCGAGGGCGGCAAAGGTGGCAGAAAAAACATTTGAAATTGCACAGCAGGGTTGCATGAAAAAGCCTGCACTGAATATCGGGAAGTATGACGAGCTTCACCGTGAGTCCATCCTATGGGCGGTTGGTGAACTACTCGAGCGAGGGCGGTGAGTCACTGATGGCGACCGCTGCAGGGGTAGACCTGCCGACTGAGGGCGCCCTGAACACATCGGCAACGGAAAACCCTTTTGCTAACGGGGAGAACAGGATCTCGTTTTACGGGGTAAGATCTGTCATTTTCATGGTTCAGGCTACTCGGAAAAGCAGCAAGCAAAATACGTTGCCAATCTCAATCCAATTACTTAAAACAGACAACGGAGAAAGCATCACTATAGTAATGTTTAAAGAAGGGACCAAATCTATCAAATTAATAATGGACGCAACTCGTCAGTTTCCCGAAGCGATTGCCTTTCTTGCAAATAATATCCCTAGATAAATTTGCGTATCACTTCCATTCATTGCCCCATCGGAGAATTCGCCTTTGAAATGCCCTTATGGAACAAAGACAGAGGTCCCTAAAAATATAGCAATAATTAGAAACCGTGAATGAACAGGGAACTCAGCGGAGACTTGAAGCCGGAAACCATCCGTGCACAATTAGAAAATGATACAATTTGTTCCAAATTCTCTTCGCTTTTTTGGCCGTAATTCCTACAGGATCTTCAGCTGATAGTCCTGTGGGTTTTGGTTGCGCTAACAGTCGTCGGGAACCTTACAGTCCTCCTGGCAGTTTACGTCATCAGACACAAGAAGTCAAGACTGAATTTCTTTGTTGCCCACCTGGCGGCCGCAGGTCATTTTTCTACTTTTCATAAATATTTACTAAGCAATTTGTTGTCACTGTTTTGCCTCTTTGTCACTTGCATGTAATTTGAATTACTTTTTGTTTTAATGAATAGAAGCCGCTACAGTAAAAGCCTTTCACAGGTCCAGTCACAGCTTATTCCCATTTCAAATATTTATGATAATTCAACTGGTTACCAACTTGGGACCGCAATGGAAATAAGTTTTGTAAAACTTGTTTGCGTTAATCCTGCTCTTTCCACTATATGTATATATTTCCTTTTTTATTCTGTGGTGAAATCTGCATCATTATTGTGGAAATTGCGAATTAATCAAATCAAATCAAAAACCAGACAATAAAATGTCCCTTCGCCCATCGCTGAGTGTTTGTGAAAGCCACACTGTTCCCTCTTCAATATATGTTTATTAACCTAAACGAATTTAAAATTTACAGATCTGTTGGTAGGCGTCATAAACGCTGGCTACGAGATTCTATACAAATACATGGGAGAATTCTATGGAGGGACTGTGTTCTGCAAGATTATACGCTATTTACAGGTATAAAACTCAAAAAAATCATTTATTACACAAAGTTGCACATATAAACACAACAAATAAATCTTTAAAACGAGTGACATTTAAATATGTATTGGCTCTTTACGTCTCACGTGAACCAAACAAAGACGGGCGTGAAGAGCCTACACGAAATTTGGTTCGTTTTATATGGTTAAATATAATTACTTAATATGTATTTAAAAAAATCTGCCTATATTGGGTTTTTTTACCATTTATCACAGGCCTACGTCATCAACGTTTCTTCGTTCCAACTCGTTGCACTAAGTTTAGACCGGTTTTTCGCTATCGTGTTCCCAATGGACTTCTCCGGCAGTGGTATGTATTATCAGACAAGCACCAACTTTAAACAAGAATCAACTCCGATTTCTGGGCCAAAAAGAAGAATGTTCACCTTGTTTATAGTAGATAATGCCAAAAAAATGCAGAAAGCATCAATGGTCCAAAAAGACTCTTAAAGGAAGGAGACTAGTTATATGAGATCGAGCTTGTTAAAGCCCATGAACGAATGTGGGCGCAGACAGCGAGAAGCACAGCTATTGATTCACTTTGTTTATAACAGCGCCCTCAATCGGTCAGTTATGGCCCAATAAGGTCAGGCCTATTTTGCACCTGTTGCAGGCAAGCGGGCCAACCTGATGGCGGGCACAGCGTGGATCGGTCCGCTCTTCGCGTCCATTCCATCAGCCATCGTCTTCGAAGCCAAGACGGACGTCTGGGGAACAACCCACTGTTTCCCACCACCGCTCCAACCGGGCTCCTGGCAGTACAAGGTACGGTATCCCGCCTTCCAGCATCCTCTTTGAAATCATGAAAGCGAACGAAGATGTCATATTATTGGTATCACTGGTATCAACAATTCTATATAGCCCATTCTGCTTATAGAAGTGACGTCACCGTCTAGCATATTACTACTCCACGAGCAATAGAATTGTAAAGAAAGAGATCTAATTTAATTGACACGTACACGTTTTCACTCAACCAAAAACAAACGGGGGGGGGGGGGGGGGGGGGGAAGGGTCGAAGTCAATGTTGTGCTCAATTGAATGCTTAAAATGAAAGCCTAAAATGTGGCTATATACAATATGCCTATAGGTATATCGTGCTCTTGAACAAAGCGTTGAGGGATGTCCAGCATCCATGGCCGAGCTGATTCGCTGTGCACAACTTCACTTGTTTGTGCAGCTCGGAATGGCCAGCGGACTGCGGAAAGGATTTACATCGAGACCAATGGGCGATGTTACGTCAAGGAGAATGGACGGACATGAATTCACCCTGTAATTTCACCTCCATCTTGGTACTGGTAATCAGGAGTTTTATTTCGTTTGTGTGGCAGGTCTACACTCTGTACGTCGTTTCAGGCTTCTTCTACGTCCCCCTGATCGTAATTAGCACGTGTTATATTTTCATGGTGGTGTCCATATGGAGGCGCAGCAAGTACATGATGGGCCAGAAACCGGACAAGGTCAAGGTCAAAGGGAAAGCAGGTAAGGCTTCTATGAAATATACTTATAGTTGTCGCTAGTTTAAAGGTTCAAAGTTGCCTTGGTTCGACTGCCAAGATATAGGAAGGTTTCATCCATCACAAGAAGGCGTTTTCACCCGCCACACGAGGGCGTTTTTAACCACCACAAGAGGGCGTGTCAAGGCACAGTTTATTCGGTGAGAGCTACTGGGGAGTTGCAACATCAACTGGAAGTGGCGAGCAACACTTTGCGGCTTTTCTGGTGTGCAGACTCTTGTACAGAAATCGGTTTATATTTTTTCCACTTTGCAGCTTCCAAGGAGAAAGAACCAATGAAACACAGAGCCAGCTCCAGAGGGCTCATTCCAAAAGCGAAGATCAAGACGCTTAAAATGACAGTGTGTATCATCGTAGGTAAAGTAAACCAATTTGAACATCTCAAGTTTCTTTATTATTATTTCAAAGATGGAAAGAATACAGAAACTTACGAAGCCAGGGGTAATTATTGCTGGAAAGGCATTTCACTTCAAACGGGTGGTGGCGCTGTGTCATGTATTCGCCAATGGTGGCGCCCTATAGTATACGTCAGGGAGTCAGTTATACCGTCAAACCACCTTTACTAGCCACGAAGAATGTTTACAAAGCTAAGGAAAATAAAGATTGAAGTGTGTTTTTATTGGACGGTTGATGGCGCTGTGAACATATGTTGGCCTAAAATGGCGCCCTGGTGCAATAAGCTTTGTGAATATCTGCCTAAAGATTCTCAGAAACCCTTGGAATTTGATCCTTTCTTTTAACTAAGAAAGGGCCAAATGTATTCGTTTATGATTTCAGCGTTCATATTATGCTGGTGCCCCTTCTCCATCTTCTACACACTCGACGCGTTCCGAGTCATCGTCATAGACGAGGTTAGCCTCAACACGGCGTTCCGTGCCTCGGCATTCATCCAGAACCTCCCCTACCTGAGCAGTGCTATCAATCCATTCATCTACGGCTTGTTTAGCACCAATATTTGTCAAGAGCTAAGGTGAGAACAATCTCTTCAGAGTTCAGTTCACTGTGAACAAGTAACAATAGATTTCGTGCCAAATAACAATGGATTGTTATTGTTATATAGTGCGCCATGTTTCTCTTGTTGGAGGTTAATAGTGGTGGATGACTTCAACCATGTTTATGATTTTACACACACCCCCTATAGGAAGTTATTATTATTCTTTCTAGTGCCAGGGCATTATATAAAACCAAGTACATAAACAGTTTACATGCAAAGTGGCTGGAAAGTCGAAGTAACCTAGAGAGGGCGGGATATTGATGAAGATATGGTAGGTTTTAGGAATGGATATATCAAACAAAATGGTGGTATAGTTCCAAAAAACCTACGGTAGGCCGATGAAGCAAACAAATGAAACCAATTTCGAACGGCAAAGATACCTAATTGAATTTAACACTGCGTTTCGACGATAGCTGTCAGGTTTGGCAGGCGACTTAGGTAATTAAATTAGAAAAAAGCCTCACAAAATAGGATAATGTGCCTCGTAGTGCTCTTAGATGAAAGTATCAAATGGAATTATTTATCAACTTTATGGAGCTGATTAAAAATAAAAATAATTATTTTACTATTGAAAAATATGTACACATACACTAATGGGTATTTTTGGTATGTGATTTGTTGTTATGTTGATTGAGCATAATTGTGTTTTAGTTATTTTTAAGATCATTCGTTTGATTTAAATTCGAGTTTCTGGCGTCCATCGTTTTGTCCGATTGTAGTTTTGTTCATTGTTTCTCGCGTGTGTTTCTCTCAAAGATAACTGAATCAAAGAACCAACCCTACTGTTTGTACTTACCAAAAAAATAAAAACCCCAAACAGACGATTTAGAGTCATCAATTGGATGGCGGAAAAGCTTAGGTGTTGCAAGTCCTGGCGGCCTTCACGCTACGGGAGATCCACACAACGGACGGACACCAACTTGACCGAAATGTCGGAGGGAGGCACCGGGACGCACCGCAGTCACAGCCGGCCAATGTACGTCTATACGCCCGCTAGGACCAGCAACAGCGACAACTCAAGGGAGATGCCCAACAGCGCCATGTGATCGAACGCCGAGTACTAGCGGTTTTACACTAATCGATCTTTGTGCCGGTTACACGGTAATTGTTTGGGTCGGATTAGTCGAAAACCGAAATTCGCGATTTGTTTTTAACAATCGACTAATTGAAACCGGTAACCGATCAACCGGTATAAACTCAACTTTTGATGAATGTCAACAAAACTTACCACTTGGTCACCTTGATAATACGGTCACTGTATTTAAATGTGGCCACTTTTGTGCAAGTCACGTATAGTTACACATTGTCAATATGACAATTGTAGTACGTTGGCCACCTGTGAATGTGACCATATTTCTTAATCCTAACTTTTAAGTTTGTACAAGAGTTAACCATAAACGGTTGGAGAACTATATTTCACGGTGTCATTCATCTTGTGAATGAAACAATGCTAAGATAAAAGTAGTAACTACGGTAAATTTGTGAAGGCAACTACGTTTTATAGGGTAATTTTTGTAAACAAACTCGGCACAAGAGCCCCGTAAAAAAGGTGCTTTAAAACTCTAGGTTTTGATTGAAGATAATCCCGAGATATAGCCAAAGTAATACCCCGAAGTATCAATGTCTTTTCGTGTGCCTGTCAATATTTCAGGAATTTGTTAGTGAAACGACGAAAATGTGTATGTCTCATATAAAATAAAATAAAAAGTTATCGCAGTCCAATTTGAACAATTTAAATTCACGAGATACTACTATTTTACATAGTCTACAGCATTGCGATAGTGACACTAAAACTGGGAGTTTGCGCGATTACCTGTCAACTTGTAAAGCATTTTATTGGGGATTTTTTTTTTAACTTGAAATAATGTTACATGTATACGACACTCGTTTGATCTACGAATTTTAATCTAATTCATTGTTTTAATTACTTGATAATTGTGCTAAATGATGAAAACTTTCAGTGGTTAACATTTATACACAAAGTGCTTTCTAAAAATTCTATATACATACCATATTATATACATGTGACATTTGAATAAACTCCAAAAGAAAATTGTTCGGGATATCAAATCTATTGTATAAAATACTTTTCAGCCAGCCGTGGTGTAAAGGTGGGATACACCATTTGCAGATATCGAAATTTTGTACTACCGAATTATTAAGAAATATCTTACTAATGCGAAGAAGAAAAAAAACTGCTCGACACCGGTTAAAAACGAACGCCGTTTTCTGGTTTTTTTTTTTTTTTTTTTTTTTTTCGGCATCCAAGATTGTAAAATATAACCCCTAAATCCACCCATTTCTGATAATTCAAGCAATTATCAATGGTGTATCCCACCTTTAAGATGTGTTAAACTTATAATAATGAGTTTACACGAATCTGTTCGGCACGACCGGCATTGTAGCTCATTTTGAGTAAAGAATAATTACACGTATATAGAATATTTATTTCATATTTCTGTGGTCATTTTCGAATGGCTTTAATGTGTTTCTGCGTTGGTCGACTCATTTTGTACCACACGTAGCACATAAATATTAAAAAGTACCTAAAATGTTAACATGAATAAGGGTTTTATATTTTTAGTGGTTAATTGTGGGTCAGTAATTCAAATTTCAAATTTCCGGCTGTCTATTGACTCAGTAGAATTGACGTAAGTTTTTGTTTATATATCAAAAACTAATTTACTTGCTCTTCCAATGTTCTTTTAACTGATCAAAATATATTGATCGTATTGATGAAGATCAATTGATGAAAAATCTAGATTAAAAATCATAGATTTCTTGTAAGACTTTGTAGCCACGTGTTTTATCAAGCTATTATCTAACTTGTTTTTGGTGTTTACAGCTTTTATGTGCGTAACAAATATATCATGGTTTCGCTCTACAAAAACTCGATTTTCGTAATTTGAATTTCAAGATTTAGTTAAAATACAGTAACCCCAGAAAGCTCATTCCGCGGAGTACGGTTATTAACGTACATTAAAATATCGTTTACATTATTAAGACTATTATTTTGATTGATAATAGCTTAATGTGTTTTGTTATAGAAACAACATTTAAGATACAATGATTAATTAGTTAAACAATACATGTATATAGTCAGAGGAACAATATTCATGTTAATAAGAAGTGAAGGGAACCCGTAAAAGAGCAGACTTTGTCAAGTACGGAAACTACTAATTGTATAAATTAGAGGAAAAAAAACAAACAATCAATCACGAAACAATAACATTTACCAGTGGAAATTATTAAATTATGTCAATGCAATACTAAATTACAGGGTAAATAAGAGTCCTTAAAGTTGAATTTAAAAATGAGTAGAGGGTATGATCATCCTTAAAACTTGCATGAAGCGAATTCCACCATTTTGGGCCTTGGAATCTGAATGTTTTTAATGGAGATGTTTGTTCGAGAAAAAGGGGTAAATTGATAAGCTTGACGAGTACAATGAGTATGATTGTAACGATTTCTGCTTTGCAAGACAAATGGGTAATATATTGTGAGGAAGTTAACAAGTTAATACATGAATGTTCATAACTGGAGAGAGTAAATATCGTGCAGTCTCAGAGTTCTTAGATTGAAAAAAAAAGAGGTCAGTGCGAGTTAAGTAGTTCGCATTACTGATCAATCGAATGGCCCTTTTCGGTAGCAGAAATAGTCTATTGACCACAGTGCGTGAAGCATTTCCCCATGCCAAAACACCATCATTAAAATAAGGTAGAAAAAGAGTATTACAACGGGATAACAAAACACGCTAAGAAAAACATCTATTTAAGTCTATTTAACACACAAAGATTTATAGTTACAATATTACATAAGAAATCTACATGGGTTTTTAAGCCAGTTTGTTATCAATGTACAATCCAAGGAACTTGGTACAGTCGGTCTCATGAACGTTTATATTATCTATCACGATATCACATTGGAGATTACTAAGTGTGTTGCTGAACAACATACAGTTGTTTTTTATGTTCAGTGAGAGTTCGTTGGAGCTAATCTATTTAGAGACTGACACATAAGTTCAGTATTCATTGTTTAAGAACGGTGTGAATATGTTTGTGAAAAAAAAATTAAAATCATCTGCAAAAAGTATGAAAGAATGAGTGTCAGATGACTTGGAAATATCGTTGATATAAATTAGGAAAGGCAGGGGTCCAAGAATGGGCCCATGGGGGACCCCGCAGGTTGCTGTGCGTGGTGTCGAAGAACTACCGTTTAACAATGACGTACTGCAAACCACTCAAGAGACTTTCATCGAACGCCATGCATAATGATAACACAACTCAAAAAAGCAAAATATTGTTATCAAGAGTATCAAAGGCTTTAGAGAAATCCAGGAAAAAAGGTGTTCTCAGAATTATCGATTCCAGTGATGACTTGGTTTATCAAGTGAAGAATGGCATGTGTTGTGTCGTGCTTGGCTCGAAAACCATATTGATACTTAGAAAGAATATTATGTTTAACAAGAAATACATGCAGTGACGCGTGTGTACAACTATTTCTCCAAGATTTTCAAAAAACAAGACAAGATATATAGGCCGATAGTTACTGACCAGACTTCATTTACACTGTTATGGATTGGCGTATCCTTGGCTACCGTTATGTTGTCAGGGGAAAAAATACCGGAGAGCGAGATATTAACAATGTAGGTGAAAGGCCTAGCAAGGCCGAGATAACTTTATTAATGACAAACGAATTAATAGAATAAAAGCCACTGTTTGTTTTTTGTCAGCTAAATTACAAGAACGATAGAACAAGGATGTGGTCTTCCAAATAGCCCACAAAGTTAGCGTTAGATAGAGGAAGATTGGCTGCGATATTGGAGCCAATATTGACGAAATAGTTGTTGAAATATTCTGCCATGTTGGAAGAGTGGTCAGTGTAGGTTCCATTATAGGAAATACCAGATATTTATTTGAAGAACATTTCTTAGTGAAGACTGAGTTGTTCCAGGTGTTTTGGATACTGAATTTGTCTTTCTCAAACTGAGCAAGGTAATAGCTCTTCTTAGCAGATCTCAAGACATTAGCAAGGTTGATTGACTTGAGGTAGGATTCTGTAATCCAAGGTGATCTAGGTGTGCGTTTCTTGTTTTTCTTCTTGGTCAAACGTGGAATGTTGGCATCATGGGTGTATTTAGGTCACGGTGTAATTTATCAAGATTATGATTATTATAGCAGAAGGAATAGGATGGATTTGTATAACTTGAATAAAAGTTGGAAAAATGGTTGTTGAAATGTTTTCATCGTTTCTCCATGAATACCAGCCATTAAGCTTCACCCGTGACGTCATCCTATTGTCCTATATATATAGCGCTCCGTTATTATTTGTGCACGAGTGGAGTGATACATCTCCATTCTGTTTGGAAGGTAACGCCTCCATCACTCCGTTCGTACAAAATAAAGGAAGAAACACAAAAAATTCACAATATATTGCTACTTGACAAAAGGCGTATTCCTTACCGTCTTGGTACTGATCACGTGTAATCTCCGTATATACGTGTATTCCTTTGGTGTGTCGAAACAGTCCTGTATCTCTGAGCGCCAGTGAAGCTCCGAAATGACCCGATATTTCCATAAAACTAGCATCATCAGACACAACGGTTAGTACGTGAATAGTTCCACCAGAGGTTCAATATCACCCACGGCGTCATCGTGTGGTACACGGTACTTGTACTCGAACTCATACTCATTCATCGGCCTTATCCAAAAACGAACGGGTGCGCCTTGTAGTTTGGTGCAAACACGCTCAGCATTGGTTTAAGCAACAACCGCACCTATCCCACGATCGCTCCGTACATTTAATCAGGGGTTTGATCAGTACAGTATGAACGATTTGTAAGTTACATAACAAAAATCTAGTTTATTTCTGTAAACAAAGACATTCCATTCGTGCAAAATAATGGAGCGATAGGTCAATAGGGTGACGTCACAAGTGGATAAGTCGGTTAATATCTTCGGTAACGCGCCATTCGTGGGTAAGGAATGGCCAGATGGATTTGCCCTCTGGTCATAGAATGGCAAATACCTCGGGCATTATCATTTACAGAAGTGACAACAGAACCTATTGTGTTTGGCACATACGTTTCCTGTAAAATGCAGCTGCCTATGTCTGCTATGTCTTTTTTTGTAAAACACGTCAAGTGCACAAGCTAGACAAAGGACAGACAAAAGTTCGGTTGATAGTTTTGGGTGGTTTGCTTTTTTAACTATTTGAATTCCGAGCCTGTATGGTCAGATTGACTCGTCGAATAAATAGCCCGTGGAACCTAGTTTTATGACATTAAACTGTACGTCTCATAGGACATAATTTTTGCTTATTAATATGATATGTTGTACACAAAATCAAGGGCTATCAGAAAGATTAATGTATATTTAAATTTATATTTCTAAATTAATATGTACATGTACAGATGTATAAATACTTGAAGGTTCAACCTGAAAGAGGGTATACTAGACTATTAATAATACAGTAATTGTATTAATTGTATTTATGTCAATATGTACAAGTTAAACTTTTAAAATATCCCTTTTGATGGTGACTGTGTTTTAGACTAGTCTTGGATTAATTAACCGATTATTGTGTATTAGAAGAAATCAATATAACAACGTTTAAATACTTTATATGTTCTGTGACTTCACTCATTCTTTGACTTTCTAAAGTTACTACCACAAGACATTGATTAGGGGGATACAGTTGAAAAGCGCACCTTCTAAAATGTCCGATAACTCAATACAAAAACGCAACAATACTGTTAAACTAAATGTATAGATTAACTATCAAATATTTACAACTGGTATATTTATCAATTGAGCCAAATGATCCTGCACACATGAGACAGAAGGCGGGAACACACATCGCCCTCAGCGCCACCTTTGAAAGGACCTTTTAGACTCGTAACCCAATTGAGAGAAAAAAGAGGTGCTTCAGTTTTTAACCAGTTCGAATCGGATGACGTGTATACGTTTTTCAGAAATTGTAAACGGATGACGGATAAACACGTCACGAGTAAGGCCGGAAATATCTCTCAGTGCTACCCACAGATGCCGGCCTGAACCCGTTTTACAATCGAGGTTCGTGAAAAAACATCCCCGCGCCTTGGCCCGGTCAATATCAAAATAATCCCTGTGCTAACTGGTCAATAGCAGCGCCCTTACACCGAGTCTATACTACTGCCAGAGTTTAGCTCCTGCACATATTACACCTGTATACATTTATACCTAGTTGCGTCTTTAATACAGGCATTATATCGACGCACCTTGTGTTTAGTTTCTGTTTTCTAAAGCAAATGCGAGACGAATTTGACGTCACAAAGCATTTGATGCTAACAAATCGCCAGAGGAAAATGTGTTCAACTTTTGCGAATTTGCAGCGCAAAAACTCCCCATAACGTCACCAATTCGCGTTCGTGTTCGCTTTTGCACAGACAGAGTATGGTCCGGGCTTCACACTGACAGGCGACATGTATCCTGCCTAAATTGATTTGGATTCGGGTCGTATGGTCAAGGAGTTCACAAATGATTGCGAAGGGCAAAGAGATACCCAGTAAATATTCGCCTACAATTTCCAGACTATCGGAGATTAAAAAAGCCGGCAGTTTGCCGTCATCTGCCACCAGGTGGCGCTGTTCGTGATCGACGGAACTAGACAATCATCTGGCATAAAGTGGCGCCATCAGTGACGCCTTTTGCGGGCACTAGTCTTTAATTAACAGACAAGAGCGACACTTTGGGCCACTAGGAACGACAATTTAGAGACAAGATTGACGAATTCAGCGACAAAACTACGAATGGGAGGCCACACCCCAAATACCGCCCTCTAGCGATGACCCTCCTGCTTACATGGAGGCGGCCGCCGTACCGGTGGTTGATGACACGTAGCGACTAGACGTATCGTCGTGATGAGTCCGGTCTGAGGCCAGACCATTCTCCCGCCGGAAAAGGTTGGAACAGCCGAGGGCCTGCTGGATGTCCCGGATGGCGTTGCTGGAGAACGCGAAGTATATCCAGGGATTGACGCAACTCGTGAGACTGATCAGAAGTAAAGCGACGGTGAAGAAGATTGCTGGTGGTACAAATAGACAAACATTACACGTTATTGGCCATTTTGCGCCTTATATGCGCACCCCGTGTATATGCTTCCATATGTCCTTGAACAACATTGGGGGCGGCACGCGATTTTTTTTTCGTACCACTAACGCGTCAATTTGCCCGTTTCATTCGAATTGGGCGACTTGAATGGAGACCAAAGCGCGCGCTTCAATACGAATCGATTTTGATACGCGCGGAACGTATGAAGACCAACGACGTTGACAGCCATAATTCACCAAAATTAATGGATACAGTCCCTAGTTAATTGTATGCAGTCCCTATTTTTTATATACACGACTTTTATACCTTTTTCTATTAACCCAAATTATTGGTTAATAATCTCATCTAGATAGGGTCTTATAGAAAAAGTTATAAAAGTCTCTATTCAAGTCGCCCCATTCCAATGAAACGGACAAATTGACGCGTTATTAGTACGGAAAGAAAAATCGCGCGCGGCGCTGGGTTCCGGCGGTCTGTTCTTGACACGCGAAACCCATTCTCGCGCTCAAACGGCGGGAACCCGACTACCAAAAACATTGCACTCGAAACACGATGGATCACACATACACTGCCTATCCATCGAGGTTTTGCGAGAACGAGATTCGCGTGTCAAGAACAGACCGCCCGAACCCAGCCTTCATGTCCGTATCTCGCCCTCTATCATACAGGAGGGCGCTCTTCACTGACGCAATAATTGGAATCGGTGCTGCGTTCCATCCACTGACCTCTACACCTGGACGGATCATTGTCCATATTCTGCTGTGCTAACACTTGAAGTCGGCGCGAACTGGAAGTGCAACATGGCGGACCCGAGACGTCACTGCTGTGAGCCAATGAAATGTCCAGGTGTAGAGGTCAGTGGATTTACTCTGTACATTTTGTATTTATAAACATTACGTAATACGTATCGTACCAACACCTGGACATTTCATTGGCTCACAGAGTGACGTCGTGGGTCCGCCATGTTGCACTTCTCCGCATGCCGACTTCAAAATGAAACAATGATGATCTGTCCATGATGTATAGAGGTCAGTGGTTCCATCCACTCATGCGAACAATACAAATGTTCGCCAACGTAATTAATCATTATATTGATTTGAGGGCGCCCTTTACTGACTGAAGTCTGGTGCTAATTTTTGATTGTCATGAGTGTAGAGTGCACTGCCTTAAGTTCGATATTTAAATGAATATCGCTTTTAATTATATTATATGGGCATCAACATTTGTTTTCTAAAAATTAGTAGTGCTGTTTAGTATTTCGAGCATGAAACCTACAGCCGCAATCAGGGTAAAGGAATTATTGCTTGTTGGAATGTAATACATTAGGGTCTACATACAAGTTGATGTACTCACCTTCAAAGTTTACCGATGGAGCCCAGACCGAGAGCATCTGCGCAATGAAGAATGGTGACCACATGACCACATACACCGTCACTATCGTCAACGTCATCTTGACCGTCTTGATCTTTGCGCGCGAAACTTTCCCCGCCGCGCCGTGGCGCCGGTACAGCACCTGCGGTTTCTGATTGGCCTCGCTCTCCCTCTTGGTGGCGTTCGTCTGCTGGAGCTCCACGTGTTCTGGGTTGAGTTTGTCCGACTCGTCCTCTTCCCAGTTGTTGTTGTCCTTCTGTGAGGGCGCTGTTTGCTTCTTGACTGGGGACTTGTACTGCTTGTCCATGTTCTTCCAGACAGTCAGGCAAATCATCCCGTACATAGCGGCTAGGATTAGACTAGGGATAATATAGATTGCCATTGTAAAGAAGGTGACGTAAGCAGTGACGACACTGATACTGGGGAAATTAGCGCGACAGTCCATCCACACGGCCCCGGGCCCACGGGTGCGATTCTTCAGCTTGAAGAACCACAACTGCGGCATGCTGCACACCGCCGATATGACCCATGCCGTGATGATCATCAGGCGCATGCGCCGGGTGTGGTTGCCGCGCAACCCCATCAGCGGGTGACAAATAGCCAGGTACCTGTCTATAGCCGTCATGACGAGGATGTAAGTGGACAGGTACACTGGGAACAACTGGAAGAACTTGACGAGTCTGCAGACGACGTCCGGGGCGTAGAACTTGTAAGTTATATCCCATAACATTTGCGGTAAGGTGTAGAAAAACGCCACCGTCAGATCCGCAATACAGAGATGGATGATAAAGTAATGCATACGGGAGAGACTCTTACGTCGACGCCACAACACCGCGATCACGATGGAGTTACCCAGAATCGCCAAGAAGCAGATGGAAGCTGAGATGAGAATTTCCACCGTGGCAAGTTCCTCGTCTCGCTTTGGGTACCAAACCGTGGGGGCTAGGGTCGTGTTGGCGATAAGTCCGTAAGTGGCGTTCCCGTCATCGGCTGGTGGGTTTAGATCCAACCTATCGCTCACCAAACTCGGTGGATAAGTTGGGAATAACGAACTTTTAGGCGACGCCATTTTTATGTTCAGGAATTTGTCCGAATTCGCCAAAGTATCTATAAATGTCGAACTTGTACCAAAGCAAACAAGACTGTCCTTTCTATTGGGCAACTTTGAGTTCCATGAACGCTGAATCTTTTCCCCCTGACTTAGCCCGTTGAACTAAACCTGAAATGTAATAAAAACAAATACAATAAACATATTTTAATTCAGATTGTAGTTCTAATACTAAACACACTCATTGTTTTGGTCATATTTATTTTATTTTTTGAGAATTCTTCTTCGAATTTTGGTTAACACAGAGCGTAACTAAAGTCGACTTTAGTTTACTTTTGAACCTTTAACAATACGTACGTATAGACAAATCTGCCTGTCAACTTTAAATTTCTTTCAATAGAGGACACACCACATTTCGATGGAGGATAATTCAGAATATACATGTTGTATTGACTTGCAATTTTGTGTGGGAATTAGTCATGATAGGTGACAAAAGCATACTGAAATTACCAAATGGAAAAAAAATGACCAAAGCAGTATTGTGTTTCAAACCCGAAAATACAATACGTATGAAAATCGGCCTTCATAGAATAAAAGGAAACAAAAATCGAATGAAAGTCGACTATAAAATCTCCTTTAAGATGTTTATTACAGTTAACAGACAACATTTAAATGTAATACAACGGATAGATTGTGGGTGGTTTCTTTTGTTGCATCACATTTTACTGAATACATTTGTTGGTTTCTTGTAATTGCAACTCATTGGGCTGTTTTCAATCTTTTCACCAAAGCAACAGGCACATCAAATATCACTACTTTTTGTCCGCGCATCTTTCCATTCCGCCGTGCAATCTCTTCTTGTCAGGCACAATACACCACATTACCTCACTTAAATGTCACGGACTTCTAATATAAAAAAACGCCAATTGAAATGTCGATGACACGGCTGAGTGTCAACAGAGGGCGTGTTGAGGGTGGCGTTTCTGGTTTAGTTCAGTTGAGAATCGACTCTTTGGCATCGGTTTTAATAAAACCGCACTTTAGCCTGACAGGTAATCGAATCGATTTAATCTCATGACGGTACTCAACGCTCGCGCCTTTTCCAGTTCGACGCGCTAATAAGTGCGTGGTCAGAGCGAACACTCCCGCCGTTTTTCACAAGGTTGTTGCACCTGGTTTTTTTTAAAGGAAACTAGGCCAGGTTAAAAGACAATGTCTCGTATTAGCTTTCGACCGTCAATTCCTTATCTTAATTGAAAACGCCATTTTTCAACGAATTTCAGTACGATCCAAACAGGGCTTGGTAGACCTGCAATGTTTGGAGCTAGCGAAGACTCGACAAACATCTTTCTTTAATAAGAGCCGCGGGTCTACTGGTATAACTGTTCAAATTTACTGAAACGGTTCAACTTGGTAATTTCGTAATTTCTTGCAGTTAACCCAGTTTCGGCTTTATTAAACTTGTGTCACCCAGGCAGGCTACAGGCTCGTTCGGGTTTGAACTGAAATACCTACTTAAATACCAATTCTGAGTACATTATTTATTTACCAATAAAATACATACTCCTTCACTTTTATATTTTGTAACATGTGAGGGTAAAGAGATGATTTTGACCAATTTCTAATACATCTTTGCTACAAGTAGGCACATTTAAGCACAAATGACACAACGTCGTACACATCGTGTAGAAGTTGAAGTTTTGGGGGTTTGGTGACAATTATTTAAAATGTAACGGTTTTGCATATCTATTCTATCGCGAGCGACGATGACTACAACTATATTTTATGCAACGATATAGTTGTATCATGCTGCGATCTGAAGTGCGCCCTCAATTTAATATCAAACCCTAATCACAGGTGGTTTTCAACGCATATTTGTGACCCAGATTTTGATTTCATCATTTAAAGCTCGTTTAGCTTTAAATGATGAAATCAAAATCTCAATTTTCATTTTTGCCTCAAAGTGTCTCATTTACTCGTGCTGGGTCACATTTTTCATTGCGCGTTTCCGAATGTCTGCATCGAAATTGAGACCGTAGGAAAAACACAAAGTAATATTTCTGTGATTGAGTGGCGTCCAATGACATACAATACGGAAAACGAGTGGTTTAAAAAAACATTTCGTGTACTTCAGGGAAAAATTTAATTCATCACTCGCTCGTTCTGATCGCTTAACTGCGTCTCAAAAAACGTCAACAAACAGCACTGAGGTGAAAAAAAACTGCGCAGTGCCTCTAAATCGTAACAATTAAATCCCAAAGGTAAGGAATTATTAAGAAATTAGAGCTCGCAGCGTTTGAGGTTCGAGCGCTCCTCAGGCCTTAGAAAGCACTTCAACCTGGGACAATTTCAGAGCTCTGGGTATCGTATTCTGTTTCGAGGTTACTATTCCTTTTCGTCCTGGGACAGTTATATCGAACATGAATGTGACGATTTACGTTGGAGAAGACTTTAAAACGGCTAATTATTACAGTATGTTTCATCAAACCTTTCTCTATATATACACTGAACATGCTAAGGACACTGGTTTTGAACTTACATAATGTTTCATTTTACGTAGATTTTCATTTACCCCACACATTGAAAATGTCGTATTCGAGATAAACGATTATTGTTATGAATTCACTTTTGCTCATAATTTCAAATAATTACAGAAGTTGTGTGTTTTCCATTAGATAATGCCATCAGTATAAGTATTGAGAAGGTCCTTCGGCATTTAAAACAAAAATATGCATAAAATGTACGTAAACAAAAATAAATGACTGTTCGGTAACTAGGGAGTCAGCCTGATCGTGATGAATGTCGGAGCCTGAATGTTGAGACAGTATGTAGGTCACCGGTAAACTACCCCCAATAGATCATCGCTCATATTTGGCAACCAGGGAAACGGTCTTAATGAACCCATCATCAAGCGACGGTGGACTCGGTATTAACATGCACAGGAGCGGAGTGTAAATACGCCCATCCTTCACACGGATGCGACCGCGGCACTCGGAAATCTCACCGTATTCTATTTTCATTTTAGGGTCTAAAGTGCAACCTTTTTTCTGCCCTTGTTACCTTAGTGTACTTTGCATTTTGCCATTCAAGTATAATTGAGAATCACTTCAAATTATTATTAATATTATTATAGTTAATTTGGGTAGGTAGTTTATTTTTTTTGTTCATTCTTAGAGGACGAATACGTCCGTTATTAGAACTTTGAAATCGTTAATGTCAGATGTATTAACGGGGACATGGACAAACGTGGACCCTAAACTTATAGAATGAACACATTTTCTATCACCACATTTCCACCCCAGTTTGATATTTTTAAAAGGCAAGGACGTTTTGTAAATGCACTTGTATACGTGTCTATTGTACAGAATGCCATTAAATTAGCGTAATTTATAAATGTACTCCATTTGATATTTTTTATGTCAGATTTTACTTGTACAGAAATATTTTTCCGTTGACTTTATTTCCAATCAGCAAATTCTTTGCAACAAAACGAAAAACCAATTCAGAAATCGTGCACACACAATTAATTGGTGTGTTCCATATTTCTCCATTGTACATAATTCAATCAGGTTCATATAATTTTTAATTCTAGGAGCACCAAATTGGAGTTTTAATGTATTGGTCTGTATTGTATTGGCCAAAAGAACGCTCCAGCCTGAGCGATTACAATTAAGTTTGCCTTTTAAGTGAATGTATTAAGCAATATTAATTAAGGGAGTTAAAGTCGGTCGACTTGCTCCAGCACGATTTGCGGGTTTCGATTTTGTTGGTGCCAGGTATCGGGCCGCGCGGAGCTACAGGCCCCATGAGACCGTGCGAGGAAACACGATGGGCGGTAAAGCAGCACGGACTCAGCCTGGTGCGCTGCCGTGAATTAAACAGTTCAACCACAACTTATGGGGTGATCTCTGTTGGGTTTAGCCTCTAGTATTTCTTGTCAATTCCCGCCCAGAATTGTTTGGACTCGAAGATCAAACAGAGGATTTTTTTTTTTTCTCTTCTGGAGAAGACGGAAATCAGGTTTTGACTGAAATGGCCGCACACGATCAGTAAGTTGTCGCAGGGTTTTGGATGCGGGACCAATCCAAGATGTCGCTACTCCAGGGGAAAAGAGAAATCGTTGGAAAGATGGATATGGAAATGTGTACTTATTTTGGACGTGATGCAAGTTCATATCAGTCCCTTGTGAGCTGGCATAAACAATAAATAACAAACAGCATTTATGAAATAATTCGATAACAATCAATTTAAAAATATTGTGTAAGAGAACTATACAAAAGTGTGGACAGGTTTACAACACATTGCGTTAGTTGTGTATAATTTTCATGCACATGATATTATGCATCATGCACAATAAGTGCTTCAAGAACTAGTTTTCCGGAACCAGGATAATTAAAAAATCGTACAAATAAAATGTATCCTCGTGAGTTTGTTGAGTGTTTCCGTTTAATTTTATTGCGTTTTATTGTTTTCTATCTGATTTATGAACTGAGATCTTATTAAGGGCCAGATAATCAATTTGAAAAGGTATTTTTTTTTAATAATGTCCATTTCCAAACATTAGTCTTCATAGACAAATAGATTGTGACAAGATGTATTTATTTTCTATTAGCGCTGGCATCGAGTGCTTTCGAAGATATCCAAATTTGCATCAGATGAATTAAGGGTAAATGCATTTTTTATCACTTCAGGGCAAGCTTACTCTTTTTTTCTTAAGCTAGGTCTTAAGCTAGTTAGGTAGGAATCTTGTGCCATAGCGCGATATAGAAGTAAGTGTACGATTTAACTGAAGATTTCTATCAAATTAATGAAGGCACTCTAAAACTGCTCAGCCAAACTGACCTAGAATTTGAATCCTTTATGGGTTAGTCCATAAATGAGGGGTAAAAAAGGGGGACATTTTGTGGGTGTCCCAGTTACACCTAACCTCTGTAATTTCTCATGCAAGCTTCATTGAAATTGGCATAAAACTTGTTTTATTTGTTTCGTAGGTACTTTGCTTCATGTAATCACTCTTGGAGATAAAAGGCATCAAGGAAGGTGTCCTGAATTTCAATAAAAATCTTATGTCAGATGTAACACGAACAATTGGACCCCCAATTTCAGTTATTGACTGACCCATTTACCCTGCTCTTATAATGGTACAACTGTAACAACAATGACACCTTTCATGCTCAAAATGACCTAGAAATGTCTTATTATTTTTTACTAGAAATATAGTGTAATTTTTTACCCGGATATGGCTAGTTTTTAAGCAGTTTTTTTAGCAGTTTTCAGAGATGTGATTCTATAATTTCTTTCCTTAACTCTGATACTGATAGGAAAAAAGAGACGAATTTCAGGATATTTGCCGAGCAGTTAATCGCTTGTTCAGTACCCAATTTGTCAAGGAATCCGCGGCACGTGACTTGGTGGGCAACGATTAATACCAATTTATATCCCGTGCGACGACATTGCCACCGCTGTGCAGTCAGCTAATAAGTGACCTCGCTGCATATAAACAGAGGCAGTAAGTTGGTGCGCGCGTGGCTTTCGTCAATAGTTGAGCAATATTGACTGGCGCTTGGGGTAAACAAACAAGCGAAAACGATAACATTCGAGTGAGATGGTTCATGGGTGGGTCTGGTACCCGCCTGAGGTGACAATGACTGCAGTCTGCACATTATGGCAATACAACTGTTTGGGGGCAGTTTTCAAGTATCATTTTGGCGGGGCATCTGTTTTACATGTATATCGTACGAATATCTGGTAGCGTTACCAAAAATGCTTTTCGATTGAGGATTATAAAATATAAAATACTACAAATTCTTCATTGAGTTCCCTGAATGCTAGAATTGTATTGGCCATTAACTAACCAATACAGCGGCTTATTACGGTTGCGGGAGTGGGGGGGGGGGGGCACACAAACAATATATATATTACCAGTATAGACATTCGGTGCTCCCCTAGACACAAATTGTAGCCACAGCCCCACACTTCAAAAACTGTGTTTAGCGAGTAAACACTTTTCTAAACACTTTCTTGCTATCAGTTTGTAAACATGTTTAAATGCTAAACATGTTTAGCATGAGGACGGATTGTGTTTAGCCATTGAACGTTGATGTTTAGGAATTAGATGCGTGCATTTAGCTTTTAAGCATGTTTACAAACTGATAGCAAGAAAAGTGTTTCCTCGCTAAACACAGTTTTTAGAGTGCAGGTGCCGCCACAAGTTCCGCCGCTGCATCATTGGTAAATGCATGTACGGATACAACAGCCGTTTTTTCTGTGAGACATTTACACTCCTTTCCTTTTGAATCACCGTAGAAAATTGGGTGATCTAAATTGCAATTTCAGGAGGCGTTGAAGAAAATCGATCAAGTCGTCGCGGTGACATTCTTTGTGGCGCCCTTTTGCTTAAAGGCGCACTCGTCAAACTAGAGAGCAACATTTTTAATAGCGCCCTCTGTTAATCGCAATGAAAAATGCGAACTTTTAATGTTGTTTTTGCTGTTTTGGGAAAATTAGTTACACCCTCTGTTGACACGTACAGTCATCTTAATCAGAGCCATCGCCAGAGGTTGCGCCGTGTGAACCTGTTTATTGTGTTTTACGCTTGCACGGCACCGGGGTGAAGTCAAACTGGATGACGATGCCTAGCGGCGATGTCCAGTCAACTTTCTAAGATTCTTTTCACAATTATTTAAACCTTAGTTCCACTTCACGTCTTTATACTCAAACGATCTGAAATTAATTGACAGTTTTCACAGTCTATTGCACCGACTCGATCCGGCTTATTCACGATGTTCCCGTGGATTCAGATTCGTCGATTACCAATCGATTACCAACAGTCAATTTAATTACGCCAGATGTTATGATCGATAACTTTTACTCCTTTTAATAACATAACAGCTTTCCAACTGTGTTCTGGATCGTTATATATAATATGGCCAGTTTGTCAGCCTATAGATCGTTCTAGGTAAAAGACGGAAATCAGATCATGTACATACAAACTCAGTTTTGTTGCGTGGCGAGGAGTCTAGTCGTACAATCGGCACACGTACAGTCAAAATCGAGGAGTTTCTTTTGTTCCTCTCGATAATTTCCTTTGTTTGTACTCTAACTTTTTCAACGGCTCTACACGAATCTCAATCGAGGACGTCCTCGATTCTAACCCTAACCCCAATTCACATTCGTGTTGCCAGGTATGTGTCCTCCATTTACACCATAAACACACGGATTGTAATGTACATTGTACTGTACATTACACATGTACAGTACTTCATGTGCATTTGTACAATGTACAGTACTATACTATAGTACTATACTATAGTATACTATAAATTATTTATTAGGCGACCTGCACCAACGATTGTACAATACACGCCGCGCTGGGCTATAGCCCGCGTGCACGCAGTACATATGCCTAAACAATGAAGCAATAGTTGCCCAAACCCAAAATACTGGCCTATGTTTAGACTGAGCCTGAAAAATATTAATGATGAAATCGCGCCCTTCGGAATTGTGAGAGCTGACAACCGCACAAGGACAAATGTGCCTTTTCGCATCGACGAGCCTGCGCCTTTAAGGTATTGGGCAAAACAAGCTCTGTATTATCGATCCCAAGCCATGTCTTGATGGCTGTTCCCACTAAAAACACCCTGGTTTAAATTGGACTCACGGACATAAACATCTGGACCGCTGCGAATTTGTATGAAATAGTATTTACATGCACTTTGTTTTAGTTATAGGCCTGATTTAGCAAAGAACTGTATAACTCCCACGTACTGCATTGCAAATGTAAGTTGCACGTTTAGCTTGTCAATGTTTCCTTTTTTCGTTGTATCGTGATTACCTGGTTAAAGTTGAAACACAAAATAGTAGTTGTGTTGCAGACCGTTTCTGATTGTGTGAAACTGTTATAAATATTAAGCTGCTTTCCGTATTATTGTCACATTTGTTTCACATCTCTACAACAGGTGTTCAGGTTGAAGTACTCGTTTCACAAAAACAAATATCTTCATTTTTTTCAAACCACAAGCAACGCAACGCAAACCGTCCCAACCCGTCACGAGAAGCACACGTCTAATTAGTTTCTGGACGAGGGAGGTTTCAGAAACTCATAATTTACAACCTCGGCTCATACGTTGACGTCATAAACTGCAGCGTTTGAACAGGGCGGATGCCCACCGCGCGTGCTTTGGGTCAGGTTACTAAGACAGTTTTGGACGAATGCGCGTCACTTTTTTATCGCAATGAGATTAAAAAAAGAGTGAGTATCGCGCGTCCCATGTTGCTATCAATCAATAGTTGTTTTTTTAGAAGCGAACAAAAGCTTTCCAATTAAGAGAACTAATCAGTATCAATCACAACTGATGTTACTTAATAGTGAAAACAACACCCTGCTTGCATCGTAGTTTGGTTTGGTAACTATAGTCTGTTAATGGTAAATTAGTTAATGGTAACTGCAATATTAGTTAATGGTAACTACAACATTAGTTATTGGTAACTACAAGATCAATTAATGGTTGTTCTTCCATTGTACTTTCATTTCATGTTATGTTTGCAAACAGGAGGACTCGAAAATGGTAATTTGACAAATAACAAGAAAATGAAAACAGATTTTGGAATGAGCTTTTGCTCTGTACATGCAGAGCTATACACTAGGTAAGTATAATCATGGAGGAATACATTCACGTATTTAATAGACTATACTCTTTATTGGTTTTTGTTTAAGCATCCTCAATATATTTGTGTATTTAAACTTCATTAATTACTCCTTTTGGCGAAACTTCAGTCACAAAGTCGAATTCCACTAAGTTCAATACTTTGAGACAAAACGCTAAAACAACGACGAGTACAGATCCGAAATCGTTAGCTGGACAAAACGAAAAGCATAGGCCTATATACAGTCGTTTGTGTTCGTCTTGTCAATGCAAATTTGACAAAGACCGAGCGAATTTCCTGCAATGCGAAATCCAATATTGACAGTACTTGACACAGATTGGTCGAAAGGTTTGTCATGTCGTTTCTAAATGAAGAATGCGTTTAGTCAGGACTCCGGGAAGGAAACTAGGACCCAAAAGAGGCAATCGTATCTTGTGTAAATTCGTGGGTACGCACGATTGATATTGTTTGTTTAAGACTGATTCGGTTTACGAATTAAGGGCTATAGGGGCAAAGATACAGAGTTTTGATAGATCAGGCTCGCCATAACGCCCCAGTCTGTTGGTGAAACACCTTTGAAACTAAACCTTCGTTAGTAATACAGAGGAGTTCAAACTTTAAATTGCGATTTAATCAAACAATTATTTTTCCTAACTAAACATTCGTGGAATAAAGCTTTAAGTAAACTGTTATTATCTAGGGTCATAATATCGCTGCTTTTTTCACAATGACCGAATTTATACGTCCGACAAGAACATACAGATGCTAGCATTGAATATATTAGTGCCTAAATATTAGTAAATACATGTAGTTAATGTTAACCACGTTCAAATAACCAGCTACCCAGGTTTTAATTAGTTGTACAGAAATAATAATTTAACTGATAAAAAAAATCACGGATCACAACATGTCATGTTAGAGTAACCCATTCCCGAATAATGCACTAGCCGATTTTATATAACTTTGGTTAAAGAGTAACTTTAATGAATAAAACAAATGTCAATATGGAAGAACGAAGTGTCGCGTTCAACGCCTTCATATACAAGCTTAATGTTTAACAGCGATAGGCCTACATCAATAGCCAATCCAATACAATGGAATACAGCGAGTCGCCCAATACTGCGTGGTGAAATCGCAGTACTCGGATATTTTTGTTTTGCCAATGCCTCGTAAAAAGAGCGACAAAAACGTTTATACAAAAAGCAGGCTTTTCGCAAAGAATGTTTTTCTGAGGTATTGCTTATGCGAGATTTCAGCTTCTGTATAAACTAATTAAAATGTACCCGGTTCTTTGATCAAGTAAAGTAATCACATTTGTTACGACCGCTAATCGTTAAAGCAAGGATTACAAAATCATCCGGGTGACAACAGTTATAGGTTTATGGTTAAGATTGAAAGACTTACAGAAAGTTTCCGTCAGCGAGTCGGCAGAACAAACATGAGCCGTCTTCACGCACGAGATGCCGGGGGGAACGAGTGAATGCACGCGGAGGCAAGCTCAGCGATAGCCGCGGTAAAAATCAGTAGATATCGACGCGACATAACTGCGCGTCACTGATCTAGTAAAAATGCTCCAATCACAGAAAAGGCATGCCCGCTCGTTTGCTGTAATCACACACTAGGGGGCGTGTGTCAAAGGGTTTTATATAGGAGAGTCAGTTGTACCCTTGATCCCAAGGTGCGAGCGTAATGGGCTAAAGTGCCGCGCTAGCTGTGCCGGGGATTATTTTATAGCCATGCAGTCAGGCTGGGACGGCGAAAGGATATGTGGAATAAACTGGACCAATGGCCGGCAAGCTATTATGCCATAGCGAGCGCAGCTGGTAACTAGATAATAGAAAGAGAGAAGAAAGCACGCGACAGATGGCAAAAAGGTATCATGAATGCTAATTTGCCTGCGAAAACCATGGACTCATACGCGATTTGAGCTGAACAAACACAAGTGAATTTGTTTACTATCAAGTGACTTGTCCAAAATATTATTAGGATTCGGATCGTTGTCCGTATTCCAAAGGTCTAAGAAAATACAACAGGTGACGCTAAAATAACAATTATTGTCATTTCCGTAGATGTAAAAACAATTAATGAAAAACTACATTTCAAAAAAACAAATCAACTGTAATTAACCCCAAACAAATGTGTAGTGAGTAACTGCAAAAAAAATCTTGAAAATAAATACCCACCACAAGGCGAGGGACAACGTAGGGTATTGTCAACAAACACGATATAAAACGGGCAATTTAAAGAGAGAAATTAATCTATTGAGATTTGGCTTTGTTTTAAAGAGAAAATATTTTGTAAGGTAATTGCCAAGTAAACAAAAAGAGAAAGATTAAATGGGCTGATGACAGGGATACGTCTGGCTTTACCCATTTTCGTTATAACGCCAATGACAGCAAGAGGTACTGGAAATAGAGCCACGGTAGAACAATCCACCAGTCGGTATCACTTCGCTGACCCATGCCCGGCCCGTCAAAAATGGTTTATTTACGCCATCCATATAGCGAGAAGTAAACCTTATATACAGGCCCTTGTTGGGAGGAAACTCTATGAGTCCCGTCGGAAAAAAAAACTAGGTTGAGAAGAAAAAGTGTAAGGTGGCGCAATCGGTTCTAATAATGCTCGCCCCGGCAAGTGATTGTCGTATTTAATATATACTGCACTGTCTGAGCGGATCAGATATAAACAGAGAGCGCGAATTGACAGAGAACAAAAAAAGCGGGAAATCGGAGGAGAGGTCTTAATTGGCGCAACTTTATGTAACTAATATACGCATGCAGCATTATATATAGCTTGGCAAAGTTATTACAAACACAAAGTAAGTAAAAATGTATAAGTTAATAAGTAAAAATGTGCATGAAAGTCGGTTTATAGAAACCTATGAATTGTGCTAAGCATGCAGATCTCTATGTTTGAGCATTTCCGTAAAAGTGGTCACTGTTTTATGCCTTTACGCCTTTTACAGCTGTTAACTGTATCGGAACAATTTCAAATCCGATGTTTAAGCAACGCCTCGCGGTTAACATTAAACAGTCGTCGAACGCTGTCAATTATCCGCGGACATATGGGTTGTAAAAGGCTATAGTTATGATCATCTGGGAAGTTTTATTTAGAGTTTGGGACTATACCTTATAACGATTTCGGATTGTAGACCTATACGTAACTCTGGCATATTACCATCGTCAAGTGAACGAGCGAATCGGTATAATTAACTATATAGATTTATTGGTTTAATGAGAATTAAGCAAAATTGCCTAAGTGCTTTCCAAACACTGTTTGAACAGTTACTTCATTTTTTTTTAGTCAACTCGTTCCTAAAACGCGGAAAAAAAACATTTTTCGAATGTTACTATCAATTTCAAATCACCTGACAACTACAGACCACTATAGCATTTTTAACCAACAATTTTGGGCCAACCCTTAAAGAAATTGATTTCAACCTAGTCTTTCGATCAGCGAGGAATAAACTCCATCTGAAGATTAGCTACTAATTGACGTTTGGTGCTTTTCATCTCGGTATAATACAAAGATCCAGCACTTCAGATGACCTTTAATATTCATTGCAGCATTTCTCATCACTAAAAACTAAATTTCCAAGCCGCGATGTGTAGTTCACCGTGCTTTAGGATCGGTTTGTACCGTCGAGTCAATTACTGGGCCGGGGTGGGCGAAAAGGGCGTCACGGTTGAGTTTGCTTGGAAATGCTGCGATAGCAACATAAAACAGAGATGCCATTTCATGAGCGACAACATGACAGATCGTTTTTGAACGTTAACAGATAGTCTAACAGCACGCACTTTTATTTTTCGAGTTCAATATTCATAAAGTACAAAATGTTGAAATTATAAATAGCTATATTTTGGCAACTAAAGTTCCCAGAGCAGGATTTACAGGAAAGCAAACAGAATACAAAAATGGCGAAATTAAACAGCAACTTAATGTGTTTTATGCACATAAGCTTTTCGCATTAAAAACAGGCCACAAAATGTTTTACCAAAATACGACGAAAAGTTTTGTTTTCAGCTTCTATTAACTTGCGTTTTACAACAAAGTGACGAGTTTTCAAAAGCCGGTTTTCCCGAGTAAAATATCATTTTTCAACCATGAAATCCCGGACTTTTCTCAATTTTTAGCACGCGACAGCTGGAGAATTACCCGCTCCCCGCTGAGGAGTTCTGATTGGTGGAATTATAATCCCTATAGTCCAACCAGAAACAAATTCTATCAGAATGAGATTTCTATTATTTGATTCCTTCAGTCATTCGATCTAGAAATCGATGTTGTGATCTGTATTATGAACAGTGGGCCTTATAGGGTTTCACGATATTATCAGTTGCGACCGCCCCTTCCCTAGTGTCGAGCGTCGGGCAGAAAGATGGAAATTGACGGGCGAAGTTAAGCTCCTCGCCCGCTATGTTTTCCGACTGGATTTGTAGCCTGTAACGCGAGCCGACAGATGAAATTGAATTGGCATCTAACCATACAAGCGCCAGTACGCGGAGTGTCCAGAGTATATACGTCTATACCTGCTCATTTTACGGAATGGTTTCACGACCTCTGTAAGCCTAATACCTTCCATCTTTGTTGATATACTTGTGCAAAACTATCGTTCAGAATATTCATTGTAAATTCTTGCGTTGTTACCATTTCGTTAAGTTTTATTACCACGGCTAAAACTGAACTTTATTTGAAAGATGAAGCCAGTCAAGGTTGCGACACACACTGTGGGAGGTAATACATTTTTATAAGAACATAATGATTGTCAAAAAAAGTCCTTTCTTTCAATACCACCACACAATGTTCAGGCATCTTGCTCCTAACACAATAGCAATAATGTTTTTATAAGCGCAATAATTTTTTTGTGATGTCTACAATCATTATTTACATTGGATATAGGTAAGTAAAATTGTTCGATTTCTGCAACTGGTGTATCCTACCTTTAAGTGCAGCTGTCAAGTCACCAATTCAATACTTGACCTGCTTGCTTACACGGGCAGTTATGTTTTCAGATTAACCTGAAAGCATTGACAGGATTTGGCACAATCTGAAGATGGCAGCATCTTATTTCCTTTTGATCTTATTGCAGAGAAGTGCATGGCGACAAGAAGACTAATCGATGAAACCAGGTCGTTAGAGGACCTGAAACCCGGTCGTTAGAGGACCTGAAACCCGGTCGTTAGAGGACCTGAAACCCGGTCGTTAGAGGACCTTCGACCCTCAAACGACGAAGTATATGGCCTCACCTATCTTAATCTAAACCTTCAACTTCATTTTTATTAAACCGCAATAGAAAACGTTTCCGAAGACAATCGGATACTTCTTGTTACAACTGATAATGAATATATCACCTACCGATAATGTCACACAAAATGGACCGATTAGGACCGATAATGTAATAACAATTGATCTCTAGTGCACTGTAAAACAAAATTCTGTCTTTTTACAGATAACTTTTAACAGATTTGTACTGTACCTGGTTTTTACAGCACTTTTGATGTTAAAATTACAATTTTCCTTCTAATTTTCGTGTTTTAACGGATGTTTTTATACTTACCGTGTTATTTTGTAAAAACACTAATAAAATACGTGCGGGTTTGCATTAAATATACAGCCAATGTGATGTTTTATCAAATATTCCGTTTACCTGTTATCAAAAATCATTATTTACATATTCATTATTACCATACCTCCAAATAGGCACTTGGGGAGACAATCCCATAGAGATGTACACAAACTTAAAACAGTCCTAACTTGTTTACCCTATCCCTTTTCTCTAAGATCTTCGAGATTTATGCTATTTAGACCAAAATATGTCGTTCAAGGACAAAATCAACTCCCAAATATGTTTTTTTTAGGGTAGCTAGACACTTAGGGAGACATTGAAATGTCTCCCTAAGTGCCACTGTCTCCTTATTACCTAAAAACTTACGCTAATTTGTCTCCCCAAGTGCCTATTTGGAAGAATTCAAGTTACTACCAACGTGATGTGTTATCAATATATTCGGTTTACCGGAAATCATTTTACATACACTGTAATTGTCTTTTACAGCGCTATTGACTTTAAAGTTCCGCCAAATTTCCATGTTTTAACAGCATTGTGTATAATTACATGTACATTAAAAGTAATGACAGCAGAGTCGATACACGTGTTTCTGTTTCGCAGCAAAACGTGTAGCGACTCTGCTGTCATAACATGTGATGTAAAATATCGAATATGTTTTTACAGAAATTACGTGTACAATTATTTTACGCAAATGTTGCAAAAACCAGATACAACAGATAATAAAAAAATATATAAAAAAAACCAGCAAAATGGCTGGCGACTCTGCTGCCAGCAAATTTGGTGTAAAATAACGGGTATTTTTGTGTTACAGTGTGTATATTTTAGTACACTATTAGTCATTATATTTGGTTAGCCTACATTAACGGTTAGTGATACAGTATCAGTAAAAACAAATTATCAGTCGATTTGGTATACGTGCAACAACGTTCAACCAAAAAACGTGAAAACGTTGCGGCAATAGCATGATGATGACGATTCGATGAGCGCAGACGATAGAGGGAAAATGACAGATAAAAAGGTCGGATTAAAATGCTCAGATATAGAGGGTTCTAAAGACTATTCCATAATCCGAAAACATTTCTAAGCTGAGAAAGGTCACACAGCTCCTAGAAAGGTTCTACCTATATGCTGTTATATATTCTTGGGGGGCGACTTTACGTAACCGCCCTGAGATATCATCGCTCCACATCATCGCTCCACACATTCCGGTTGCTCCGAAATGTCGTTGAATCGCAGTAGTGTCGTGAAAGTTATCCGTTGGGAACTTGGGAACACAAACTGGGATTATAGCCTGCATTAATACCTTTTAACGTAGATTGAAACACATATATATGGGTATCGAATATAAAATATCTAAGACTTTGGTTTCGTCTGTAACACTATATGATTCAAAAGGGCAATCCTAGATTTCACACCGATAGATTACGTCGGTGTCTTCACTTTTAAAGTTGGATTCAACACATATTACTGATGAATTAAACAGTCGTAGAGCTAGATTAAACTTTCAAAGTGTTACATTCAATATATACTAATAGTAGTTTTAAACGTGTGTAAGGCCTAACATTCTTATGTGGATATACTTTATTATTACAAACATGCAAAGACGAAAATAAATATTTTTTTTATAATTTGATTGCTGAAAATTGACAAAACACGTTTAATCTTCATATCTTCTTATTTTCATAGTGTTAAATAAAAGTCAATAAAAAGCTCTATGTTCGGTACAATCTGGCCAAGATACAAATCAATAAAAAGCCAAATCCAGCAACTATACCGATAATCGGAAATTCTATTATGTCAATTTGAAGTGATACCCTGGGGCTGGATGAGTCAGAGAACAAATATCACCAAGAGGAATTATTTGGAGCAATTTACAGTAACTTAATTACACCGCCTGTCGGCCTGTTTTCCTTTCTTTCCCAGTAATAAGAGTAAGTATTGTATAGCTCATCTGTCCTGAGTGTACCCTCGACAACTAACATTTCCTTTTGAATATTCCCGTAGTGTAATCATTGAACCTCGTTTAGAAAACACGAGTATCGAACGACTAACTGCGCTGACAACCACAGGGTATTTGCACAAGAAACGCATAGACGGTACATGTATAGGTCTCATTTATAGAGATCAACGCGGTTTATTCCCGCATCGAGCAGCGAATAAACGATTTACCTTTGAAGGGAAAAGCACGCTTGTGTACAGTGCTATTTTGAGTGTTGATTTTATTTCGGTCGTGTTTAGCTGTCGGCGTTTGACTGCCAACTATAAATTCTCACTTGGGAAAAAAAAACACCTGCATCTTGAAGTATTTAGCCCTGGACCGGAGGCGGAGGCGCATCGACCCCGCCGCGTCGGATCAGTAGGTGGCCGTGTTTTAACCTCGTTCTTTTCTAATTGTCCATAAAGGGTTATCACAATATTGATTGTTAATTCTGTCTGCGAGCTATTATGGATGTGTTTGTTTGGATCTGCCAGTTGAAGTTAATCGTCCGAGGTGATTCATCAGACATTCCAATAGTACTTCAGTTTGATGGAGGGTATACTTAAAATTGAACAAGAATATTCCATTGCTTCGTCGATGTTGTGTGAGATTTTACTAGACTGTTAAAACTAAAATTATTTTTTAACAATTCAGATACATTTGGAACCTAATTTTAAACCAAATTCCAATGTTTTCGCAGTAAATTAATTAGTTGGAATTAGTTAATGACCCTGAAGTTGTTTTAAGTAATTAAAAAAACAATAGGTTTTTATTAGCGCAGAATGTTGTTAAAGCCTATAAAACATTTTCGACGAGCATAAGAATTTAGACAACAAAATTTTCCGACTAGTGCTGCAAACACAACATGTTAATATTAGCGAATACAAATACAAATAGCGTTTATGTATAAATTTTCATATTGCAAATACTTCCCTCGGTTGACTTATCGTGCATTTTTAAATAAAAATGAAAAGAGGATTTTTTTTATGACATTCCATTAATGGTATTCCATTTACCGCACATTGCGACTACTAACAACATATAGTGAAATCCGGAGCTTTGACAGACAAGCCTCAATTACGACATAACATCGCATCATTGTCAACACATTTGTGACTAGTGCTATTTTAGTCCAAGTGATCTGAGAAAAGAAAATATAATCTAATGCGATATCTTGACAGAATGGGAACGGGGAGTTCGGTTTATTTATCTAACCCAGATGAAAAACAAAATCAACCTCTGCAAAAAGTCGGAAACGGTGTTGGTGGGCGCGCGATGGTGTCTGTGTGTACGTCTTCTATCAATCCATACAAATTGAAGTCATGTCGTTCACAATAATGCGCACCCGCTATGCATTAGCACCCTAGACAGATGATAGACGTTAGCAAGCTCGCGAACGTATATGACTTAACGTAATGCGCATTATAACCGTCGTGTTAAGACCAAACATCTTGCTAAAATCAGTTCACGCCGCTCACCTTAAAGGTTTTTAGTTGTACACGTCAGATATTGGATGAATACAAGCTAACCCTTTTTTTATTAAGCACACATTTTGTACATTCAAATACGCTGTACAGTGATAAAAACCAAATTCATTAAAATAATACAAATACTCAAAATGTAAAATACATAGGAAACTCCATAAACAAACTCTACATAAAAGAACAACATTAAAATAAAATTTGAAAAAGTTAATAACATCGTAACAATTCAAAAGAATTTAAAAGAGGTAAGTTTTGAGCAGCGACTTGAAACGGTCTAAATTGGTGGAGTTTCTGACACTAGATGGCAAATTATTCCACAATTAAGGTTGGAGCGCTATTATGGCAGTTTTACTACAATTAGCCGGATATAGAACACCGTTATGAAGACTATAGCGAGACAGAGATCGGACAATATTAACGAAGAGCCAAATATTCAGCGCAGTGACCATGCAACAACAACAAAATCGGAATATATAGCATTCACAGAAGGAATATTTTATCAGGATATATTTTGAACACTTTAAATTGTTGTCTGCTTTAAACAATACAAATGCACCACGTCGTGGTAAAATGGTATGCGATCCCTTTAAACCCAAATCGGGTTATAAAAGCGAAACTCTAGGCGAGCGCATCCGACAAAAGGAAACGATTTGGATATTTTCTATCTTCAGGTAAACCTATTTCCGCGGAGGAAAAATAAGAATTCGGGGAAGTTTGAATGGAGGGTGTATGTGCGCGGTCGCTATTTTACTTGTTGCGAGCGTTTATCGGTGTTTCCTGTCGTCACATTTCCACCGCATCACGTACAGCTCGCTCGTTGTATAAACAGAAGCTAAATCGCATCGTCACGACACTGTCTCGAAGCGAAAACAGATAAATTCGATAAAGGTCACCCCAATTCGATTTGCTTTTCCTTCTACCTACAATCACAATAGTCGAAGGGAAGTTGGGAAATGCCTAACTACATTACAGCCCATTTCTTATCATCGCGACCAACAATTTCTCGTATAACACCCTCCGGGTGCCGTACAGGAAAGAGGGGAATGGGAAGGGGGGTGCTGACAATTTGATCTTAAAGTTGTGTAACCAAAACTAAGAAGATCTTGCAACTTCTGGTCGCCAGGGGTGGGGTTTTATAAAACAAAGGAGCCTTGGGATGAGAATTACAGGTTAATAGAAGAAGCTTCTGGTATCAAGGGAAACGGGAGGCAATTGAGACGTTGGTATAATAGAAAAGAATCTTTCAAAATGATGCTTCCACCGTGGCGTTTAGTCATGAAGAAAAAAATACAAACAAGAATATTAAAATGCGTTTGTTTAAACCAAAGGGAAAACAATTAGTAGTTTTGACTCCAACCAGTAGAAGGTACCCCGTGCGCGAATATCTTTAAAAGGGCAATACCAATGCGATAACGAGTTCATAATAATGAATAATTCAACGTTTCTTATTTAAGATTGTATGTTCCTTCTCTTATAACGAATAACTAAACAGGGAACTGTTTTTTCTTCTGTAAATTTATTTTGGTAAGACGACGTAGATAAGCTTCCGTAGCTATAGACCAACTTGATTTCATTGCAAATCCAATTTCAAATGAAAAAAAACCCAACTATTTTAATATTTTTTTTAACACTCCCTGACTATTTCTGTCAAAGAATAATTTTTAATTGGTGAAGGGGGGTTGGGGGCTTTCGGTGCATTTCAGAGAATGGGGAAAGGTTTTCAAATCACACGGTATTGCGTTTACTGATAAATAGGTCACCCAATTCTTTCTTGCCTGCCTTTCCTTTCCTTCGAAACAAAAGAAGTCACACCAACCCGACCGCGGAAAACAAACTTCAGTTGATTCAATTAGATTCTTCCGTCTCGAATGATTGAATCGGAGAATTTTGTTTTAGTGAAGTAAATGAAAACGTACAGAAGTATACGAAACGCTAAACTCAGCTCTAGTTAACCATGCTTATGTATTTACCAAACTCTGCCATGTGATCAAACAATTCCCACAACCATGACTATACACTCATAGACAGGGCCCAGACCAGGAAAAACTAAGGGTTTTTCCTGTCAAGGTTTTCTCAACGGTTTCATCATCCTGAACCTCAACCATTTGATATTAGCTTGGGGGCCACCCTGATTTTTTCCCCTAATTCAAAATGGCCGCCAAAATCCAAAATGGCCGCTAAAATTTCATAAATTACATTATATACTGCTAATTACGTTTAATATCAACGTTTTTTTTAGTGATTCTCTCATATTGAATGTACCCCCATTTAATTTAGCTCCAGAGCCACCCAGAATTTGGCCTCAAATTCAAGATGGCCGCCAAAATCTAAAATGGCTGCCAAAATTACATAAAATACATATATACTGCTAATTACGTTTAATATCAACGTTTTTTGTGTGATTCTGTCATCTTAAATGTACACCCATTGAATTTAGCTCCAGAGCCACCCAGAATTCGGCCTCAAATCCAAGATGGCCGCCAACATCTAAAATGGCTGTCAAAATTACCCTAATCAGGTTTATACTGATTCTTTTTTTCTGATTCTGTCAGAGTTGTTTTCAGTGATTCCGTCATTCTAAGCCCAAGGCCTTTAGGATTAGTCTGGGAAATACCCAGGATTTATCGTCTAATCCAAGATGGCCGCCAAAATCTAAAATGGCTGCCAAAATTACATAAAATATACTGCTAATTACGTTTAATATCAACGTTTTTTTGTGATTCTGTCATCTCAAGTTGAATGTACACCCATTGAATTTAGCTCCAGAGCCACCCAGAATTTGGCCTCAAATCCAAAATGGCCACCAAAATCTAAAATGGCTGTCAAAATTACCCTAATCAGGTTTATACTGCTTCTTGTTTTTTTTCTGTCAGAGTTGTTTTCAGTGATTCCGTCATTCTAAGCCCAAGGCCTTTAGGATTAGTCTGGGAAATACTCAGGATTTATCGTCTAATCCAAGATGGCTGTCAAAATGGCTGCCAAAATGGCTGCCAAAATGGCTGCCAAAATGGCTGCCAAAATGGCTGCCAAAATGGCTGCCAAAATGGCTGCCAAAATGGCTGCCAAAATGGCTGCCAAAATGGCTGCCAAAATGGCTGCCAAAATGGCTGCCAAAATGGCTGCCAAAATGGCTGCCAAAATGGCTGCCAAAATGGCTGCCAAAATGGCTGCCAAAATGGCTGCCAAAATGGCCATCAAAAGCATCTTACTTAAATTTAAAGTACATCTTCATTTTGTTCTGTTAAAGCTCACTAAAGTTGGTTTCATTGTGGCGTCCTGAACCTAAGCCTTTTGAAATTTGTGGCTACCCAAGATTTGTCCGCCCAAATCCAAAATGGCTACCAAAATGACCTTCATCAGATTTAAACGGTCTCTTATTTATCCCCCATAATTTAGTAAAAGACCTGGCTCACCCATGTATGCACATTATTTAGAAGAGGATAACTCAACTGTTCTAGGCTGATATGACCCCAAGGAACAACTTGGGATTTGTGCCAAAATATCTATCCGGGGCGAACAGCCCGGAAATGACCACGCCCTTTTTAAAATGACCATGGTACTCCATTAACTGTCTTAGACACATAATTACGTTATGTATAACATTAATATATAACAACAAAGATTGTTTATCTAAGCCAAAACTTGTTTATCTAAGCCAAAGTCGGATCGCTCAGTATGACTTAAGACGCGCATAGACCACAAACACCATGCACTTATTCTCTGTGAGAAAACGAACTAAGAGGACATGAAGTTGATTTGTGATCCAAATATTAATGCACAGTTAAGTATCTGTCCACCTGTCTCGCTAGTTTCGTACGGACCAGTTGGCCAGTTGCTCTCGTTATATTGACGAACCAATAAATGAGCTTTATATTAACAAACGCGGTGACTGTGAAAGTAAAGCAGCCGTGCATAACGCTTTGTATACAATTCGATAAATTTAATTATTTAGGTGGCATGCCCGTCTTATTTCACTCCTTTCCCTCCTTTCCCTGTTCAAGTTGAGTATTTAAAAAACCTTTGTGAAAATGAACCGGGGTAGAGCCTGAAAGTTGACTGGTGGCGTGCGTACAAGACCCCTCAAATAAAATATTAATTTTAACATTATTTTTGGTACAATGATTTCCTAATAAAATCACCCCTGGAAAATTGCTGCTAGCGCTATTATGTGAACGAATCCTTCGAATGAGTCTCAAGGACAGGTTTTTAGGTATTTGCTCTATCACTCAGGTTGACACCTTATAATGTACAGTTGTTATTTGGGTGAAAGGGTTGACTGCTTCCCTTAATTTATCTGGTGTATGACACTGTTAAAAGGTGTATTTAATCAAAAGTAATTCTGGCGACTGTGGTTGGGCCAAATATGGAAACTAAACAATTGCGCGACGCGGAAGAAAAGTATCGCGCCAAATCTTGGCCTCCAAGAGTTCTGGCTCATCCACAACTCAAGAGTGAAAAGATCAATATTACCACTCCACAATATCTGCATAACGCTGGGAGATGAGCTCACAAAGTATTGTACTTGCATCTCAGATGGCTTATCGAGTACTTTTGTGGCCGTTTTAAGGGTGAAATCGTCTTAATTCATTAGTCCTCGAGATTGTGATCTCAAAACCAGAAGGCGAGTTGCTTGGATCCATTGTTGCAAGTACTGAAAATGCAAGGGAGGTGATTGTTGTAAGAACTTATCACTGAATGAACACTGCTCATAATTCTCATACCTGGACTCTGTTGTGTTACTTTATAATAATTAAATGCTTGTTTTCTTTCTTAAAACAAAATACGTTGTATTGTTTAAATTCCGAATTGTCAGTTAAGCTCTAGTAGATGACACAAATGTTGTAACTTTGCTCTAAGTTTGGAAAGTTTAATTAATAAATATATATGGAAATTCCCGGTGTATGTATTTATTTGTATGGTAATAAGTTGACCGAACGGTTTTTAGAAATGTTCTTGTAAAATATCCAATGAACATCTTGAGCACATCAGAAAATGTCTAGCTCCAACGGTTTAGAAGATACAGCTATGTCGGATGTAGCACTTTCGATAAAAAGGGCGTGGTCATATAAAAAGGGCATGGTCATGTTAAAAAGGGCGTGGTCATTTCTTGCCTGTTCGCACCGGATAGAGATTTTGGCACACATCCCAAGTTGTTCATTGGGGTCATATCAGCCCAGAACAGTTGAGTTATCCTCTCCTAAATAATGTGCATACATGTCTGAGCCAGGTCCTTTACTAAATTATGGGGGATAAATAAGAGACCGTTTAAATCTGATTAAGGTCATTTTGGTAGCCATTTTGGATTTGGGCGGACAAATCGTGGGTAGCCACAAGTTAATTAAACCACAAGGTTTAGAAAGCCACAATAAAACCAACTTTAGTGAACTTTAACAGGACAAAACGAAGATGTACTTTAAATTTAAGTAAGGCGCTTTTGATGGCCATTTTGGCAGCCATTTTGGCAGCCCTCTTGGCAGCCCTCTTGACAGCCCTTTTGACAGCCATCTTGGATTAGACGATAAATCTTGGGTATTCCCCAGACTAATCTTAAAGGCCTTGGGCTTAGAATGACGGAATCCGGCACTGAAAAAACTCTGACAGAAAAAAAATAGAAGCAGTATAAACCTGATTAGGGTAATTTTGGCAGCCATCTTGGATTTGAGGCCAAATTCTGGGTGGCTCTGGAGCTAAATTCAATGGGTGTACATTCAAGATGACAGAATCACACACAAAACCGTTGATATTAAACGTAATTAGCAGTATATTTTATGTAGTTTGGCAGCCATTTTAGATTTTGGCGGCCATCTTGGATTTGAGTTCAAATTCTGGGTGGCTCTGGAGCCAAATTTAATGGGTGTACATTCAAGATGACAGAATCACAAAAAAAACGTTAATATTAAACGTAATTAGCAGTATCTATGTATTTTATGTAATTTTGGCAGCCATTTTAGATTTTGGCGGCCATCTTGGATTTGAGGCCAAATTCTGGGTGGCTCTGGAGCTAAATTCAATGGGTGTACATTCAAGATGACAGAATCACACACAAAACCGTTGATATTAAACGTAATTAGCAGTAGATTTTATGTAGTTTTGGCAGCCATTTCAGATTTTGGCGGCCATCTTGGATTTGAGTTCAAATTCTGGGTGGCTCTGGAGCCAAATTTAATGGGTGTACATTCAAAATGACAGAATCACACACAAAAAACGTTGATATTAAACGTAATTAGCAGTATCTATGTATTTTATGTAATTTTGGCAGCCATTTTAGATGTTGGCGGCCATCTTGGATTTGAGGCCAAATTCTGGGTGGCTCTGGAGCTAAATTCAATGGGTGTACATTCAAGATGACAGAATCACTAAAAAAAAACGTTGATATTAAACGTAATTAGCAGTATATACGTAATTTATGTAATTTTAGCGGCCATTTTGGATTTTGGCGGCCATTTTGAATTAGTGGCAAAAATCAGGGTGGCCCCCAAGCTAATATCAAATTGTTGAGGTTCAGGATGAAGAAACCGTTGAGAAAACCTTGACAGGAAAAACCCTTAGTTTTTCCTGGTTTGGGCCCTGTCTATCAGTTTAATTAACTGGAATTGAAAATGGAATGTTATTCCCGTTTACTTCACCATAGGAAAAACAAAAATAGTTTCCAATATTACTATGATTAATTTATTCGCTCCGACAACCTTCGACTTTTTTAAAAATAGGTTTAACGTAACAAATTGTACTCCTCGAATGTTCTTATTCGGCTCCAACTCGGCTGCAGAATTTAATAAACAGCAGCGCGGTACGAGAGAGCTTCTTTTTCCGTATATGCGCATCAATTCGGTACAAAAATCTGCGGTTATAAAACAACGAACTTGCTAAACTTGCTAAAAATATCACCTTATGGTATCTGGCGATGCAAACGACGATGACTTATTTTTGGCGAGTTGTGACTTTTTTTGTGTCTGCTAAATACGGCAAGATGCTTAACGGTTCTTTCTTCGACGATCCTTCTCGCGTGACCGATTCACGCTGATAGCAAATCTGTATATCTTTTCCTGGGAAACTTTATCTCACTTTAAAAAAAAAAATGACGCAGTGGAAAGTTTTTAATTCTTGTTTTGGGTCTCGAATGAGACGTGAGGCATAGTGACGTCGTTGTTTGTTTACATGCGCGATTCCTTATGGGAGTTTCCACCATGGCTCCCAAGAGATAGCGCACGTGGTTTACTTGCAAATTTGTAATATCTAATATTTTAGAAAAATAATAACATATACGAAACTTTCATTTAAATAGGCCCGAATACCAGATGAATGTTTTAATCAGTTATGCGTGCATCATACAAACAATGTGTAGCTGAAATTTGACGGGGCGGGATGAACTGCGCGCAGCATTTCATGCGTCTGCGCTTTTATTTGATTTGTCATTATATTGTTGAACAACCCTTCGCCCGTTGAAGTGTGCGTAGCCTGGGAGGTCTGTTTGGACAATGTGGAGAGATTTCGGTTTAATTGAGAATTGAAATGCACCGCCAAACGCCGTCTGATGCTTCTTTTTCTGAATTGCCCATTGGCAAACGTATGAAAAAGAGAGGCCCAACTAAATGGATTCGAGGAATTGGGGACTTTAGTTAAACGAAAATGCCACAAACGTGGGTTTTCCCATGATACAAAAATTATATTCACTGCACAGTTACCAAGAACATGCCATTGGGTGGCATTATAGCGTCTTGTATTAATTCCTGGCGATGGCTGTATGAGCGAACATGCCTCTCTAGGGATTAAGTCTTTAAATCGTTCACTAAGTGGTTCACATCGTATTATCCGAAGTAACAATGGCAGCGTCCTTGCTATAACCGTGAAAAATATCAACTCTCAAGACCGAACTCAAAAGGTCTGATTGGGCCTATAGTATGGTTGACCCGGCCAGTACATTAACAATGTCAGAATGAACATTTACCCCATTGTTGGTCAAGGTTTTATAGTTGAATATTTGTCCATAGTTAGTTATGTAGAAATAAAGGAATAAAGAAATAAAGAAATAAAGGAATGTGTGTGTTGAAAGATAAGAACTGGTCAAAATATGAAATTACGGTATAAACTGGTTTTTCGTTCCTCGCTCCATGTTCCATATTCAAAAAGTAACCAAATCATTATTCGACATTCGAATGCTGAACAGAAATGTAGAAATGTGCAGAAATGTGCGATGGAATCTTTAATTTCGCAGAAATCTGCGCAAAATGTGCGATAAAATGTGCAATTTTGCAGACACCTGCAATAAAATCGGCAATATCGTAGACATTTTTTCCCGAAAATGTGTGATGGAATTTGCGAAATCGCAGAAATTTGAAGGTTTTGAGTACGACATTTTGAAAAATGAAGTACGACGTTTTGAAAGTTGAACTACGACGTTCCGCATGCAGTTGAACCACGACGCAAACGTCCGTTTTAGAACGTCACACGAATCATAAATGAATATTATACAAATCGTTGGTTAATCATTGGATGATGGAAGCGATTTTAACTGTTTAACTTTTGTTTTGTTTAGCACTACTAAAACAAAGCAAACCGATGAAAAGCTTAATTTGTATGCCGATTAAATACCGCAAACAATAAACAAGTCTAGCTGTGATCAGACGTTTATTCCGTTTAATTTAAATGTTGTTTTTCTCCTTGAGAAAATAGATAAACAAAAATGCACCTTTAGTCTTGTTTGGGGCTATTGTTTTTCTCAACCTATACGCTTTAACCCTAAAGGTTCTATTAGGTTCTAAACTTCTTATTTTTTGAGGCAATGCTATATATATATATATAAATCAAACAGTAGCTTTGATTAATCTTCAGTTTGCTAAATCTGGCATTAACTATTAACACCTTAAGGCTTTAATTAATCGGGAAACTGCGTCCATCAACATGGGTTGACGGCCCGAAATGAACTCTGCCTCTTCTGATCCTTCTCAATGACACCTAGAGTGACAAGTCTACAGCATTGTAGAGGAACAACAGAGGTACGTACATTTAATATAACTCCTTGCTAAACAACGCGACGTCAAAGTATCATGTTTGAAAAGATTGATTAAAAAAACTAGCAATGACAAAATGTTGAACATGGCGTGGCACGTTAAACGCATCGACTGCAGTCCTAATTTAAATGTGCCAATAATAATTATTATATGGCACATTTAAATTAGATAATTCCAGGCGCATAACATAATAAGACAACACGGCGAAGCAAGATCGTAGCCATGGTAAGGAAGTTGTGAGTAAGGTATCGCCAAGCACAACATGAATAACTAGGCCGGTTCATTCTTTTTCCTTTTGGACTATTTTTCTATTGATTAAAAAGCGCGTAGGCCTACTAATCTGGAGCGCGCGACGCTCGCGCACATGTGTTTACGCGCGCCTTTGACCAATTGGGTTACGAATTATGCGCGTGCGCTCGATGTACAGTTTGCCCTGTGGTTATTTTGACATTGGCCGGACCCCCAAGGCACGATATTGTTTTACATGAACCTTGATCCGAGGGAGACGGGTTCAGGCCGACATCTGTGGGTAGAACACCCTAGTATTTCCGGCCTCGCTTGCTGCAAGCGGGTCGCTAAGATCGTTGGGTTTATCCGTCATCCGTTTTAAATTTAGAAAGAAAAAAAACTTTGCGTGTATACACGTCCTACGACGCGAACTGGTTTTAAGAACAGGTGTTATAGACGCGCGTGCGTTGTCCAACCTTTAGTAAACGCTTATAATTTCATTGCCTCTGAGTTTCATTCTCCTGTTCGATGTTGTTTATGTATTACCTGCCAAGTGAGTCTTAGAAATGTTCAACAAGAAAATAATTGGAAGCAAGTTAAATACACTCGCATATCATCAAAACAGTATTGTTATCCAACTTCCTTACCCCGTACAAACAAACTATCTATTGACGTTTGTAACTTTCAATGTTTGATAAGGCAGATGAAAGCTGCTCAAATAAGTCATGTACAAATACGACGATGTGCATATTGGGCTGAGAAATTATGCAAATCTTAACGTGGAAACTAAAGATAAATTTGCATTCTCTCCCTCGGGCGACCGTACGCATCCTATAAATGCACGATAACATTCTCTCCAAATACAGTCAGAGACATTTAATCAATTTGTTCTCATTTTCAGCGGATAATTTTTCCGCGACCAAACAAACCGCTCAGCACGAGCTCCGGCCCCAGACGTCTGAGGACTTTCGCTGCAATTCAGCCCCAAACACTCCAACAATAAGTCAATATTTTCCGAGCCTGCTGTCATTGATTTTGCTTTTCTTTGCAGAAATAAAACCAGCCGAAGAGACAGTTTTAGGTTTAAAAACAATTGTAATGTCTGTCGCCACTGGTAATGTTCCTTTGCGTTTCATGTTGCCGGTGAGGGGTTAGAACCTGACCCCCAGGGCGCAAAGCACGGGTGTGTAATTCCGTCAGCGATGCGTTTACTGATCACCCCGCATCGTATCGATTGCCTCTTCGTGCGACCATTGGACAAAGGAACTATGGCAATCGTCGGACAGGTGGGAAAAACGCACTGCAAATGAGTTGGGTACAACTTAGGCCGATAATTCATGTGTCCGTCATGCTTATAGTGCGTCATGCGTTATTAGTGCGCACTGGGTTTCTTCAGGCTTACGAGCTACAGTGCCTTGGGCGCTTTTGAGGAATCCTCGGTTTCATTGCCGAAAAAAAATTAATAATAATAATAAAAATCACTTGTTCGAAAAGCGCATCATGTCCATGTGTCTGTATTGCGCATTGCGCTATGCGTACTGCGTCATCCGTTGAAATTGTTTACGCTTCAGGTAGCGATTTATACGGAATACGGATTACGCATTGGCTTTATTGCCTGTAACTTCAAAATTCGACGGAGTAGTGGGGTAACAAACATAAGTAATATTAGTTGGCCTTTAAAAGGAAGCAGTTTGTTTGTGAATCTTTATTAAAACATAGGATCTGTCTTGATTTTTTTTTTTTTAATTCTCCGTTAATAAAACATTGAACATTAACTCCTTGTGTATTTTAATAAGAAGCTAAAAATCTTGTCAACTATATTTCGTAAAATGTGGACTTCGTTAACGCTAACCTAAAATCAATAAAGATTTAATTGTTTTACTTGCAAAACTACGGCGTGGTCTCTATTTAAGCTTTTTACGTCCGTCGAGTGTGCAGAGAAATACGTACGCGTGGAATTTCAGAATTCGCATCACGGATACGCAACTGATAAACGCATAACGCAATACGGAGATCGAAATCGGATAATATGAATAATAATAATAATAATAATAATTAAAATCATGGTATCTGATAAAAAGGGATAGTACAAGTGAAAAAAGACGTTTCGTTTATTCAAAACTGAAAATTTAGGTGTGAGGATTCTTACGGTGAAAACGATTCACAAATAAGTGCGCTGCGATTTTTGTTTTAAGCGGTGCTGCGCACTTACGCGTAGTCGCACTAGTTGTTGATTTGACGCGCGCCTGTAATCCAGAAAATCCTATTGGTCGATGGAGCACTAAGCGCGCGCATACCACCTGTCTGCGAGCTTATAGTTCCACCTCAGTGAATTTGTTCATGGGATAATTACGTAGTCTTTGCCAAAGACTACTGTATTCGACAGTGCGCCCGCTAACGACACGATTAGTCCAGCTCCCTAACTCGCACAGTGGTCTTTGTAAACTCGCTTAAATGGGGCGCGACTTTTTCATGCAAATTTGACCTTTCGAATATGCATTGCGTCTTCACGCAGTCAACTACCTATTCAGCGGTCGCGCTGGCCTGCGTTGCATATCTAATTATCTAATTGTGTGCGCGCGCGTAGTACGTGTTGGTAAAACAGGAGTTTAAAAATAGAAGCACATCTGTTTAATTCATAAATTAATAAATCAGACTATCTCAAATATTTTAGTTTGTTGTCTTAACGTGATAAACACAAATAGCCTGCCAAATCAGCATGAAGTAAATATGGGTCTGTGATATAATTATTTAATTTGCAAAGACAATAACTTACAGTAACTGTTGCGAATTACATTGACGACACGGTTACCTTTAAACAATCCGTGTTTTTAGTATAGGATGCTGCCAAGGGCACCTATACAACATTTTAATACAATGCTATTTTCAAAATTGAATAATAATGCATTTCGAGGAGCGAATGCGCACTCGCGGTTTAACATGTTGTCGGAGTTCGATCGTCCGTATAGTTGATTCGATTACGAAGGACCTGATATGTCAACAGATATGTCGCGTTGGGACGCGTATGGCTTACCTTCCGAGGCAAAGGCACAATTTACTATAATGTGTGTAAATTACGACACTAAAACGAATCGTCGTCCGGATGGCGTGCAATGCCGATGGCCTGCCTGGACGGTTCATGGCCAAATACAGGCCCCCAAAAAACTTCTGGCAAATCAAATTATGCATACTTTGCAATTTTTTCCTTTTTGAAAGACAAAGACAACTTTTCCCCAACTGGAGTTGTTCATCGATTCAAATTATGCCATTTTTGACATATTGATTGTAATATTACCAAACAATATCGAATTACGAAGTTATACTGTCGTGTACCACTGTCACATTAAAGTCGTTGGAAACTAAGCTTGACTCGCCATCAAATACCAGTTTACAAATTATAATGTCATTTTATTCGATTACCATCCTAGAAGGGCAAGCTTGAAATCACTCATTAAGAAAGTCATAAATAGAGAAGGAAAATTTCCTTTTTGGACGTGTAGATGGAAGCACAACTATTAAATGCATGCAAAATATAGACGACTGAAAATAGACAGGTAAATATTAGTGAACAAAACATTGGAAGTTCACAGAATAAAAGCCACAATCTGAAATCCTAATAAAACCATAATTATCACAATTTCAGAGAGGGGGGGGGGGGAGGCAGTCGGCGCTCATGCACTCTATTTTCATATTGTTTTATGAGGTATATCTTGTCTTTTCTCCTGTTTTTCTTTTGTGAACTGGTGAAAAGGCCAGTCGTTTTACTCACATGAGCAAATATACGACGCATATTATGTTCGGTATTTAATTTGGACGCCCCCTCTAAGCGCAAATACGGAAGCCCCCAGAGGACTTGGACGAATTTAGATTCGTTGTACACGTGCGCGTGAGTGTCTGGGCAACATGAGATATCAATCGATTGGCGATATGCGATACAAAATAAACTCCTCTCACTTTTTGGAGAAAAAAAAATTGACAAAAAAAAATGCATAATAAACGCCGTCGACCAAATTCGCAAGCAAAGCACAACATGGAAACACTCCCTAGATTCTTTAAGGATTTCGAACTTTCATTTGCACCGAGAATTTGGACCTGGGAATCCACGACCCGTGGGTAATCGGTCAAAGCAACCGAGCGATTTACCGCCTTCACCTAGAATCCTAAAATGTCGAGGAAAAACATAGGCCGAAGATCTTACCCACCCCGAGGTACTCCCACCGGTTGATATAAACCAAATTAACGCCCAAATTAACAGTTCAACTGCGGCGAAAAGATTTCATTTATAGCAGCCGAACTATATTTCATTATTTCCAGCTGAGGACAGTGTAAAATCTCAACGGCTTAGCGCCGCAAGAAAAGTCGACTTAATATCCTCAAGAAAAACGTAGTTAAAACTGGGGCACAGCTACAAATTAACTTCCGCGCTCAATACACGCATTGATACCCCTGATCCTGTGCAATTAATATATACGTGCACGAAAGGTTCAAGACGAGGCAAGACTTACATAACCAACATTCTTTCAGTTTAAGTTTTTGATCAATTTGGTAAGACTGATGAATGCAAACATAATCTTCTCTTTAGTTTCAACCCTTTCAGAAATCACTGTTTTCCTCGATACTCCAAGCTTTGAATTAGATGTTTATACATTGGAATCATGCCGATTTTGTTATTGACTTCAAAGATTTGAGATCTGAGCAATTCGGTAATGTAAATAAATAAAGTCAAAATCTAACTCCTCTCTGTGTATGTGCCACAAGGTACCGCACGCCGCTGCGTCTCCCCGCAAGCCCCCCTGATGGAAACTAATCATCCACTTATTATATCCGGCGTGTGTCGAAGCGGCGTGTTTTTTGTCAGTTATCGCTGGAGGCTGCTCAGGGCCATAAACTCATCGTTTCAGCTCGCATCTCAGCAACTGGTTACTCGGTGAAATGATTTCTTTTTCTTGCCCAATCCGGGTTGGCAATTTTTCTCTTGTGATTGCTGTGAATTTTGCCTCACTGGAAGATTTTATCGGCGATATCTGCAGCGTCTAAAATGGCAGAGTTTAATTAAAGCCCGCGTGTTTTTCCCAGCGATAGTTTTGGGTGGCTAGTGCATGGCAAGGTGGTTAGTTCTGCATGGTAACTCGTGAACGGACGGTCACGGGTTCAAATCTAGTCGCCGCAGGTTTGCTGTGTCCTTACGTAAGGCACTTTACCTCAATGTGTATCGCACTCCCTCTGTGACATTCGGGTATGGGCAGAGTTGTCACTGTCAAAAGTAGTGTGACGGGTCTCAATAAGAAACCGGTGAACATTCAAGGCTCCATTTCTTTAACAGCTCATTTTGAACCGGTTGGCACCTAACGAGACTGGATAAGTTGTTATTGACTTGCGATTGACTTGTGAACGACCCGTGATGACGTGACTCCGGCTATGGGAGTTAACCATGGATCATCCCGATAGACGCCTCGTTCATCCGTTGCAGTAGAATACTCAGTCTTCTTGTAGACGTAAGACTAGGGGTAAATTCAGCCTAATTCCGTAAAATCGAACACTTTATTTTTATTTTTTTAACAAAAATGATATTAATATAAGACGACCCAAACCCAAATATTTTGGACGGTTTTTGTTATTGATAAATGTGTGCACCTGAACATCCCTTGCCCCCCAAAACGCTCTAAAATTCCATTTATTATTTGTGACCTGAAAAGGGACCGAGCAATAGATCTAGACTCTGGGTCAATCTGTCGTCATCCAGAAATATACACTCTAAAATCACCCGGGTGTTACTGATGAGGGATTCGAGTTCTTTTTGACTCTACCATTTTCTGGTCAACATGACACTTAATTCAGGTAAAATGATCCCAAGGGTGCCATTTTAATCAGGAAACGTGTAATCTTTGACCCGAAAAGGGTTAAGCTAAATAGAACATGGTGTTTCTTTTTTTTGTGTAGAGCTTTTCCTGAGCAATTTTCACTTTAACTTCCACATAAGCCAAATAAGGCTGGTGTACAGTGTATGTACAGCTATACAACCCCTCCCTTATCATCCATTTTATTTGATCTATAGTCCTTTATTTCAACATTACAGCGCAGTTCTATTGAGATTACGAGGTTTACAATTAATTTACATCAATGCAAATCAATGCAAAAACGTCTTTACGGACAGACAGAGGGTAGTTAATGTTGTAGAGCGCGGCTCATCGCTATTGGACAAGAAAAGATGAAGGGAATAATAATTGCAGATGAAGTCGACCGTTTTGCTTTTCAATCAACATCTTGACCGTTGTCAGTAGTCTTGAAGGACATGTGTGGTCTTCGGCAGTTGAGAGGAGAGTCAATAAGGGGAGAGGCTAACGACAGAGGGATTGGTGAAGTTGGGCGGAAAATGAGGGACTTTTGTGGGAAAGGAAAAATTAAATCTGTGATAATTGTCTGTGTAATTCTAAACGGAGTCGGGAAATCGAGCAGTGTAATTGAGCAGAAATAAAACCAGCCATGCACACTTTGAGGTAGTGCTTAAATCGATGGATAGTCACTTATGAATTAACGGCATACTGGTTAGTGATAGTATTAGTATTATTTGCAAAATAGTAGGTATTTTTACTCAAACATTTTTAGCAGAGTGCTGTTATAGAACTATTATGTTTCACTGACGAATGAATATTTTGAATTAATTAGAGTTCACTGTGCTGTACTATATGAGTTTGGGGCACGGCCGTTTATAATCCCACGATATATTTTTGTTTAAATAAATACCTGAATGTAGGGAGGGACATTACAGATCGTGGTTTAGTACATCGTTTTTGTCTCACTGAGTTAGAAAAGAAAGCTATCAATGATAAATGAAAACGGCGTGTTTTGTTCATCTATAATTTACATTTTACGCAATTATGACTTCAACAACTATAATGTATACCAAGTTGCACAATAAACTCTCGCAGATTAAAAAATGTCGAGTGAATTAAAGATCCGTTTTGCATCTTCGACTAATTCGATGCAAGTAGATTATTTTCGAAAATGCAATCACCAGTAGGCCTAACGACTTTCCTAATTTACAATGACCTGCGTGGTAATTGTATTTCAAGCAGAAATTGCGTCCGGTTTTATTCATTATGAATTCCCCGTTAACCATTCCGCAATACAATTTATCATTCCCATGGACTGCTGCCCGCCGGGACTCGAGTCCGCAAACGCCATGCTATTCGATTAAGAGCATCTCAACGGAACATTCAATATTAGTTGGGAAACTTTAAGCGAGCAGGGAGCCACGACTACAGAGCCGACAAAGGGGCAAACCATTCCCCGCACGCAATCGCGTTAGGGCGGCACCGGAGGATCTGACAAAAATGCCGAAAGTGCAATGTTTAAACCGTACAGATTAGTACTAGTAGCTGTTTTATCCATTGCTTTAATACCCAGGGCGCCAGTTCATCATCGATTTGTCTGCTTCGTTCATGCTGAAATGGCTGTGCTATTATGACATTTGTCAGTTCTTCTAGTGTAAGATGTACCTCTTCTAACTTTTATTCGCAATCGTTTAATGCACAAGTCCTATTTTGTCAACCAATAATTTACAAACATTTGTACAAATTCTTTGTAAATTCTGTATTCGGCTTTTTCCCCTCAATTATTCGTAAGACTTTCCAAATGGCAAAATATTCTCATTTGTTGGTTTTCTAGAGAAAGGAATTTCCGTATCTTTTCTTTAAAAACAAATTCACGGGAAAGGTTTGAAACAAAATAATGTAAAGCATATTTTTCAAAAATGATTCAAAATATGTTTTATGTTAAGTTCACTTAAAGATTATTATGAAAATTAAAAGGAAGTGGACGCTTGGAGATCGTATTTTACTACTGTTGAACTAATCGAATATGCGTGCATCTTAAGAACAGAACTAACTTACCAGTAGAAATGTGCTAGTCAACCTTATTTTTGTTTTGCTCAAAATGTTTGAAATTTCTGTTTCCAAATAAACATGATAATGCGAAACAGACCGAGATGGCCAAAGCCGTGCGAGGAATGATTGATAATTCACCAACGATACACCAAAACTCGGTCACTCATTAACCAAAGACGCCAATGGATCTGTATTAATCAACGCGAAACACCCAACAACGGTCGTAATTAGTCCAACGTTCCATCATTCTGAAGTACTACTCACGGCCGTGTTTCTTTTAGCATCCTCACCTTTTTAAAGATTAACTTAGTTTTGTTTTTACTCCTGACTACAAAATCTTCGTCTTCAAATACAATATCAATGCTTTGAAGCATGGAGGAAGGAAAACAGTTTTCCTAATTCCTCTATGTTTGAAGTAAGAAATATTTAGGAAACTTCATTATATCTCGTAAAGCATAACCGTTTGGTTATAAACGGTAGTAACGCATGCACAATCAAAGGGCATTTGGACTGAAAATGTGGTCCTGACACAATACCATTAAAGAGATTGTGAGACAAACGCCTATATAACGAGCTCTTATAAAAAATAACTGTTTAGTATTAAACAGTTGCAAACACGTGTGCTTCTTGACATAAAACCAGTTTAAAGGTCTTAAGATATCAAGTGTTTAACGCGTTTACATGACCATAAACGTTTGGTTACGACACGGACAATTGGGACGGACAATTTTACGGACAATTTTACGGACAGTTGGCAAATAAGTACCAATTCGGATCTGAGTAGAACTGCGCAGTTATACTCGACTGGTTATGTAGTTATCAAATGCCTGCATGTATTTTGTAAATGCTTACCTCAATGTTCACGTCAATGTCTGTGATGGCAGTACGGGCTTTAGCAGCGAAGATCTCACCCGATGTCAGCTATCCAATCGTCACTAGCGGGACTGTCTTGTCGAGGTATCTTATACGCACGCTCAACACCCATCCACGCTCTTGCTCGTACTGGCGCGTTAATCAGCCTCTCCCGTTCAAGGTGTTTCTTTGGATTTTCGCGGTGAGGTAAAAAAAATAGCACGGGCCAAAGATGTGACGTCAGCACAGTTTAAAGAAGGCTAGATTGTGACAATATATTGCGGATGAATTCCTCGCGTGAGCGTAGATAAGAAATTATGACGTGTTTTACCAAGACAATAAGGTAGTGTTTAAGTTAACCTTTAAACGTATTAGTCAATTTATAAAACGAGTAAGAAAATCGTATCACCGTTACTTTAACAATCAAAACTATGTTTTCCTTTATCCTTATTGTGTTAAACTTAATTCTTTCATTTGTTTCTGTATACGTTTTGTCTCTGTATATGCATGTCCGTTTCGTGATCCCCTAGACCTATATTATTATTCATTCGATAATTCATTCGCCTATAGCTAATGTGCGATCTTTCTATTTGACATCGTTCCCTGTGACTTCTGTGGCTGTTTTGGTTCGGCACTGCATAAAGATCGTACCACTTTGTACCTTAAATCTGGACCAAACATCAATGTCTCTTCTTTCGCACCATCTCACAAGCAATTCACAGCCCCTGCTTGAGACCCCGGTACAACCTCTGAGACGCCAGAATGACCCACTCCCGTCGATCGCTGGGAAATGTACAGACCGCCATTTTTGTTCTGTATACCTTTTTGCTTGAATCCCTAACCAAACCTCGCACAACGCCGCGTGATGATGAATGCGATTTGGTGGTGTCTTTTTTCTCCCTGCGCGGATGCGTTTCTTTTTGACAGGAATGTTGACAGGCGATTTAAGGTTGACTCTTTGCCAGTGGTTAAGTTGTTCACATGTTTCGTCGGTCCACGCTGGCATCCGTTACTAACAGACACTACTGATATACGTATACGTGGTGATGTACTTAAGCCATCGGTAAGGCAGAATCTTCACACTTTGGGTTGATTAAACAATATTAATTCAGAGGTATCCGTCTTCAATTAGTTTGTCCCTTAGGGTACTCCATACTAAGGGTCAGTTGATGTCTATCGTCGCCTGTGTGCGAGCATTTGTAGCCTTTCTGATCTGATCATTTTCACATAACAAGTGTTAAGTAAATCAAGGCAACATTTACAGTCACTTAGTTTAATTAGTTGTACTGAAACGGGATCAATTATGAAACAAGCATGTGACCTCGTTGCTAGTAGTAGGTTGTGCAGCGAAACTGTATTCCGTGTGTTGAGCAGACTAGAATCTCAATCAGTTATAATTGGAAATATGTTTGCAAGAAATTGCTTCTCTGCTATAACACAACAATAGTGGATTCATCCTCGGCAACAACAGTTCTTGCAACGAAAAGCCTTGTGAAAACCATAGGTTCTTTCAGCGTTACTTGGAGATCCTGAAGGACCCTTATTTTCATGTGTAGCTTGTAAGACGTTTACAAGGCCCCGAGGGAAGACCCAAGGAATCATGGAGAATACGAAGAGCCTATACTGAAATCTTGCATGGTTTTCTTATAAACTTTGTCTTCATCGATTTTGTAAGGGATATGTTAGCTAAACATGGGTGTGAGGTCGATGATACGACAAGGCAGACAGTGGCACGAACATTAACAATGGAACAAATCTTAGAAGAAGGACAAAATTAAGAATGAGTATAATTTATTACAAGACAACTGGAGTATCAAGGGACAAAGTCTGACGACAGAAACTGCAATACCAATAAGACCAAGTCCTCAATGTCTTAGCATTTAAATGGAGCATGATCCCTTCCCAAGAAAATTACAATCAATCGAGAAAGGAAACACATAGTCCTTAATAACAAGTAACAGCTTTTAAGTGTTCCTTGGTTTTTTTTTACATTTCCAGAGGCATATTTTATGAAAGCACACGCGAGCTCTCAAAGGAGGATTAGGTCTTTTAGCCGTTCTGTTGTCGGGTGGGCACGTTCACTTAAGTATCCCCTCCCGAGTGCTATAGTGATGCATACATAACATATCCAGCGATATTTGTGGCATGGATAGATCTAACCCCCCTCCCCTATAGTGATGCATACATAACATATCCAGCGATATTTGTGGCATGGATAGATCTAACCCCCCTCCCCGCACGTACCTGTTATGTTATGTTATGTCAAACCATGTTGATTGCGCTTCAAATTCGAAAGCAACAGTTTTTTTATAGATACTTGTTACCTAACACTTCCCTAGGGATATCAGATATGAATTCCTAAAAATGACCAACACAAAAGAATTTGGTTCCCTCAGCCTTATTTATTACTATACGTGTATATGTGTTCGAGCCCCGATCTACAACTCTTATTCTCAGACATTGATGTTCTGCAAAATCCTTTTGGACGAACATAATTTCTCCTATACTGAAGTATAAATGTGTTAAGATAAAACAAGGATTAAACCAGGGAGGGAGAATACATTATGCATGAATTTAAGCTTCCCAGCTGGTATAAAAAGTATTCTGTGTCAGACAATTATGAATTTTCAGGCAACTTCAGGGTAAACTAGATAGGATAAATAAATTAAATAAAACTCAACATTAATGGTGTTGTATAAAACAAATTATTATGTCATTTTAAAATAGTTTTACAAGCAACCTCATGTGTTTTGCGTTATAAACGATGTGATAACCCAAAATATAACTCATTTTAAGAGATAAAAGGCTTCGCCTTTCTTCGACTCTCGGTTTGTCGGGTTTAAGATATTACCGGTTCGTGTGCACATCTTCTTCTTTTTTAACACTAGGGACCATGTGTTTGCCTAAAGTCTTGCTAACAATCTTTACTCAACAATAATCATCAATGTTGCAATTTTCAGCGGGGCTTTCTGTATAAATGCACGGCTTAACACTTTAAATGTACCAAAAGAAAAGAATGAGGTCTTCCCTAGTGAGTCTGTGCAAACTGAATGGCTTGAGGTGGTGTGATAAAACCACTTCGCCCTGTATCCCGTGTCTTTGTTTGGCTCAAAGACACAAAACAACATCAATATTCATTAAACCTGTGCGCGATACATGGTGAGCGGAGCGCGTCGCCCCGCAGCACGGTATACGCGACACGCGCACATTGACCAATCACAATTATCCCCGCACTTTCCACATCAAACGCGCCTCTTGGCAGACTACAAACGAGCAAATCTAGAAACCATCTACGTATGTATGGTTGTCATGTTTCGTAAATCTGCATGTCTTCGATCTTTCATTTGAATGCAAGCTTTGCTGCAGGTAATGATAATTGATGGGCAGCTCACTTGTTTAATGCTTTAGCTAAATTTCACACCGGCTGCTTTCAAGAGTGCAACCGTTCTTCAGTCGAAACGCCAGCTTGTATTTTCCGAGTTCGTATCATTTGGCCAAGAGCTTCTAGGGAGTTTTTCAGAGGGTAAATTCTAATTGATGAGGTTTTACATTCAAGGACTTAAATATAAAGCTACTGGTAGGGTTTTTAAATACAATGTAAAGAACTTTATTCTGTGCGATGTACAATACAGGCGATGTACAAATTGAAAGGGGCTTCTACCAATTTAAGAAAGGCTCTCTGGGCCAGAGGAAAAAGAAAACAACATTCCTACAGTTGAGCATTTCTTCTAGAACAAGACAAGGTAATCTAGATAAAACCGAATAGCCATGGAAGGCCGTTCATACATCTAAATAAGTCAGTCAGTGTTAAGTCAATTCGTTGACGTTATACGGAGTAATCCTTTACGATATCACTGTCAGAAACAGCCGAGCCCAGCCCAGCCCAACCTAGGCCAGCCCAGCCCCAGCCTCACCCAACATGGTCCAGCTTTGCACAGCCTCACTCTAGCCTAGCCTAGCCCAGCCCAGCCCAACATAACACAGCAGTATCCCAACCCAGCCAAACCAGCCATGCACAGCCTAGCTCAGCCCCGCCCAACCCAACCCAACCCAGCCCAACCCAAGCCTAGCCCGGGCCCAGCCCAGCCCAGCCCAGCCCAGCCCAGCCCAGCCCAGCCCAGCCCAGCCCAGTGTAACATTAAGAGGGCGCCACTGAGGCTAGTCCTCCCAAAAACAAAACATTATTAAATAAATAAATAAAACATTAAACAAAGATGGTGAAACGTATTTCCTCCAATTCCGCCACACTCAATTGTGTAGGTCATCAGCCTGCACTTTTAAGACAACCCGAGTCTGAATCGAGTCTGAATCGGCAGGATGTACAACGCTAGACGCATGCAACGGACCGACCACTTTAGGGCCGGGGCCCGTTATCAGAAACTGATCGCTTCGATCACAGCTGCGTTACGCCCCTGGCCACTTGCGAGGCCATCGCATCCCCGAGAGTCTTAATTGACGAAAGGGACTAGTAAAACGGTACAGGAGGACAGAGAGACAGAGGAAGAGACGAAGAAGGAAGGTGGCTCTCCATCTGCTGTCTCCCTCGTGCGAGGTTCGCACTTTTTGGCACGTGCGCTTGAGCTTCGGCATTTCCCCCTGAATGGCTCAACATCTACAGATTGATCTGCTCTTAAATGGGAGATGATGAGTGATTCCACTTTTTACTCACCGACTGTCCCTCCGAATCTCTCTCCAACACTCTGGATGACTGGATCTATATCTCTCTCTCAGAACGAGCCGGGGAATGAGAGGTGGAAAGACCTGAATTGCCTATTCATTATCATTTTGTTTGTATTGGAGGTCACCACGCTACCGAATTGAAACATCTTGAATGCTGCATTGTTTTATAATCAGACGGAGAAAGCTTAATCCAATATTATAGAGTTTTCTTATGGGCATTGCATTCTAATTATCAGTGCTTTGTAAACATTCCGATTCCAAGCTGTTCTCATTGTCAGATTTTTTTCAAATATATTGTCTAATCGTTTGGAATATTTTACACACGTCAGTAAAGAGACAAACACTCCATTACAGGTTTTACATGTGCAGGTTTTTTAAATGTATACCTTTTAAATAAATTAGGTCCATTTTTTGTTTTTTAATCATAAATTATTGCCTTATTTCTCGGTGCATGCGTTTGTTAATTTGATGCGCGGTTGGCGAGACTCAGACATGCCTATTCCTAGCATGCAATGTATGCACACCATTAGGAATATGCGATTGTCTCTTGCACAGCAAAACGAATGAAAGCAACATTGTTTGTTCTCCGTACGTGCTTACGGGGCGCTTTGCCCGGTAACTGTTTCAATAATTATAACAACAAGGGCGCCAGTTACCCGAGCACAGCGTGTTGTTGACATTGGTAATTCCTTTTGCAGCATGAGTTCGACTAAATATTTACTTTCCTGCTCTCAGGTTACAAAACGGCGTTTGAATTTCGTTCTCGCAGTTCGATTTGATTTCCTCAAAAGTGAACCTGGACGTAGTTATAAGCAGAGTGCTGTCAGTCGACATAATGTTACAAAAAAAGGTTACCAACAGCAACCAAAAACATTTTCTTTACTTTTATGCTTAATTATTAATCACTTAGCTGAGGTTAAGGGACTAAACTACAGTCATATTTGTACCTTACCGACTTTAATAACTGCTATTTGTGGCTTGGTTGTTGGCTGGTTAGCTGAATTAAAGGGATTGTATACGTTTGGTAATTACTCCAAAAATTATTAGCAATAACAACTTACTTGGTAAGAAGTACAGCAGCTTTGGTTAGTATAATGTATTTTTAGAAACTTTTCACTTCGAAGTTCTAAGGTTATGGAAAAATATATCACTTTTTATCACCAAAAATTTGAATCTGAGAAGCGTTACTGTAGTGACGTTTCTCAGATTGTGTATTCCAATGCAGATTATTCTTCCTGCGTGGACATAACCGCTCCAGATTTTCGGAAATATCTCAAAAACGCTACCACCTTTTGAAATGAAATATTTACAGGTTAGTTTTATGGTATATATCTATAACTATATAGGATTGAAACAAACAGTGGGTTCCAATTACCAAACGTATACGAAGCCATTTAAAGAAAACAATTCGCATTTCAAAGTATCCGGAAGCGCGCCCCTGTGTGTGAATGTTTACCCTGTGTTACCAATAAACCTCCTAAATTACTGCCAATCGTTAAATTCGAGATAGTCAACTTATTTCCTCATTGGAAAAAAATACCCGTGCATATGAATCCAGTCAAAGAATGTGTCCTAAATTAAAAATATAATAACAAATATGTCCGGTAATTACAGGGATACAACAAACTACCGCCCTAATTTATATTAAACAAGGTTCGCCTGTTGTCTCGATTCGTATCTGACCTTAACGTCTTTAAATCGGCTAATCCCGTGAGTTTACCGTGTAATACAAAAACAACCCGGTAGAAATTAACGTAATAAAACCTGTATTATGTGTACAAATTACTGTATGGTGTTTGCATTGGTCGGAATGACAAAAGGGTAACAGATGGGGAGGATATTAAGACGTGACGGTACCAAGGTCGAAATCTGCCCGCGGTATCAGCTTGAATGGAGTTCCGATAAAGGGCTGTGGTATATACACGTACACTGAGCGTTTTAACAGCGATATCCAAACAAGAACGTAATCTTTTGATGCTGCCGTGGAGTGAATGCATTTCTGAAGGTAAAACTATACGCAATCATGCAGAAGACTTTTTCTCGTAACTCCAAAACTATTATTTTAGTTTATAATATAACAAACAAATATTCAAAAGACTCTTAAAATTGAACATCAGATGCATATGTATCATAATTTCATTTGCTTTTCATTCATTTGGTTCATTTTCAATAATAACACCACTCGAAATTCAAAGGCAAAAGCTGTTAAAGTTTTAGTTCAGTGGCTATTACAACTAAACTGGTTGGAGTGGGGATTTAAATCAAGGACCTCGGAAACGCTGTACTGAACGCTCTACCAACTGGACTATCCAGCCTGTCGCTCAAAATAATCTGTGCTGGTTCAGACACTAATTTAAAGAAGGTCAGTGTAATGTAAAATCATGTTAGACTCTATGAAACGACTCGATTGGTTACACCAAGCATATACCTATAGAGAAAATATTTTGGATAAAGTCGGCCGGGTCACCAAAATTGTGAAGGTTACCATCCACAAGGTAAGAAAAGAACACAAGATCATACACGGAGTGAGTCCACATTTCATATAACACTGAGTGCTAGAAACAACAGCAATAGATACTTGTAATTGCCGCGTGAACTTTGTCTTCAGTGGTTTTTCTTAAAATACATTTGAAGTTATACACAAGTGAGCTAGCGCTATCTAATTATCACGGCTATACCCCCGATCGACATCGGGTCATACTCCTACGGAGAGCTCCTCCTTTGAGAACAGGACGTGCCTAAGTGGTCATTCTGGCGACTTCCGGACTGCTGTCCAACTCACTATAGTACGCAGGAGGATTCAAACGAGAGAGGGGAAAGGGATTTCCGAATCAAAAGAAGTGGCGAGTATTTGCCCAGGAATGCATTAGCGTGCGCCGGGTTCACCTGTATAGTTGGTAGGTGTGCACGTGTACGGTCATCAATTCCGTCGACTCTGCCTTGCACCTGCCTTTGAATAAACCACACATTTGATGTCTAGAGTAATTACATGTGTGTGTGTGTCACTGCAGCAATTTCAGCTCGATCCAAATTTATCACCTTCTTTTCCCCCCTTTCCTGTCGCAAATGTGTACTTTCCTTTTCTTCAGGAAGTGTGACCTGTGTTTCCCACAGGTCGCCTCGACCGATCATTTGTTTTTCTCCATATTGGCGTGCTAAGTAACATATCCCACAAGGGCGGATAGAATTGTCCCGAGTATTGAATGTAGTATCGACCAACATCCTAATGACTTGTTTTTCAGTTGGTGAAGATTTTATCATTTTCTTCTACACGGGTTTTTTCGATCAACGATAACAAAGATGTAGACATGCCCACCGGAATAATCTATCAGACTTCCGTTACAGAATGACAACTAGACGCACTTTTCGTTCTATCAATTTGTCTTTTTATACAAGACATCTCATAGTTTATTCCTACGACAACAGCGATTCGTATGCATTGTGAATATCTAAATATTGAAAGAAGAAATTGACTGGAGCGAAGTTTGAAAAATACAATCAGTGCTTCACCAACTGAGCTATAGCTAACCTCGTGTTGGTATAGTTTCCCAATTTGTCAGTGTCTCTTTACCAAGGAGTGCTATCGTCAGAAGCCACAAACCCATGTAAGGAGCCAGGGATCACGCAGATAATACGGGCTGCAGCACTAAGCGAAATAGAAATCGATGATTAATATTAAAATTGAGCAAATGTTGATTTGCAGTTATACTCGTTGGTGTCTTTCTTTGTGCAGCGTTGCCGTCAATACTGTGAGTACATGTATTTTAAGCCGCAGCGCTTTACACGCGCGCGCTTGAAAAACGGCCGAGTGGCGAAAACTTTTAGCCAGGTATAGAACTCAATTGGTGGGGTGGAGGATGGCAACCTTAACGCGGTCCAACCCGTTTCCACTAATGTCATCAAACCGATGTATGCAGCAACACGTTAAGCTGTTCATCATACGAAAGAAGAAGAAGACTCACTTGGTTTTCAAGGGTTCCACTAAATCTGCAGATGTAAAACTCGAACAACCCTCTTACTTCAAAGAACTTCTGTTAATGAATCCTAGTTCTGCCTGGTTCCACAGATTCTCACGGGGAATTATACTAAAAAAACATCCTCGATTTATCCGAGGTATTTTGACGCCAGATGTAAATAATTTTGAAACGTGGGAGAATGTAGCATTATATAAAGCGCAACTATTTTCAGTTCTCCCGTTGCTTAATTTTTCACACGAGTCTAGCATATTTCCGAGAATTGAATTTAAATTTGCGAGCCGAGTTGTAACTCGGCGGCCGCGTACTCTCGCCTCGTTTTCTACAGATTGTCGGTAGATATACCACAAAATGATTTCCAGATCGCTAAAATTTGCCAAACCTTGAAGGGAATTGGGCCATACCGTAAATTAAGGAGGAAACTTAATTTTAAATCGGTATATTTGTAGTAGGCTTGCTGTGATTTATCTGCAATTTGAGAATGAATTCTTGCGCCATAGGCACCATTTTACAATTTTAGGAAATACATTATAGGCCTATCATTTCTAATCACATTCAACGATTATATTTGGCTCATAATAAACACATCCTGTTACTTTCACACAAAAAGGGTTATCGGACTCTCCTAAAAATCGATTGTTAAAAGTTAACGAATCTAAAATAAAAGCTTTAGAGCTGTTCAGCACTAGTCTACAGGAATCGCCTCCGAAAATATCCCAGCGAAAAGAAATATTGCACCTAAATCACGAAAGAGGAAACCAAATTGATCAACACATCTAATGAGCCTACAGCCATTTGATGCAGTTGTTACATATAAATTGCGGGAATAAAAACAAGAACCACATCACAGAAATTACCCCCTCCAACCAGTTGGAAGGCCTGTTGGAGATTGAATCTGATAAACAGACCATACCTTAGTTTTCTCTTGAGTTTTTTGTATCCAATTATTAGGGCCATTCGCTCTGCAAACCCATGAAGTACACGAGCCTAGTTGGGGATCTGTCTGAAACGAAACACGTTGAATCCCTCTGGAACGTCAACCGACACGCAAACCTTTTGGGTAGAAGACGCATTAAACACAAACAGCTTAATTTCTCGACATTCTATACGTGGGCCCGTATGTCCTATAGAAAAGTCATCATCTCCATCACCTCGCTAAATGACTCGATACGTCGTAGAGTTTAAATCCCAATCGCCGTGAAGATGTCACGCCTGTTTTTGTTTTTGTCGCTATCGCTTTGCTGTTAGCCCCGTTGACGTAAACGACATTAATTCAAACGAGTTTGCTTTAGCAAGGCGACAACATAATGCTACACAAAATTAAACATCTATTAAACATGAGACTCATCACTGTTCATGGTTTATAACTATCAAACGAGGAATGGTCGCGCACGAGCATCGGAATGTGTACATACTATTGGCAGCTTTTAAACTAAAGTTTCTGATAGCAATCGTCACGTTGGCTTCCTAAAAATGGTACAAAATGTGTTCAAGAATGCCACGACTGCCATACTTTACTAAAATCGTCACGAAAAAAAATTGTTTAAAGGTGAAATAAGGAGTAACATTTTATAAAAGACTACGAGTTCTACCATAAATATTTCAACAAGTTGAAAAAAACACTTTCGGTATACGAGGGAGTATTGTGATTGATGTTACCACAAGCAGAGATCTTTAATCACCGAAACATCTGTGATGGAGAGTCAACATGTTTGCATCGTAGCAGTATCTCATCTCCTGACCACTGTATGCAATAAATAACCAATTGATGATTATCTCCCTTCGTATCCCATAAGTCGAAATCTCTAAAGTTACATAGTTTAGTGTTCGTAAATGGTAGAGCTGACGTTTACAGACGTCATGTTACGTTCGGAGACTGTGAAATATGTCTTTAAAACAAACTAATGCGAAGGCGACGGGGCGCATTTCCAGAATCCAAGTTTTTCGACTGAAGACCTGCCTAGTCGAAAGCCTCAGTCGCGATATTAATGTTAATGTGGTTGAGTTTGAGTCATGCAGTCAGTTAATCAATCAGTGGCTAAGTAGTTCAGTCAGTCAGTTAATATAGTCACTCAATTAATATGGTCACTGACTCGGTCAGCACAGTCTTATACCTTTCACAGACTCTTGCCAAATCACAGCCTCGGAATGCAGTCTGTCGGGAACTATTCAAAGTAAACCATTCATGTAGGTTGTTCTAATGTACTAATTAGCGTAGTTCATATTACGGGTTTTTGTATTACTGCCGCTGATGCAGCTTTGTTAGTCAAACAAATAATATTCCACAAGTTTCTCATTCTAACATATAGCCAATTCAAGTTGTCACGGAACCTTTTGAACCACATTTTAACAACCGACAGCAAACAGTTGAATAAATCGTGTACTATACGATATCATATCGTGTAGTATACGGCACTGGACATAATGTGTAGAAAATGTCATACAATGTCGAAGGGAGTATGTAATGACCAATGTAGCGGTATTAGTGTCAAAAACAGCATCGCCTATTTTTGACCAAATGGCCTCGTTTTCCAGCACGAATTACATGATTACAGTGTCACGTCACCTAAAAGAGGACACCAGCATGTTCCTCTTCTGGCTGTCTGACCTCGTTTTCAATAACACATCACAAAGTGATATCACGACTCTACGTGAATACAAACAAGAGTGGTTTTCAGTGTGTTTTATTTCATTCCGAAACAACACTGATGGAAACATTAATGGCACCTGGTGCCTACCGTGTGGTCCATTAGGGCCGGGGAGGTGGGATTGTTCGCGCGCTTTCAGCGTTAATGGCCACCTGCTGACTTGAATCGTCAGTTTAACGTTACCGTGAGCAGAGCTATTTTCATTTTTGGAAGGTCACAGCATGGAGGAATAAGAACACATGTCACAGTCATTGTGAATTGAAGAAAAAAACCGGCCTGGGAACAATTGGAGTAATGGGAAATCGTTATTTTGTCTGATCTGGGTGTGCCGATATAGGCCTATTATTAATTCCACAGAAAGCATTTCGAGAGGCCAACGAAGTGGTCGGAACACGAATCATTATTATTTTGCTTCTGGTATCTTTTCCCCCTTCGTTTCTCTTAATTATATGAATTTTTTTATTTATTTAATTTTAGCTTATTTTATTTATTTATTTTGAGAACAACAGTAAAAATACATTGACATCCATGCAATTCCAAAGTATTACGGAATGTTGTCAAATTGTGTGTTTGGTAGCTCCGTATAAACGACCCCATGACTTTGTACCACTTTGCTCGCATTAAGTTGTCAAGGTCATATAGCATACAAATAACTTTATATTATCTCTCAAAATATCGAAATATACGTACCTCTGAACTACAACAGAAGCTGTTCTTTGGACAGTATAAGTTTACTTCTGTTTATTTTTGGCCTATTATAAGGCCTAAATATACTTCAATGCAAACACACCAACACGCCAGTCCATAGGCTAATTTCGTTCTGATTTTGTTTGCTCCAGGGTCCGGTAAAAAAAAAAAAAAAAATCCGGGTCGGGAGCCTGAAAATAGATTCGGTCGGAAATGAAAACCACATAAATAAAAATGGCCGTCCTAATAAACACATCACTTTTTTAACAGCTAATCCGCCCTGCGAGAGCCAATTTTTAATGTTTCCAAAGGCCTATTTGATTTTATAACCAAGTGATTTAACGACAAAGGGCATAATAATCCTGCAAAAATTCCTCTAAAATTTCTATCAAATTGTCATTACCCTTCTAATTTTGCATGGTCATGATTACTCATAATATTTATGCCACTCTTTTTATTTCCCATTTTGTAATAAAGATACGTTTATTAATATTTTCAATTTGGAATGTCCCAGTTGTATCCTTTCTTTAGCTGTTATGAATACTGGTATTATTTTGTACCCGATAGCACTATTCAATTCCAGATCCTATTTACAACTGCGTCGTCGGGGAACTACATATTGTCGCCATTTTCAAACTATAGATTTGACATTAATGCATTCGCAACTGGTAACATTTTTTCCACCAAACGGTTTTTTTTCTGCATCTATTGAAATATTATTGGCGTACAATTGTAAACCGAGTAGTCCTCAAGCGTGCGATCATGATGAACAGCCAAACCAATATTCTGGAGAAAACCCACAAAATCCAAGTAGGACTGAAAACTAGCTAGATACGTTTGGACTAACAAGGTGGGAATCGGACCGCAGTTGCCACACAAGGCGAGGAAAGTAACCACAGTGAAAAGTTCACTCCTCAATGGACAGAAATACATGTACATGTATGTCTATAAATTATGTAATGGTTAAAGTGAGACAGCCTAATATATGGAAAGGTCTCCCGGAGGCTGCCTGTCGGCATGACTTTGCACTCTATACAGTGGCCCATGGTTTATTTAAAGAAAATAGCAACGTTTTTATTTAAGCAATTTACTTTTAATTGAAAACTTTCTGATTTATGTACAACTTTTTGAAACATATAACAAACCTTTTCGACACATTTTGAATAGCATCATGGAATGACTAACAAGCAAGTTTATACACACACCTTAGCTGGTACTCTACTCCCTATATACCCAGCAAGATATGGGACCGAGTGACTCCCCCTTAGCCCCCCATACCTATACACTCCCTAGACTATTGTTACCTAACGCACCCCCTCCCCCTAAAAACATCAAAGAAACTGCAACATTCCGCAAGCACAATGAACGCCACAAAGGAGGGGGGGTGGGGGGCTCCTCGTCCCATTGCTTCATATAACTCCCCGAGTTTCGCGGTTTGTTAATGTCATACAATCCATTTTGTTTTTAGAACGTCAACAAGGTGTATCTATATAAAGTAACGATTCCACCCAGCTAACTATTAAAGTACATAGATATTGTATGCAAATTCGCTTAAATAGTTGCTATAAATAAAGATATATCAAAAACATACGAGGAAAAAAAGGTTTTATAATGATCGTGCATTTTTAAGCTAACGCCAACAAGTCCGCGATAAGTTTACGCAATCAGTACATTTTATATGTACACACACTTTGGGATATTTTTAAGGATCATTTACTGATTTATGCATAATAGTAATACGATCTTAAATATCTTTAGCTCCGTCATGGCTTTAGCCCGCGAAGCGACGCGGGAAAAACGTTACCACGTACGTCTCGTAAATTCTCTTCACGTCATGAACAATAAAACGTTCTTCAAAATTGTCACGCAAACAAAAAGAAAATCCGGTCCTTAAAAACAACAGCACTTCATAAAAAATACTATACCATCAAGAATATACACATTAAATAATGTCATAATCAATCTACTGCAATAATCATTGGTCAAATTGTTTAGTCGTATCTACAATACAAGTACATTATCACCGACAACCGAAGCCCAACATGCGACAAACAGCGCTAAACATTACAGTCTTTGGGTCGACTTTAGGACGCACAGCCAACATTGTCAAGTACTGGTCTACATTGGAGTTTGAAATTACAACGACAGGTCTGGCGGTCGTGTTTAATACTGAGACACTTGCATGGCTGAGCACCCGCGCGTTTTGTATGACTCTAAACCACTGACCTCTATACAGGGACAGATCATCATTGTTTCATTTTGAAGTCGGCATGCGGAGAAGTGCAACATGGCGGACCCACGACGTCACTCTGTGAGCCAATGAAATGTCCAGGTGTTGGTACGATACGTATTACGTAATGTTTATAAATACAAAATGTACAGAGTAAATCCACTGACCTCTGCACCTGGACATTTCATTGGCTCACAGCAGTGACGTCTCGGCTCCGCCATGTTGCACTTCCAGTTCGCGCCGACTTCAAGTGTTAGCACAGCAGAATATGGACAATGATCCGTCCAGGTGTAGAGGTCAGTGCTCTAAACACATCACGAATGAATGCAATAATGTGAAATAGCAAACCCAGCTTTGGACTCACGTTCCAGTAAATCATAACAAGTGGACAACTCTTATTGGTCATACGTGCAGAGGTTGTAAGCAAAGATTGTAAGGCACGTAACTATTATCAACAAAGCATCGCATGTCCTGTAGTTACGAGTGTATTTTAAGAGGGGTGCATGGCGCCCTCTGTCGATTTATACCACAGCTTGAATCTCAATATGAGATTGCGGAGGCAACAACATGCAGCTGATGTGTTGCCATGGGGATAAATCACGTGAGACGATACACCTCCTTCATGAGCGGGCTGGGCTGGACCGGCAGTTGGCCGTCAAACATGCTGATGATGGCGTTGAGTTTGCTGATCTGCTCGGGCATGACGTCACGCAACAAGGTCAGAAGATTGAGGGTGCGCGCAAGGAGGTTTTTCTTGTGGGGATGGTTGCGGCTTAGCTCTACGGCCAGCGCGTTGACCAACTCGAACTGGAATATCTCCACGGCCTCTGTGTCTGTCAGCTCTTCCCGATCTGATGAATTAAGATTTGGGGGGAAATTGAGAGTTGAGACAAGAATGCAATGATATTGAGTAAAAGTTACGATGCTTTGCAAAAGAGAAGCACACTTCCACCACCCAAAGCTAAAATTACCTATACCATTATAGTACCAATGGATGAAGAATCCTTCTAGAAGAAAAATGATACCAATAATTTTTGATTTGGTATATTAGTTTTAGCTCCACAACCTATTTTGGTATAAATTTCTTCCAGAAAGACTCCTATGTCCTATACCAATTTAGCCCCAGCGCAGCACGCTTTGTCCGTTTTGGGGCCACCCTGTATGCCCTGTATAGATACTTTTTTTATTCCGTCTTCAAAAATTCTAATAATGAATGAGAATAACCAAAGTCTCGGGAAATTACATGCCTGAAACAATTTATACCTATCATATCTCAGAAGCCCTACCTGGTGCCATGAGCATCAGCAAGGTGAAGAGCGCCTTCTCCCGTCCGTTGAGTTTCAGTGCGTTTAACCTGGTGATGAATGTCATCTTGGGTTGTTGGATTTCCATTCGCGAACAGATAGCTCCCATTCGCTCCTCTTGGACGAAGGTGTTGTCCTCGGGAAAGTGGATGACGCCAAGATGGTGCCTATTTCAGCCAAATAAGATATAGTGGTAGTGCCGTGGCCTGTAGTGGTCTTGAGCATTTAATTCGTGGTCTGCGGGTACTTCTGCAGGTTAGGGGTTCGAATTCAGCCTGGGCTATGACAATTATCCATGGGCAGAGGCATTATTAATGCCTTGCAGTGGGCTAGTTACCCATCCGACTGACCCTATTAGGACTGTGAAGATATCAGATTGTCTTGTTTCAGTGTGAGGGGCTGGTTCTTCCATACTTTCCTTTAGTAGCCCACACCTCAAGTGGCCTTTGGCTTTGGGATGGACGATTTGCATAACAAATAAGGGTTTACATGGCGAATGATTAACGTTGCGGTTAATTGGCGTTAGGTTGGCATAGCGATTACGTCTTCGCCCAATTAGTTCCATCGCTGTGATCCGGATTTGCCTTTTCTGAACCAAAACCTATTTGAATTAACACGAGTCATTCCTAATTCCTTTTAGGTTGCTGCGACTTTAAACACCAGTCTGACCAGGGCACGGTGTTTCTACAACTACGGACCTACCTCTCGGCGTTACAAGTGATCGCAACCTCAAAGCACGACTCCTTAAAGAGGATGAGCTGGTCCTTGGCCGACAGCGCCCGAAACTCGGGCACTTTCTTCAAGAAACTCGCGGTCTTGTGAATGCCAATCTCCGAGGCGCAGGACAGGTGCCGGCAAACGTGGAAGGGGTTGGTGAGCTCCCGGGGCTTGCCGGCCAGGATCTCCGGGGATATACTCAAGGGGTGGATAGTAAAGACGATACCCGTGGGGAAAGTGACCTCCATCTCCTTCGAAGGGGAAGTACAAGGGGTGTACCAAGGGTCAAAGTATCGTTTCGATTTTTGGTGTGTGTTTGAAGATGGCTTAAATATGTGTATTTAAACAACCAGAATAAAAACAATCACAATTTTGTATTTACAACCAGTACTCCAAAGTCTGGACATACATATTTATAAAACAAAAAATAATAACCATAATATTTAATAAACGGTAGTAATTCAAGATACGGTATTCACGGTATTTTACTATAGTACTCGTAATAAAAGATATTAGAGACATTTTTTTTAACAACTATTTAAAACACCAAGCCCACGAACATGACTTGCATCTCATTTTTGTATGAATTGTGGGCCAAAATATACATCGAGTTTTGTGAATTTAGCTTCATACGTGTGAAGCCTTTAGTAGGGTTGGTGTCTCCATTGTGTGCATGGTTGTAAAACCAGAATTAAGCTTCATACGTGTAATTGCATATGCCTCGGAACACCCACCTGATTAACATACATCCTGAACCCTTCGATCTCCTGCTCCGATTTGTCGCCCTCAAAGTGATCGGCGTAGTTGTTGTAAATCCTGCCAACAAACAGCCGATGCTGGCGCTCTTCCACCGTTTCGTTAAGAGCCACAGTGTCCCGTAAGTGCTCCATCTCATGCAGTAGTTTTTCCTTCTCTGCGCGTGGCACACGCCCCATGCGAACGGCTTGGGGTAAAACAAGGCTATTCGTTTGCAATTATCCCAACAATTAATATTCCGATGATCCTGGAGTGACGTTCTATTTCATTTAATTAATTACTCCAAGGAGTAACTACTTAATCAAGAAACTTTATCGATGTATGTTTGTTCAGGATAAACCAATAAAGCGCCATAACGGGGACGGTGTCCTTATAGTAGAGTCGTTACCGTCATTATTTAATTCTACTAACTGTATCACACCTTTTTTTAAAATTAATCAGAGTTATACAAAGTGTCCTTTAGTAAGACTTTGTTGTGAGTATAAGCCTGCGCACACAACCGACTGTACATCCTTTTTGTTACGCGTAATTCCCGAGTCTATTTCAAGTAAGAATGTATGAGTATGAACTGTTAAGAAATAAAGAAAAGCTTCCTAACTCAGAGTAGTACAGCTTTAAATTAACAAGGTATTTTGAACTGTGCAAATGTTGTCGTTGTGAAATCAAATTACGGAACTCTTATGACAGTGATTAACACTGCAACTGCATTTAATTAAAACAGCAATTTACGTGTTGTGAAAACACCAACTACGTAAACATTCAAAATAAAGAAATACTACAAACTCACCTCCTGTGGACATGCCCAGTCCGAGGCATTTTTGGAAGCGGCAATATTGGCACTTGTTGCGTGATTTGATGGTGATGTCACACGGTTTGGTTTCCCAGAATGGGCAGATTTTGTAATCTAGATTCATCCGCTGGGTACGTCGGAAAAAACCCTATACCAATCAACAACGGTACGTCGGTTAGCGATATCTTTTCATTCTCGTTTTTTTGTATTCACAACAAAATCACTATGAAATGTCCTTGAAATCAATAACAATTGTTGTATTACTTTTGTTCAATTACATTTCGTCTCACCTTGGTTTTAATCCAGATTCACTAAACAAAGCGTATTCTATGGGCCTTCTCGAAACCCTGGCTTCGTTTCGTCTTTAACCGGTTCGCGCCGGATGACTTATATACACGCAAAGTTTTCCCTAGATTTAAAACGGATGACGCATAAACACGCCACTAGCGAGACCGGAAATGTCTGTCAGCAGCGAGAAAGGCCGGAAAAGCGTGGGTGTGCTTCCTGGTACCATCGGTCTGAACCCGCCTCGGATCGAGTTTCGTTAAAAATAATCCCGCGCGTCGGCTCGGTGATGTTAAAATAATCCCGGCGCGAACTGGTTAACTTAAGGCGATTTCAGATTTCCTACTGCGGCATCCCCGGCCCCTGACATAATTTGATGACAATTGTGCTTTATAAACATTCAATCGATTGATATTAACCAAAACGTTAGACTATTTTCATTTTTGCTTTAATTTCTATTTGCTTCTCAGTGATTCGGAATTCAGAGGCGAAGCCGAAGGCGAAGCAAAGGTTTCGAAAAGGCCCTGTGTTTGAGCACAAGAGGGCTCTCTGCTAGTGAGTGGAAGGAACTGTTTGACTCCAACCAAAACGACAGGGTTGGAGTAGCCCTACTGGTGTGGCTAAGGGTAGGGTTATGGTTAGGGTTAGGGTTAGGTTAGACCAGCCCTACTACTGTGGCTAGGGTACTGGTTAGGGTTGTCATTTTGGTTGATTTACTCAAGTGCTTACCGTTTCGGCAAGCCATTGTAACCTTGTAGAGACATTGTTGTTGTAACATTTATTTCAATGTTGCCATTACAATATATATGTAGGTCTACAATCTTATATAAATTACAAAAAATAATTCAAGAAGTTGATAGAAACTATATATACACACCAGGGATGTAGTCGAGTCCATGCAAGTCCCTGTAAGTCCCTGCAAGTCCTTCAGTTCCAATTCAAATCACAAGCTATTCAAATCAGCTTTGACAAAGGCATTCCTTTGTCATTGTTCATCTAGTTACTTGTGACTGCCTTTATGAAGGGAATTGTGACTGGCTTCACGAAAGGACTTGTGAAAGGACTTGCAGGGACTCGACTACAACCCTGATACACACTAAGTTAAATAAACATATCAGTGCTATTAGCTTGTCCTTTTGTCTACAATACTAAAGCATGTCACATGCCAGGCAAAACTAAGTTTGTTATCAGTCGCACTTCACAGCTACGTACATCGATCGGTCGTACTTGGGGATGATGTCACACTTTCACAATGCGTATCTTTAGTTCCCAGAAGGCGTGACCGCATAGCCACGTATATAAACGCATTTAGACCGCATAAAAATATAGCCACGTAGGCTGTTAGCATCGATGCCGTCTAACATGAAGTAAGATAAAAGACAGAGGAACCCCCCCCCCCCCCCCCCCCTCCTCCTTTTTTTGGTGTTTGTGTCATTGTGCTCCCGGAATCTCAGGAATTTTCTTCAGAAATCTAGGGCCATGTTAGGTAACGATTTAGTCCGTAGTGTGTAGGGACGTATGGGGACAAGGGGGTCCCCCTCTACCATAAATCGTGCTGGGTATCACAATCATTGCATTCAATACAGATTATAACATGATTATACAGATTATACTACCCAATCATGTACCATGCTTGGAAATGTGATTGGAGGCCAGTAAACTCTGAGTAAAGTCAGTTTTTTTAATGAGAATAGCTTACCTTGCATCCTTCGCACGAGTAAACCCCATAATGCATGCCCGAAGCCTTGTCTCCACATATTTGGCAACGGATTATTTCTGAAAGATATTACATAACAGGTGGATATCCACAAAAGACAACATATTTTGATTATTACTCAGACTGCAGTATACATGACGATGTAGGGTCCTTCTGGGTCTCTAGAATACTAAGAAAACGGCGAGATCGAGAAGTCATAAGAATTCCCTGAGCGATTATAATTCCATAATTCCCCGAAATTTATTTTGAAGACTTAACTATAATAATTGTGTATTGACGCTAACCATAATTGCGACAATTAACGAGTTCTTGGCTTTATTCCCATAATTTCCCGACAGGCTTCCTGGTTCAAAGTCACCCGATGACTGGATCTATTCGAATCCGGTAACTGCTGAAATTGTGCGACGTTTGGGTGTAATTTGGCTGGAAAAGGATATCCCTGTTATGTTTATTGCGAATCAGAAAACCTATTTTGCATGTAATCTTAGAATGCGAAGCATGAACAAGTAATATCTTTGTAACAATGTATTTGGAGTGCTGTGACCTCGTGGTTTGGGGCATTCGCCGTCTGTGTCCGGCTGGGTCAAGGTTGTGGGTACGAGTATACGGCCTGGGACAATGCTGCGTGTGCCCTCACTGTCAACAATATTATTAGTCAAAATAACGTAAATTAGTGATATAAAGCATCATTTTGACTAATTTTAGTATGGCTATTATTGACTGGAGACGACCTTTCATGTTTTTTTAATGATTATGTTTGTTTTGCTTGATAAGTTTTTTGTAACGTCACTCACCACTGTAATTGAAGTTTTTACTTGTATCATCTGATGAGTCGTCCGACAGCGATCCGAACGTCTCCGAACCCGAGGGGTTGGGACTGGTGGCCTCAACCTCGATCTTGGCCCGCTTCTTAAGCGGCACCGCCCCTAGCAGATAGGTCTTGAACCGGGATGCTACGACTGCCTCGGCCTCCTTACGCCGACAGTCGTCCATGGTTATGGGCATTGTCACGGATGATGGAATGGTTACCACTGGCAGAGACGAGTCGAAGAAGTTTATTACGGTCGGCAATAAATACAATATATAGGTTAGCAGTGTGTAGAATGTGGAATTTGGACTCTAAACACAACGGACTCATTAGATGAAGATCCCGAAACAACGGCGACAAAAAGAGGTGTGTCCAGTATCAACATTTCACGACACACGTCGCACACTACGAACCCATCGTAAAAAACCAACACACAGTACAGCAGACATACAGTACATGTACATGTACACGTAATGTTCAACTATATTATTCAATAAAAACATGCCCAGTCATCACGTTGCTCGGTGTCGTGTTGAAGTAAACTCGATGTAACATTGGTTGAACGATAAAACTGACTCACCACAATGTTTATAATCATTACCAATTCCGTCCGTTGTTCACACATTATAAAGACTCACAATAATATCATCCACGACATCACCATGATCCCACACGCAGTATATAGTGTACTACATGTACTATACTAAGTAGTTCCACGCATGCTCCATGCTAGGACTCAATCACAGTCACTAGCACTGGCAAAGACAAATAAAATGTTGCTCCAGAGCAACAACGTAGATTCCAAAGTACGACTTTGCGTATAAATCACCCAACACACACATCTATTGGTGCACATAGAGTGCGTGTAAAACACCTTCTATCGTGGACCCCCTATACCGACCATCTTTGGTTTGTACTTTTTTTGGCCGATCCCCTTGGTTTTGTACACGATTTTCAATCGTGGACTTAGTGTCGTCAATCGTGGACCCAATTGCCCTATATTGTTCCACGTATACTATTTGAATGTAGATACAAACTCACATTTACTCGTGAATACGACCGAGGATCAACCATATTGTGTTCTCCTTTTTTTCTGTACTATACAAAACAACCCTCATTAATGCCAAACGCTTCTCCTAACGATCAATGACAAAGAACCTGTCGACCGAGGATTCTTTGTTCCTTTTGTTCTCTTTTGTGTTTCGATTCTTGGTCGTATAATATAATACAATGTAAGAGTCAATTTCTGGCCGACAATGTACATTTTGTACAAAATACACAGAGCTTGTACGATACAATATCCAGTGCAATATGCTTCGTGCAGAAAAGCCTGCAATGACCTTCAGCCGCATATCTTCCGAGTACCGACAACGACCAAAAGTCGACCTACGGACCAACACGCATTGACCTATAGGTTACACATACGTATAGGTTCAAATCATAACGATAAACAGCTAGAACTACGGGTCACAAGATCAAGAATAGGCAACCTCAACCCACACATTAATAAGACTTACTACATGTATAAACAAAAGTTTGCGTGGATAGATAAAAATTCTCTACTTGCACGGAACCGTGTATTCGTTCTTGAAAGCATTTTTGTTTAAACATTTAGATCATAGATGTAAAAAGTACACCCACCATTCAGAAATTGACTGAAAGTGATAGTGTAGAACACTTTCTAACCCATAATGTATCAAGTGTCGACGGATAATGTAATTACAAAACTTCTAACCGATAACGTATACATGGAGGCACTTCTTATTCCTCCATGGTTTACCAAAGAACGGATACTGTATCATCAACCATGGAGGAATAAGAAGGAACATGCATCAACCGACTATTAAAAATCAACCGATAATTCACGTATACCTATACAATAAGTATGGGGAAAACTAATTCCAGACTTCAAACGTGGCTGGTAAAATACTAAGGACCAAGTTGCCTTTGCATTTGCATGAAAATGTTAGAAATGTTTGTCAGCTATAACATAATGAGTATATACAGCCTGTATTTAGACCTCAGCATTGGATGTCAAGGTCCCTTTCTGATGTGACCTGGGCCAGTGGGCCTGCGGTGCTACGATATGAGGTAATCACGTCTAGTCTATGCATTATATCCACATAATGTACCTGTTATACATGTACATGTACATGTATATATACCTGTTCGATCTCGGAATCTAGTCCGTCCACTCCAAGTCAACAGCGTTTAGACAAAATTAGACAAATAGTTAAACTATATTAATAGAGAGTCCTAGAACGTTATTACCTGAACTTTGCTTGCCATCTTTTCAGTCAATCGCAATTAATGTGCTTAATTCCCGGCACCACCAGGCACCCTTATAGATCACAGACCATGAACTTCTGTTTGACTAGCTTCGTCGCGTCACACACACGCACCACTACCCCTCTAGCTCTCTCACTAGCTCGTTAACTTCCGACTCCATTGGCTCAAAATACATGCGGTTCAAGTTCAAGTGACGTCACACCTACGAACCAGATGATTTTGTTTTCCAAGCCCCAGCTCCGTTTTCATTTGGGCTTCGTTTATGCAGTTTGGCAATAGTGATGGAGCCGTAACGGAGCATAAGTTTGGAATTGAAAAACAACTCAAAACACAGGGTAAAAAATAGGGACTGCGTAGCACAATCTATTCCTTCCTCCATGTTAGAATATTATAATATGAAGACTTTAGATAAACATGTATTTATTTTAGTCCTTTGCGCATGCTACTACTAGTCAATCGTAGTGGATGGTGGACAGTGATTTTGCCACTGCCCACACCAACAAAATAATAGAAAACAAAATATCATAGCTATTTAAAATAAAAGATTGAAGTCGCTGCTAATAATATTGTATAAATATTATTGGAAAGAATGTTGCCTTTTTTCGCCACTTTGTTTTGTAATAATAATATCATCTCATCAGTGAAGGTCATTCAGTACAAAAAAGACATAATCTTGGAATAATACTTGACTCTCTTCATAATAATACTAGACCAACTTTGTACACAACCACGACAGGAGATGATACTACATGTACATGTACATTGTTTCTAGCTATCATTAAGCGCGCGCATGAATGTATCCATGCCCTTATGAGTCGTACTGACTATAACGTCCGATTGGGTAAAGTCTAATCTTCCATTGTATGTATATTTTATATGTATTCTAAAGCATGTGTTGCGAACGTCTGACACGCACTTACGGTGCCTGGTGTTTTCTTGTGCGAAGAAACGTTTACTAAATGATATGCAGTCTTTATTTGTCTACAAATAAATACAAATTACAGGTCTGTAACTGTTATTTTAGCTCTCCCATTCTCCAATCATATTTATTTAATATGGTACGTTTCAAATTTGGAATTCCCCAACAAAGGTTAAATTGTGTCAGGTTCCCTGACCCCGTGACTGAATAAGTTAGGTATTAGTCTGGTGCTACGTTTAGCTAGCATATGTACGTCATTTTGTAAACAACGGTCTTTTCATAGCTAGCTGAGCTCCATGGATGGTCTTTCGAAATATTAGTAATATCAATCATATTGATCAAGGTAAGTGTTTGTAAAAAATGATGCATTCTGACCCCAGTGTTTTTATTACTAGGCCTAGTGGCTAGTGGCAGCAGTAGGATACCACATTCGTTCCTCTACTCTTGTCTCTAGAAATATCTGCCACCTGCTGCGCTGATGATACCATGATGATACCATGCATGCTGCTGATATGCTGAGTGCTGATGACTAAAGTAACTTAACTGATTTTATAGAGCTGCTAAGCACAACAATTTGCTTAGCATGAAATTTGTCCTTGGCAAAAACAAGGTTACAGACCAAATTTTCACGTGATCTTTATTGTTTTTTATTAATAATCATCTGGTTTTTTGCTTTAGCATGAAAAACACGTAGAATTTTGGCTGTATCCTGTTTTTAATGAGCAAGACTTTTTTGTGCTAAGCAATTTTTTGTGTGCTTAGCAGCTCTACGAAATTGGCCCCTGATGAGCGGCTAGTCTGGAGACCAGAGAATTTAAAGAATTCTCCAAAGAATATTAAAGACTGTCATTGTCAATTGTGTCATTATTTTCATGCATACAGGAGCCTGCACAGTACAGGCCTATGTAGTTGCTTCGTCAGTTTAACACTAGTCACTGCCGACCCACTGCTTACTAAACATGGCTTCCTTTGGTGACAATGACACAATGACGAGCAGCATGTACAGCTCTATGCAGGGATCACAGCCTCTGAAACGAGTCGAGCCCTCTATACAGAAATTTACCAAGATTGTCATCCCAACCGACTTGGAGAGATTGCGACAGCACAAGGTTAACATTGAAAAGGTAGCCTAAATTATTACAGTTTTAGAGAAAGAATTCCATATCTGGACATCTTTTTATTGACCTATTGTGTGTGTTTTTTTTGTCAAGGTTTTGTCTTTATTTATTGTCAAGGTTTTGTCTTTATTTATTTGTCTTTGATGTATTTTTATGTACTGAAGCCGAGGGCCCCAAATAATCAGCTTCTGCTGGATGGGCTGCCCTCAATAAACTAGTTGTAAATACAACATCTAATTACATGTAACATGTAAAATAAAATGTAAAATAAACAACATCTGATATAAGGATAATATGGAATTCTCTCTGAATCGGTCAGCGTCCTCGAGCAAGGATGGCTGTGTCAAGTTGTTGAAACCTCTGTACTTGCAGAAGGTCATGGATTTATTCAATACCCAATATTCAATATTCAATATTCAATATTCAATACGCAATCCAACCTGTTTGTTTTATGTTAACAGTTTTCTCTGTTTTGTTATCAAATGGAATTTGTTTTTTTGCAGTTTCAGAGACAGAACAATTGGGCAAAGTTAACAACAGAACAAGTAAATGCCAGACGAACAGTACAGGTAAAAATTGTGTCTCATAATCATATCTTTCAAACTTTACTTCTATTGAATGCAGTGATATCTTGAATATATTGGATCAATAACCCTAACGTACCTAAATCCATCAAAATTCATTCCCTGTTTGAAAGGAGTTCGGCTGGATGATTTTGGAGGATTGAGGTTACCTGGGTATTTATCCAAATTAGGATTTTGGAAGATTAAGGTTATTTCTTGCTTTGTACTTTCACACTGCTGTGCACATTCTCCGTAGCTTCGGTCAAGGTGTAAGTTATGCGTCAAGGATAGGAAACGTTTGCATACCAAGGGTCATGTGTGCAGACCCTTGTTATAATACTTTTTAATAGGGCACCTAGCAGCTGTTTGTTCCATGTTTGGCTGTTTTATAGCTCAATAGTAAACCCACTGCAGGGGTTTGCAGGATTCATCAGGCAGTGGTCACCAGTAATATAAATGTAGATAGTGGAGGATTTGACAGGATTCAGGATACATGAAGTGTTAACACTATGGAATTGCAGGATTTTGCAGGATTCAGGTTATGTGTAAGAAAAATGTGGTGAGGGAGTTATGGTTAATGACTAGAGGTTGACCTTATAGGGTGAACATTATTTCACGTCACACTTCGTTTCTTGTGAGTTATTTGGACAAAACTGTTTTGTCCACAGCAACTCAAAGCCAATATCCGGGAGATGGAAAAGACAAGGAGCCTCATAATAGAATCAGACCTCCCGGCTTTTGATAGTAGGGTGTCCCCCATTAAAGAAGAGGCTATCCACGCAGTGGTGCAGTTCATTGAGATGAATGACGTTGACCATTTGCCACTAGGGGAGGCACACCTGGGAAACTGTGAGTCAGAAGGCGACACAAGTTTGAGAAAAAGACACGTATGTACGGAAGACTTTGAAGGTAGGAATACATTTTTGGACTTCTACTTATAATAATTTGGGAGACTGATCGTCCGTACTTGCAGCTGGGGTACTGAATTGCAAAGGATGCGGCTAAAACGTGGTCGAGCCGCTGGCACGTAAAGGCAGCCGACCACATTGACTCATGACTAGGGAGCACAGCCAGAGATCAAAAGTGTTAGATTTTTCCAGCCGAGCTTAACCCGTCTCCGATTGGGTTTCGTGAAAAACAATCCCGCGCCTGGGCCCGGCACAAACTGGTTAACATGAATGTGATTGTAAAGCGAAGTGGATGTCCGGTAACGTTCATGTGAAATTTTAAGAGATGAAAGCTGTTCTACTTTTGCAAATTGCGGCACGAAAAACTAGATGTAAGTCACAAATTCGACTTTTCGTTTGCTTTTGCACTGATTACGAGCTGGCCTTAGGAATTTGCAAACAGTGCAAAAAAATGAGTACAACTGTTTTTATGGACCTGATAAATGCGGTAAACCTTTGTGCCTAGAAGAATTCCAATAGTCAATTTGTTAAAAATTGTTGTCCCTCAGTGATCGGCACCGAAGATGGAGTTAACGATGTTTCCATGGAAACTGACCAAGAAAAAGAGGCGGAGTCTGCCCAGTTGATGAGTCAGCAACAGGCCCAGCTGCAGAGCAAAGAATCCATGGAGTCTTGGGAGAATCTACAGAATGACCTCGTGTCCTTGAATTCAGTCGTGCACGAGTTTGCAACACATGTCCGGGTAATCCATGGGTTTTACATTTCTTCACTGCTGTATTGCTAATCTGGACCCAATTTTCTGGCTCTGCTTATCATTAGCGGAAAATTCCTGCTTACTGTAGCAGAAAATTATGTGCTTACAGCAAGCATATTTTACAGTTAAGTAGGCAATTTTGGCTTATGCGCATGCGTACATCCCATAACTAAGGATTCTGTGCCTACAGGGTAAGCGCAGAATTTTTCTGTCGGCGCAAAATGGTGATTGTAAGCTCGGAATTCTGTGGTTAGCAGAGCCATGAAATTGGGCCCTGTCGCCCTTTGTATGACCACCATCTTAGAAGTAAAGTACATTTGCACTCTTAGCATAAACACCTGTAACTCAATTTAATTAACAAAAATACCTGACTTAACCAGTTTACGCCGGATGACGTATATACACGCAACGTTTTCCCCAGATTCAAAACAGATGACGCATAAACACATCACGAGCAAGGCCAGAAATGTCTGTCAGCAGCGAGCAAGGCCGGAAATACGTGGGTGTGCTTCCCGGCACTGTCGGCCTGAACCCGCATCGGATCGAGTTTCGTTAAAAATAATCCCGCGCCTCGGCTCGGAGATGTTAAAATAATCCCGGCGCAAACTGGTTAAACAGGAAAGAGGTATATTTTAGACAACAAGTACTGTTGTGAATGTCTAACAAGATGGCTATCGGAGGAGACCGGTTAGCGTAGTGGTTACTTTCCTTGCCTTCCACCGCTGTGGTCCGGGTTCAATTCCCTCCCTGGTCCATATGTGGATTGGGTTTTCAGATCGTGCCTGATTCAGTGAGTTTCTCTAAAATCTTCTGTGTTTTTTTCTCCCACCTCTCAAACTGTAATTTCTTCGCAATGTCAGGTTTCTTCAGCCTTTTGAGCTACAGTGCCTAGGTCACTCTGGGGGAATTCTTGGTTTAATCATTACCTGAAAGATCTATAGCAAAGTATATTTAAATTGCTGTGTGGTAAAGCAAATTTCAAATCCCGGAACAAAAATGTGCAATACACTATACATTACAAAAAGGTGGGATGGTGCAAACAAATTGACATTGTACACAATCTATGTCATAAAAAAAACATTTTAAAGTACACAAAACATGCAATTTTAATGTACACCATTTGCAAACATACTAATAAACTGCCAAACCTTTATGGAATACCTTAATCGACTGTTAGTGAATAATAGTCCCAAGCATCCAAATCAGTCATTTTCAAGAAAAGAGGATTTTTAGATCAATTTCCAACCACTATTAAAATCCATCCACTCTTGAAAATTACAGTAAAAGCAACTGTTGTATAAATTAATTTTTGTAATAACCCGAATTGCTGTTATTCCTTTTATTAAACTCGAACTCCAATTACACATTTTAGGCACAAGGTGAAACGGTTGACAACATCGCGGACAACATTGACAAAGCGGAGGGAAGTGTCACCAAAGGTCGCAAATACCTGATCAAGGTAGGTCTCATTAAATTATGTTGTCAAGAAATTTGGGGTTCTTGGGTCTTGGGTGTTGTTAAATTTTACATGAAATTTGAGATTTTTGTCAAGAATTTAGGGGTTATTGGGTTTGGTCAAGACAATCGCTAGTCACTAAGTCAACTGCAAGTCAAATCACCATTTTAAACACACACAAAAAGTGACAAACTATTTGCGCCGCGTTATAAAACTGATGCAAATGTTTCACATTGTGATACAGGTATCAGATCAGATCAGATCAGATCAGATCAGATCAGATCAGATCAGATCAGATCAGATCAGATCAGATCAGATCAGATCAGATTAAGCAATAGCGCCCCCATTGTCATTGACATTGCATATCTTGTTACCATAGCGCCACCAATAGTTGTCATGTGCACCAGGCCCCGTGGCCAGCCAATCAGAGTTGGCTAAATCATGTCCGTACCCTGAAGCGTGCAAGGATGTCATTACATTCAACAAAGTGGGCACGTCGGAAATGACATGCAAATGTTATTTGATATCCCCTTGGTTCTTGTATAGTTGTACCCGAAGTATTCTCTTTTCCGCCTACATATCCGATTTTCCATTTCAACAGCCCAGTTAATTCAATTTTTAATATGGTTGTTTTCATGATGGTTTTCATTCCAAGGATGATCAATTATTTTCTTCAGAAAAGACTACTGTTTTATAACGGAACTGCTCCTTTGGGATTTAGTAATTCCAACAAAGGATTACGAGATTATTAAAAATTTACTCCCACGTTGGAAAAGTATTTGTTGATAAGTCTAAGCTTAGATGAAATAAGTCTTCCGAGAGAAACGGGCCTGTATATGATGCAACATTTCAGCCACGAGGGCCTGTCCGATGTTTTACAATCAAGGATGCCGAGACGAAAAAGCAAGAAAAACGGCGTTCGTTTTCAACCGGCGTCCGTCTTTAACCGGCGTCAGTCAGTTGTTCTTGGGTTTCTTTTCCGCGATGGCCGGCCGTCGATCGAGTTTATTTTTTTTTACAATTTAATTTTCGAAAAGAATTACATGATATCTAGCGCAATCATTTTGCCGGATGCCTATAGAATCATTATTTAATTTCAAATTAAGTAAGATATTTCTTAATAATTCGGTAGTAAAATTGTTTGATATCTGCAAATGACGTGTCCCATCACTATTAATCAATAGCAACTTTATTTCCAAACTTTTCACAAGCAAGTCAAGTTAGATTTTTGGATAAAACCTAGAGATGTAAACTAGAGATTATTAAAGATGGTGAACAGTTTGGGATAAAAAACGAGGCTTATAGAGAACAGCCTGAAGACACAGACAATCAAAGGACAGGCTACAGACGATAGGAATGAACACGAACGGACGGACAAGGGACAGAGAACAAGGAAGACAAAACAAAATAATGGATGAGACAGTGCAGACTGATCAAGACAAGGAGACAATTCCAATGAAGATAAGTACATGTAATATGATGCGGAGATAACTAATATGATGCGGAGATAACACATTAACACCATGCAGCAATGATGAGAGTATCCTACCTTCAAGGCTTTCCCGCTACAATACAATTGACAATCACACCGACACAAAACTATCTTAACAGAAATTTGTTTACCGATTTGACTCGAATCGATTGGGTTTTTGTTCCTGCCTTCAGGCCTCGACGATTAAAGCTGCCGTGTTGCCCGTTAGCGGGGCAATCATTGGCGGCTGCCTCGGCGGGCCGATTGGCCTATACGCCGGACTGAAGATCGGCACGGTGGTCGCTATCGGCGGCAGCGCGCTGGGGTTCGTCGGTGGCAGGTTCTTGAAGAAGCACAAGGACAAGCAGGCGAGCTTGGAGTTGAAGGAGATGGACAGGACGCGGGTTAGGCGAGCGTCCGACCCAGGACCTACATGTACTACTAGCGATCCAAAGAAAACTAGATGAAGCTTGTGAATGGGTAGCGGACAAAAAAGAAGAATCTTTGCTAAAAGTGGCGGAAGTAGTCGAGGAAAGACGAAGACACTGTAGATGGTTGGTTGGCTACAAACTTAATTTACTTGGCAATAATGGAAGACTTGAGGAAAATGTGCCGGCAGAGGACCGATTTGGTGTAATGAATCGCACCATATTGAAAATAAAATGATACAAACAAACATGGTAGCCCCATTGGTTTGTGCAGAGAACGACTGACTCTCGCAAAGTTACAGCGAACTAAACAATCGTAAAAGCAGATGATCGGCTTAAAGTTGAAAAGTCAAATTTGGGAAAACGTGACATAAAGCCTCCTTATACAGTTAGAAATTTACACAGTGTATTCAACATTTAGATTTGTTCTTATTAACCTTTATTTCCTTGGAATCGCTCCCGCTAAGCGACGATAATTCTGGGGACACTTAGGAAATCTTTAGTTGAATAATCGGGATCTGCATTCAATACTCTAAAGAATATATTTGTAAAAAAGTTAGGTCGTGTATTTTGCATGAATGTTTGGGGAAAATGTACGGTGTAAAAAAAAGTTCTATATTTTATTTAATCCAGAATTTGTGAGGTTATAAGTCCATGTACATGTACAATTCATGTAAATACCCGTTTTGGGAGTTTGTACATATTTAAAAAAACAAACAGGTTCGCAGGGAAATTCGTAAACATTTCCTGCACCTTAATGTGACTTTAGAATTTGTAAATACGAGTTTAATTGATTTGCTTCGGTAAACATTCATTCCATATACGTATTCACTGGCTCTACTTTGGTGTTGAGCCTCAACACCTGAGGGTATATTTTTAGCACGTTAGACTGGATTGTAATCATTGCTGGGACTCGTGCCGACATTGTCATTCTGAAACGAAATTTTGACTCTTTTTAATTTGAACAGAATTCGAGCGCAAAGACGCACTTTACGTCTGCTCTTATTCCTCCATGCGTATACAAAGCAGAATTTTAAATACATGCTTTACAGGTGAATATTAAAACAAATCATTTTGTTTTCATTCATATAGAGAAAATAACAAAGAGACGAACATTAATAGCTTGGAATATGTACTGTATATCCATTGGTTTATAACATGCGTTTTTGAAACACTAAAAAGATTCAATGTACATGTAAAGACGAAATGTGCCCCAATATTTACTACCAATGGAGACATAACACAATAGAGACAACGGAACTGAATAGGTCTCCACTTGGCAATTCTATGGGTTAGGTTCTCTGAAGGAATAGTGTGTACTAAGTCTATGGGGTATGCTTGAGTCTAGAGAGAACAATACCAGGCGGTAAACATTATAATGTGTGGTCATCAGAATGTGTATTGTTTGCGTCAGTTGCTTATTCTAAATGATCTAGTTCCATAAACAAGTATTTCCCATGCAGTTTGCTCGTTTTTATGTAAAAACATATCTGTGATTAGGAGAAACTTTCAATTACAAACCCAGAAACTTAAAATGCTACATTGAGAGAAAATGAAAACCTTCAAATTATGTATTGCACTTTCAGCTTTATTTCTCGGGATTCCACAACGTAAAATAGATACACTAAATAGAAGTTATGGATGTTCTAGTTGGAGGAGAATTATGAGTTGTTCGTCCATGGTAAGACATAATTTGCTGGAAATAAAATATATGCACGACTACTGTATCTACATGATTACAATGACGACAGGCCGTCAAAATTCTCATATTACACCCTTTCTAAAAATATCTCCTACCTTTATTAAAATAACCAAGCATGATATTTAACCATTGGATTTTAGTAAAAGTAGACCTACTGTGTTTAGCATCGACATAAAGCACTCGTAAAAATTACAAAGATAGCATTGAACAATTAACGTATTACATGTATGCATTACATAATAGGGCAGGAAAACTAAACGTTTTCCAAACAGCTTAATTGCCAACAAATAACCCTTTCGTTTAGGATTCAGAAGGAACACTCATTTAACCACTTTCTTGTTATTACATGTATAATGAGTAACTCTTCTATATTTTTCAAAGTCTGAATTCTGGCAAACAATAATTACTGTATGGAAAGCCAATATAATATTATGAATTATACAACAAACTGTCGCTTAAAATAGATCGTCGACGTCAATGAAGAAAGATTGTCCCGATCGTCTTTTCTTTTTTTCTTTTTGGACGCCTGAGCGATTAATTTTTCATAGATATGCTTTATGTACAGATCATTCGTCACTGGCGTTTATAATTCATGGCAATTATACGTACGCAACGAGTGTTGCATCTTTGCGATGCGGCTGACGAATTTTCTTTTAACATTCGTCATCCAATATTGCAGGGAATTCAGGGATGTAGTTGATGATTCTAATAATTAATTTACGGACACCTGTGCTTTACTCCTCGTTATTTGAATATTCTGTTTTGTATGGCGCTCTGTCGGTAGAAAAAAATTGTATCTGAATAATTTAGACTAACAACTGTATTTTTGTTTTATAAGTGAACGAAAGCTGTTTTAAAGTCGGCCGTTCAAGATGATTATTTTCAAACTGAACAATAATTCCCACAGACTAGCAACCATATCCGTATTAAAATAAACCGAGTTTCTATTTAATCAGATTTCAATTTAGTTTTTCTCTTTACATAGTTTCACTCGTTGGAAATTAGAGGACTTGAATTTTTCTTCTAATAATTTTTATATTTATTTTGAAAAGATCCCTTTATGCACCAATAAATATGATACAGTTAAAATTACTTTCGTTTCCAGTCTAAAACTACAATAAGCAATTTTTGTTTTAGTAAATGCAAACCTCTACGAAGATTTGATGCATTTCGCAACAAAGGTTACGATTGCCAGTACATGTACTTGTATATCCTACCTTTAAGTTAGCATTTCTTTTGCCACTGGCGAATTTTCCAACAAAATGCGTTTTCTCGGCATCTCAATACAACAATTTGTCCTGTTGTAGTTAAAGGAACGTACATTCAACCTAGTCAATACAATTCCCTTTCAACCGAATCTGAACTTTCACTGTAAAATAATATTAGCTCGGGGGCCGGGGGCCGGGGGCAGGGGGGGGGGGGGGGGGGGGGGCGCACAGTCTTATAAATAATGTAACAATATGTACATCTACATGAAGAAATTAAATTGGAAGAGTACATAATTTATAAACAAAAATACGAACCAGTTACTGTGTCCTAAGTAGTTTTGTTACTTTCTTTATCAGTTTTCTTCTTAATAATTATGTTCTGTCTCTTCCAAGGGTTAAACATCTAATTTTGGATAAATATCTGTTTAATAAGGGAATGTGTTTTGTTCTTCTACTCCCCGAACTATTTGTCTGCAATTGCGCATTTATTCGCTGCAGCCCCCTACTAATCGTTGCTTGTAGCAGCTAGCAGTGTCGTCACTATATTTGTAGGAAATGTTGTGTTGAAGTCCTCAATATACTCGGTCACCGTGCTGTTTTCCTGTATTTGAATGCAAAAGAACGCACAATTAGAAATACCTGGGCTGCGTTCCACTTGCGCGAACGTTCGCCTACGTTTTGAGTTTGCGTTAGTTGAAGTGGAACGATATTTTAAAAACTATGTTTTCAAAATGGCGGCGCCCATGACAGTGACATCGTTTGGTTGGCTGCTTTTTGTCATTAATTTTCATTAATGTAACTGCTCAAAACAATCCACCATTTATAACGAAAAGTATGAAACGTAAATCAAAACTGTGAAAAGAACACTGCCGTCTGCTAACCTCTTCGCCATCTTTAAAATACGTCACTGGCCAACAGCGAACAGCTCAGAATGTCGTTCGCCGTTTTCGCTAACGTTCGCCAACATAATTGGCGCACATTGCGTTCCCACTCAAGCGAACAACGCAAACGTTGGCCAACGTTGGCAACGTTCGCGTGAGTGGAACGCACCCCTGCTTTCAAGAACTGAGGCCAATATCGCAATTTTGCTCAACAAATATGATTTGGCTTGATCGTGTACGATCACCGTAATTGGACCGAACTGGCGAGCCAAAAATAGTGTAAACAAAAACAATTGGTAGGAATTTCGACGAATTTCATTCATATGCAAGATTCACACGGATTTATGACTTCTGGACAACGCTGATTGGTCACCAACATAGACTGTTTCACTTATATCTTTATGATCACGTGGTCATCCTATATTTCCGTGGAATATCTTGAGAATGATGGAACATATTTTCAAGAGAAAACCACGTGACCATAAAAAAGGCGGTTCCGTGAAAATGGTCCATGAGTTAGGCGTCAAATTCTAGAGATAATGGGTTCGATTCCTGCCCAAGTGAATTTCTATAGGGGAAACAAACAAAGGTTTGTTGTTGTTTTTTGTTTTTTTCAATATGTACCTCGTAAATGTAGTGCGGAACATAGGTTGTGCAACCTCGTTCCTCGCTGCCGTCATTGCAATGCACCTCCCCATCACATAACCACTGCTCCCATATGCACTGAGACCTGTCCTCGCATTTGACTTTGTGGGCGGGGCAGGAGGCTGTCGCTGTTATGAATCAGACACGCAAGAGGGGGCATATGAGCGGCTAAGTCAGTTAAGCCAAACAAAATCACGCCAATTTATCAATTTATTATTTATATGTGCATGTATCAATGGAGTGCCGTGGTCTCGTTGTTTGGAGCATTGAACTCGTTCGAGTCCGGCCTGGGACTATATGGTGCGTGTGCCCTTGGGCAAGGCACTTTGTCACTCATTGCTTCTCTCCACCCAGGAGTAAACGGATACCTGTGAGGGCGGAGATAGTTGTTTTTAGCTGATTTGCGCCGAAATGACAGCATCGAGCTGTATACTCCCCAGGGAGTCGAGATGGCATTTGGAATGTTTCGTGGGCCCAGTGAGCATGGGTAATAATTGTAGCGCCGCGAGCGCCAATGGGTACGGGCTCTTTAAAAATATACATTATTATTTAAAGAAATGGTGTTGTATTGAATGGTGATGTATAAGTTACATGTACTTAGAAGCACTGATTAAAATGATACATGCGCAACGTGCAGGTGATTGTACAGTTCTTAACAAATACAGCTTTGCCTGGGGTCCCGACTTCGCTCCCATAGAAAAGCGCATGTGTGAATAAAGCCATTACGTCATCATGTCTCGTGATTGTATATACCACACAACATCTTCGTGAACATTCAGCAGGCTATGTGATAGAGAGTGCATTGCATGCTTTTGTGGCATTTTCAAAACATCGGCGTCGTATCCAGCTTCGGATTTAAGTATCTTGCTTTGAGACTAAAAAAAAAATTCTTCTTTCTAATTCAAGAAAATCAAATACTACAAAATTGTTCCAGATTAGTTTACAGGCTTCAAAATGATACTGAAAACATATAAATCCGAAGCTGAGAAAAAGCCTGGGTGTGGCCAAAAAAAAAAAAAAAAAACTAGACATACCACAGTCCCACTCGTCGCTTCCGTCGTCGCAAGCGGGAATACCATCGCAACGAAGGTTGTCTACGTAACACTTGGAACCGTCTGCGCATGATTGATACTGGCAACTCCACTCCGTTGTCCCAGCGATCGAGGTGTCACGTGAGGCTAAACAGAGATCGAAAACAAAAACGCAAACAAATTTCTTCAGGAATATTCTCGTTTTGTCCAGACTTTCTGGGGTCAGTTTTATTGAGCAAACTTAGAGACGAATGTATTATGCTTAGCAAGAACCAATGACTGACATGACGAACATGACGATGTGTAAAGCTAGGAGCACACGACACGCAAACTTTAGCGTTGACTGGCGTTTTTTGCCGCAACAGTCCTGAACGCCTGAAAAATCCCTCGTCTGCTACGAACGCGCGTTGGAGAACGCGACTTGCCGCTACTTGCCGCAACTCAACGCCAGATATCTAACATGTTTGATTTTTGACGCGCGTGAACGCGCTTCAACGCCAGGGAACGCAAGAAAAAGCGTCGTGTGCTACGGATGGCGGCCAGACTTGGCGGCGGCGGCGAGGCTTTGGCCAATCAGCTTGCGTCTTCGTGTCACATGATTACAAAATGGCAGCCCCCATGAACAAGGAGACGTTGAATGGACTCGCGCATTGGCAGCGTGTGCTCTGGCGAGAGGCGTTCACTCTTGCGGCAAAAAACGCCAGTCAACGCCAAAGTTTGCGTGTCGTGTGCTCCTAGCTTTAGGGGTGTAAACCTCAAACCGCCCCCAGGTACCAGTATTTCTCGCCAAAACTCCATACATACTCAATGCTGTACGGCTTCCCAACTGTTACTTTTTGGCTATTTTGCATAAGCTTTTTCTATACAGCGCCGTAGCCACCCTGGTTGAACGGGAGGGTTGTAATTAATTATTACCATAAAATAGACGTTCTCAACGCATAAAAAGCGCTATAACTCGAATGTCAATAAGCCATATGTATTGATGACGTGTTTTTCTATGGTACTATACGAATCCGCTGTCTCGAACTGACTTCCAACTGACTGCCATAAGAAAACGCACACGTGTAAACATCGTGACTCGTCAATACAGAGCTTAATTATTGCGAGGAAAAACGTGGACCTGCAGCCGATTAGGTGGGAGGGTCGTCCGACTCTCCGACACCATTCTCCCTGTGGGTTTGTATTGGGTTCTTATCGGTATCTCCCCGTACCCGTCCCCGTATACCCGTACCCGTATCCGTCCCCGTATCCGTCCCCGTATCCGTCCCCGTATCCGTCCCCGTATCCGTCCCCGTATCCGTCCCCGTATCCGTCCCCGTATCCGTCCCCGTATCCGTCCCCGTATCCGTCCCCGTATCCGTCCCCGTATCCGTCCCCGTATCCGTCCCCGTATCCGTCCCCGTATCCGTCCCCGTATCCGTCCCCGTATCCGTCCCCGTCCCTTATATTGACTGACCATTATTGCACCCCTGGGTGGGGCAATTGGTTTCATCGCTCCCGTCCACACACTGGGCTACGCCGTCACAATGCAGTGACGTGTTGAAGCATTGTAGGTCGTTTGCGCACTTTTGGAAACCGCCCCCGCACTGATACATGGCTAAACAGGTCCACGTGCATGGGAAAAAAGAGTCAAAACAAGAGGTCTTTCTTAATTAAAATAAAACCATACTGTGTAATGGGGTTTGCTATAATGTAGGCCTATGTTTCGAATTTGAGCAGGATTTGGCATACCTCAAAACCGTAGCAATTTTTTGATTTTTTTTATAATCAAAACGAAGAAAAAACATTTAATTTTGGTACAATGTACTCTGAGGAACTATGTCCAAATTACTTGACTATACGTTTGAAAATCAAGGTTTTGAGGGGAAGTCGCTGCATGCAGCCATTAATTTCATAGACGATGAAATTTCATGTAATTTGCAGCCATAATTTGGCCACAGCTTTAATCTGTGCCCTCAAACCATGGCCGTTTTCCAAACCCTTGGCTTCGGATCTATCTCCGGCTTCAGCTCATTGCTAAACTGCATGAATGAAGCCTAAGACATAACGAAGATGGAGTTTGAAAACTAAACCATTACTTGTTGTTGTGAAACCACGCTCAGCGCTCGGAACAGGTGGCATGCGCGCGCTCAATACTCTCTCGACCAATGGGGTCGCCGAAATGCGCGCGCGACATTTCAGAATTAAACAGGCCAGGTGCAATAGACGCGCGCGCGTGGTGCAACTCTATGGGTCGGTTTTTCAGTTGGGAATGCACAAAACCCTGCACTTTCCTATGACGCAATAGGACATCGTGTACTCAAAATACCGTTGTGGATAAGCCATGTTGTGGAAAGTATCGTGTTTTTGCGTACACTACATTGAGGAAAGAAAATGTTGTGAGTTGGGACAGCCTTGCCGTTATGTCTCGCCATCTGTCACTGCATTGTGACCAGCTTGAATACAAAAGGCTTACACAACAGGTGAGTTTAAACAAAAGCTTTTAGTTTTTCTTAATTCCATGACTTTATTATACATAAAGTGTTTTTTAAGTTTTCTTCTGCCGCGGCGCCGAAGCATTAACAATAATGTGCTTTATGGCATCAAATTTGTTAGCAATGAAACGGTTCTTATTGTTACACAATAACCTCTGAAACCTACCTAGAGCAGTATTTCTTTCCCCTCATTTTCAAGATTTGTTTAACAACATTGTGCTCCCAAAATGACTTCAATATCCATGTTTTCAAAGAGATGCCGTGGGCATCTATGCAGTTTTTCAAAGTGTATTACACACAAGGTGGCACACGTGGATTTTGGTCGTTTTATACTTCGACCAAAACACTATCTTCTGTGAGTATTGGGCTACAATGCAACATTGAGAAACACCTAAGCGAATTTTATAGAGCACAACAATTGCTTTAAGCACAAAAGAAAATGCTTACTAACCCAGCTTACCAGCTACAAATCCATGTGGTTTATATTGTTTGTAATGGGTACTTGGCTGTTGTTAGCTTAGCATATACAACATGGATATTTGGCTCGTAACCGGATTTTACTAGCAACAGTTGTTGTGCCTAAGCAAATGTTTGTGCCTAAGCAAAATGTTTGTGCTTAAGCAGATCTATGAAACGGGTCCCTGGTTTTGTTAACACAAGAGACAACAAAAACTGAAAAGGCTCCCCTTCAAAAATAAAAAAGTTTTATAGTCGTATTTTGTTCTGTTTTTCCCAGTGTACAACCGGACTTACAGCAGTTATTTTCGTCAGTCCCGTCAATGCAATCTATGATGCCGTCACATCGGTAGTCTGCCCGGTAGCATTGCTTGCTGTCACCACACTTGACTTGGTTCACGCCAAGACACTCCCTGTTGCCTAACGGTGGTATAAAGGTAAGATAACGAAATCTTGTCAATCAGCAATTAAAAAAACGATGGTGGTCAAATAAAAACACAGCCTCTAGTTCCACTATTTAGAGACCAAACCATTGTTAAAACTATAGAAATATTGTTCGAAGGAAAATGATGCCACGAACTCCCGTTTCGGTTTAGTAGTTTTGGTTCGCTCAATTCGCTTTTAACTTCATAAAGGGGATTAATTTTTGTTAATTCAAAAATGTGTATTTTACAGAAAATTATCGGTGTTTTGTATGAATGTTCTTATTCTCCTTTTGGCGACATAATCATTATGGGTTATCTTTGTGTCAAGGTATAAGGTAGTTCAACACTTTAACAATCGGCCTGTATTTCCGTTTGATGAGCGTTCCAACGTTTAAAAACTCTTTCCGTTATAAAACTTCACACGGGAGAAACGAATTCCGCGTTCCGTTAAGCGTTCATTTACCACAGTTAGTCTCGTCCGAGCCGTCCTCGCAATCCACCCAGCCGTCGCACGTGTGCGTCCTGTCGTAACACTGCCACCCGTTGGCGCACTTGCCGTATCCCGCTGCGGGGCACGGCGTAGAGGCTGTGTATACAGGGGGTGTGGATTTACTTGAATTAACGGTTAATCCTGTACCAGATGATGTTTTCATCATGTTTCATGTAAAATGTTTGGAGTAGTTTAGGAGTGTTATTAGTAATTCGGACATTTTGTGGGATTCATACAGATTTTCAGATAGAACTTCAACATACTATGGCTTTTTGTTGATAATTCTTACCGTCGCCTGCAGTCTTTTGAGATCCTAGTTTAACCGCATAGCGTGAATAATATAAGGATTGGATATCAAACCTGTAAGTCGATATGTATCCACAAAATATATATTTATAGTTGCGACGCTGACCTATTTTTAAGTTTTATGTGTAGATCCTGAAAAAAACAAAGAAAAGTAATGCTGTTTTGTAGTCGAGTTCCTTGGTTTCCTTCAGACGAAAAGGAGCAATTTATAGACGCCCGGGGATCAGGTTGTGGATAGGAAACCAGACCAGTTGGCTGGCACGCATTCATGGATGTGTGGAAATGTGGACTAACTAAATTGGGGACAGTGTTTAAAAAATAAACAGTTTTTTTAACGATTGCCGGCTGGCAATCGTTGGAATTTGATACAAAATTCCACTTTTCTTAAAAATTATAGCATGAGATGGCGTGATTTTACAGGATACTACTTGAGATTGTTATTCACTTCCAGTAGTTATACTAATGGTTTATACATTGTACTACCTTTTGCAATGTTATAATATAGGAAAAGACTTTAACTTTCGTCTGTTCTGACGCTATCATAATGTCCATTCTTACCACACTCCATCTCATCCGAGGCGTCCACGCAGTCGATGTACCCATCGCACGCGTAACGGCTGTCGTAGCACTGCGTCTGCAGTGCGCACCGGGAATGCCCCACTGCGCACTGCTTGCTGCGTATAAACGGCCCTGCAACACGTAAGCCGTATATTAACTTCTGCACGCAGTCGTGGAACTGCCTCAGTTCCTGTTGCGCAGCGGCGTGGCCGGCTATCGGGTAGCGGGCCACCCGCCGGTCGCCTGAGGGCGACATTTCTCGTCTGGTTGGAAACTCTAGAGGGCGGAAAAGAAGGGGGAAGGGGAGAGGAGGGGTAGACATGCTTAGTAATGCACATGCATGTTAACGGACAATGGAACACGACGAGCAAGCAGCCTATAGGGAAATCATTCAAACTCGACAACATACCCTAAATAATGGTGCGCACAAACTTGGGGAATTAACTCGATCCAACTGGAGACTTTACAACCGTGCACCCGTACCGTGAATGATTGTGATTTAGTGATTTTGATTTAAACCGTTTAAAGCATGTGGGTAACTGAGTTGCAATTCCTTTTTGGGGGGCGAGTCGTGATTTCAGTAAACACTCCGCGTCCGGAATTGTTTTTAATAAACTACTTGTGTACAATGCCCTGACAAAATGCATCAAACGTGGGGGACAATAGTTAATGAACGACTGGCAAGACAAAGACGCGCATGCTCAGATGATACAGGCTCTTTCAATCTAAGTTATAATGCAGGTGGACTTAATTTCAAACAGCTTAATATTACTTATTATTTTGTTAAGACAAAAAAAAGTCAAATGTTTGCGACTTTTGGACACTAGCTTTGTGTTTCTCAAGGGAAAAATGATGGGGAAACAAAAAAATGAGCTTATGATGATGAAACCACAGTCGATTGATGTCCGCATGCGTTCGGAATCATGCACATTCTTGATTCCTACCCAACCCTGTTGGAAAATGTGTGTTAGCCCTTAAAAAAATTGTATAATCACAGTTTTTGTAATCCTCCATAAATTGCTCCTGTTGGTGCCATTTTGACTAAGAAGCAGGATATTTTTTTTAAGAAAATAAAACGTGTCAGAAATGAGAAATTATGTAGGGTTTTTTTCCACGAGGGACCGATACGCCAACCCGGCACTAACTCAATTTGCGCATTTATAACGACGACCACTATAGTTGAATACATCGGGTAGGCGATTGACTTGGGACACCCTCTGAAAGCACCAGGCACTGAGGGATCTCGCACTATAAAGGTTGTTTCTCTGACATTGCCAAAGGCTCTGAATAAACTAAGTAAACGTTGTTTGTGCTAGAACTTTCAGAGTTTCCCTCAAAGGAGGGCAAGGGCTGCTCTCTGTTGCGATTTTAAAGTAGTTCAGGTCTGCTGTTTGGTCACTTCAGTGAGATAAACATAACAGTGGCGGTTTGTGTATACCTTCGAATTTTCGATCGTATTGCTAACCTTTTAAACCTGAGCAAATTACTGTGACGTGTGTTATAAAAAAAATGACAAATAAACGTGTGCTTTCTTAGCATGAGAATTTTGAAACTACTTAATTACGACTTTAAGGTAGGCCTATACTTGTGGATGTTTAAAAACCAAAATACATAGTAGCCAAATTGACTTTGCCGGATTTTGAGAGACTTTTCGAGTATCCGATCAACTAAATTACTACACCTGTGCCTTGAATTCGTTCCAAGACGTTGAATAGATATACGAACGTAGAAGCGTCGTTCGTCTACGCACAAACTGAGACCACAACCCTCCGTCAAACCAAGGGGCTCACTCGTGAGGCAAGTTTTCATACTTTTGTGTATAACTACAAAAACAATCGGCCAATTCCGCTGAACTTTTTTTTGTAACTATCCTTGTACCCCACCCGTATAGGCTGTAAAAGCATGTTTGACACAGAGTTTGTTCCCCCTTCAATCCAGCCCTCAGAAAAAGAAAAACAAATTGTGTAACTTTGACATCTTTGGGCCAATTGCGCTGAATTTGTTTCACTAACTATTCTTGTACTCCATGCATTATAAGCTGTAAAAGCATGTTAGAAACAGAGTTCGTTAACCCTTCAATACAGCCCTGTGAACTCAGTTTTACACTTGCCTTCCGCGTGATTACCGTGGTGAATCCGTGTGTGTTGATATGCCCAAATGCTTCAATATTGGTGTGCATGTCCAGGGATGGTTTATTGATATGCTCATACCATTAGAGAAACAATTGTGACCCCCCCCAAAAAAAAACCACATAGTTATATACATAATTACACCCATGCCTCTCGCGTGAGCACCAATTAGCAACCACGCGATTTTGTTATGTTGGTGCCTCCGAGGGTTAAACTTGTAATTGGTTGGTGCTGGTCCTCATCTTTTCGAAAATGATCATCATCAATGTTTTCCCTTCAAATTACCGAGTAATATACTTACTGCATTCGTGTTCGTCTGTGCCTTGCGGGCAGTCTGGTACCCCATCGCACATCGACGCTTTAGGTATGCAGCTTCCCTCTGAACAGCGAAACTCGCTGGGCTCACACTCGGCGCTGCGTTTCGTTGTACTTGAGCGGCCTTTTCCTGGTTACCAAAAATATTATAATCAGGTTTTTTTCTTGATCTATATACTTGGGTTAACACGATTGACATGATATGACACGATTGACAATTCGGCTTGTGACTGACAAATAAATCAAACAACAAAAAATGCACACGATCAATATATACTATAACTTTAAAATCATCTGTGGAAATATGACACCGAAATAATTATGACACCGACACGTCTATTAAATATGACACTAAAAATGAGTCATCATCACTTCATCGTACGCGATGTTGTCGACCTACAGGTCTTACGGTAGGTCGACGAACTTTCATAATATTTTCAATGGCTGACCTCTGACCTCGAATCCGATGCTCACCGAGTGTCAGGCGCCATGATTTCTAAAGAACTCACAATTTTGAACGACGACGCCAGATATTTGGAATCGTTTTCCCTTTTGGGATTTTAAGGTTTGTGTATGTCGATACATATTGACAAGCTTGAATCCAGCTGAAAATGTCATCACCTATAGGCACAAAGTACAGTTATACCATTTGCAGCGATCCAAAAAATAACGAAAAAAAAATATTGTTGAAAAGCTTACTTGTTTTTAAAAATATTATTGACACTAAACCCCCAGTGAAATTATCCTTGTTGACTTTTTAAATGAAATTGTAAAAGCTTTCCAACCATAAAACCGTCTAATTTAATTGTTATGTTTTATTTATTTATTCGGATATATTTTTTGTTACACATTTAGATCGAATTTCGCAATGAAATCTCAATATATATTTTCAATAATTACATATTTATCTTCACCATTTTATTTTTAACTTGTGTATTATAACTCCGCAATTCGGCTTAGAGTCGCGATGGATGTTATTCATGTGATATATTTAAACAATAAACCAGTAATTAATGAATTAATACAACTATTCTTCCTATGAAATTGTTTTGAACACAACAACGAAAGAAGTTCGTTTCCAAAGATGTGTCCCAGGGACGCATTTTTGTTTGTGAAAATGTCCGTTAGTAGTTGGGTTGAGTTAGTCTTGCATACGCACTGTGGACCTCCGAACAATATAGGTCCACACGATGCAGGAAGAGGTTACGGTTTGTGGACTTGCACACGTCCACAATCCGTTTTTCAGTTTCCGAAAAAGAGCGCTAGAGGAAAAACGGGTTAGGGTTATATATAGAAAAGATAGAAGGGACAGCTGAGAGGCCCATAATCCTAATTTGAGGGTAAATTTGTTTTGGGGAAGCGAGAAAAATGAGTATTTAGTCAAAGTTTGTTAACTACACGAAGACAAAGGAATGTCCACAGTGCGTATGTATAAGGTAAAGCTTAATGCGCATGTTGATGCGACAACACACACAATTAAACGTGTAGTTATATATGATTCGTCATTTTAGTGTACGACATGTATGACATAGCGTAGGCCTAGGTGCAATTCAAGATTAGGATTTAGCCAATTTTAAATTAAAATCGAGATCTTAGAATTTTGTTTTCTCGCAATTTTATACGGAATCAACAGAGATAAGAGGTTATCGAGTTGTTGTCAATCACCTATATATTGGCTGTATTTAAACGAAAACAAATTATGTATACCTTTAAAAGGAAGGACAGGAGAAATATCATGTAAATGTTGACTCCCTAACCTCCAATTTGCTTGTAATAATCTTGCAGTGAATAGCAGCGCGAGTCTTCGACAGGGCCCGTCCGTACCCGTGTACAGACGGCGACGAATACTCGCCTTCGCGGCACAAATTAAATTTGACACCGTACCTCGCCTAAGGTTTGGATCACAACATTAAGCCCCTATACCTCTTTTAGAAGAAGTTTAGAGGCGGGAGAAAGTAAAAGTTCCATTGGTTGACGTGTTTTCTTCTCGAATGCCTAGCGTGGGCTCGACTTCGCCGGGGATAAAGAAATAACACTCGGGGGAAATCGGAATGAGTGCCGCGCTCTGACAAGTTAAAGCCCAGAGATAAGACCTGTCGTTCCCCAGGCTTACCCGCCACGTTGTAACAACTTGTTAGAAAGAGTGCAAAATAGCATCAATCAAAGAATCGTCTGTGGCGATGGATTTGGATTTCCGACAAACAACCGACAAACAAACAACAAATATGCCCCCCCCCCCCCCCCCCCCCCCCTCCCGTCATACCTTCTCGGTCATAATAATTATGATCGCTGTATCGCTTGCGGCGTGCGGCGGAAGCGACCCACAAAGTGATCTCGTTAAATGTTGCTCCTGTTCGTCTATACAAGCTTAATTTCGCTACTTAACGCCGGAAGATAGATTGAAGTGAATTTATGTAGACACTTGTAATTCGCCTGTGGCCTTAGGTCATGGTCTGTTGTCGATTTAGTCGAATGAAATGATTGACATAGCATAGCATAATAACAACGTCTATTTTTATTTGGATATCATCGAAACAAACTGGAACTTAACTTCTTACAAATATGTGGTACATCCTCCGATGAAATCTCGACATGACGTAATTAAACACCTATACGTCATTTTATGATGAGAGAAATGTGGACAAGAGATAAGTTTTCGTGAGGAAAGAAATATTGTTAGTATTATTAAGAGTCAAGTAAATCTTGTTAAACTTAAACAAAGGAAGGTAGATTCTGGCGAAGAAAGCTTCGTTAATTTTGTTGGTATGTTACAGTTTAGGTCCAATGCAATGCCACCTGTGTTTAATATCGCTTATTGTCTACCTCCTATACCAATGGATGGAGAATCCTTCTAGACAAGCACACCTCCACCACCCAAAGCCAAAACTACCTATACCAATGGACGGAGAATCCTTCTAGACAAGCACACCTCCACCACGACAAAGCCGAAACTACCTATACCAATGTACGGAGAATCCTTCTAGACAAGCACGACACCTCCACCACCTAATGACCCAAATTAAAAACTGTCTATACCAATGGATGGAAAATCCTTCTAGACAAGCACACCTCCACCACCCAAAGCCCAAACTACCTATATACCAATGGATGGAGAATCCTTCTAGACAAGCACACCTCCACCACCCAAATCCAAAACTACCTATACCAATGGATGGAGAATCCTTCTAGACAAGCACACCTCCACCACCCAAATCCAAAACTACCTATACCAATAGATGGAGAATTCTTATAGACAAGCACACTTCCACCACCCACCCAAACTACCTATACCAATGGATGGGGAATCCTTCTAGACAAGCAAACCTCCACCACCCAAAGCCAAAACTAATTATACCAATGGATGGTGAATCCTTCTAGACAAGCACACCTCCACCACCCAAAGCCAAAACTACATATACCAATGGATGGAGAATCCTTCTAAAAAAAAAATGATACCGATAAATCCCGATTCGGTCCAGTAGATTTAGCTCCAGACCTTATCTATCTTGGTATCAATTTTCTTCCAGAAAGACTCCCCATCTATTATTCCAATTTAGTCATATTTTTGTTTCTTGTTAACAATTACACTTCAGTAAATAATTAATACAGACGACTTCACAAATTGATCAATAAGTAATGGCAACGTGGGAATACAGGCTGTTCGCTAATGATTTTTGTGAATAGTTTATGAAAACAAGGCGTTCCGGAACAGTGGCGCGTTCCAGTTTATTTCTCTCCAGTAAGACAAATTGTTTTTTATATCATGGGTTGGAAGGTGTATATTCATTGGTCCACAACAGTCACATGTCAAGTAAAACAAAAAGACTGTTCGAAACAAAACGTAGTGCCAATTCATTGCCTCATGAATTAATTGCATCAGTGGCGTAACTATTTCTCAGTTTTTACGACCTTGATGCAGTGTTGTATTCGAGTCTCTGCCAGTCCTTTCACAAGTCCTTTCATAAAGCCAGTCGCAAGTAACTGGTTGAACAATGACAAAGGAATGCTTTTGTTCACAGTTCGTCTGAATAGCTAGTGACTTGACTTGAGACTAAGGGACTTGTGATGGACTTGCAGGGACTCGAATACAACTCTGCCTTGATGTCTTGGTACCATCTCGATGTCTTGGTACCACCTCGATGTCTTGGTACCACCTCGATGTCTTGGTACCACCTCGATGTCTTGGTACCACCTCGATGTCTTGGTACCACCTCGATGTCTTGGTACCATCTCGATGTCTTGGTACCACCTCGATGTCTTGGTACCATCTCGATGTCTTGGTACCACCTCGATGTCTTGGTACCATCTCGATGTCGTGGTACCACCTCGATGATGTCTTGGTATCACCTCGATGTCTTGGTACCACCTCGATGTCTTGGTACCACCTCGATGTCTTGGTACCACCTCGATGTCTTGGTACCACCTCGATGTCTTGGTACCACCTCGATGTCTTGGTATCACCTCGATGTCTTGGTACCATCTAGATGTCTTGGTACCATCTCGATGTCTTGGTACCACCTTGATGTTTTAGTACCATCTCGATGTCTTGGTACCACCTCGATGTCTTGGTACCATCTCGATGTCTTGGTACCACCTCGATGTCTTGGTACCATCTCGATGTCTTGGTACCACCTCGATGTCTTGGTACCATCTCGATGTCTTGGTATCACCTCGATGTCTTGGTACCATCTCGATGTCTTGGTACCATCTCGATGTCTTGGTACCATCTCGATGTCTTGGTACCATATCGATGTCTTGGTACCACCTCGATGTCTTGGCAGGGATGTAGTCGAGTCCATCACAAGTCCCTGCAAGTCCCTGTAAGTCCCTGCAAGTCCATCACAAGTCCTTCAGTTCCAATTCAAATCACAAGCTATTCAAATCAGCTTTGACAAAGGCATTCCTTTGTCATTGTTCATCTAGTTACTTGTGACTGCCTTTATGAAGGGACTTGTGACTGGCTTCACGAAAGGACTTGTGAAAGGACTTGCAGGGACTCGACTACAACCCTGTGTCTTGGTACCATCTCGATGTCTTGGTACCATCTCGATGTCTTGGTACCACCTCGATGTCTTGGTACCATCTCGATGTCTTGGTACCACCTCGATGTCTTGGTACAAAATCGATGTCTTGGTACCACCTCGATGTCTTGGTACCATCTCGATGTCTTGGTACCACCTCGATGTCTTGGTACCACCTCGATGTCTTGGTACCACCTCGATGTCTTGGTACCACCTTGATGTCTTGGTACCACCTCGATGTCTTGGTACCACCTCGATGTCTTGGTGCCACCTCGATGTCTTGGTACCACCTCGATGTCTTGGTACCACCTTGGTGTCTTGGTACCATCTCGATGTCTTGGTACCATCTCGATGTCTTGGTACCACCTCGATGTCTTGGTACCACCTCGATGTCTTGGTACCAAATCGATGTCTTGGTACCACCTTGATGTCTTGGTACCATCTCGATGTCTTGGTACCACCTCGATGTCTTGGTACCACCTCGATGTCTTGGTATCACCTCGATGTCTTGGTACCACCTCGATGTCTTGGTACCATCTCGATGTCTTGGTATCACCTCGATGTCTTGGTACCACCTCGATGTCTTGGTATCACCTCGATGTCTTGGTACCACCTCGATGTCTTGGTACCATCTCGATGTCTTGGTATCACCTCGATGTCTTGGTACCATCTCGATGTCTTGGTACCATCTCGATGTCTTGGTACCACCTCGATGTCTTGGTACCACCTCGATGTCTTGGTACCACCTCGATGTCTTGGTACCACCTCGATGTCTTGGTACCACCTCGATGTCTTGGTACCAAATCGATGTCTTGGTACCACCTCGATGTCTTGGTATCACCTCGATGTCTTGGTACCATCTAGATGTCTTGGTAATAATAATAATAATAATATTTAAAATTTATATTGCGCCCCTTACATACAAAATGATCAAAGGCGCAGAACACATGTTAAAAAGCACAGAATGGAAGAAAAAGACAAAGAAAAAAGACTGATCACCAGGCCAGTGCCCAAACAAAAGTATGGGGATACGTCTGTCCCGCCAACAGAGAACTAATAGTTACTAATTACATAGGCCTATCCCTGCTGGCATCGGTAATGTCTTGATCTTTTCAGGAGACAGACGCCTCAAACCCTATCTATACTAAAAATCTAAACAAACTGGCAAGGCGACCATAGAAGAAAGACAAACAAAAGACAAAAAATAACAACACCAAAAACACACTAAAAAGCGGCTTTAAAAAGATGGGTTTTTATGTTACATTTAAAAGAGGTGAGTTTCTGTTCGCTACGTATATGAAACGGTAGTGCATTCCAAAGCTTAGGGGCTGCCACAGAAAAAGCCCTGTCACCAAATGTAGTCAACATTTTACCAGAGGGATAATCTAAGAAAATACCATTATTCCCTGACCTAAGTTGATATGAAGATACTTTCCGGATGGAAACAAGATCCTGTAAGTACTTTGGAGAAAGACCATGAAGAGCTTTGAAGGTCAACAAAAGAATTTTAAAATTAATCCTGTACGAAACAGGCAGCCAATGTAATTGACGAATTATAGGTGTAATGTGTTCAAACCGGGGTGTGTTAGTAACAATTCTGGCTGCAGCATTTTGAACCCTTTGCAGTTTAGCTAGCTGTGACTTTGGCAGACCATACAAAAGGCTATTACAATAATCAAGACGACTGGTCACAAATGCATGAATTAGTTTTACAAGAGAGTCTTGCGTCAGGAATTGACTAATTCGTTTAATGTTATGAAGATGGAAAAAGGCTGCAGAGCAAGCTTTATTGATGTGGGTATTCATTGTAAGTTCAGAATCAAACCATGACCCCAAATTACGAACACATGTTGTAGGGAAAACTTTAACATCGCCTATCATGATATCAGAAATATTAATTTTCTTTAACTGCTGCTTTGATCCGATGATCAAAAATTCACTCTTAGCGTCATTAATTAAAAGCCGGTCATGCAACATCCATTGCCTGATGTCCCTGATGCAATTTTCCATTACAGTTACAGCAGCTTGACAAGATATATCGTCAGGTCTAAAAGATAGATACAGCTGAGTGTCATCGGCATAACAATGAACATCAGGCAGATGACGCTCAATGATGTCAAACAATTTAGAGGCGTAGACAATGAATAAAAATGGTCCTAAGCAGGATCCCTGAGGAACACCACAGTTGATATTAAACTTGTCTGATAAGGTACCTTGAATGGATACGCGTTGGCTTCTATCTGACAAATAAGACGAAAACCAACCGAGGGCCTTGCCAGTGACTCCAAATTTAGACTGCAGACGTTTCAATAAAATGACGTGATCAACAGTATCGAATGCTGCACTCAGGTCTAAAAGAATAAGCAGAATAACATGTTGGGAATTCATCCTCATCAGTAAATCATTTTTAACCTTTATAAGCGCCGTCTCTGTACTGTGATGCTTCCGGTAAGATGATTGGAAAACCGGAAACATGGAATGTTTTGACATGTGACAATAAAGTTGGTCACAAGCGGCCCTCTCAGTTAATTTAGAAATAAATTGTAAATTACTGATTGGCCGGTAGTTTTCTAATTTCATATCGAGATTGGTTTTTTTTTAATAAAGGGCAAATTAAAGCTTCTTTCCAGTCAGTAGGAAATGTGCCAGATACTAAAGATGAGTTTATAATTTTGGTAAGTACTGGAAGCAAAACATCAAGGCACTCACCCACAAGGTTAGTAGGCATAGGATCCAGAGCGCATGATCCCTTAGAAGAATTGACAACAAGCTGTTTTACCTGTGACTCTGTTAATGGTATGAAACTATCAAACAAGATACCACTGGACAATGTTTCAGATGTAAAAGAGAACGTTCTGCCAACAGAGGTTGAAACTTCTAAGTCATCAAGTTTAGCATGAATATTAGATATTTTCTTTACAAAAAAGCTACCCATATCGTCTTTTGGGGGTTCGAAATACCCATTTATTGCCTTTTAATAGATGGGCTGTTATCCTCGTGAAATATCAACGGTTTGGGGTTGGGGGGGGGGGGGGGGGGGGGGTTTCAACTCACACGCTCTATTATGCCGTAAATTCCTGCAAGGTCTGACACAAACTGCCAGGCACTGAGGTAATTAAAAACCTGTTATTTCCACCTCAAAATCTTTCAAATTACACCAAAAAGTGGAGTTGATATCTGTAAGGTTTTTTGTTAAGTTCACACTTAAGTTAAGTTCGTCTGTTGTAAGTGAGATACATGTATTTTCATGTATAATTCACTTCATTAAAACAAGCTAATACAACTGAAATCTTCCAATTTCGGTACACGCATACATCATTTAACACAAACTGCAAACAAAATCTTCACAAATTCATTTTTTTTGGTCTAACATCTGATACAAAACATAAAGTTTGCCACAGGGTGACTGCGTCTGACAATGGTTGTTTTCGGGACGCACGTTGATACCATAATGCCGTGCCGGTACCGGCGGTGAGTTTACCCTCAGCCCCTTGTTTGACGTTTGCTTGTTTCGGCGGCTTAGTTTTAGCAGAGACATTGTAGTTTGTGCCCAAAGGCGGAAGCAAATCGTATAATATCCGGGTATATATTCAGTCGTATAATATTCAGTCGTGATTGCAAATGCGTTCCCGCTAATACTATGCGATGCGAACGTGAAATCGCTTATCTTTCGGCTGTTTGCTAATTATGTTAAAACTTGCAGGAATTTATTGCACAAAATGCGTTCGTGTTTCGTTGTTGGTAGTTTGAAAATCACCTCGTATACTGCATTTGTTTCCCACCAATACCTGTTTTGATAATTTCGAATAATAAATTGTAACGGAAATTATTTTTTTGGGATAAAATATTTCAAAATCACCGACAATATAATTTTTAAATTTATACTTTCCACAAAGCCATTGCGCACGTGCCAAATAAACTGGTGCCAATTTTAAAGAGCTGCTAAGCACACAAATTTGCTTAGCATGAAAATTCTACATTGGCAAAAACAGGGTTACGAACTAAATTTTCAGGTGATGTATATTGTTTGTGACAGGTAATCAGCTGGTTTTTGCTTTGCATAAATAGCACATTGAGTTTTGGCTGGTAATCTGCTTTTACTGAGCAAGACTTTTTTGTGCTAAGAAAATTGTTGTGCTTAGAAGCTCTATGAAATTGGCCCCTGTTAAATACAATGCCTGAAATCACAAGACAAAACGGGATTGGAGGTTGGAAATTGTTTAAGTGAGAATTTTCTCTGACAAGGAGGGGAATATGATCAATAACTTTTGGATAAAAGACTGAAATTTAGTACTTACCATTTACATATCATAACTTGATGGTTTTATATTTTATGTTATGCGCTATCGCTTATAGGCCAACATTAAAACCTCAACAAGCAAGGAGTGATGCGGAATATGCACAAATAAATAAAAACCAAATAAGTAAAATTAAACTCGCAACCAAAACTTGTTTAAGTTTAAACTCTAAGCCACTAACCTCTGATCAAATTAAAGAGTATCTTAGACGAGAGTTGCCCGCCCCTCTTGTCGTCTTCTTCCTCCTCCTCGGCCGGCCAGTAGTCCGGGTCCTCCCTAGTTACCGGATACTGGGCTGGGTCTTCCAACCCTACCTCCTGCTGCTGAGGTTTCTCCCAAATCGCCCGGTTCCTCGTCCAGCTTTCCCCGGGCCGGCCGAGCCACATCGCGCCGACCACCACCCCGCCGCTATACAGACCCGCCAGCACCAACCATAGAGACGCTAACAACAGCGTTCGCGATTTAACAAAATACCCGCTCATTGGAATGCGCCTATAATAGTCTTAGCTCAACGCAGAAAAACAAACTAACAGTTGTCAGCAACTTTCAAGTTATCGCGCGAAGCCTCACAAATGTCGTTGTTGCATCACCGACGAAACTTGTTTTGTTGACCGAGCTAAAAGTGAACAACTTTTATAAGGACCATCTCCGATGTGACGTCACGGCCGTTGGTTCCCTCTCAGACCCAAACAGTCATCCAATCGTCTTTCTTATGTCCCAACCCCCCCCCCCCCCCCCCACCCCCCCCCCCTGTTTGCGTAACATCGACAATTTTCAAGGAGGGGTTGCACTTTCTATAGTGAGAGTCGGCATCACGTGACCCGAACATAAGCGTCACGTGGTCACATCCAACGCCCTACCATTGATCTCCTAGTATTTTAATGGAGATCTATAAGCATTCTACAAACACGGCATGTTTTATACAGAAGCCGCTTCACCCAAGCGTGGGTGATATATCTGTACGCGCGGAAGAATATGCAGCGTATTCATTAGTTAGCTGTAAGCTTGTTTTATATACAATGCATGCAAAAACCAATAATAGATCTTGTTCACATTTTGAAAACTGTAGTCTAAAAGCACTGTACGGAATGATTTCTAATTTAATTTTAATGATTTATTTTGCAAAATGAGACTATACTTGTATATATGTATAGTAGTCTCTAAAATTTGGTTGTTTTTTACAATTTACAGAAACCGCATAATATTTCGATTTAATCTCAAACAATAATCCATGTAAATTTCCAATTAAACTTCACAATAAAACTACAGTGTGTAAGATGTACGTGGGCGGTCAAAACCGCAATTTATCAAGATTTGTCAAATCTTGTGCAATAAACTGGGGGAGAAAATACAACAACTATATATATTTGTGACTGTTTAAGAAAAAAAAATGGCAAAACTAATTGTGGATGTAAGAAATGAAACACAAAACGCCCTGTATTCAAAACGAACACCAGTGTGTGCGTTCTTGCGTTCAGTTTTAGTCAGTAATGAAATTTATTTCCTTTTGAACATTTTGATTTGTATTTCTTCCAGATCAGGACCTATCTAGCTTTGATAATTTTTAAATCAAATACAAAATGATTATTTTGTCATTGGTGGCTAATCCAATCTTAATATTAGTGGGAATCGATCCTTGGTGGGGGGGGGGGGGGGGGGGGGGGGGGGGTGGGGTCGAAACTGTGCAGATTTCATGATTTTATTTGGTTAAAATTAAATTGGTGTTTATTTTATACAAACAAAAGACGAACTTCACCCGCCCGTCTCAGAAGACCAAACCTGTTTCTGAGAGGTGGAAAGAACTCTTCACCCCACTTATTTTCTAGAAGAATCGATATTTAACAAGTTTGGACCATATCTGGCTGTGTGTGGGTTAACACTTGTCTGCGATCCCATTCTTACCATCAGTACACCATCCTCGCGCCCTTTTTCTCCCTCCCACCTCAGCTACTCAAAAATACTTTTCCGGGGAGGAATTTGTCTAAGGTGAGGGTTTTTTTTTAAGGAAAACTAAATCTGACCTTTCATGTTACACGCTTAAAATTAAAGTGTTGAATCAACCTTATAAGTGTGCGGTCAGTGACTACTCTTTAAAAGGTGGGATTTCAACCATAAAACTGTTGAATTCAACACATTGAGTGTTGAATTCAACAGTTTTATGGTTGAAATCCCACCTTTTAAAGAGTAGTCACTGACCGCACACTTATAAGGTTGATCCAACACTTTAGTTTTAAGCGTGTACTTTACTTAAAACTGTCCTACGTGTTGATAAATCATTCCCAGCATTCAACTGTTCTGTGTTTTTTTAAAGGTAGTATAATACACCATTGATAATTGCTTGAATTATCATGAATAAGTAGATTTAGGGGTTGTATTTTATGGTAAATATCGTTTAATTGACCGATCCGAAGTTTTACAATCATGGATGTCAAGAAAAGCACGAAAAACAGCGGGGTTTTTTCAACCGGCGTCGAGCAGTTATTCTTATTTGTGTTTTTTCGCGATCGCCGTTTCTTTATAAAATTCAATTTTTCAGAATAATTACATGATATCTAGCGCAATCATTTTGCCGGATGCCTAGAATCAGTATTTACTTTCATATGAGTAAGATATTTCTTAATAATTCGGTAGTAAATATTTTCGATATCTGCAAATTGTGTATTCCACCTTTAACATAAGATATTAACTATAGTGTCCCAGAAATATATACCCATACTTTAAATTCATGTCGTGTCTTTCAAAAGGGGATAATATTTAGCCGCGGGGTAAATAAAATTCAACTCCATGGATATACAGGTAAATTTTATCGTGTATCACGGTGAAACGAAATCTTTCCCGAGTATGTCATCAACACGATTTTACATTAGTAAAACCGGATATATTACACTATCGGATAAAAAAACAGAATAATTAGTTTGACCCATCGCGTATACTTTCCCTGACTGACATGACAGATGTACTTTCAGTTAACGACATTTCAACGGAGTAATGTATTACCTCATAACCCTTTTATTCCACTATATCTTGTTCTATTAATCTAATGGCTCTTCTCAACACCGTATTTGGGTCATAATTGAGAAAGGTCCTTTCTTTTGTACTAACAAAAATACTACAAAATTTGGAAGTGAATCTACAGCTTGATAGTATGTACATGTAGTTGGTTTAAAAACCAAAACAAGTCCACGTACACTGAATAGGAGGAATATTAACACGAAACTGAACAAACTGTTTTGATGTAGTGGGAATTATACGCCGGTACTTTAGAGCCTCGAAGCAAAACATTCGTTTAAGAGAACGTTTTACCTGCCGGGCACATCATCAAGAAGTTTTCACCTATATGTCTGCTTAATCTCTAGAGCCGAATTTGAAAATTTGTGTTAATGGTTTCCAATTTGGGGTATAATATTATTTTTCTGCGTTTTGGCCGTCTACTATTTCCCGCGAGTGATCGGTACGGGATATGGCAAACCGCCTGGGGTAAGATCCACTGCAGAGCTAGCTACGGGACCGAGGCCGTTTAATACCTTTCCGTAAAAAGGTAGGGTCTAGTACGCGGATGTCGGATCAAAATTGCGCGGCTTGTACGTGGAGGTTTGTTAAAGCCTTCCTTGACGGAGTCTACCTCATCTTCCTGAATTCTGATTCTTGAGATGAAATTCAATACAGCTTATATCTGGCCGAAGTAAAACACTATCCGAAGAAGAGTAGATTAACGTTCTATATAAAAACTGTGTTTAGTGAGTAAACAATGCAATGGGTCCGTTATAGGTGACCTATTCCAATTAGGTTATAATACCCAATAGTAGTGCAATGGGTCCGTAATATAGGTGACTTCTTCAAACGAGGTTGTAACGTCATTCGAAATATATTTGCAAGTACTTATACTACAAAGAGTAAAACCAAATTAATATTATAGACCTCAACATTTTTTTATTCTGGGAGAATACAGACCTCCCAAATGCCAAATCCTGCAATTTTCGTTCAGTATACGTCTTTTTAAACACCACAAAACATGTAATTGCTTGCCATTTTGCGAAAATCGGCGGATTACTCTTCGGCTCACGCCTACAGCTTCGGATTGACGCAAGACAGGAATTTGGCAAAAACAAAACCACCCAAAGGAATACTTAAAGATTATTGTAGCGAGGATTATTGGTCTCTTGAGAACAATTGCCTGGTGCCTTCCAACAAATAGGTGACTTGCTAGAATTCTTCCTCGGAAAAATTACTTTTTAAGTGAGTCAAATGTTTCTCACAAGTGTACGTGTATACGGACTGCATGTTTGACTTCTTTTTAATTTTTGTTTGAATTTGGGACTGGTCGTTTCTTGCTTTTACACAGCCGTTGCGTAGAGTTTCAAACGTTTGTTCGCATGGTCCCGGGTCGATGGAATCGTGGTAACGCGATAAATATTTCACAAAGAACTAATAAATCTCAAAAGTCTATCCATAACAAAATTAGAAGCATTTTCCGGTTACATAACAAAAAAATACAATCGGGTTTTTTTTACCAGCAAAAGGTGGTAGTCAACATAGATTAAATTGTTTGGCCTAAAGTCTAGAAGTCAGTGGGATCCGGGCATGTCACTGAACGATCGTTAAAACCATCATCCGAAAGCAAACAAATAAATCAATGCTATTCAGTAATTTGCAGGGATTTCCCGTCTGTATTCGATCCCACAAAATGAAACTAATACCCTTTTAATACTTTCTAATGTCTTCTTCTCGACATCAATCCTCGTTTTGTCAAACCCCGGGCATTCTACTAAAGAATGAGTAAACAACTTTAACATTTCTTAGTTATTATTTTTTCCTCACGACTTAATGGGCACCCCAAGGTTCGACTTGCAATGAATAATTACCGCAACGAACAACACCCTCCGGCCCCCATTGAGCTAGTGATCTTTAACGAACCCAAGGGGACAAAAACAAATCTTGCATAAATTGTCTGCGTCTTAACGTTCTCCTCAGCAACCAACAATTCGGTATTATTATCTCGAATAACGCAGAAAGTTACAAGCACAAAGAATATTATGTTCAAATGTTCAATATACTCAACTTCTTGGATTAATATTTGTTACTGTTAATTATCCTACGAGTATGAGTAGAATAAAAGATATGCAAACCAGGGGCGGGACCAGGAAGTTTTTTTTACAGAGGATTGGCGCCCAGGCGGGGTTCGAACACCCCCCCCCCCCCCCCCCCCACCTTTTTTTTCATTGGAAGTTGTCACAAAAACCAGTTTGAATCAATCCCGCCTTTTGAAACTTTACTCTTTAATGAAAACGTCGGACATCTATGGCGCATCTAAACTAGGAAGTGACGACAGAAAAAGACCTATTAAACCAAGTCAGAAGTGGCAATCACAGACGCAAATTAAACCTCGATATTCCACATTTTATTTGTTCAAATAAAATTATACCGCTTACTTCTCAACGCTTTTATTATTTCTTTAATTTTACGACAAACAAGACGGTTATGCAAAAAAGAAAAAAAGGAATTTAATCGGTCGACCAAAATTGACGTCACGCACAGACGTACACAGTACCTGACTACCCCCGGACAAAAACATTAAGGTAACATCGATATTTCATTTGAAATTGAAATCGGAAATTCTAGCAATTTGGCGGGTAACTAAAAACCGAGTCTCGAATTAATATTCCCAGGTGGGGGGGAAAACAGGTCTCTCTGAACTTTTGTTAAAAGGAGAGAAAAGTTTGCGAGAAACATGCCCGAAATAATTTGTCGGGTCTTGCAACCTCAATCCATAGACATACAAAAATATATAAAATAAAAAATAACCTAATATAATAGTGGAATACTAAAAAACCACTCCGCAAATACATTTTACACACAAAAAAAGTAATTTTGAATTCGAGCGATTCACAATACCTAGAAGCTGCCGTTGGAGGCGCAAATCCTGCTATACCCGTAGTGCATCATGGGAGAAAGTCGGCATCAGTTTGAAAAACGGTATTCATTTTGCATGAACTCATCAGTTTTTACGTCTTTTTGGACGCGCACGATTAAAGTTCCAATTTTTTTCTGCAAATAACAATGTTTTAATCAACGACGCTTCCGGATACATTTATGTTTGTGTTGTACCTCGCGTGAACAATGAAGAATAGATATTTCACTACAGTATGATATACGGAAGAAGTCGACCGTAAAGTTTAAAAGTGGCTCTTTTGAGTCAAACGCTTGGTGGCGCACTGCATTGTGAATCGCCCGAATTGGTCAAAGGCATTGTTTTACAAATACAAACAATCATTACGTCAACAATAAATGTCAACTAAAATTTACATTTTTGTTTGACAATACAAAAAACCTCGGTGGTCTTTTTCCTTTGCAAAAATACATAAAATGCTAATCATTTGCAAATGAAAATACTTATATAAATCAATTGTTGTTAGAATCAACACCAATTCAAAAAAAGGTAAAAATATAAATAAATGAATAAATAATTACACTACCAAATATTTTAAAGAAATTTAACCCTACCCCCCCCCCTCCCCCCCCTCCCCCCACGGTCATTGTGAGAGTAAAGTGACAGCCCTGGTCAGAATTCTCAAGGCCAAACTGATTCGAGTCTGTGGTCACCCAACGCAGCAGAATCCATCTCTGGCATTGTTCAATTGGGGATTAGATACCAGTTCTTATTCCTCCATAAATATACACTGGAAGGGTTAGGGTTAAAATATAATTGTTATGGTAATCCCCCTGTAGTATATGCTGTTGTTCATTTGTTATATCAAAGCCAATATATGTACAGATATCCACTACAAAAAATAAAAAATTAATCCTCCAAACAAAATCATTATATTCCTTCTTTTTTTAAACTTGCATCACAGTTTACAGTTTATAAAATATCTGAATAAGTCTTTCTTTTACTTTTTAATCAAATGGAGCAGTACGCGTCTTATCCAAAAGTACAGAATTCTTCCACATTTATTCTTTATACAAATTATGTACATAAATTCCATTTGTTTCAGCTACGTTTATTAAAACAAAAAAAGAAGCAAAGGGATGAATATCATCAGCCCCTTTATAAGGATAAAATATGACATTGTGGAATGTACATTACGGTCTCTAACTAACGAGGTTAACCGCGTATCTCTGGGTTGGGATTGGACTGGGGAATGGATGCTCGTGGACTGTCCAATTTGTGATCACATTTTGCATTTGTAGAAAAACAGGGAATAAACCTAATGAGCTACGTGAACATACTGTCTTGTCATGTAATTGTAGAGATGTTGCAACTCAACTCATGCACCGAAACTTGGTAATGACATCAGCTTACAAGATTCGACTAGGACGGGCTCATTTAACATTTATTACTTACGCGACAAGATTTTAGAGTTATTTGGATATATCCCTAAATAATTAACGATATATCTCTAAATAATTCAAGATATCTCTAAACTCTGAAATATTGTTGTGTCAAATGGGCTCACCGTAGACGAATCCTGTGAGCCTTAGTTGTTCCCAAGTTTCGTTGCATTTACTAGTTTCGTTGCAACAGGAACTCCCACGCCTGTAGAGTGATAGTTATTATGAGACCAAAGACGTTATGGGACAGCAAAAAGTACCCATAAACCCATTCCTTATTTCCCCAAACACCTTGTCAACTAGAAAACACATTGTTTGCCTAATTTGCATAAGCAACTTTATAATTAAAAAAACAGAGACAAGATAGCAGTATGGGCATAATTTTATATTTTAAGTGTTTAAGAAATATATGCATCATATATACAATTATGTTAAAAGGTATATATGCAGCTATCCAGAAAGTAAACCAGCAAGTTATTGTTAAAAAAGATTAAATTTATTTTAAAATACTAAAACTTCCGATGAAATTAATGAGTTCTGACACTGAATCGCCACTTCCATGAAAAATCATTTGAATGATTTCAAGTGAAGGCTCTCAGTGGCTTGTATACGATAATCATAGTTTTTTTTGCTGGCGTTTAGCGACTTTTGCGTCTGAACTCTTCAATTATTCTGGCATGTTATTATGTCGGTTAGTATGTGAAAGAAACAGGTAAACGAAAATTCAAATATACACATACACAATTTGATTCATCATAAAATGCATTCTTGACATAAGGCCACTTGTCCCTTGATGTAGGTCCGACACGGACATATTCGCCTCAGCTCGCTATCCTGCCCCGCGCAGCTGTACAGGAGAGGTTTAGACTGGGTCTTGCAAGAGGAACGGTCTGGGTTGATAGCGGGGGCAAAGACTTCCTCGATTGGTTCTGATGAAGAACAGGACATGCCAAACCTTCTGTGGAGACGCAGGAGTAGCAAGAAATAACAAGCATAGTAAATATTGCGAGGCTGACCTGTTCTAAAGTTTTGGGGTCACTGAGTCGGGTCACCGAGTCGGGTCACCCAGTCAGGTCACCCGGTCGGGTCACCAAGTCAGGTCGCCAAGTCAGGTCACCGATCAAAATATTGGAAGCTTGCCAATCATCCATCTTTTTACACACGCAAGCTGCAGTTGCCTGCCCCATTACATTCAAAGTGCGCTGGTTAATAAGCATGTGGTGATGGATTTTATAGTCTACTGAAATCTTTTTAAGTAAGTAATGCATAACTATCAAGGGAACCAATAAATAGGTGTCAAAGAAGTTACTGTCAACCAAAGAGTGACATCTGACAATAAAACAAAACCACTCTACTTTATGTTTGCGATGACATCACACAGTCGTTTATGCTCACGTCTAGTTTTTTTCTTTCTGAATGTTTAAACTGACATAGAACTATTCAAATATTCGGTTGAGGATCGAACAGTCGGTATAATCGGGACAGCTTGAGAGGTAACTTACTTTTCTAAAACATCTTTGTAGTTGAGGAGATGAAACCATGCTGGTTCGCATATTAAATCTGATGAAAAAGGGAAGAGGAAATTGATTGATGGAAAATTAATTCAGTCCACATACTTTATCTTGTGGATATACTTGCATCTATACTCAAGGCAAGTTGGAATCTCCTTGTGTTCCAGAAAATGATCTAAATGTACTTAGAATGTCAGAGGTTTTTACCACAGTCACTCATAGCTTGGACAAAAAAACATTCTAGTTAACTTTTCGTTTCTGAACGTGCAGAAAACTAGCATCAGTTAGCATGTCGCAGAAGAATGGAACTAAACAGGAGTTAACGAATGTGACAGGGTCGAGCAAATGTCACCCTAAGTTTGGAGAATTGGCGCAGTGCATTTTTAATGCCGAGTGCCAAGAATATATATGCACACACTAAGGATGTAACTTACCATCTCTCATGCATCGTTTAATGCAGGATTCGTTGACGTCACCCAGTCTGATGCGCATAGCGGTCTTCGGAGGCCAGGACTTGGGTCGACTGCAGAAATCCTGTAAGGTAAGAACTGTGTGAATAGTTGTTGGCAATAGGTAGGCTTGTTTGGACCAGCAACCAGTGTCGTGGTCGAGTATCATCCAGAGTCTATTCACATGTCCATCACAAGTTGATCTACACAAGTCCAGTCACAGCACAGGTGATGTGCAGTGTCAGAGGTTAACTTGGTTATATTAACTTGAAGCACTTGAAACTTGGTGGACTTGTGATGGACTTGTGATGTGATGGATCTGTGAGGACTCGCGAGGTTCATTACAAGTCTATCAAGGACTCGCCAAGAACTCGCCGAAGACTCGCGATAAAACCTATTATTAAACTTGCGAAGACATGCGATGGACTTGACCAGAATACTGTTAGGGGCTTCAAATTCCCAAGTTGTGCCAAAGTAAAATGTTAATTTCCCTGCTAAACAATACCGAGACTTGAAATCCAAATGACCTGGTTTTCTATGTAGACACTTAGCCTCTGTAGCATGCCCTCACACTGGAACTCATAGGGTAGGTACGGTGTGGGTGTGTTGGATAGACTGATGTCCTCTACTACAGCTTGTAAGGCGGAGAAGTTCCGTATGTCAAGGGTGCGGACGTGGGGCTTGCCAATGTACACCTCGGCGTAGGGGTGTTGGGATGTCAGCTGCAATTTTGGGGAGGAGGGGGGGATAGAGAAAGCCAATTTATTGGTTTCTTATAGAAAATTGCATTAGCATAAAAGAAAACACCAAAAATGCACAAAACTCTCCTTGAAAATGGTAAATCGAAAAATTGACAAAAGAGTGCATTTATAATTTACATTGCATGGGCACTTGAATAAAGTTCATCAAGACCTGCCAACTCCTGCCTCTAGGATTACCAACCTCTCTGTCGGTGGGTTTGTTCTTGAAAAACTTGGTGTTGGTTTTACTCTGCGGTGGATTGAAGGATGGGTTTAGGAATACGCAACCGCTAGCGATGGCCTCTAAGGGTGCTGGACCTTCGTATGGGAAACCCATACCGATGAAAAGCTGAAAAGGAAAGGTTCAAGGTTCAAATGTTAAACAGAACACAATGACCTTTTTAGCTAGTTTATGAATGACTGTTTTGGCTGACTTGCTGAAACTGCTAAAAAAGAACAGGGGGAAAGGGAAGGAAATCGTCAAAAAAACAGTCTCGTTTGGCAAATTGCGGAAACTGCCAAATATATCACTCAATGATGGTTTGAGGTTGTTGTCTCCTGACTGCCAAGTATTGTACTCTGACATGGTATTATGACTGAGGATCGAAACACGAAGGTCTCTTTAGAATCCTCCCCTGGACGGTTTCTTTGTTAAAATTTGTCCTTAATCGTTTGGGTAAGCGTTAGGTTAATGGGGTTAGGTTATAGTACAGGAACAAAGGGAAACACAATGGTCAATCCTCAGTCATTATGTGGTTCACGACTGTGTGATGATGAGTTGTGAGTTGATAAGAGTTTTGTGCGATGGATGAATGTCTTTATCAAAAATCAAGTATCAATTGACGTTAGTTAAACACTAGGTGGTAGATTGTCGTGGCTCACGGTCTGATGATGCATTACACTTGTAGTCTGTGGGTGTAAATTGTGAAGGTTATGGGTTCAAGTACAGCCCTGAATTTATGTGCCCTTGGGCAAGGCACTTTGTCACTCATTGCTTCTATAACTTCCCCAGAGTGCTGATATTGTCTTTGTATTGTCTCATTGTCAGCCTGATGAAGTTGGTTCCTCAAACATTGGTTTCTCTGACCTTGGTCTGTAGGAGAAGTTGCTGCAGTTCAGGCCCCATCAAGATACCGTGGTTGTGTACGTAAGACGGAACGGCTACCACCTCATCGCTTTGGTTCTGGTTAATGTGAACGGTAGCGTGGATCTCAAAATACTGGTTAATGATGTCTAAGAACTTCATGGCGTTGGCATTCTGGATAGAAACAAATGTCAAAGATGTAGGGATTCAAGGCAAATCCAGCAAAATGTGTAAACAAGAACAAATTCATCTTTATGCGATTTTACTGAAAAACTAAAAAGCGGGGGTTAACCAGTTCGCGCCGGGATTATTTTAACATCGCCGAGCCGACGGGCGGGATTATTTTTAACGAAACTCGATCCGAAGCGTGTTCAGGCCTATAGTGCTGGGTAGCACACCCACGCATTTCCGGCCTTGCGCGCTGCTGACATATATTTCCGAACTTGAACTTGGCGTATATATTCGTCATCCGTTTTGAATTTGGGGAAATTTTTGCGTTTATATTCGTCATCCGGCGCGAACTGGTTAATGTCCAAAATTTACTAATTAGGGAAACCTGTTGTGAATACAAAGTTGTCTCAGTTTAATGTTTGTCTACCTAATTTGAGAGCTTTGACCCGATGACCATCCAACCATAACCAGATTTACCCAAAGCTACATGTATTTGCACATGTTGAATAATTTAATCGTAGCCATTTCAGATTGACGTGCTTGAAAAGATAGGCTAGTGAATGGAGAATCGTTCAATCGGTTTTAATCAGGTGCCATCTTGCTTGAGACACCGTGACTATACCGCAAAGAGTCTCCACGTTATACCTTCCACATGTACGACATCTTGCCGTAAACCAGGGCTTTGTTGTCCCGTTTGACGGTAGCGTCCATCGCAAGCTTGTTACTCTCCACGACAAATCCCATGAAGGAATTGTCTGGCGTGTGGGCTGAAAAACAACAAATGAAAACAAGTGTTATTCTAAAAGATGTCATGACAAACAAAATATCCAGGTGAATTGTACGTTCAAACTTTTGTTCAAACAAAAGTTTCTATCTTCTTTTTTCGATTGCACGAGAAAATGCACAGAATGCAGCTTCGGTTGTCACGTCCCCCGTAGCTTTGTGGGCATCTATCTGCCGTGTTTATCCCTAGAGACAAATTGTCTTGTTGTGTACATGCACAGTTGGAATACCAAACTGTCTTCTTAAACCCTAACCCCCACGGGGGATTCTGTAAGTTCCCTGCCACATGCAGCAAACTGCATCGTTTGTCAAAGTGACAACCCTGCCTAGTGCAGATAAAGTCTGCTGTCACACAACGCAGCGCGATCCATCTCTGGCATTGTTCAAAGGGGACTAGCTCTCAATAGTCTTAAACTGTGGCGTTTATGCGCTGGTGTTGACAGCAGAATGCATCAAAGTCAGAGTTATAGTCGAGTCCCTGCAAGTCCGTTCACAAGTCTTTTCGTGAAGCCAGTCACAAGTCCTTTTATAAAGGCAGTCATAAGTAACTGGATGAACAATGACAAAGGAATGCTTTTATCACAGCTCATTTGAATAGCTTGTGATTTGAATTGGAACTGGGGGACTTGTGATGGACTTGCAGGGACTTGTGAGGACTTGCAGAGACTTGTGATGGACTCGACTACATCCCTGATCAAAGTGCACCAGAATTTTTCTTTCTTGATGCTGCGGGTAGCAGGGTTAGGGTTAATACAAGTATCACTGTTGGATCAGTAAAACATTCCACATCTATTTATTGTCAGAAAAACAACAACTTGTGTCTAAAGAACTCACGGAACATAGTAAAGAACTGTTTAGGAAGTAGTTCCCAGCCGCCCCAGTCTGTCTTGCGACTCGTTCTTTTAGAGTAGCTGCGGATATTGTAAGCTGGCTCGGTGCCAAATGAATCAATCACTCGCAGCATGCAGCTATAGAAAAAACAAGAGTAGAAGAGAGTTTGGCTCAAAGTATTCTTCTAGGTTGGGTTTTGTTATTCCCCAAAAGTAAATCTAACAACGTGTTTTCCAAGAGTGTAAGACAAAAATCACAAATTTACAAACGTATAGAGTCGAACCAACGACCTCCTGCTTATAATTATATACATCTCATCACTAGACACAGTCTGCTGAGGTCAGCTGGCTTTTTGCATCCAAAGTCATTAATTGCAGTGCAAGTTGTTGTTGGAGATTTGAACCCTTTACGGTAAAATAACATCACACTCGTGTGTTTATGTGCATCGTTTTTGTTCTGTTTTCTGTACTTAACTCCTTGACGCCAGTATTCCTCACCCCACCGGATTATACGCATGACTGCACAGCACCCTTTGACCAGTAGATACACTGCACAATGGACCGGAGTGTGCAGCTGTCACACAGGCCATGTTCTACGGCACAGCTTACAACAGCATCCCGGACAGATTAGCGGGCCGCGGCCATATAGCCACTACATGGTGTTTAGTCGCGTGCTTGTTCGGCAAAAACAGAGCTCCCCCCCCCCTTCCCCCTATTTTTAGGAAGGGAGTGGGAGGGGGGATTTAAATACACTAAGCAATATTCTGTCCTGAATTGACAGTCCCAATCTTACTTTAGCTGCTTCCACAGTGTACCAGCTGCCTTCTTGAATTGTTTCAGGCCAACGATGTCGATGTAGACCAGGTCAAAGGGTCGCTCGCCTCCAATTGGACAACTCTGACTCATGACTCCCTTGCCTTTCAGAAAACTGCACATTTAAAGTTTGTTTTATTATCACAAAACACATTTTCTTACACACCAGAATTTCCCAAACCTATTCCATTTAGGGGTGAAACAAAACGACAGATTCCAGGAACAGGCTCCCAGACTACATGGGCATTTCTTTCATTTTTGCTTTTGCAAATATGAACAAGTGTTATTCACCTAAGATCATCTGAAGTGCATACGTGCAAATCCTAAATATACAGAATCAACTTGTCTTTCTTTTTATTAGAGAATCAAACAACATTTTCTGATTAGGGAAAGTGTGTGTAATTGTTTACAGCAATTGGCAATACCACAATAAGATGATGGTATATTGGTGAAATGTCACCTTTTTAAAGCTGAATACGTGACAGAAACCTCCAGGTCATGACCGAGGATGTAAAGGGATGCAAGGATGTCACTCCATTGGACTAGCTCGCCCAGCGGTCCCCCGGAGAATGCCTTTTCCGCGATCTTGAACCCCGACTCCTTAGTGAGTAAACCCATGTGGATCAGAATCTAGTCAGGAGATAAAAGATAGATATTTAAAAAACAAGACGAGTAAAGTTCAAGGAAACTGTGTCAAACCACAGGTTTCTGTTTTCCGGCTCAGTAAAAAGCATATCTTTCTGCCCTGAATTTCACATAATTCAACAGGGTATCCCTGGGCCTTTGGCACTTATTAGTCAAACAAAGTCCAAAAACAAGTTGCTATGGTTTGGTACCAAACCTAGCAAAACCTGCAGTTGGAGTTTGATGGGTTTGGGGTAGTTAGAGTTAACACACTATCATTACATGTACATGTGTACATTATAGATTATAGTTTGATATTCCTTTGTATTCAAATATCAAGATTTTGTTTTACTTTGTACTTTCGCACTGCTCATAATGAATGCTCTCTGCACATTCTCCATAGAGCTTCAGTCAAGGTGTAGGTTATGTGTCAAGATATAGGAAATGTTTACATGTACATGTACCAAGGGTCATGTGTGCAGATCCTTGTTATAATATATTGTAGGGCATATATATAGCAGCTGTTTGTTCCATATTTAATTGCGTTATAGCTCGATGGTAAACCCACTGCAGGATTTTGCAGGACTAAGGCAGTGGTCACCAGTAACAAATATTAGAGGATTTTGCTGGATGCAGTTTACATTGAGTGTTAACACTTTGGAATTGCAGGATTTTGCAGGATTCAGGTTATGTGTAAGAAAAATAGGGTATAAATGAGTTATATGGTTAATTGCCTCCATCCAGCGATTGTTAGACACAGGAAACTATTACAAGAAATGTCACAAGATATAAGCACCGATGTATACAATCCCAAACAGCTGGATGAAGAACATTAATGCACCACAACCAGAATAAGAGAAAGCATTTTTAAAAAGTCCTTAGTTTTAATTCACAGAAATGCCCCTTTATTATTACAATTTTTTTTTATAAAACTGATTTTATTGGCAAAAAAAGATTTACACATCCAAATATTTATATTTGAAGGTTAGGCATAAAAAAAAAAATGTTATGTTGGCGTAACCCGACCGACCCTAAAAATACGGCCGACCCTGGATATTTTTTTTTCAAGGGACGAAATTTAATGATTAAAATCTATATAAATCTAGTTATAAATACGTTTGAAACCATTTCTGACCGTTTCTCATTGTTGTGTGTGTGGATTGTGAAAATATTGAACCTGGACACGATATCGTGTATCACTACCGGCTTAAACAATTAGACAACATATCATTTTCATTGCTGGAAGGAAGCAGGAAAAAAAAAAAAAAAAAAAAAAAGAATCCCGACCTACCTACCCTATTTTTTGGGGCCCGTTACGCCAACATAACATTTTTTTTTTTATGCCTTAGTAAACCACTAGTAAACCAGAAAATGATTATATTTTCTCAACCAGTTCGCACCAGAGGAATTATATACGTAAAGTTTCCCCAGATTTCAAACAGATGACGTATAAACACGTCACGAGCAAGGCCAGAAATGTCTGTCAGCAGCGAGCAAGGCCGAAAATGCGTAGGTGTGCTTCTCGGCTATCCGCCTAAACCCGTCTCAGATCGAGTTTCGTTAAAAATAGTCCCGCGCCTCGGCTCGGTGATGTTGAAATAATCCCGGCGTGAACTGGTTAATAGAAGCAATACACATTATGTATGTAGTTTAATGCACATAGCACTATAGTCAAGAGCCAACAACAGAACAGCACCTTATTACCATAGCTGCGATACCATGGCAACAAATTTGATCAGAAACCATCAATGTCCATCGATGCAAATTGTTTTCATCGATGCAAATGCTAAACATCCTAACTACAAACAAATCTTTCAAATGAGCATAAGGGTGAATAAAAAAGAAGTTAAATCTCAAATAATTGATAGATTTTAGGCAAATAATATACACATACGTTGTTGATTGAAAAATAAAAATAAAAAATTTAGGGGGTTTTATACTGATTTTTGAGTTTCTAAATTTCCTCTTTGAATGCATTCAAGTGAGCTACATGTATGTATGTAGTCTTTTTGGCAGCTGTTTACAGTGCATCATGCATTGTAATACATGTGCATGGTGTATACATGCAAAACTGTTGCAGGCACTGGTCAATCGCAAGTAAGTGAAAACTGCAGCAGATTTTAAGTTAGCTTATATTAATATACCGCACGGCAACACATAATTACCAATGTGTGTCTGCATTAGAGCGTGTGAGTTGACCCGTAAAAACATACGCGATTTTACGTAAAAAAACAAACTTCCGGGCACCTCGAATAGAAGCTTCAATGTGTAAAGCGAGTAGTTTTCTTGAAATACTGTTTGGATACTGTTTTTTTTACTGAAAGGTACACTGAACAAAAATATAAACGCTCCCAAAATGGTTATTTGTCTTGATTTGTAAACAACACTTGTGTCCATCTCTGCCAGTGAGGAATTGCTCAGTGATGCAGTGATTCCACGCAAATTATTATTTTTGATTTGATTTTAAAAAATTTGAACGATATATAATTAGGGAAAAGGAGAGTCTAGATACATACATGTACCTCATACGTACGTCATTCGCCATTGTTCTGGTTCACGCACCAATCTTTTCTAGTGTAGACCATACATACATTATAAGGCAATCATCACAATGTATACGTAAGTAGGATCACGTCAGTGCCAGATAATGTAGTACAGCCATTTAGAGGGCTGGGCTTTCTTATCCCGACAATGAGCAAATGAGTCAAACATTGGTTTTCCGCTTTTCATCAATAATGTAGACAGCATGCACATTGTATTGTCAAATCCCTGTTGAATTTATCATCCATACTTGTGGGTATTTCATGGCTCGGATATTCGTAAAAACAAAGTATTATAGAAAACAAAATCAACCCCACGTAAAAGTCCTATATTCAAGCGGCTCGCTCGGAGGTGCCCGCAAATTCAATCGTGACCTTTATGCGCGAGACTTACATGAAGTTTTTTTGCTGGAAATTGAGGCTGTGTACACAAATAAAATAAAATACACTCTACATTTGTCAATATGCGAAACTAGCATTCAAATATTTTGACAGTTAACTGACTTTTGGCAGTCGGGGGCATGATTTGCTGAAAACTGTAATTTTGACCGCAGTTTATTTTTATAATTTTTTAAAAGTTTTGTCTGAACTTATTACTAATATGTCTACGTCATGAATGCCAACATATGGGCTATTAACTGGTAATTATTAAAGATTGCTGAAAATGATTTTCATATGATTGATGATTAGCTGAACTACATATAATCACTTTAACATAAAAGGTCTGCAACATTTACCACAATGGACTTTTTGGTTGCATGCTCATCAGTGTATTATTAGGTAAAGAAATAAAACGTGAAAAATGTTTGCTTTAAAGTCAGTTGAGAAAATGTGCATGCAAATGATCTATGATGAACACTACAAAACATATTCCGAGTAGAGAAAACACATGCATAAATGACCTTTATTTAAATGCTGGTAGTGAACAAAATCGCAACAAAAAAATATATTATAATAACCAGATACCAATATTAGATAAATTCTTTGTTTGTCCAAAGACTTCCTAGAGCATTTTGAGTTATTTGAGTTATTTCCATGCCTGTTGAGGTATCATTTACAATGTATTCCCCATTTTTGATTCCTTGAGTTTACTACCTCTGCACCCACAACTGGGAATGCAAGGCTTTTAGATTCATCAGTATGGCTGCACCTGAAGTACATGGCTACAGCTTACAATCACACCAGCACCTATGGAACTATAGGCTTAGCCACTATGCCTAGACATGATGTGTGTTTACTGCAAGGCGTATAGCCAGTCAATCAGACACGGCCTATTTTACCTTCTTCTGTTCGCTGTTGGTCAAGTTCTGTTTCATTTGCAGCTTTCTGACCGCCGGCATCCATTTGTCATCCCACATGCGGTCAATGCGGAGTTTCACCCATTCCAGCTTGAACGCATTGGCTCTGTTCAAGATGTCCATCAGACCTTGCTTGTTAGTTCTGACCATTGTCTAATTAAAAAGATTTCCACAAAAAAAAATTAATACATTAAAAAAAATGAAAATAGAATTGAAGAATTCAGGTGCAAAAGCTGCTAAATGCCAGCAAATATTTGATAATCGTACACTAGGCACTAAGAGCTTTCACTTAATATCATTGAAATCATTTTTGTGTGGAAGTGGTGTTCAGCGCCTTTTGCGCCTAAACTCTTTAACTAGTTCACGCCGGATGAGGTATATACACGCAAAGTTTCCCCAGATTCAAAACGGATGACGCATAAACACGTCACGAGCGCGGCAAGGCCATACATGTCTGGTAGTCAGTACCATCGGCCTGAACCAGATGAATCCTATGCCTCGGCTCGGTGAATGTTACAATAATAACGGCTTTTGCGCCTGAAATCTTCAATTGTAACATGCTTACAGAGTCTGAAACACGGTAATAGTGCTGTCCAAAACATACCAGATATACACTGAACAAAAATATAAACACCCACAAAAATATAAACGCCCCCAAAATGATTATTTGTCTTGATTTGTAAACAACATTTGTGTCCATCTCTGCCAGTGAGGAATTGTCACATCTGTGTTTTGGGTGGAATCACTGCATCACTGAGCAATTCCTCACTGGCAGAGATGGACACAAATGTTGTTTACAAATCAAAACAAATAATCAATTTTGGGGCGTTTATATTTTTGTGGGCGTTTATATTTTTATTCAGTGTAGTTGATAAATGGAATATATCAATAGCATTCAACTGGTTTTAATATTCGAAATAAATAAAATAAGCACGTTCACAACTGCGATGTTAATTTGATTGTAAATTGTAAACTTGCAGGGCTTTCTCATCAAATGCCACTTTTTTTGTTGACCGTAACTTTACTGTTTATAGCAGTTTATTTGTTTCGTCCAATTGTATCTGGCGCATTTAGAGCAAGTTTAGGCGCGTTCAATAGTTAACCATAGTATGACTAACGTCACACGATTGCAGGGTGGTTAGACTCTACCTGACCCTGGGGCACGGTTGTACAGAAGCCCGTTAGGGCCAGGTACCTCTTTCTCTTTCACAGAGGTTCGTTTCTCTTTCACAGAGGTTCGTTTCTCTTTCGCGGTGGTGCGTTTCTCTTTCAGAACGTGTGTCTCTCTCTTTCAAGGGGCAAGTCCATTTTTCACAGGGGTGCATTTATTATGTATTGCGATTAAGTCGCGGCCGCGAGTTAGTATGTCGCGGCCGCGAGTTAGTATGTCGCGGCCGCGACTTATTATGTCGCGGCCGCGACTTAATTATGTCGCGGCCGCGACTTACTAACTCGCGGCCGCGACATAATTAAGTCGCGGCCGCGACATAATAAGTCGCGGCCGCGACATAATTAAGTCGCGGCCGCGACATAATAAGTCGCGGCCGCGACATAATTAAGTCGCGGCCGCGACATAATAAGTCGCGGCCGCGACATACTAACTCGCGGCCGCGACTTAATCGCAATACATAATAAATGCACCCCTGTGAAAAATGGACTTGCCCCTTGAAAGAGAGAGACACACGTTCTGAAAGAGAAACGCACCACCGCGAAAGAGAAACGAACCTCTGTGAAAGAGAAACGAACCTCTGTGAAAGAGAAAGAGGTACCTGGCCCTAACGGGCTTCCGTACGGTTGAGCGCTGGTTGTCAATAACCTTTTGAAAACCTGGAGAGAACCAGTAATCGACAACAAAAAGTGGCAGCAGTCAACCGGAAAGGCCGTGCCAGTATTAGTGCTGGTAGCAATGAATGGATCATTGAGTGAAAATCTGATAATGGTACATTTCCTTGTTTTGGGACCAACATAAATATCCTACCTATGCGCGCGTGCAGGAGAACAGCTAGTGCCGATACCCATCTCATTCATGATGTCGTTAATATCCAACATATTCCAGGAATGTAAACAAAGCGCGGTTGCCATCTTTTCAACAATAGTTCGACTAGAGTTGTTTTTCAGCAAATTTCATTTGCACATGTGCATTTGCAAACAGAAATTGACTTATGGTCGATCTATACTTGATCAGAGAGCTCTAAATATTGAAACATTTGGTCAAACACAGTTTCAAAAGATAATTTTAAATCCAAATTCGTTTTTTGAATATAGGTTTTCCCGGCCATGGAAAAACGAGCAGCCAATTTACCCACTGCATAATTCCATGGTCATTTGATTCCATTTTATGACTAGGCAAAAGAACCGCTGTGTCCTTCGATTTAACAAATCAACCATTCAATTTAACAATTCAACACAAAACAGCAGTAAGACTCCCTGGAGGGCTTTTGAAGCGTGTGGTCGGTAATTCAAATTCAATATTGGCAGGCATTTGTGGCATTAGTACAATCTAAAAACCGCTCTGTTAACTTTTATTTCCTTTAAAACTAAATTAAAAGCCCAAATTCTGAATTTGAAACACGGTAAAAACGGTAGAGGCAAAATCGTTTTAAATTCGAAGGCACACAAATTAAGATGGCTGCCTATTGCCGAAATTTACCGGAGAAATCTATACTTAATAAATTAAAGAATAAAATTTAGCTTTAATTTTTTTTTTTTTTATTCATTTCATAGTCGGGGACTTGCAGGTGTAAATAAAATCCAGAGGTTTATCCTCCATAATTTATCATCTCAATGAAACTATAAATGAGATATTGAACAGTCTGTTATAACTGCATTGTTAAATTAAGTTTGTACAATTAAAACAGCTGTGCTTTGAGATAACGAATTTTTTTGCAGATGGGAAAAACTACACCGATGCTACCAGGAAGTTGGTGGATAATTATCAGTCTGTTTGCTTGTTTGGTTGAATTTCCTGGACAAATTTGCCTGTAGATTTATTGCATATAATTAGACAGATAAGTACAATGTACTGTTTCTTAACCAATGAACTCACAGTTTTAATAATTACATGCATACTTACATGTATGTACATGGATTTGCATTTTTGTATCACTGTGGATACATTGCTTTGTTCTCGTGTACAAAATGGTTAGAAATTAGAGCACGTTTTTCAAAATGCTCCCATTTTAACCACAATTATTTTCCTTGGTTGAAATTTCGACCTGATATACCCTATATTATACCCCAGCTAACCCAAACACTAACCCACATCCTAACCCTAGTTTTTGAGTAATTTAAGTACAATCCAAAAATCCAATTCGTGAAATTCCCAGTGGAGACCTATTCATCTATAGAAATTACCCTTTGGAGACCTTTTCACTCTCATTGTTCCCATTGTGTTCACGTCTCCAGAGGGTACCGTATTTCGCACCATGTACTTGTGGGTGTGCGTTTGTATTGACCGGCAATCGTGGTCGTCGGACAAAAGAATTGGGAGTCAAACAATGGGTCCACGATTGACACAACGTCCACGATCTTTTCCCATGTACAAATCCTATGGCGATAATCAAAAAACGTTAGAGTATAAACAAAAGAGGGAAGACGGTCGGACAATACCCCGTCCACGATTGCCGGTCAAAACATAGCTGGGTGTGTGTGTGTGTGTGCATGCATGCATTATGTGTTCAGTATGCAGGTTTTATCACAACCAATTTATATCACAGCAACTAATTAATTCCTCGACTGAAAATGATAACAAGTACCAGTACATGTACATGTACATGTACTGTATGTACCATGCATACACATACTGGGATGTTTCTAAATTCGGTACACTGTGGAAACCTGGGGCCAATTTCATAGAGCTGCTTAAGCATAAACATTTGCTTAAAGGTAGGATACACCATTGGTAATTGCTTGAATTATCATGAATGGGTGGATTTGGGAGGTTGTATTTTATAGTAAATGTCGTTTAACTGACCTGTCCGTAGTTTTACAATCATGGATGCCGAGAAAAGCACGAAAAACAGCATTAGTGTTTTCAACAGGCGTCGGGCAGTTATTCTTATGTTATTATTGGGTTTTTTGCGATCGCTGTTTTATAAAATTCTATTTTGGGGGATAATTACAGGATATCATTTTGCTGGATGCCCACAATCATTATTTACTTTCAAATAAGTAAGATATTTCTTAATAATTCGGTAGTAAATATTTTGGATATCTGCAAATGGCGTATCCTACCTTTAAGCACAAATCATTCTTGCTTAGTAAAACCAGATTACCAGCAACAACTCCATGTGATGTATATTATTTGTGATTGGTATTTAGCTGTTGTTAGCTTAAGCATAACGATCACAAGAAATGTTGGCTCCTAACATGATTTACCAAGCAAGGGTTTGTGCTTTTAAAAGCAGCTCTATAAAATTGGCCCCAGAACACAATGGGGGCAATATGGGAGTCAAAAGGTCACGGCAGGATATATTTCTATAGATGAATAAGTTTTCACCTAAGGGGTTCACAAAATAGATTCATGAATTTTACTCAAAAAAACTAGGGTTAGTGTTTGGGTTAGGGTTAGAGTATAATATAGGGTATTTGGTCCAAATTTTAACCTAAAAAATTAACCGTAGTTGAAATTAGAGCATTTTGAAGATAATTTTGGACAGTCCACAAATTCTGTACACGAGAACAAATAGTTGTCTCCACAGGAATATAAATTTGCGGGTGTGTGTATTCAACTTTTTCCAAAGTGAGAATTTTAAACGAATTCTTTGTATACAGATCTTATAATTCAATTACTGTTTGTCAGACCTGATCTGATCGCTTGAAAAGATTGTTTTGATCCCTAAATTAAATTTAATACAGGTTTTGTCATTCTCTTACCATAGAATCTGACGAAGCACTACAATTGTAAATCATCATTTCTTTTCAAAGACATTTTGAATATAACTGAGAAAAAGCAAATTTCAAAAAAATTGTAAAAGACCAATGCAATATACCACAGAGTTGTGCTATATCAAATGAAAGCTTATTTCGTATTTTTTCTGACCAACTGTAAAATTGGAGAAAAAAAACACATTAACAAGGGATTTAGGGTGATCTGTGCGTGTTGCCCATAATGCTGCATTTAGCAAACACTCAATTACTCATTTCAGTGTACATGAAATACAATTCCTCCATGTACAGTAATAAGCCACCCTGCCTTATAAAGTGCACCGTCAATCCATTGCACACCACAATAATGAAATTTGCAGTGCATTGGCTAAATTAAATATTAATGAGAATATATTAACCCTAACCATCCCAAATACTCAAAAATCCTCTTTACAAATTGCAAGATTTTGCAGGATTGAGGTCACTTGGAAGTTGATGCATCAGAGGAATTTTCAGGATTGAGGGCGTTTGGGTTTTGCCACTTTAGGATAATGCAGGAACCTGCGGCCGATTTCACCAATGTTAGGATCAATCTTAGGAAGAGTAACTCCTCCTAACTTGCAATAGATCCAATGCAAGTTAGGATGAGTTACTCATCCTAACTCGAGATAGGATTAATCCTAGCGTTTCGTGAAATCGGCCGCAGGTCATAAGGCCTAAATTAATGCTGGATGATTTTGCAGGATTGAGGTTACTTGGGCATTTATCCACTTGAAATAAGGATTTGGGACGATTGAGGTTATTTGTTACTTTGTACTTTTACACTGCTTGTGCTCTATGCACATTCTCCATCTATGATTTTTTGTCAAGGATAGGAAACGTTTGCACACCAAGGGTCATGTGTGCACATCCTTGTTGTAATACCTAGGGCACTTAGCAGCGGTTTGTTCCATGTTTGGCTGGTTTATAGCTCAATGATAAACCCACTGCAGTATTTTAGCAGGATTTAGGTACCTTAGGCCTGGTAGTTTTGGACAGAAGGGGCCTGGCCGATTCAGGTCTCCATTTAAGCATCGGACACCAAGACTCAACCTCGCTGAGATAGAGGAGAAAGGAACACTCGCTGCCGTCCACGCCATACTTGCTGTAACAAGGGTCCGACGACCAAAAGTCCCTCATCCACTGAAATAGGGGGTTAGGGGGTGGTGGTGGGGGATGGTGGTGGGGGATGGTAGTGATAAGGGGGAGGGGTGGGGAGAATGAGGAGGAGGTGGGGAGAATGGGGAGGGGAGAAGAGAGAGTAGTGGGAAGAAGGGAGGGGAGAGAAGGGAGTAGAGAGAAGGGGGGGTGGGGATTAGGGGGTGGGGAGAAGGGGATAGAACAAAACAGATCAAATCACAACATCCACGAACACACAACATATAAGTCCAGTCCCAATAAAAAACACCCTAGATTGCAAAAAGGTGTATTTCCTGAATACTTGAGGCAGGTTAGCCGTCCCTATTGGTTGACAGCCTAACACGTGGGTAGTTTTGAATGACCGATAAAACATTCTCGACTGGTTGTTAACACATTAAAAATTGACTCTCTATGAAGTCTGGTCCATCGGACCTTTCATCATTGGTTGAAACCCCACAGCATGTGCAATACTATCAATCAGTCCAAATAGTCCTAAATTCTCTGTGCACTAGATCATGTCACACCGAACAGGTGAAACGCTTGTCAATTTTCATATAAGAGCCCCTGCGTGCAGCACAAACCAGTACTATTAAAGTAGTAGAGGGTGTTCCTCAAAAATACAAGGTAAAACTGTTGAACAAAATCATTTACATTTTTACATTTTTGACTTTTGGACTGAAGGTATTTATGAATGGGAATACAAATAAAAAATTGGCCTAAATAATGTTAATACACTCATCTTCGGCTCAAACAGTAACGCATCTAGGCCCATGAGCCAGTTTTATTCATTTACTAAGTAAGTATTGTCAACTTACAGTGACTTTCCTGTCACAATCTGGGTAACCTCGCAGCTCGTCTCGGGAATACGAGCACTTCATCTCAGGTTGCATAATTATATCTGCCGTCAAAAAAAATTAACAAATAGAACTTTAAAATGCACATTTTAGCTACAAATCTTTTTTATGTTTCAGTTTGGATGTTGGAGTACATACATACAAGTGAATCTTGCTGTTTACTCATGAACACACAATGTGCATTCCTGAGGTAAGTCCAGGAGCCAATTTCATAGAGCTGAATAAGCACAAACATTTGCTTAACAATCAGAATCTGTTATTTTTGCCTTTTTAAGGACAGTATGTGGTAGCAGTGTGGGGAATGAACTGTCTGTGGCTGGCTATACAAAGGAAACAAGTTACATGTACTAGTATTTGTTTCTGGTTATTTTTGAATTCCTATGGCAATTTCTGATAAAACAAGTGTTTGGACCACGACTGTGAAAGGCAGACATGTGTGGGAAAATTTTGTGTTTGCAAAAGTTTATTGTGTCCTTTTTGAGATATTATTATTATTATTTTCTGGTAATGAAACCAAGGATCCTTCAAAAGCGCTCAAGGCACTGTAGCTCGTAAGCCAGAAGAAACCCGTAGACAGAGGCTGTGTCAGCCAGGAACACCGGGGCAAACCCCTTCTCTTAGCGAAGAGTGTTCTGGGTTCTTTTACGTGCATTATACAATTTTATAATGTTATAATGGGAAAGATATATACACACATTATAAATTATACAACACACGGGACCTACAACTTTACGTCCCATCACATTAGGCGAATACTTTGAATCTTTTGAAACCCAAAACCTTTGTACCTTTAGCTAATACTGGTCTGTTGACATCAACAACATCAGCATAGTCGCCCAGTTCTTTTTTATTTTTCTTGTTGGTGTAAACGTCGTTCTGTGGATCCTCACTGTCGTTCTTGGCCGTGTGTCTCTGCTCCGCCCCGGCCAGGCCGGTGAAGTTGCGGAAAATCTGACTGCCGTTGGTGTAAATGATTTCCACTTTTTGCTCGACATTGCCCAGTCGCTTAAGAATGCTCTCGAGAAGTACGGCCAGGGTTCGCTTGAGGTCTGTGGACAAGCAAAAGATGAGACATTGTTCACCTGTGGGTTATTTTGGTTACAGTTTGGTTCAAATCCTAAATAAAGTGTTAAGTACACCCTCTCAATGCAATTCAACTCAATCCCAACCACAATAATAAAAAAGAAATTCGCGTACTAGAACAGAATATGAAGAGTAGAACCAAGAGTAAAGGCAAGACAAATTGCATACATTGCCACTCATCAGTTCAGAATTGTTCATAATGAACATAACTATGAATTCTGCCAATGGATGTACATTTACCGGTACATGTGCATTGTGCTAGGCATACAGGTGTAAACATTTGAAGCTTCAGGGATGTTATGGTTATTGAATGTGACTTACATGTAAAGTATTCCTATTAATTACAAAATTAACCAGTTCGCCTCGGGATTATTTTAACATCACCGAGCCGACACGTGAATTATCGTTAATGAAACTCATCCGAGTCGGGTTCAGGCTGATACCAGGAAGCACACCGACGCATTTCCGGCCTTGCTCGGTGCTGACAGGTATTTCCGGCCTTGCTCGTGGCGTGTTTATGCGTCACCCGTTTCGAATCTGGGGAAAACTTCGCGTTTATATAAGTCATCCGGCGCGAACTGGTTAAAAACCACACCAAAGATCTTCATCCTCACATCGTTTAAGTTAAACAGTAGCATTAATTAAAACAATCAATACATTCAGAGATGCGTGTATGTACAATGTACATATTTGTCGGTAAAACTTATGCATTCGTGTTGGGAAATAAATTGTTATCTTTTCAATAAAATTTGTACAAAAGCGGTATTGAGAAGGGATTCATCTCACGTACATTTCTGTGCCAAAAACTCTTCATTTAAAAACGGTATTTTCAAATGTATTAACTTACAATAATGAATTTGGCTGGACAAAATAAAATGTACATGTACACCTTCCTTCGAATTTAAGACATATTTCAACTGGGAAAAAGTCAATAAAAAAAATAGAGGCTTAGCCAAAGAGAATGTAGTTGGCGAGATGATAATCAATAGTATGATGGGCATTAATATTCTTCGATAATTTGCGATAGCACTAACGTGTGCAAGTGTGTACACAGAAATAATTTGGCCCAACTACAAGTGCACTATAAAATAAAACGGTTTTACAATACGACAATACATGTACATGACGTACGTACACGGGGCATCTTATAACGAGACGGACAATTTTGTTCCTGTATTAGAAAGGACCAAATTTAAATAATGCTATGAAGGCAGTTACAACCTTCTTATTCCTCCATGGTTACAAATACGTTCCTAAAAAAATTGCTTCACGACCCTTTAATATTAAACACACTACTACGCTGTATTCATAATTAAGAGAAATTTAGGAGAAAAGCTGGTTCATAGTACCGTAATTTATCTTCAATTGACACAATGAAACAGTTACTTTTGGGATTTCACCAAATGTTGGGCCTGTTCTTTCGGTTGTTTTGCTGTTAATTTTACCATCAGCACAAAAAGAAAATCAACATCCGTATGACATGTACTAGTAGTACACAATCCAGTGTGTGCATTATATTCACAGGACTTCTGTAGTTGAAAACTATAGTACATGTAGGATAAATTGGGCACAAGTTGTCCAAACCAATTAGGCAAATATCCTTTGGATGCATTCATGACCAAACCAATAATGTCGTCCGCGGCCACGATAGCAGTAAAACCATTCACCTCAGCCACTGTAGTGCTAACCTGACCCCCATGGCTATTTTGACTGATGAGAATCTCAAATTAAATCTATCCAAAAGCCAATCGGCTTTAGTAAACTCTAGGCACATTCCATCCACGAGCCGTTAGTAACATGATGATTGTTCTGTCTCGACACCTCAGTATTTTTATCCATCAAATAATATGCCTGCAAACAAGCAAAGTCTTTCGATGGACGTACGATATAGGAAAGGCTGATTTCAGAGATCACAATACCACGACAATACAGTGCATTATCAAATGTGTTAATTTTTCTCAAAGACTTAGAGGCATTTTTTCAATTCAAGGTTAACTTCATTTAATTAAACCATTCTGCCATTAATCACATATCACATATTGCGAGCAATTTTATGCAAACACCTTTTCTAGTGCCTTAAGCAAAACGACATGTGTGTTTTGGTCAAGCCAAGCAACTTACATACCTGTACAATGTCTGCAAAATCTACGCAAACCTTGTTGCATGCAAAATGATGACCAGTTTGCATAAATTTAACAGTGGTTTTTCAGGGATTTTCATGGTACAATAAGTAGTTGTCTGTGCTGCTAATGGCTTGCATTAGAGTTCAAGTTTGTAGACAAGTCCATCACAAGTCCATCACAAGTCCATCACAAGTCCATCACAAGTCCATCACAAGTCCATCACAAGTCCATCACAAGTCCATCACAAGTCCATCACAAGTTCATCACAAGTTCATCACAAGTTCATCACAAGTCCATCACAAGTCCATCACAAGTCCATCACAAGTCCATCACAAGTCCATCACAAGTCCATCACAAGTCCATCACAAGTCCATCACAAGTCCATCACAAGTCCATCACAAGTCCATCACAAGTCCATCACAAGTCCATCACAAGTCCATCCAGTGCCACGTTTATACCTGTACTTGCAGGCCCGTACGCAGGGGGGGTGCGACGGGTGCGTACGCACCCCCCCAAATTACTAAAAGGTCCACATTTTCCGGATAAATAATGTTTTTTTGATGTAGAAATAACTGTACTGCAGGCACACAACAAATTTTGGTCCCATTTTTGGTCCCATCAGTACAAATTTGCCCCCCAAATTACCAAAAGGTCCACATTTTCCGGGGTAACTAATGGTATTTTGATGTAAAAATAACGATACTGGCCAGAACATTTTTGGTTTCATTTTTGGTCCCATCAGTACAAATTCGCACCCCCCCATAAAAAATCCTGCGTACGGGCCTGACTTGTGACTGAAGAATTGCTCTTACTGACTTGTGAACTGACCAATGATTTACTTGGGAGCATACTTTTGATTTATCATGGACTTGTAAATGTCTACAACATAACTTTTCAATAGCTCTATATATACATGTATACTCACCATACACAACTCCCGAACTCTGTGCGTTCAGACCCTCCTTCTCCTCCGTAGCTAAGGCCTTGACGTAAAGTTCGCTGTCTTCAAGAATCCTCTGTCGTAACCGATCGCTCTCTCGTACGCCAGGCTGGGCTCGGTACATGGCGTAGTTCATGAATGCGTAGACCCACGTCAGCATTAGAAATAGCAGGAATATGCCGATACGGCTGGATGTGATAACGCGACAGCTCTTACGGCCGTACATGGTGGCTCTCGATCAGGCTACATGAATGTGGACAATGCAGCCAATTCCCCCGTTATCACTGAGTCATGGCTCACTGCATTCACAGTTCTGCTAGGCTTTTGAGCCTAATCAGTTGCAGCTAATTCACTTTCGTCACGGTGCTTGCTTCATACCTTTTGTGCTACACCACAGTAGTGATCCTGTGTTCAGGCACACAAGTTAGAAAAAATGGTAACGGATAAATGAATAAATTGATTGAGCTAATTTGTAGGGCCTATTCAATTTAGTTACCGTATCTAGTTAAGTTGTTATGGTAACTCCGTTGTTATAGTTAATCTAATTTACTGATGCATTGAATTTGAATTAAATAAGTAAATTTGCAGAGACTGAAGAAGGCACCCCAAAATGTCTTTCTAAATTTAGACTCATTACAAGTACATAGTAATAATAGTATGTATGTCCAACTTTGACTTTGCAAATTGAATCAGCTCCTCCCCCCCCCCCCCCCCCCCCCCCCAACCATGCGTGATTATATACTCCAGTCAGGTTCTTTAGAAAAGGTTTCACGTTTACACATTCCCTTCATCAAGCCTACTTTATAATTTACTACACACAATAACAAAAGAGGGCAATTATTATATTACTTAACTTAGCATAGGAAAACAAGTCACATTTAAGCGTTAAATTGTATATATTTAATTAAATGTGCATCGATGTATCTGCTCAGTCTTCTCTTAATTGTTATCATTTTTGAAGCAGTAATCTGCTTATTAACTTGCAATTTTCTACTCTAAAATCCCGCAATGGGTGACAATAACGGTAAACCACAATAACTTACCATTCCTCATCCGTTTACTTGAAGTTGTAATATTTGAGTGCAGCGTTTAAATTGTGCGCAATAATAAATCACGAACTAGAAAAATGCATATTGCACATATATATGGGAAATATGTGCAACCGGATTAACCATAATGGTGCAACATATAATTATTATATTGAAACCTTATGCAACGTTACTGGCGCCCTACGAACACGAGAGCCGCGCGGTGGCGCTGTTCATCGAGATTCAAGATGGCAGCTTCCATGGACTCACGTGCCGAATCCAAATCCACGTTGTTTGTGAGAAATTTGCCCTTCACGACTACGAAGGAACAGTTTGAACAAGTGCTAAGTGAAGTTGGACCCGTCAAGAAGAGTTTTGTTGTCACAGAAAAAGGTATTTTAGCATAGGAGTAGTGCTAGTGCTTGCCTTAATTTAATAATTCTTAATCTTATTTATTTAGTTTGCCAAAGAAAAGAGCGCCCTCTCTGTAGCCATGGCGCTGTGTAAATAAATCATTAACGTTAGCCCAAGTTTTGCTATAATTTACAAAATAGCAACTCGACTGGTACCGTACATGGTGGGACAACTCGACTTCCATGTGTAACGTTTCAGTGTAGTGCATGGTAAGCCAGTTCGGTATCCCATAGTTGCGATAATCGTAACCCTCCATCGACGGTCGAAGACCGGAGGGTTACGAGACAACTAGTGTACAAAATAGGAGATGTTGCAATTTCGACCATTTTTGCCACACTAGTCACCAGATTTGCCGGATTTTAACCACTTTTAAAGATCATGACACACATTTCAAGAACACAGATTTGATCTGCAATGTGTAATGACTCCGCTCATAACACTCTAAACATCATTGAGAAAATATTTTGGGGATAAAATGACAAAAACTTACCAGAGACTGAGCGAAATTCTCACCAAACGATGTTTACATGTTGTTTACATTTCGTTTACAATCTCGACCAATCAGCGTAAACCAAGGAAAGACAGACTGGGTGGAGCTTTGCCTGTACACCGCTAACCGGCTATTCCCGCTTGCGGAATCAATGCACGGATGTGCTTAGACTTGGTGCCAAGTCGGTAATAGCGGTCCACTCGGTATATATACGGGGGAGGTTGCGGTTGCCTCGTTCCCAATTTGCAGAGTTCGAAGTTAGATCTGTCGCAACTCGGCACGTTACTAGTCTTAAACTAGCCGTGCCGATGAATTTCGACTGAAATACACGGATGAAATCCGACTATCTAACGACTTGTCATCATGTCTAGAATGTGCTTGGAATTGTCTCGGCGCTCATTCCAATCGCGCCTTGTTTATCGTGTTCACCGTGAATTTTATCACTACACACCACGACGCACGCGCACAGTCGAGTTAGCCGTGCGGTAAGGACATTGTTTATCGCACAAGAACTCATACGTTGACCAACACGCATGCGCGAGTATTTAATTCGTTTATGAAGTCGTGAACATGGAGAACAACATTTCACCTCGAGTTCACCACTGGTGCAGTGAATACGAGTTAATACCAGGCGGTTAGAACGCCATATACGACTCGTGAACACGATAAACACGCGCGTGCAGTGAGTTCGCAAGCGGGAATAGCCGGTTAGCGGTGTACACCCAGTCTGTCTTTCCTTGGTTTACGCTGATTGGTCGAGATTGTAAACGAAATGTAAACAACATGTAAACATCGTTTGGTGAGAATTTCGCTCAGTCTCTGGTAAGTTTTTGTCATTTTATCCCCAAAATATTTTCTCAATGATGTTTAGAGTGTTATGAGCGGAGTCATTACACATTGCAGATCAAATCTGTGTTCTTGAAATGTGTGTCATGATCTTTAAAAGTGGTTAAAATCCGGCAAATCTGGTGACTAGTGTGGCAAAAATGGTCGAAATTGCAACATCTCCTATTTTGTACACTAGTTGTCTCGTAACCCTCCGGTCTTCGACCGTCGATGGAGGGTTACGATTATCGCAACTAGTATCCCACTGCACATGCGCACATGAAGATTTGATGATTTTTCTTTCGGGATAAAGGCAAACTTTTGTTCGAACTCCCAAAGGGTACAACTATAGAATGCAGGGCCACTCAACCCCTCTCGACTTTATTTACCCTATTACATAAAATGGAGTGGCCCTGTATTCTATGGGGCCGGGTATAAGGTTGTTTCACGTTCCGCGGCCATCTTGGATTCAGCGCAAAAAGGGGTACGCAACTTACCCGGATGATAGCGTGTTTATATGGGTGTTCCCCTCTCCTACATGTAGTAGGCCTACAGAGGGCGCTCTACTGAGCATGCGCAACTGGAACGTGAAACAACCTTATTGGGGTATAATTTAGGGTTAGGGTCAGTTCATTATATGTCCTAGGGTAAATAAAGTCGAGAGGGGTTGAGTGGCCCTGCATTCTATAGTTACTCCGAACAAAGTGCCCATCGTCTTTTCGATTTCACAAGAAAATACAGAGAATGCAGATTCGGTTACCACGTCCCCCATAGCCTTGTGTGCATTTGTCTGCCGTGTTTATTCCGTCGAGTTGTCCCACCGGTCGAGTTGTCCCACCGGTCGAGTTGTCCCACCGGTTGATTTTTTTCGGAGTCGAGTTGTCCAAGCTCCAACATAATGACATTACACTTGTATTTTGACATCTTTGTAACAAAATTGCCCTAGGCCTACCGCTACTTAAAAATTGTCGTAACTTCTAATGTTTGTACACAAATGCATAGTGGCCTCGTGCCTCGGGATATAGGCCTATTGCATTTGAATTAGCTAATATTGTCTGGTGGGAAAATATAATTTACTGGAGCCACTGAAATATGAGGCCGCACAAAGTTTATAGTTTAGCAAGATTTTCTTGTTTGTTTCTTACTACCTACAGGTGTGAAAGAGAAATGTCGAGGATTTGGATATGTCACTTTTGCCCTAAGGTGTGTTACGCTTTTCATAAGAAAAGAATATATCGTTGTTTGTACATGTATAAAATTAATATTTAACAAGAAGAAATTTGTGGAAAAAAATTATCTACATCTACATCTAAGTGGCAGAAGTTTTTAAAAAGCAAGCTTAACCAGGAATAAACGTTGATTTCATCACCTGAGCTGCACCATGTGACCTGTCTTGAATTTTTGTACCGTGTGATAACTTGCGATGGCGTATGATATCTTGTGATGGTTTATGATACCTTATGGTACCTTTTGAAAACTTGTGACAGCTTATGATATGTTGGATTATGATGCTTTTTATACCTTGTGATACCTTGTGATACCTTGTGATGCCTTGATTACATCTTTGTTCCTTATAACAACAGGGAGGATGCAGAAAGGGCCATCAAGACGAAACTCTCACTCGGCAAAAGAAAGCTTTTCCTATCTTACTCCAGGAAGAAAGAACCAAAGAAGAAGGGAAAAGCAAAATCAGACCAGGAGGAGGAAGAAACCGTTGAGAAATCGCCAGCGAAATCTCAGTTGAGAAGTCTTCCCAAGACATCGGAGGATACAGAGAAGAGGATACAGGGAGAAGACACGCCCAACGAGACATTGGATAAGGGTCCGTCTTTACCCAAGCTTGAGAAGAAATGGAGCACAGTAAAAGGAGAAATGAAGGATAAAGAAGGAAGACTGATTATCAGAAACCTGGCGTTCAAGGTCAGTCAACTGTCAACTTGCATTGCTTAGTTTGGCTTCAGAAATATCAGAAAAGTGCTAGAATTCTCAGCTTTGTCATCCCAAGGAAATATATGACTTGGAATCACAAAATGAGCCAACTTCAGTAAAGCGCTAACATTTAAAATTAAATGTTGTAAAGCTCTTTTTCTGCAGATTCCAACAAATAATAATAAAAATACCTAAAAAGTCTGATTTTATTGTTATTTTTTGGCGATTGGAAGTCGTATTATTGTATACATCTACAATGTTTACAAATTATGACTGGATATGTACATACATACCTACTTCGATTCTAAAAACTTAAATTTTAATTTACAGGCAATATTGGAAACCCTCTAAAATCACTTTGAAATCAAAAGCAAGCAAAATTATTGTATTATTTAAAAGTTGTGGTTTATTAAAAAAAAATTGTTAACGGAATTTCTTTTTTGTTTTTTGCACAGTGTTCAGAGGAAAGATTAGCCAAAGCCTTTGGCCGTTTTGGTGACATTACTGAGGTGCACATACCCAGCGACCCAACGGATCCTAGCAAAGTCAGAGGCTACGGGTTTGTCCAGTTTAGCAACGTGAACTCTGCTTCCAAGGCAGTGAAAGAGATGAACGCTAAAAAGATCATGGGTGAGCAAAAGTCATCTGCAAATGATTGCAATCTGGTTGATTCATTGGAGTTGTGGGGTGCGTTCCACTCCAGCAAACGTTGCCAACGTTGGCCAACGTTAGCGTTGTTCGCGTGAGTGGAACGCAATGTGCGCCAATTATGTTGGCCAACGTTAGCGAAAACGGCGAACGACATTCAGAGCTGTTCGCTGTTGGCCAGTGACGTATTATAATGATGGCGAAGCGGTTAGCAGACGGCAGGGTTCTTTTCACGGTTTTTATTTACGTTTTATACTTTTCGTTATAAACGGTGGATTGTTTTGAGCATTCATAGGGATCTTTTAAAGAAAAATAATGAGTTGGACAAAAAGCAGCGAACCAAACGATGTCACTTTCACTGGGCGCCGCCATTTTGAAAACGTAGTTTTTAAAATATCGTTTCACTTCAACTAACGCCAACTCAAAACGTTGGCGAACGTTCGCGCAAACAGTTCGCGTAAGTGGAACGCACCCCTGGTTGCAACTTTCAGAGACCACCGAGCCCCATGTGAAGTTGCAATTACCTGCCGTTAGCTTCCTCAAAGCTCAAAAATCCCCCAACTTTAGGATCTAGGAGCGTTTGATTTAATATAAGCAACGTTGTGGACATGGCCTCTAATATGTTTGTTTGTTTGTTGTTTTAGGGCGTCCAATCGCTGTGGATTGGTCGTTATCCAGGGACCGATACTTAGCGGCGGCTAAGACTCGTCCCTCTGGAAAACAAAATCTAAAAGATGCAGGTAATTTAAGTACTTGAATTAAAAAACGTTATTTCACCATTACAAAGCGATTCGTCATATTTGTCTCGATTGAACAAAGTTCAGAGAGAGAAGATGTGTCCTTCCGCATGTATGTGTCATTTTGGTTAGAGTTTTGAAAAATTGGCCTTACATGCAAAGTTGAAGTCCAATTGCAATCAAACTTGGATCATATAGATGCAGTATGGAAACTTCCATGTGAGGGTGATATTAAAGGTCATATACTGAGGTCAGAGGTCATTTGAGGTCAAGGTGTAAAATAGGGTAATCGCGAAAGTATGTGAGACTTGTGGGTCGAGAACCATCCTTTTTTTTTTATTATTTGTCTACCTTGCTACAAAAGCAGCCCTGATACTTCACGACGGCAACGACGGCAATTGCCGTCGATGCCCCTACCGATTGCCGCAATGCCCTTTAAAATTCCAACTTTTCACGGCAATTGTTGCCGTGCCCTTTTTGGTTATTGCCGCCGTGCCCTTTCTCCTGAACAAAAATATATTAAACGATATTCTGCATGCGACATAAATCTAAAAAAATGACACAGAAAATGAGCTGAAATATAGCGACTGTCAAAACTTGCGATGTCTGTCTGTTTTCCTTCCTCCATGGTGTGATCTCACTGCAGATCCCACAACAAAAATTAACGCATTCGCTCGCAGTTAACACTGGCCCAGACGCGCAGTAGGATGTGAAAATATTATACCGAATGCAGCGCGGTTCCCTGCAATTATGTATACTACTGCACGTGAACCAGCGACGCGGTCATTGATATTATTTTCCCACTGCGTGTCCGGTCGATCGAGTGTAGTGTAGAATGGCACGACTGTGGCCACGTGCAGTACGTGCGCGCGGTAGGCCTACTCATAATTACGCGCCGCACAGCAGGCCTATAACTTGACGTGTGTCGGAAGAATAATCCTCCATCTAAAGACAGACATCGAGTAAACAGAACGGCCACAAAAGACAACTTTAGCAAAAAAATAAGATGAACTGAAAAACACTTTAGACTTTAGAATTATAGACATTTATTTTTTTGATTTTATATAAATGAGTGGTGTGTATTTATTGTGTAAGATTGTATTATTTATGAAATATGTGTTTTTTCAAAAATCGCCTTGGTGCCCTTTGCAAATTTTTGCAATCGCCTTGATGCCCTTTGAAATTTTTGAAAATTGCCTTGGTGCCCTAAATTTTTACAAAAAGTCAAGGCAAAACTGCCTTGCCCCTTTCAAGCTGAAGTATCAGGGCTGCAAAAGCATATTTATGTTTGGACAAATTCCATTTGCCTGCTTTGCGTGGTGGGATGGAGCAAAGGAACATCTTGTATTTGCTGAACAGAGCTCATTATTGTGAAATTTCTTCATTTTGTAGATGAAGAACAAGAAAGTGATGGTGATGAGGCAGATGATGTAAGTAATGATGAATCTGGAGTGGAGTCTTCGTCAGAGGTTGATGAAACGAGAGATGATGGCGGAGAGGATTCGGATGATTCAGATGAGGATGTCGAAGATGTGGAAGAAGTGGAAGAAGTGGAAGAAGACACTAGCAGCGAAGATGAGGGCGTGGCGTCCAACGAAGACCGCAACAGAAAAAGAACTCACAAAAACACAGAGCAAGAATCAAGTGGGGCAAAACGGAAGAAACTCTCAAATGATGTTGGTGAAGGAAGAACGGTGTTTATAAGGTAGGAAGATGGACATTATAATGTGCTCTTTTGTTTATAAAAATTCCTCTTAATATCTGATTATGTAGAACTAGAAGGAATTTATGCTTCCTTTTTTGATTCCCAAATTTGTTTTATATTTGGTAATCATTAAATTTGTTAGTTTCATTTCCAAGTAATTACCAATGTGTTTACATCCTTTTAATTCCAACACTTAACCAGTTAACCAGTTTTAACCAGTTCGCGCCAGGATTATTTTAACGTCGCCAACCCGAGGCTAGGATTATTTTAAACAAAACTCGATCAAAGGCGGGTTTAGGCCGATGGTACCGGGAAGCACATCCATGCATTTCCGGCCTTGCTCGCTGCTGACAGACATATCCGGCCTTGCTCGAAAGGTTTATGCATCATCCGTTTTGAATCAGGGGAAAACTTTGCAGTATATACGTCCTCCGGCGCGAACTGGTTAACAAACTTAAAATTAACAAACTTAAAATTAAGTTATTAATAATCTTGTACTAATGCACTATCTATCACTTTCAATCTAACGTGATTCTATTCACATTCTCTTGTCAGGAATATTTTGTTTGAGACGACGGAAGGAGAGATACACGAACTCTTGTCTAAGTTTGGCCAGATTATGTACTGCAAGCTTGTAGTAGACAAAGCGACGGAGCATTCAAAAGGTAAGTAGCCATCTTGGTCTTGACCCCTGAAGTCTTCATAGGAATACACTGCCATTTTGCCTCTAAAGAAGATCTTGTTAACCAGTTTGCGCCGGATTATTTTAACATCACCGAGCTAAGGCGCGGGATTATTTTCAACGAAACTCGATCCGAAGCGGGTTTAGGCCGATGGTACCGGAAAGCACACCCACGTATTTCCGGCCTTGTTTGCTAGTGACAGACATTTCCGGCCTTGCTCGTGGCGTGTTTATGCTTCATCCGTTTTGAATCTAAGGAAAACCTTGCGTGTATATACGTCCTCCAGGGCGAACTGGTTAACATCAGGCGTCTTGATGTATTTGATCCATAATTATTGGAGTAAAATTTAGCATTGATTGTGTTGTCCTTTGCCACAAAACTGTGGGTTTTTTTGCTAAAACATTCTGTTGAATTTCTTGTTTGATATAATTTGTATTTACCATTGAATTATCTTTCTTGGGTTTGTTTTTAGGAACAGCTTTTGTACAATTTGGTACAAAGGAGAATGTGGAACGATGCTTAGAGAAAGCTAATAATGAGGTACGTAAGAGGTCTTGCCGGAGAGAGTACATTTTTCAAGTTTACGGTTGACAAAAACATGGCCGACTTGCTGTAATTTGAGTGAATGTCAGTAGACAACCGTGAATTGTTGGTAGTGTCATTCCGTGCACTGAGAAGAGAAGGAGAGAGTTAGTAGAGGTAGGGGGGCTGGGGTGTCTTACACAGTGATAGAGTTTGAGGGATTGAGGAGGATTGAGGAACATTCGTAGCAAGATAAAGTTTGGCAGTTATGGCTAACAATCAACAATCGAAAGGTTTGTTTTTTGTTCTTGGTGTTGATACTTTTCAGGGTGAGGAAGGCTTAGTTCTCGGGGGCCGGCAGCTGTTGGTCTCGTTGGCTCTACCTAGGGACCAGGCGACCAAACTGAGAGAAGTTAAGAAGGAGAAGCAGAAGATCTTGAAGAAAGACAAGAGGAATATGTATTTGCTTCAAGAGGGATGTAAGTATGAATGAAGACTGCTGCAGATTAAACCTTCAGTTTGATGATAATAAATAATTATTTGTGACCTGTTCCAACGAAACCCGGACAAAGTCGCACAATGTGTTTTGTCACAATGTACTCCTGAAGTCATTTCGGGATGGATTTTACCATTTTGAGGTTTTAGGTTTTCCTAAGTCACTAACTATTAATCTACAATCTCCTCAAATTTGAACAAAATCCGTCTACCAGAAGTGTGCTTTTTGTCAATTTTGTGAAACAATTGTGTATAGAAATAATACGCTTTTCTAAACTTCAAAGCTGTTTATCTCATAATTAGGTTGTCAGGGTTTTATCACTAAATCCAGACCCCAGGGAAGATAGGGTGGGGGTACATATGTAAATGATACATCATTTTAAAGCTGAGAACCTAGAGAATTTGAAAAAAGCAAAATCTGAAAAACTAAAAAGTCGACTTTGTCCGGGTTTCGTTGGAACAGGTCACATTTTGTTTTTCATTCTTTTTTTAAAGTTAACAAATAAATTGACTGAATGGGATTCGAACCCCTTGTGGTTGTATGTTCAAACCTCGCTCCAGTGAATTTCTTTGTTCAACTTAAAAAATATATATATATATATATTTTGTTTTTCTTTTTGAAACTTTTGAGTCGAGATGATGTTGAACCTAATAGATAAATTTGTTGTAACTTGGAAACAACATTAGTTGCTATTAAACAAACATCACATTGGCTGCCAATGATCAACCATTTTTGCCATTTCTGGTTTTTACTGCAGTTAAATTTTTCTTGCCTTAAACAAATGCAGAGGAATCTTTTAGAAACTCGCCCGCTTATTCCAAAAAGTGAAGACTGGTCAGTAACTCGTTTCTAAAAACCCAATGTTTGCTGTTGGTCACGGTGGATTTCAGTATGTTTTGGTGGATTTTGTTGGCTTGGGGATTCTGGCCTTTAAATATCCATTCAATGTTTGTTTAGTCATCAGACCAGGAACCAGCGCAGCGCAGGGCATGACCGACGCAGATGTCGCCAAGAGAACCAAACTGGAATCTGTCAAACGATTGAAACTCAAGAATATTAACGTCTTTGTTTCTCCGACGCGCTTGGCAATCCACAATCTGCCCAAAGCAGTGGACAGCAAGAAATTGAAGGAAGCATTACTGAAGGCTGCCGGAGACAAAAGAGCTAAGGTCATCGAGGTGAGTGTTGGGCAAAGGTCATCGAGGTGAGTGTTGGGCAAAGGTCGTCGAGGTGAGTGTTGGGCAAAGGTCGTCGAGGTGAGTGTTGGGCAAAGGTCGTCGGGGTGAGTCTTGGGCAAAGGTCGTCGAGGTGAGTCTTGGGCAAAGGTCGTCGAGGTTAATCTTGGGCAAAGGTCGACGAGGTGAGTCTTGGGCAAATGTCGTCGAGGTGAGTCTTGGGCAAAGGTCGTCGGGGTGAGTCTTGGGCAAAGGTCATCGAGGTGAGTCTTGGGCAAAGGTCACCGAGGTGAGTCTTGGGCAAAAGTACTATGAACATTTTTTTTAAATTTTCATTTGTATGTGTTATTTATACCCGGCTTAAACTCTGAAAGTTTTTAACAATCTATTTTGCTAAGTGGGCATTTTTAAAATATCTATATCCCAAATTTGTCTAATTCTAGTCATTAGCCGCATTTGGTCTACCTTACCTCGCTATGTTTGTTTGCAGTATTTATTTGATAATTATAAACCTTGATTTATTTTTTTATAAATCTTGTGTTGGGGTGTTTGTTGGGGTCTTTATTTGTTTATTTAGTAATTTTTACCTGTTTTTTCACCAGTCTCGAATCATGCTTGATATGAAGAGCCCAAACGCAGAGGGTCGTGGAAAGTCTCTTGGGTTTGCGTTTGCAGAGTTTACAATACACGAGCACGCCCTAGCAGCCCTCAGAACGATGAACAACAGCACAGAGTTCTTTGCAGGATCAAAGGTTAGTCAAAGAAAACATCCATCAAATCTTTCTCATTTTTTTTTCACCTGAGTCGACACTGGTAAAATCGTCAGGTCAGACACAGGTTTAGCCACAAGAGCCGTGCTAAATGAACGCACAAACGTTGGTCATTGAGATCCTCACGTGATCATCGTAGTCGCAGCCACAGCCATTGACATTGACTGAGGTTTACCTTCAAATTTACCGGTTTTCCGTTAATCGCAAACAAGTAACAACGTAGGAGTTGAATGACGGCTTCTAAAGTCACAATGAGCTCAGTTAATAATTATTTAGACTGCAGATGATTCTTGAGCCCTGACTTGAAGCTATCCACAACTCAGCCGCTATATTTGTCCGTTACTTGGAATGAACAACGCATGGGTGTGACGTATTCCACCAGTGATTCTGCTCCCTGAGCAAGGTCTGTAGTGGTTGACCTGAGTGAGCCCTTAGTATGACGTCAGAGCTAAAGGGATTGACCCTAGGGTAACCAGTGTCGACTCCGGTGAGCTTAACAAACGGATAAATGCATGGGCTCACTTAGTTTTAGAGCGCCCTCACTTGGCTCTTGTGAGTCAACCCTGCATCGCCCCCTACTGTTCTCAGACAGCACAAACGCATGGACATTATTTTCTTTCGCTTCAATTTCAATTTTGTTCAGGGTGTGCATTATTAAATTTACAGTTTGTTTGCTTTCCCTAGTAGACTGTTTACCGCCCTCTGTAGTTCTTGTACAAAGCCTATGTAAATATTGGCTGCTGTGCCTGAGTGTACATGTTAATAATTGATGAAATGAAGAGATGCACTTTACTGATTGTCTTAAGTTTGAATAATCGGGGCTTCGTTCCATCTGTCCTGCAGAGGCCCATTGTTGGATTCTCACTGGAGAACGGTCAAGCTTTGGAGGCCAAGCAACGAAGGAAAGACAGATCATTACTCAAGGTACTTATCTTGAAACTTACATTTCAAAACCTGAAATTAAAAATAGATTCTGTTTTCAGACAGGCCGTTTTCATATTTGACATGAATTTTGAATTGAGTTTCTCTTACTTCGTTTCGGACATATTTTTTTATAATGACATTTGCAGATTCAGTGAAACATCACTCAGGAAATCAAGTATTATAAGTCTGGACCTTAAACCAACTAGTGCCCTAAACCACTTAAGCACTGGTTGTATTGATCGAATGGAGTACAAATGCTACTTGGTTAAACCCCGGTTTATTTTTTGTACCCCGAATCCACAGACAAGACAGATTCAAAGCATGCAAAAAACTAAAACGAAGACTGGAGACAACAAACAGCCGACCCCGAAAAAGCCCAAACCTCAGACCAAGCCCCAGTCCAGGCCCTTGAAGGGTGTATTGCCTGCCCCTCCCTCCACTAAACTGGAGCGCAGAATGCAGACAAAGAGCAAGATGACGGTGCATGTAGGAGCCAAGAAAAGATGGCGTGATAAGGGGAAAGAACAGGAGGTACAGAAGGAGAAACGCAAGACAAGGAGGAGGCAACTGCTTGGAGAAGCAGGGAGGAAACAGAGGGAGTCTGCTAAGCCAAGGGGCAAGACATTCCAAGGAGAGGTGAGATCCAGACCCTAAGCAAATTTCTGGGTTAAGCAGAATTGTGCAGAGAACCAGTCACTGACAGTATACACTGCATGGTAGCTTGGCTGATAACTAAGCAAATATTTTCCGCGCTGAGCCTAATTTTATTGTACATCTAGTCAAAATAATTGTTGTGTTTAGATAGCGCTTTCCATTGTATTAACGATCTTAAAGCGCTTTACAGTTATTACCCCATTCATCAGGCCCTGGACCACGCTTAATCGGCCTCGACTCTCACCGGTACCCATTTATACTCCTGGGTGGAGAAAAGCAATTGTAGTAAAGTGTCTTGCCCAAGGGCACAAACACCATGTTCCTGGCAGGGTTTGAACCCACACATCATCGCTCATAAGTCGAACACCGTAATCACTAGGCCATGGCATGGTTTTGCTAACCACAGAAGTCCGCTCTTACGATCACCATTTGCACTAAGTGCTAGCAAAAAAATGCACTAACCCTGTAAGCACAATCTTTAGTAGTAGAACGGCTAAGCACCAGAATCGTTCACTTCTTGAAGAAAGCATGAAACTTTGCACAAGGGTTCTATGGTACCTAAATATCATTTTTTTAAATGGGCCCCCAAAATTCGCGCCCCCTAATGGCCGCCATAATTACCATAGTTTTGCCCATATCTCCTGTTCTATTGCACCTACGACCAAAATGCAAGTGTCTATACCTATGTTTTCGATGTCTGGGAACATTTTGGCAGTGTCAGAATTTATGTCGGAGGGCCACCATATTGGATTTCAAGATGGCCGCGCCATATGCTTTACGTTACTTCGTTTATCACTTGCTATAGCTCTTAGGAAGAAAATTCAAGACTCTATACCCATGTTGTTGATACTTAGGAACATTTTTAATATGTAAAACTTGTCATCATAGGGTCGCCATATTGGAATTCAAGATGGCCGCCACATTATTAGACATGCATTTTTCCATGATAGACTGATGTCGTGTACCATAGTTACAAGATGTGCACATATTCCTCGCTAACTGTAAGCATGGACTATTGTGCTACAGTAAGTGTTTTGGGGTGTTGTTTTTTTTCTTCTAATGGTAAGCAGAGCCATTATTGCTCTTCGTTCTCTTGACTTATTTCCTTGGCTCAGTAATGTCTTCACTAAGCAACTCCATGAATCTATGGCAAGGACTGAGGACGGTTTCAAGTCTTAGACCCAGAGATGCAGACACTTTTTTTAAACAGTGAACGTGAAACTTGGCCTCTATAACTATAAATTGTTTCCTGTTTTGGATGAATTCAGTTTTTCCCCCCAAATCATTGAATGATCAATTAATTTACTCTTTTCTTCCTTCAATGTTATGTCTAGGGTGGAACACAAAAGTCTAGAAGAACGAAGAGCAGCTCAGAAGACGTCAAGTTTGACAAGCTGGTCGCAAACTACAAACAGAAATTGTTCAGTCGGGAGACTGCCGGCCAGACGCTCAGAAAATCCAAATGGTTTGCCGAAAATTGACCGATTCGGTGCAGTTTATCTCTTCTGTTCATCAAATCCTGTACATCTAAATATTGAATCCTGTTAAAAAAATTCCTCCTTGTCTGGCATAAACAGTGTTAGTACTATCGTATTACTTTTACAATATGTTTTGCGTGTCTTAAATATTTAGGAAAACACAAGTTAACCGTTGCTTACAAACTTGATACTTGGTAGTGTGTTGGTCTTAAGGTCCGTTAGAAGCCTATTATTTTGGAGCTAATTGGTAAAATGTTAAATGTCACGGTTAAACTTTAACCTTCAATGTTGGTCTTTAGGCACTAATTGTGTTATTAATTTTTGATGACATTGGGGTTGTCCTAGATATTTTTAATTTTGGGTACAAAGTAAAGTTTCTTAATGAAAATCTTTACTTTTTGTGCGAAGCAATAAGCTGATCATCTTGCACATTTTGGTTTAACAGCACTTTTTTGTTTTTACACGTGTATTACCCTCTAAAAATAACGGAGTGAATTGCTCAATTTCTTATATCTTATAAACCAATTACAACCATATTTGTTAAATTTATCATTTTTTATTTTTTTCAAAAAGTCATATTTTGGGCACCTTTAATAAAAAATGAAGAGTAACCCCTTACAATTTGTTATTTTCCTAAAAAGTCATATTTTGGTAAATTTTTGATACATGATTATTGAACCGATAGTCCACAATTGAACCGATAGCCCATAGTTGAACAAATTAATTTTAGGGTGATTTGAGACATTTTTTGAACAATTTAATTGAACCGATAGCCCATAATTGAGCCGATAGCCCATAATTGAACCCGATAGCCCATAATTGAACCCGATAGCCCATAATTGAACCCGATAGCCCATAATTGAACCGATAGCCCATAATTTGTTCCAAAATTGTCTCAAATCACCCCACAATTAATGAATAAGGGGTTAGCCTTGCATATTTATTATAATTGAAGAGATAGCCCATAATTGGGGAGATATAGCCCATAATTGAAGAGATATATCCCATAATTGAAGAGATATAGCCCATAATTGAAGAGATATATCCCATAATTGAAGAGATATAGCCCATAATTGAAGAGATATATCCCATAATTGAAGAGATATATCCCATAATTGAAGAGATATAGCCCATAAATGAAGAGAGATGGGCAAATAATTTAAGAGATATAGACCATGATTGAAGAGAGATAGGCAAATAATTTAAGAGATATAGCCCATAATTGAAGAGATATAGCCCATAATTGAAAAGATATATCCCATAATTGAAGAGATATATCCCATAATTGAAAAGATATATCCCATAATTGAAGAGATATATCCCATAATTGAAAAGATATATCCCATAATTGAAGAGATATAGCCCATAAATGAAGAGAGATAGGCAAATAATTTAAGAGATATAGACCATGATTGAAGAGAGATAGGCAAATATTTGAAGAGATATAGCCCATAATTGAAGAGATATAGCCCATAATTGAAGAGATATATCCCATAATTGAAGAGATATAGCCCATAAATGAAGAGAGATAGGCAAATAATTTAAGAGATATAGACCATGATTGAAGAGAGATAGGCAAATATTTGAAGAGATATAGCCCATAATTGAAGAGATATATCCCATAATTGAAGAGATATAGCCCATAATTGAAGAGATATAGCCCATAATTGAAGAGATATAGCCCATAATTGAAGAGATATAGCCCATAATTGAAGAGATATATCCCATAATTGAAGAGATATAGCCCATAAATGAAGAGAGATAGGCAAATAATTTAAGAGATATATCCCATAATTGAAGAGATATAGCCCATAATTGAAGAGATATATCCCATAATTGAAGAGATATAGCCCATAAATGAAGAGAGATAGGCAAATAATTTAAGAGATATAGACCATGATTGAAGAGAGATAGGCAAATATTTGAAGAGATATAGCCCATAATTGAAGAGATATAGCCCATAATTAAAAAGATATATCCCATAATTGAAGAGATATATCCCATAATTGAAGAGATATATCCCATAATTGAAGGGATAGCCCATAGTCTTGATAGCCTTGCATTTTTATTAAAGTAGACCAAAATATGATTTGTTCCAAAAATGTCTCAAATCACCCCAAAATTAATGAATAAGGGGGTTAGCCTTGCATATTTATTATAATTGAAGAGATAGCCATAATTGGGGAGATAGCCCATAATTGAAGGGATATATCCCATAATTGAAGAGATATATCCCATAATTGAAGAAATATAGCCCATAATTGAAGAGATATAGCCCATAATTGAAGAAAAATAGCCCATAATTGAAGAGATATAGCCCATAATTGAACCGAATTAGCCTAATTATTATAAAAATGCAAGGCTAACCCCTTACAAATGAATTTTCGGGTGATTTAAGACATTTTTGGAACAAAATCATAATTTGCCTAATTATAAAAATGCAAGGCTAATCCCTTACAAAAGAATTTTAGGGTAATTTGAGACATTTTTTGAACAACTCATAATTAGCCTAATTATTATAAAAATGCAAGGCTAACCCCTTACAAATGAATTTTAGGGTAATTTGAGACATTTTTGGAACAAATCATAATTGGCCTTATTAGTTTACAAATGCAAGGCTAACCCCTTACAAATGAATTTTAGGGTAATTTGAGACATTTTTGGAACAAATCATAATTTGCCTAATTATAATACAAATGCAAGGCTAACCCCTTACAAATGAATTTTAGGGTAATTTGAGACATTTTTGGAACAAATCATAATTGGCCTATTTATTAGAAAAATGCAAGGCTAACCCCTTACAAGTGAATTTTAGGGTAATTTGAGACATTTTTGGAACAAATCATAATTGGCCTATTTATTATAAAAATGCAAGGCTAAACCCCTTACAAATGAATTTTAGGGTAATTTGAGACATTTTTGGAACAAAATCATATTTAGCCTAATTATTATAAAAATGCAAGGCTAACCCCTTACAAATGAATTTTAGGGTAATTTGAGACATTTTTCGAACAAATCATAATTGGCCTAATTAGTATACAAATGCAAGGCTAACCCCTTACAAATGAATTTTAGGGTAATTTGAGACATTTTTGGAACAAATCATAATTGGCCTATTTATTAGAAAAATGCAAGGCTAACCCCTTACAAATGAATTTTAGGGTAATTTGAGACATTTTTGGAACAAATCATAATTGGCCTATTTATTAGAAAAATGCAAGGCTAACCCCTTACAAGTGAATTTTAGGGTAATTTGAGACATTTTTTGAACAACTCATAATTGGCCTATTTATTATAAAAATGCAAGACTAACCCCTTACAAATGAATTTTAAGATAATTTGAGCCATTTTTGGAACAAAATCATATTTAGCCTAATTATTATAAAAATGCAAGGCTAACCCCTTACAAATTAATTTTAAGATAACTTGAGACATTTTTGGAACAAAATCATATTTAGCCTAATTATTATAAAAATGCAAGGCTAACCCCTTACAAATGAATTTTAGGGTAATTTGAGACATTTTTGGAACAAATCATAATTGGCCTAATTATAATACAAATGCAAGGCTAACCCCTTACAAATGAATTTTAGGGTAATTTGATACATTTTTGGAACAAATCATAATTGGCCTATTTATTAGAAAAATGCAAGGCTAACCCCTTACAAATGAATTTTAGGGTAATTTGAGACATTTTTGGAACAAATCATAATTGGCCTATTTATTAGAAAAATGCAAGACTAACCCCTTACAAATGAATTTTAGGGTAATTTGAGACATTTTTGGAACAAATCATAATTTGCCTAATTATAATACAAATGCAAGGCTAACCCCTTACAAATGAATTTTAGGGTAATTTGAGACATTTTTGGAACAAATCATAATTGGCCTATTTATTAGAAAAATGCAAGACTAACCCATTACAAATGAATTTTAGGGTAATTTGAGACATTTTTGGAACAAATCATAATTGGCCTAATTATAATACAAATGCAAGGCTAACCCCTTACAAATGAATTTTAGGGTAATTTGAGACATTTTTGGAACAAATCATAATTGGCCTATTTGTTATAAAAATGCAAGACTAACCCCTTACAAATGAATTTTAGGGTAATTTGAGGCATTTTTGGAACAAATCTTAATTGGCCTATTTATTAGAAAAATGCAAGGCTAACCCCTTACAAATGAATTTTAGGGTAATTTGAGACATTTTTGGAACAAATCATAATTTGCCTAATTATAATACAAATGCAAGGCTAACCCCTTACAAATGAATTTTAGGGTAATTTGAGACATTTTTGGAACAAATCATAATTGGCCTATTTATTAGAAAAATGCAAGGCTAACCCCTTACAAGTGAATTTTAGGGTAATTTGAGACATTTTTTGAACAACTCATAATTGGCCTATTTATTATAAAAATGCAAGACTAACCCCTTACAAATGAATTTTAGGGTAATTTGAGGCATTTTTGGAACAAATCTTAATTGGCCTATTTATTAGAAAAATGCAAGGCTAACCCCTTACAAATGAATTTTAGGGTAATTTGAGACATTTTTGGAACAAATCATAATTTGCCTAATTATAATACAAATGCAAGGCTAACCCCTTACAAATGAATTTTAGGGTAATTTGAGACATTTTTGGAACAAATCATATTTAGCCTAATTATAATACAAATGCAAGGCTAACCCCTTACAAATGAATTTTAGGGTAATTTGAGGCATTTTTGGAACAAATCTTAATTGGCCTATTTATTAGAAAAATGCAAGGCTAACCCCTTACAAATGAATTTTAGGGTAATTTGAGACATTTTTTGAACAAATCATAATTTGCCTAATTATAATACAAATGCAAGGCTAACCCATTACAAATGAATTTTAGGGTAATTTGAGACATTTTTGGAACAAATCATAATTGGCCTAATTATAATACAAATGCAAGGCTAACCCCTTACAAATGAATTTTAGGGTAATTTGAGACATTTTTTGAACAAATCATAATTGGCCTATTTATTATGAAAATGCAAGACTAACCCATTACAAATGAATTTTAGGGTAATTTGAGACATTTTTGGAACAAATCATAATTGGCCTAATTAGTATACAAATGCAAGGCTAACCCCTTACAAACGAATTTTAGGGTGATTTGAGGCATTTTTGGAACAAATCTTAATTGGCCTATTTATTAGAAAAATGCAAGGCTAACCCCTTACAAATGAATTTTAGGGTAATTTGAGACATTTTTGGAACAAATCATAATTGGCCTATTTATTAGAAAAATGAATTTTAGGGTAATTTGAGACATTTTTGGAACAAATCATAATTTGCCTAATTATAATACAAATGCAAGGCTAACCCGTTACAAATGAATTTTAGGGTAATTTGAGACATTTTTGGAACAAATCATAATTGGCCTATTTATTAGAAAAATTGGCCTATTTATTAGAAAAATGCAAGGCTAACCCCTTACAAATGAATTTTAGGGTAATTTGAGACATTTTTGGAACAAATCATAATTGGCCTATTTATTATAAAAATGCAAGGCTAACCCCTTACAAATGAATTTTAGGGTAATTTGAGACATTTTTTGAACAAATCATAATTGGCCTATTTATTAGAAAAATGCAAGGCTAACCCCTTACAAATGAATTTTAGGGTAATTTGAGATATTTTTTGAACAAATCATAATTGGCCTATTTATTATAAAAATGCAAGGCTAACCCCTTACAAATGAATTTTAGGGTAATTTGAGACATTTTTGGAACAAATCATAATTGGCCTATTTATTAGAAAAATGCAAGGCTAACCCCTTACAAGTGAATTTTAGGGTAATTTGAGACATTTTTTGAACAACTCATAATTGGCCTATTTATTATAAAAATGCAAGACTAACCCCTTACAAATGAATTTTAAGATAACTTGAGACATTTTTGGAACAAAATCATATTTAGCCTAATTATTATAAAAATGTAAGTCTAACCCCTTACAAATGAATTTTAGGGTAATTTGAGACATTTTTGGAACAAATCATAATTGGCCTATTTATTATAAAAATGCAAGGCTAACCCCTTACAAATGAATTTTAGGGTAATTTGAGACATTTTTGAAACAAATCATAATTGGCCTAATTAGTATACAAATGCAAGGCTAACCCCTTACAAATGAATTTTAGGGTGATTTGAGACATTTTTGGAACAAAATCATATTTAGCCTAATTATTATAATTAGTATACAAATGCAAGGGTAATTGGAGACATTTTTGGAACAAATCATAATTGGCCTAATTATAATACAAATGCAAGGCTAACCCCTTACAAATGAATTTTAGGGTGATTTGAGACATTTTTGGAACAAAATCATAATTTGCCTAATTATAATACAAATGCAAGGCTAACCCGTTACAAATGAATTTTAGGGTAATTTGAGACATTTTTTGAACAAATCATAATTGGCCTATTTATTAGAAAAATGCAAGGCTAACCCCTTACAAATGAATTTTAGGGTAATTTGAGACATTTTTGGAACAAATCATAATTTGCCTAATTAGTATACAAATGCAAGGCTAACCCCTTACAAATGAATTGTAGGGTGATTTGAGACATTTTTGGAACAAAATCATATTTAGCCTAATTATTATAATTAGTATACAAATGCAAGGGTAATTTGAGACATTTTTGGAACAAATCATAATTGGCCTAATTATAATACAAATGCAAGGCTAACCCCTTACAAATGAATTTTAGGGTGATTTGAGACATTTTTGGAACAAAATCATATTTAGCCTAATTATTATAAAAATGCAATGCTAACCCCTTACAAATGAATTTTAGGGTAATTTGAGACATTTTTGGAACAAATCATAATTGGCCTATTTATTAGAAAAATGCAAGGCTAACCCCTTACAAATGAATTTTAGGGTAATTTGAGACATTTTTGGAACAAATCGTAATTGGCCTATTTATTAGAAAAATGCAAGGCTAACCCCTTACAAATGAATTTGAGGGTAATTTGAGACATTTTTTGAACAACTCATAATTGGCCTATTTGTTATAAAAATGCAAGACTAACCCCTTACAAATGAATTTTAGGGTAATTTGAGACATTTTTGGAACAAATCATAATTGGCCTATTTATTATAAAAATGCAAGGCTAACCCCTTACAAATGAATTTTAGGGTAATTTGAGACATTTTTGGAACAAATCATAATTGGCCTATTTATTAGAAAAATGCAAGGCTAACCCCTTACAAGTGAATTTTAGGGTAATTTGAGACATTTTTGGAACAAATCATAATTGGCCTATTTATTATAAAAATGCAAGACTAACCCCTTACAAATGAATTTTAAGATAACTTGAGACATTTTTGGAACAAAATCATATTTAGCCTAATTATTATAAAAATGTAAGTCTAACCCCTTACAAATGAATTTTAGGGTAATTTGAGACATTTTTGGAACAAATCATAATTGGCCTATTTATTAGAAAAATGCAAGGCTAACCCCTTACAAATGAATTTTAGGGTAATTTGAGACATTTTTGGAACAAATCGTAATTGGCCTATTTATTAGAAAAATGCAAGGCTAACCCCTTACAAATGAATTTTAGGGTAATTTGAGACATTTTTTGAACAACTCATAATTGGCCTATTTGTTATAAAAATGCAAGACTAACCCCTTACAAATGAATTTTAGGGTAATTTGAGATATTTTTTGAACAAATCATAATTGGCCTATTTATTATAAAAATGCAAGGCTAACCCCTTACAAATGAATTTTAGGGTAATTTGAGACATTTTTGGAACAAATCATAATTGGCCTATTTATTAGAAAAATGCAAGGCTAACCCCTTACAAGTGAATTTTAGGGTAATTTGAGACATTTTTTGAACAACTCATAATTGGCCTATTTATTATAAAAATGCAAGACTAACCCCTTACAAATGAATTTTAAGATAACTTGAGACATTTTTGGAACAAAATCATATTTAGCCTAATTATTATAAAAATGTAAGTCTAACCCCTTACAAATGAATTTTAGGGTAATTTGAGACATTTTTGGAACAAATCATAATTGGCCTATTTATTATAAAAATGCAAGGCTAACCCCTTACAAATGAATTTTAGGGTAATTTGAGACATTTTTGAAACAAATCATAATTGGCCTAATTAGTATACAAATGCAAGGCTAACCCCTTACAAATGAATTTTAGGGTGATTTGAGACATTTTTGGAACAAAATCATATTTAGCCTAATTATTATAATTAGTATACAAATGCAAGGGTAATTGGAGACATTTTTGGAACAAATCATAATTGGCCTAATTATAATACAAATGCAAGGCTAACCCCTTACAAATGAATTTTAGGGTGATTTGAGACATTTTTGGAACAAAATCATAATTTGCCTAATTATAATACAAATGCAAGGCTAACCCGTTACAAATGAATTTTAGGGTAATTTGAGACATTTTTTGAACAAATCATAATTGGCCTATTTATTAGAAAAATGCAAGGCTAACCCCTTACAAATGAATTTTAGGGTAATTTGAGACATTTTTGGAACAAATCATAATTTGCCTAATTAGTATACAAATGCAAGGCTAACCCCTTACAAATGAATTGTAGGGTGATTTGAGACATTTTTGGAACAAAATCATATTTAGCCTAATTATTATAATTAGTATACAAATGCAAGGGTAATTTGAGACATTTTTGGAACAAATCATAATTGGCCTAATTATAATACAAATGCAAGGCTAACCCCTTACAAATGAATTTTAGGGTGATTTGAGACATTTTTGGAACAAAATCATATTTAGCCTAATTATTATAAAAATGCAATGCTAACCCCTTACAAATGAATTTTAGGGTAATTTGAGACATTTTTGGAACAAATCATAATTGGCCTATTTATTAGAAAAATGCAAGGCTAACCCCTTACAAATGAATTTTAGGGTAATTTGAGACATTTTTGGAACAAATCGTAATTGGCCTATTTATTAGAAAAATGCAAGGCTAACCCCTTACAAATGAATTTGAGGGTAATTTGAGACATTTTTTGAACAACTCATAATTGGCCTATTTGTTATAAAAATGCAAGACTAACCCCTTACAAATGAATTTTAGGGTAATTTGAGACATTTTTGGAACAAATCATAATTGGCCTATTTATTATAAAAATGCAAGGCTAACCCCTTACAAATGAATTTTAGGGTAATTTGAGACATTTTTGGAACAAATCATAATTGGCCTATTTATTAGAAAAATGCAAGGCTAACCCCTTACAAGTGAATTTTAGGGTAATTTGAGACATTTTTGGAACAAATCATAATTGGCCTATTTATTATAAAAATGCAAGACTAACCCCTTACAAATGAATTTTAAGATAACTTGAGACATTTTTGGAACAAAATCATATTTAGCCTAATTATTATAAAAATGTAAGTCTAACCCCTTACAAATGAATTTTAGGGTAATTTGAGACATTTTTGGAACAAATCATAATTGGCCTATTTATTAGAAAAATGCAAGGCTAACCCCTTACAAATGAATTTTAGGGTAATTTGAGACATTTTTGGAACAAATCGTAATTGGCCTATTTATTAGAAAAATGCAAGGCTAACCCCTTACAAATGAATTTTAGGGTAATTTGAGACATTTTTTGAACAACTCATAATTGGCCTATTTGTTATAAAAATGCAAGACTAACCCCTTACAAATGAATTTTAGGGTAATTTGAGACATTTTTGGAACAAATCATAATTGGCCTAATTATAATACAAATGCAAGGCTAAATTTTTAAACAAAATCATATTTAGCCTAATTATTATAAAAATGCAAGGCTAACCCCTTACAAATGAATTTTAGGGTAATTTGAGACATTTTTGGAACAAATCATAATTGGCCTAATTAGTATAAAAATGCAAGACCAACCCCTTACAAATGAATTTTAGGGTAATTTGAGACATTTTTTGAACAAATCATAATTGGCCTATTTATTAGAAAAATGCAAGGCTAACCCCTTACAAATGAATTTTAGGATAATTTGAGACATTTTTGGAACAAAATCATATTTAGCCTAATTATTATAAAAATGCAAGGCTAACCCCTTACAAATGAATTTTAGGGTAATTTGAGACATTTTTGGAACAAATCATAATTGGCCTATTTATTATAAAAATGCAAGGCTAACCCCTTACAAATGAATTTTAGGGTAATTTGAGACATTTTTGAAACAAATCATAATTGGCCTAATTAGTATACAAATGCAAGGCTAACCCCTTACAAATGAATTTTAGGGTGATTTGAGACATTTTTGGAACAAAATCATATTTAGCCTAATTATTATAATTAGTATACAAATGCAAGGGTAATTGGAGACATTTTTGGAACAAATCATAATTGGCCTAATTATAATACAAATGCAAGGCTAACCCCTTACAAATGAATTTTAGGGTGATTTGAGACATTTTTGGAACAAAATCATAATTTGCCTAATTATAATACAAATGCAAGGCTAACCCGTTACAAATGAATTTTAGGGTAATTTGAGACATTTTTTGAACAAATCATAATTGGCCTATTTATTAGAAAAATGCAAGGCTAACCCCTTACAAATGAATTTTAGGGTAATTTGAGACATTTTTGGAACAAATCATAATTTGCCTAATTAGTATACAAATGCAAGGCTAACCCCTTACAAATGAATTGTAGGGTGATTTGAGACATTTTTGGAACAAAATCATATTTAGCCTAATTATTATAATTAGTATACAAATGCAAGGGTAATTTGAGACATTTTTGGAACAAATCATAATTGGCCTAATTATAATACAAATGCAAGGCTAACCCCTTACAAATGAATTTTAGGGTGATTTGAGACATTTTTGGAACAAAATCATATTTAGCCTAATTATTATAAAAATGCAATGCTAACCCCTTACAAATGAATTTTAGGGTAATTTGAGACATTTTTGGAACAAATCATAATTGGCCTATTTATTAGAAAAATGCAAGGCTAACCCCTTACAAATGAATTTTAGGGTAATTTGAGACATTTTTGGAACAAATCGTAATTGGCCTATTTATTAGAAAAATGCAAGGCTAACCCCTTACAAATGAATTTGAGGGTAATTTGAGACATTTTTTGAACAACTCATAATTGGCCTATTTGTTATAAAAATGCAAGACTAACCCCTTACAAATGAATTTTAGGGTAATTTGAGACATTTTTGGAACAAATCATAATTGGCCTATTTATTATAAAAATGCAAGGCTAACCCCTTACAAATGAATTTTAGGGTAATTTGAGACATTTTTGGAACAAATCATAATTGGCCTATTTATTAGAAAAATGCAAGGCTAACCCCTTACAAGTGAATTTTAGGGTAATTTGAGACATTTTTGGAACAAATCATAATTGGCCTATTTATTATAAAAATGCAAGACTAACCCCTTACAAATGAATTTTAAGATAACTTGAGACATTTTTGGAACAAAATCATATTTAGCCTAATTATTATAAAAATGTAAGTCTAACCCCTTACAAATGAATTTTAGGGTAATTTGAGACATTTTTGGAACAAATCATAATTGGCCTATTTATTAGAAAAATGCAAGGCTAACCCCTTACAAATGAATTTTAGGGTAATTTGAGACATTTTTGGAACAAATCGTAATTGGCCTATTTATTAGAAAAATGCAAGGCTAACCCCTTACAAATGAATTTTAGGGTAATTTGAGACATTTTTTGAACAACTCATAATTGGCCTATTTGTTATAAAAATGCAAGACTAACCCCTTACAAATGAATTTTAGGGTAATTTGAGACATTTTTGGAACAAATCATAATTGGCCTAATTATAATACAAATGCAAGGCTAAATTTTTAAACAAAATCATATTTAGCCTAATTATTATAAAAATGCAAGGCTAACCCCTTACAAATGAATTTTAGGGTAATTTGAGACATTTTTGGAACAAATCATAATTGGCCTAATTAGTATAAAAATGCAAGACCAACCCCTTACAAATGAATTTTAGGGTAATTTGAGACATTTTTTGAACAAATCATAATTGGCCTATTTATTAGAAAAATGCAAGGCTAACCCCTTACAAATGAATTTTAGGATAATTTGAGACATTTTTGGAACAAAATCATATTTAGCCTAATTATTATAAAAATGCAAGGCTAACCCCTTACAAATGAATTTTAGGGTAATTTGAGACATTTTTGGAACAAATCATAATTGGCCTATTTATTATGAAAATGCAAGGCTAACCCCTTACAAATGAATTTTAGGGTAATTTGAGACATTTTTGGAACAAATCATAATTGGCCTATTTATTATGAAAATGCAAGACTAACCCATTACAAATGAATTTTAGGGTAATTTGAGACATTTTTGGAACAAATCATAATTGGCCTAATTATAATACAAATGCAAGGCTAACCCCTTACAAACGAATTTTAGGGTGATTTTAAACAATTTTGGAACAAATCATAATTTGCCTAATTATAATACAAATGCAAGGCTAACCCCTTACAAACGAATTTTCGGGGTAATTTGAGACATTTTTTGAACAACTCATAATTGGCCTATTTGTTATAAAAATGCAAGGCTAACCCCTTACAAATGAATTTTAGGGTGATTTGAGACATTTTTAGAACAAAATCATATTTAGCCTTATTATAATACAAATGCAAGGCTAACCCCTTACAAATGAATTTTAGGGTGATTTGAGACATTTTTGAAACAAATCATAATTGGCCTATTTATTATAAAAATGCAAGGCTAACCCCTTACAAATGAATTTTAAGGTAATTTGAGACATTTTTGGAACAAAATCATAATTGGCCTAATTTTTATAAAAATGCAAGGCTAACCCCTTACAAACGAATTTTAGGGTAATTTGAGACATTTTTTGAACAACTCATAATTGGCCTATTTGTTATAAAAATGCAAGACTAACCCCTTCCAAATGAATTTTAAGGTAATTTGAGACATTTTTGGAACAAAATCATATTTAGCCTAATTATTATAAAAATGCAAGGCTAACCCCTTACAAACGAATTTTAGGGTGATTTGAGACCTTTTTGGAATAAAAATAATATTTAGCCTAATTATAATACAAATGCAAGGCTAACCCCTTACAAACGAATTTTAGGGTGATTTCCGACATTTAGGAAACAAATCATATTTGGCCTAATTTTTATGAGAAATCCAGGCTAACACCTTACAATTTTTTTTAATATAAAAAGCAAGGCTAAGCCGTCTAAGTCAAATTTTGCCAAATTTTAATAACAAATGCAAGGCTGTTTGGTCATGCTTGTACAAAGAAAAAAACAATACTCGACTAACTTGAGCAAAATCTGCAGTTTTTATTGTTACAAAATGAATACGGAACATGCATTGTTTATAATTTTTAACTTAACGCAATGTAAAAGTTTATATGCACATAAATAAATAATTAAATGAGCTGTTAATTCCCAACGTTAACAACAACGAGACTGTTACAATTAAGTTGGGTTTAATTGGCAAAACCATTAGCTGGCACAACACAAAATAACAGTTATTTTTTCAAATATATTTATATAGTAACAATGTACACGATTGTGCAAAGGTAAAATAAATTGGAAAAGTAATTTTAATCATCAACAATTTATTTTAAAATGTTACTGTGGTGGGGTGGGAGAAACTAAAATAACTGATAAATTATTGAAGGATTCCTTCAAATAAAACAAAACAAAACTAGTAAAGCTTAATACTAACAAAAAGAAGTTGTAGACTTTCGAAATCAATCTTGGTTTTTCGCAGCTGCAATTTGTGACAAATTAACCAAACCAAATTCACTCCAATGTCTAGTGCATAACTCAACTAGGAGACATTACATAGTAATTGAGTATATTACCCAGTTTTCGTCGGAGGTACATGTAGGACGTGTATACACGCAAAGTTTTCTGGAATTCAAACATGTCCCAAGCGAGGCTAGAAATATCATCGATGCCCGCCTGAAACCGTCGGATTGAGGTTCGTGAGAAACAATTGCATGCCTATTCCCGATCAATGTCAAAATAATCACGGCGTGACTTGGTTAAAGGTGACCATGCTTATTTAAATGGGTCAGAATTGATTTCTGCAGCTACACGTTTGATGTGTGCTTCCTCAGTGGAAGGCTGCACACACTTTAAATGTTGATGTTAAATGTTGATAAACCTAATAAATGTCTAACGTAACAAATTATTACAGGATTTTAAGGTGCCAACTGAACAATATCCAGTCGTATTTACGCGGCAAGATCAAACATAGAATATTGGCATATTAACTTTTTTGTTTATATTAAATCAATATATTTATATTTAACAAGGACTTATTTCACAACAATGGATTATGGTGTTGATATAGCAAATGGATAAAAACACCAATCACATACGGTCAAACAAGTGGAATTACCTTCAATACTGCTTGAATGCTGACCATAATAAATAAAAAGAAAGATTTGTACATAATAATTTGACGTAAAGTCACATTTTTAAGGAGTTGTACATTTTGAAAATTAATATAAAACATGATAGGTCGATATAAACTACATAATAAAGCCATTAAAAATCAACAATTAATTCAGATGTGCAATAATATTTGCAGATAAATAATAACAATCATGACCTTAATTTCAAAGAGCTCCACGTGTAATTCTACACTAAAAAAACAAACAAACAAACATCACTTTCTTACGTCACAAAATGTTTACTCAGGTCTACCCTAGCAATATAAACCCCTGCCCTTCGACTCTGCCTTATTGCAAAAGGTCTGTTCAAAGTAATAGGCAAACCTGCAACTGAACCATCTTAACACGAATCTGCTTTAAATGCCACTGTACCAAAAACAAATATTGTTCCATGAGACTTTTGGCATAGATACCAATCTCTTATTCTGTAACCAGAAACTCTGCATTGGTGTCTCAATATAAACACTATGTACATTACATTACCTAACTATAAATCACACTTCTATCAAAATACAGGTATCTTTATTCTATAGTATGGTAGCAAGATTCAAATTCATCTTTTTAGGATAAGGAAAATACAATTGAGGATTTTATTTCCCACTTCCTCCTTCTACAAAACAAGTTTTTTATATATTGCATTGCACAAATATGTACGAAAGTGAAGACTAGTTTTTGACATCATTTTTACTACAGGATGTTGAGGTATATACTGGGAAAGATTTAATTGATTACGAAGACAAACAGATAATTGAAAAACTAATGCAACGATCTGTTCAGTTTACACACAAAAACACCACTTTGAGGTCACTTTTATACACTTTTGGGGATAAACATTCCTCTACAAAATAATTTGTAAAAAAAAAAAAATCATAGACCTCTTTTTTTGTAAGTTCAAAATAATTTGTTCCCACATTATCTTAAAATATTTAGTTAGAACTACAGAAACAATTATTAAGAAAGAGTAAAGTCATAGAATCCCATAGCACCATTGTAATTCTCAAGAATACTACAAAACTCTCAATCTTTCACACTGGATTACAGCAATAAAAAGGATCAAAATGACATGGTTTTTAGATCTACATACATTTCTGATATTTTGATCAATTATATTCCAAAGAGAAAACTTACTCTTTAATTTCTCCATCTAATATTCAGAAATCTTTAACGATCTTTAATTTTAAGATTTCAAATACAACCATGAGACACTGGGTACTGGGAGGAAGAGCAATTCACGTTTCTAAAACAAGGAGGGGGAATATAAAAGGGTGTCACTAGATCGCAAACTTGTTCTAAATCCATCCCCTGTAGAGATGAAAGTCTAAGGGGGAGTGGCTAACTTGCCTGCTGGTGCTGTGACTCCACCCAATTGCTGTGACTTCACGGTTGTAGATAATTTACTAGCTAGTTTTCCTTAATTCAACTCTTGATGAAGGTATATAATGTAGAAGGTGTGGCCACCTTGTCCACTTGACACCTGACTATTGTAACTCTGCCCCTTGTTGTAACTCCACCCCCTTATTATAAATTGACCCTTCTGTGTGATGGAGATCTACAGCTGTAGTGAACAACAGACTACTATAACTCTGCCCTTGTTATGACTCCTCCCCCTTTTTATGACTCCACCCCCTTGCTATAACTCCACCCCCTTGGTGATAGAAGACTCCAGGGAGATATTGAACTCATCCAGCTGCATCAGGAGATTGACGAGGAAGTCTAGAGCCGAGGCACAGTTCAAGAAGGAGAAGTCTTCGTACATTGATGCAGCGACGGGCGTCTCAGATAGGACTGGAAGCCACCAATGCAACATGTGATCCCTGCTCAGAGGAGAAAAAACACAACACAGAACAGACAGAGGTTAATGAGGAAGTAATGGCAAGGAAGATCAAACAAGCTGAGACCAACGGCTCAGACGAACAAGCTGAGACCAACGGCTCAGACGAACAAGCTGAGACCAACGGCTCAGGCAAACAAGCTGAGACCAACGGCTCAGACAAACAAGCTGAGACCAACGACTCAGACAAACAAGCTGAAACCAACGACTCAGGCGATAGAATGAGATACTTATCGTCTGGCATGGTTTATAGACTCAATTTGCTCTTTGCATGGTCAGTCATCAAGCTTACATGGAGCGCCGTAATCTGGCAGTAGCCACAAGACTAAGCAACACCGAAATGAACCAGATATATTTATTGTACAAAGTTGCCAGTCCAAGACTCGCCATGCTTATGGCTAAATTGATGAATCCTTTAAACCTCTCTTCATTCCGTGTTGACCAATAACAGAGCTGATTTCCTATTCAAATCTCTGACAAAGCGCGACATGCATGCACCTATATGACATAATGGGGGGCGGGGGATGCAAGAGGGGTTCCATACCTTATTCCGATGCAGACAAAGAGTTGGAACTTTCCGTCTTTACCAGCCTGGGCGGCTCCTTGGTTGATTTGATGGACGGTGAAGCAGAATGTTCGTCTGGCTCGCTTGTCCTGCACCGACCCTAGTCTGCCTTCATCATCCTGGTCAATACTATCCAGGTACTTCGCAACTTTCTCTGCAGAAAGAAACAAAACTAACCATGAATCCTAAGACAAAACCCGAATAATAATAATAACGTGGTGTACGTATAGCGCATTATACCAGCGAAGGCTTCAAAGCGCTTCATAATTATTACCCCCGTTCATCAGGCCATGAGACCATTTGTACACAGTACTTATAAAGTTAGGTCACTGTAATGAAATTTACAAGACTGCCGTTATTACCCAGAAAATCCCAGATGTAGAAGTTATTCCTGAAGAGTCTTGCCGAGCGAAAGCCGTACTGTAAGACAATCTCCATGCACTGGACGAGACCACGCTCTCCACAGAGCAGCACAGTCAACCTACCACGCTGTTATAGTAGAGTAGGACAAAGAAAAGTAGTCAGGTCTTCAAAATCAGCTTCTCAATGTTGGGTATGGAGCAAGCATAGAAAGTGATTAGAGTCAGTTCAACCTCCACACAAATACAAAGAGAATGACAATTTTAATGTCAACAATTCAATTTCAATGCGACGTTTGCCATTACCCTAAGTCAGTTTGTTGCAACATTCACATACAGCATACTTTAAATCATGGCTTTTACAATCACATTTTTATTTAAGAACTATAATAAACTAAGAACCACGTGTTAACATGAACATTTCAGCATGTGGACCAACAACATATGCATGTTTTCCAGACCACAACAAAAAGCCTGTAACTTTTCTTCCATTTCAATAATCGTTTTTGAAAAAAAATTGTACTGTGATAAAATGAACAATGATGCTGTGGGACATGTACAACATTGTAAAGAAAAATAGACTCCTTTGTGCACATTGCGCTATTGTACCAACACAAGGCTATTCTGGTGAGGCAAAGTTGGCAGTCTGTTCTCTGTACATTCTTCAAGCTTGTCTCAACCTGAGCTTCTTACCTCTTTCTCCGGTTTATAGAAATGCTTGACGATGTTATTGACAGCATCAGTCACCATCTCCTGAATTCCGTCCCTATCCAGCTTGGGTACCTGACCCTTAGCGTTCCGTGACAGGATCGGTGAGTTAGTTCGTGGCGGGGTACGGGAACCGCGGGCTTGTTCCTCACACTCTGTTGGGGGTGGCAACAGCTCACCGACGAGGAGACGCTCTAGACTGTCGTCATCGACGCCTCGCCCGATCCACCGACCACAGGGGAACCTAAAAGGTAAGAAAACACAGATGGTGAATTCAGACATTTGCTAGCTTCTATTACCAGGATAAACGTTTATAACTGAAGAGTAAATTAAAGCAGAAGTACGAGGAGAAATTTAACAGATAAAGAGAAATTGAGAGAGTTCCTTACTTATAGGTGTGTCCTGTGATGTCATTGCGCACCAGAATGTAATCTACCATCCATCTGGGTAGCAGCCCTGTGTTGTCATGACCAATGCGCACCGTCGTTAGAATGCCAAGATTGCTATGCTGTAAGAGAAGTCAGGACACCATACTTTGCAAATTAATATCCCAAAAGAATAATTTCTTCACAAAGAAATCTTAACAACTACGCACATACCAATATGCCACATCAACAAATAAATGCAAAACACCTCATTTAAAAGTTAAATGTGCTTCTCTTACGAATATAAATAGTGCCACGATTGGTTCACGCATCGAGTCCATGATGCAATTAACCCCCAATGTACGTTAGAATGACGTACCTGAAATAAAAAGTCCTGAGAGTTCTTAGGAATAGGGATCATCTTGGAATCGTTAATCTCGCCGGAGACACAGATCCAGGTATTGGCCGAGGTGGTGGCTTGAAACTTGCGACTCGTGACAACTAGGACTCGGTAGGAGACCACTAGAAGGAAAAGGACAGAATATGAAGGTCTGAAACACAAACTGTATACTCTTAACTGAATAAAATAAATACCATCAATTCTTAGGCAACTACAGGAACCAATACCCTCCATAATTAAAGTATATTGAGATCTATTTTTACCTGTGCTAGTGAAAGAGTTGGTGAAGCAGAAGTAATCGACAGCGTTGAGAGAGAGGAGATGATAGAGGAACTGCTCCTTCTCCTCCTCTGTCCTCAAGAAGGCGTAGCGTTTGTAACGCTTCCTGAAAGATATCAGCAAATCACAGCATTTGTAATTAGACAACTCACAGAGCCAAAAATATTCCACTCAGAGTACATTCAACATTTTGAAGTGAAACCAGTGTGCTAAATTTGCGGGGATAGGAAGGCATAGAAAACTAAACGGCTCAACACTGTTTTGGTCATCTTTTCTTACTCATGCGCAAGTTTGGGAACTGCATAATCTCTTGTAGATAGTTTATCTACTCGGAAAAAGGTGTTTTTGCAACGAAAAATTAGTTTTGCTTCTTTTGCAGGCCATAATTGTAAAATCTGATAGACGGCAAAGTTATGCGAGAGACAACTTTACAGACAACAAAAAGAATTCCTTCTTACATTTTTAAAAAACATACAAATGACTTCCAAACATTCACCTCTTTTAACAAATGACACCTCCTTAAAGAATTGTGGAGGACTTACTTGCAGAGCTCGTAGTCTGTCAACAACAGCTTGAGATGTTTGTGAAGGAGTTTTCTCTCCAAGGCAAGGCGGACAAAGGCACGGGCGTTCCCTACATCCGTCTTGATTTGACTCATGCTCTCCACGTTTCTGATGACAAGAACACCAACAAGAACCACAACAATTAGGCCAAGTATTTACATCAACCCCAAGAGTCCTGAAGCCTCCAATTCTAATGAGATATTTTCCAAAAATGCTAAGATCACATCAAACATATTTCCGGCTTTGCTCGCTGCTTACAGACATTTCCAACTCACCTGACATCACACAGCAGATCCGTGGGTAGCGGGTTGAGGACTGGATCAGACGTTGAGCTGGTACGACGTCTGACCTCTGATCCCTGGGCTGGGACTGACAGACTCTGCTCGGGGTAAGTCTCTCGCTTCTCCTTCATCTTACGGTAGCCCGTAACATGGGACCATAGAGCTGATTTGCCCTGTGGAGAAAATGAAACAGTCCAACCTTGTATTCACATACTACACATCATTTCACACTGGAAACAATCTCAAAGACTTTTAAGGACAAGTAGAATAACAAAAATTAACCAGTTGACCCCTGACCGGTTGACCCCTACACCCACCTGTTTCTTCTGTATTCCATGACTGAAGATTCTCTCTAGCAGGTCACAGAGTGATGCTATCAGTGTATTCTCCTCCACCCCGGACCGGTTGACGTCACCATGACCCAACTCTACCGCCTCCTGACCCATCTTACTCACTAACATCTTCTTGGTCTAAAAACAAAATCGTTTCAGAGGCCAATTTGTACAATTAATTTACCTTTTTAGTAATAAACACAAGGGGATCCCTCTTGGTTTAAGTGTTTTCCTGATAAATTTGTTGACAATACCTGACAAAATCTATTGTCAGATGTTTGTTCCACTGTCATTTTGCCTCTGAAGAAGATCTTGTTAAAATTGAAATATCTGACCCTCCTATTTTATCTGATTTGTATATTTCAGGTCATTTCAGACAGAAAAACAGTTTAAATAAACAAGACCAAAAAACCCCAAATTGTGTCTGATAATTCATGATTAACCAACCCTCAACCTTATGTGCAAACATCTTATTAAAATTAGAGGATTCAAAGCAGGCAAGTCTTCAATAGACACATGTACAAATAAACATCTTGATATTGATTTGGTACATGATACATTTCATTCTGTTGACTGACCTTGACTTTACACTCCTTAAGAAGTCCCTCAACAAACTTCCAGTTGGTCTGTTTCTGGTCTAGATGAGACAAGACTGGCTGGGCCACTGTTCCCTTCCTGGCCTGTTGAATGATTTGCTGATGTGAAAGTAATAACAAAAAACAAAAAAACAAAGACTAAACATTAAAGTTGTAGTTTACCATTTATTGGTTGTGCATTTTTAGTGTTTGTAGCTGCAAAAGTGCTCAAAATCTAAAGAATGATTAATAATATTCTAAGATTTCAATTTTAACCAACTACTAATGGAATTTTCTAAAAATGCATCTCTGAGATGCATTTTTTGACTTCTTTATTATTATCATTATAATATATCATTATTATTATCATTATATGAACAATAATTTGTTTTTGTTTGTTTGTTATAGTTTGCGAAAGGTACTGTGTGTTACTTTCAAAGCGAAGTGTTTTGGATCTAAAAGAAACAATTTGGCGGAGGTTTTTACCTCTCGTTCCTGTGGAGCTAGTTGAAGATGCTCTGAATGTTGTTGCTGTCTATCCTTCCGTCTCCAAGGAGCGTTGTTCCTGTGTTTGTTCCTGATTAAAAGAAAGAGAGTTTGATTACTTTGATGTAACTTGATAAACTCACTGCATACATTCATCAAAACAATTTAATAGGAATCTTGATTAGGCTCTTGTTTTAATCAAAAGGTGATTGTTCTTCGCACTTGTTTTTAACACTTTGATAACAATCTGCAGTGTGTGGATTTGGGTTCAACAACAAATATTTGACCAAGATTGTTTTTTCTTGGGTTTTCTTCTCTGATCTTAAACTAAAATGTAACTCCTCATTATTTCTTAATCCAGCAATCAAAGCGAAGAGAGAACAGTGCCAAGGCACTAATGGATAGGGCAAAGATAAACATTGTGGGCGTGGCAGTGAGAAGACAGACAGACAGACAGATAGACTCACTTTGGTGTGAATGGTTCCTTGAGTAGCACCTCCTCCTGTAACCGTGGGAAGTAGCCAGGCCTATGACTGTTGTCAGCTGGTTTACTCGTCAACTCGTGGGGGCTTGGAGCTGTGTAATCAATGTTCAACGCTCGCTGCCGAATATTGGCCTCTGTTGGTGGTTTTTTGGGACAGAAATGTTCATTAAACTTTTAATAATTGTAGCAAAGCAAGGAGTTTTTAGGGGTACTTGAAGTTTCACACAAAATAAAGATACATGTACGATACAAAAAGTTTGATGGTCTAGTATTCCCACCATTTGAACAAATGTTTAGCAATAAAGAAAGAAGAATTTAAGAAAATACATGTAAAAGTTGACTTTGGTGCTGGGAAAGAGCAGACATTCCTTCTGATGATTGTGTAAAAATAAACTGAGTTAAACAATTAGCCTTTCCAAAATGCTGACATTATGCACAGATTCAGACATGTGATCACTGCGCAATCGAGAGACATCGCAGTATAAATCATGCTGCCATCGCAGCTCAATTTATATAATTAAGGCTACAGCAATTAATAACAAATGCACTGGCTTTCATGGCCACTGGCTTCCCTAGCCACTGGCTTCCCTAGCCACTGGCTTCCCTAGCCACTGGCTTCCCTAGCCACTGGCTTCCCTAGCCACTGGCTTCCCTAGCCACTGGCTTCCCTAGCCACTGGCTTCCCTAGCCACTGGCTTCCCTAGCCACTGGCTTCCCTAGCCACTGGCTTCCCTAGCCACTGGCTTCCCTACTGTTATCGTAGCTCAATTTATATAACTAGCTTCCATAGCCACTGGCTTCCATAGCCACTGGCTTCCCTAGCCACTGGCTTCCCTAGCCAATGGCTTCCCTAGCCAATGGCTTCCATATCACACAGTCTTGCATCCCGAGTGATACGTTCAATCCACAAACTGGTATGTGTATCCTACCTGCTTCACTGATTAGCAGCAGGTCAATCTCACAGTCTGGCGTCTGTGGGTTACTGGCCGGGAAGTGATCAATTCGACTGTCAAAGATCCTTAGAGCTTCTTCCTTCACCTCCCAGTTGGAGATGATCTTGTTGTCAATGAAGGTAGCAAACATCTGGGTCTCTACGAAGGGAAAGAGGAACGGGAGGTAGGCTTCTGGTTGGTCCGAGAGAAAGGAAGCCTAGAAGAAAAAGGGGAAGAAATTGAAAACAGTTCTTGAGTCTTGACGAAGACATACTGCTTCTGTGAAACAGTAGTGTTTTTTTATAGAACCAGTTGTGAGAGATTTCCTAGACATTCAGTTGTCAGTCACCATGCCAAGTTTCAAACCATACTTGATAATGTTACGTTTTTATACAATAAATGAACACAAATATGCATGAAAATGAACACAAATATGTGACATTGCACTTCGAATTCACAAAAATTAAACACATTTCAAGCTGGGAAAGTTTGAAGCTTTGTGACGTCAAATTCACTTTGCATTCGCGTAAAGTATGAACCATTCTTAACAAGAATGTTAATGTTAATAGTTTTTTTTTTACCTTATCAAAATTTTGCATGTGTTCCCTGTTAGCAAACCAGGACTCGATGCTGTGGCTCTTTGGCTGGATGACAAATGTCTCATAGTGCCTGAGAAGTTCTACCATTTTACTTAAGAAGAGTTCCCTGATGGCCGAGTTCAAACTAAGTTCCTCAACGTCCTTCTTTAGTTCCGGATTCCAAGTTCCAGGGTTAGTGTCGCCGTCTGGCGAGGTGGTATTACTGTTTCTGTCTTCCAGTTCACTAATGGACGTTATGACCCCAGTTCGCTGTACGATCGCTGCTACCTTTGAGACAATCTCATTATTACGTAGGATGTCCAATTTGGTCGGCGGGATTGAGGTAGGGGATTCCCCGCGGCTCGGAGAACTGAAGTAAGAACTATCCTGGTCCGCCTCGATAGAACTTTCCAAGTTCAGGTTCCGACTGGATCCACCAATCAGAGTGAGTTCTGTCTTGAGGACCGACCAATCAAAATTGCCCTCGCCTCTCGTGGGGGTAAGGATCGGTGTCTTTTCAGACAGGGGTTTAGGGGAAACGTTGAATCGTTGTAGGATCTGGGTGAGGTCGTAGACGATGTGGTGTCTGTTGGGGAAGAGGGGGAGATCCTCGGGAGGGTCGATGCAGTTGTTGTCAATGTCTACAAAGCACAGAGCAGCCTGGCAAGAATATAATAAAGAAGATCACTTGTTAACAAACATTGTAGCCAAGTCACATGGTAACATTATGATGGTTAAGGTATACAGTCATGTCATATGCAGTATTAGTGATGGAGAATTTCATCAAAGTTTCCCGTAGCTAATGTGACGTAAACAACCAAAGTTAAAAAGTTCCTTTGACCAAAACCCCCTTAAGACTAAATTTATCTATCTGATTTGGGCGTGTCTTGATGACGTACATGGCTAGGAATCTCCAGTTGGTTGTTTTGATTCATGGCCTCGTCTAGGTGAAGACCCATGATGAACGGCACAGGTGCATCCAGAAAATGCATCAGATTGGCTGGAAGAATGGGCACGTAGACGTGCTGCCACTGGAACGGGAAGAGCAGGGCAGACAGACATTCCGCTACCAGCATCAGCCGGTGATACTCTGTGGAGAGATAGGAGAATTGTTCATTATTCCACTGGAATGGAAAGAGCAAGACAAGGACAGGCATTCTATGAAAAGAAAGATGAGGAAAAGCTAACCAATGGGAAGAGCAAGACAGACAGACAGGAATTCAACCAATGATACTCAGGGCAAATAAAGTTAGGAAACAACACAGTGGAATGGGAAGAGCAGGACAAAACAGGTCTTTTGATACAGCATCAACAAATAATAGTTTGAATAGAAAGGCTGAACATTTATAATCATCCCAATGGAATGTAAAGGAACCCAGAACGTCTGCAAACAGTATTTTTTCCTTATTAATTTTGTTACTCAACATTTGTAGACTCACCTTTGGATACTAGAAGTATCTGACTCTCCAACAGCGCACATGTCATGAGTTCCATCAGATGCTCTACACCCAGGAGCTCAAAACACTCCCTCATGGAGTAATCACACAGAGGCAGCTCTGTACTCGCCGGTCGCTGACAGACGATGGTCTCTGCCGGAGCAGAGAACCTGAGGGTCCGACCCGGGGGGAGAGAAGGGACCTCGTAGAGGATGTTGAAGATGTAGGATTCTAGAGGCAGGGCCGGGGCAGAGGGGGAGTTGATTGCACGATAGATGGACTCCAGGAAGCGACGGCAAGGCTGGACGAAAGGTACCTGGATGAGGTCAAAAGTTGCAAGTCAGAGGTCAAGGTTAAAAGATTCACACGTCGAAGGTCAGGATTACTATAAGAATTATATCATAAAGATATCATTACTATCAGGATTACTGTACTTTCAATAGGAATTTATTACACTTCTCAATAAACAACGCATTCAATTGTTTACACATGTAGATGGTGCATACATACAAACTTCACTGCTATTTGTTTACTTTGTCAGGATGACAGACAATAATTGACAAAAATTGATCTGATAGTACATGTAGCGTGCCCCTCATTCCCATTAACATTGACAAAGGGTAGATTTATAAATTGAACATTTCACCTGTATTGATCCTATATCAAATGCTATTATGTTGAGTTTGAGACATGCATTCTGGTTTGTACACTACAGAGCCCCTACACAGTGCTAATACAGATTCTATAATGGGCCGAGTAGCCTATCAGCCTACCTGCATGATCAGGCATACACATTTGGCCACGTAAAGCATGTCGTTGAGCGGGTCAAAGTTGGCCAATTTCTTCTGTTTGGGTAAGTGGACGGGTGTGGTCTTCCTCCTCATCTTAGGAGACTGCATGGCGATGCCAGGACTTGAGGAGCGACGGTGCTTAGGGGAGAAGCCTCGACGGTCCATCTTAGGAGAGAGACTCTCTAGGATCACGTGGCTGCGGGACGGCGACTCAATGTTGCTCAGCTTACGGTGCATAGAGTATTCTTTGTATTTAATCTGTCGGCAGTATAAAGCAGAACAACTGAGATCTCAGAACTCTCCTGGGCTTCTAAAGTGTGCTTGTGTGTGGGCTCTTAAATGGTAAGAACGGGAGAGTTGAGGAGCCCACTCGTGAACATATTGCCAACAATGTCTGATTAAGCCCATTCATTAGCATTACAGGTGATCCTGTCTGCCTCAAAAGTGATGGTCATTTAGCTGATCAGTCAGAGAGGCACACAAATTAATTGTATACATGTACATGTACCGTACCTGTAGGACTTCCATTTCCGCACAGATGCGCGGCGACGTAGCCAGCTCGTAGAAAGTGAGAGCTGCACCGTAGGTGCGCGATCCATCTTCCCTCGTCATGAGGAAGGAGTGGAACTTGGGCTCATGGTCCTGCTTCTGGGTACGGACCGTCAGTCCCTTGGGCATACATAGCTAAGGCAAAAAGGGAAGAGAGGAATGATGGATAACATGAACCCTTCAAAATCAAATAGGAGATTTGAAAGCTTTTGTAGGATTGGTGAAGGTATTATGGGTGGGGGACTCTTGGGGCACACATACTGCCGCCGAGAGTGGAGAGAGAAACAACGGATATTATTCAAATGAACCCTTTAAAATACAATGTAGAAGTTTGGACGCGATGAGAGCCCAGCTAATATTGTGCATTGAATTGTGCATTGAATTGCTATGCCGTGAAGGATTTTTTAAGACTGTCAAGGTTTTTGGAAGACTTTGGTAGATTTAGGAAGTTAGGGTTAAACTTCTATAAAATTGTTTAAAATCAAGAAAATAGGGACTAAAGTGTTGAAACAAATCTGTAATTACAGTACAAATGAGACTTGTTCGATTACATACATGTACATGTTAATGTTAATACAGAAAATTCAGTAATGTCAAGATTCATAAAAACCCAGTACATACATGTAAATGTCTGAGATCACACTAATTGTGCCATGGACATCTACCAAGAATGATGTATAGAAAAGCCTATTAACACCTCAAATGCCAGTACAAATCCAATCTTGGCAGACCAACCAACGTTGACTTTCTTATGATCTGTTTGACATTTACAGGCTTAAGTCCCACACATACCATACACATGGATGGCCAATTCCAGCATATTAAACAACTTTGGTGGAGCCTAGATCATTAAACACCAGTAATTTCATCTCTGACCAATGCTAGTCTAATTGCATCTCTTCCCAATGCTCTAATTGCATTCCCAGCTGCAAAACTTTACAAAGAATTCTCTTAGAATCCTGCTGACACTAGCCAATCACTGCCTCCCCCCTCCCCCTCCTCCTCCCCCTCCCCCCTCCCTGTACCCAAATCCAAGTTTCCTGCTGCTTTGCAGACAGATTACAAGGGAAGCTCTTCAGCAAGGTGCTGAAGTTTTTAAGTTGGGCTGTGGACATCTGCTAGATAAGTTGAACTGTGGCCTTTTCGCTGCGCAATGCTCAGGCAATCTAATTAGTTTCAATGCAGATGAAATATGAATTTGGGGCAGCATTTTGTTTTAACTGTAAGCACTTGGCCTTATTGCTGTCCATCACTGGACAGTAATTTAGTTCAGAAAATCCACCAACAAATAAAGGAAAGACACCGAGTGATAGTGTATACTGCACAAGAAAACTTATAAACATGACCACTTTTATTGTTGACAAATACTTAGTTTTCAACATTGCCGGCAGGAAATTGTTAACAAAAAATGAACATCTATGATCCCTGTATGAATGTATCTTCATAAAACACAGTTTAAACATTATTAAGTGATTTATATACATGTACGGTACATCTATGGAATGGTTCACCTTCATGTGAGGCCCAGAAATGTACAGTGAACCATGGAGGAATAAGAACACATCTGCTCTTATTCCTCCATGAGTGAACTAGCCCCGAAGCTTGTAAAGAAAATCCTGAAACCTCCCAGGTTTATATCCCCTAAGGCACTTTGGGCATTAATCAACCACAAACACTAACATAAATTGAGTCCATGTTATTTACCAATGCAGCCCTTATTACAGGATTTAGTTTAGGACTGAGAGACAACTGTAATCACAGCCAGTGTGGTGGGTCTGGATAAGTGGCTAACCAGAGGCAAGACCCCTGGCTTGATCTCAGTAGGAAACCAACCCACATTCTTTCAAGTTGTGACCACAAGAATGCCACCTCTGTGCCCTAGTTTAATTGTTTGAAGCCATGGCACTCTCTCTCTGGACTATGGAGAGCCTTTTGAAGTTCCTCACTTCATATCTGAGTGCGGCGTCCATGTAAATGAATAGAACTGGGGCCTTGTTTGTTGCTTACCATGTTAATTCCATCTCTATCAAACGGGTTGCCTTCTACGGCTGTTGGGTAGTGGGACAAAACTGCCGATTTGTAACCTCTGAGTAGCGGGTGAACATGGTGCGTGTTCTCACCTAAAAACAAACAAAAGAAACAAAAAGAGAACTATTAAACACTCAATAAGCAAAATACATTTTGCATGTCAAGTTAGCGCCCTCCAACAAATATACTGACAATTTGGGAGACCATCTCTTTCTAAAACGGAGCAGAGTTTATTTAGGTTTCTTCCAATCACATGTGTCACTCAGACTGAGCTGGGGATCGCATTTTAACAGCACCACCCCTGGTCCCTACTTGAAGGGTTATGTTTATCTTTGGGTATTATTAGCAGCGGAATTCCTTTCACTCTGAAATTAGCAACTTGTGAATGATTTACCAAGTCCTACACATCACAGTCGGATGACAGCTAACCCAATTGGAAGCCTAAAACAACAAAGGATTTACAACAACAAAAAACTACCAATACTTTATTTGGCTTCAGTTCAACCTTTAGAGTTTCACACCATTTTGTTTCTTACTGTTGGTGCATTCTATTCACTCAATTTAGCTGTGCGAACAGTTTAAATCAACAATATTTGATAGACGCAAATAAACAAAGATCTAGTAGGGTAGTTGGCTTTGGTCTGAAGTTGGTTTTCCTTGTTAAAATATCTGGGCTTCTGGCACATGACATCCCTTGTCAAAATAAAGTAAAGTTGGTGAAATATTAGGATACATTGTAGATGGAGGATGTTCAAGAAGCCTAGATAGAGAGTATGTTACACAAACAAATATTACAAAGATTTTATTTCAGATGGTGCAAATTTGACTACAACACTTTCGATCAGGATGATATACCAGAACAGTACATTCGTACATTAAAGTATTAAAGGTTTTTGCAGAGATCAAAAATAATTACTATCAAATTATTAAGAAATATCTTACTCATTTGAAAGTAAATAATGATTCTAGGCATTCAGCAAAATGAATGTGCTAGATATCCTGTAATTATTCTGTAAAAGTAGAATTTTATAAAGAAAAATTTGTGATCGCCAAAAAAACAAAGATAACATAAGAATAACTTCTCAAAGCCGGTTGAAAACAAATGCTGTTTTTTTTGTTTTTTCGGCATCCATAATTGTAAAACTTTGGAGAGGTCAGTTAAACGATATTTACTATAAAATACAACCCCCCAAATCTACCCATTTATGATAATTCAAACAATTACCAATGATGTATCCTACCTTTAAAAGGTACATGAAGAGTTATAGACGGAAGTTAATTTTAAATAAACCTTGTTGAAACAACATGCAGAAAATTAAAAACTTGAGGATTATCAACTTTTTGTGCATGATATCTAAACTATTGGGGGGGGGGGGGGGGCATTGAGCTTAGTGACCCTTGACATGCTTCCTGTCTCATATCCTGAATATCCTGAATCCTTTGTCAACAACTTGTCCGGTTTCCTGGAAAACTTTCAATCAAGGAAACGCAGGCACAAGGAGCCAATGCCAGGGACATTTTATCAGGAAATGCAGTGTGGCTCCATTACAGAATAACAAAAGGTCGCATCATTATGGCATTGGAGTCAATAAAATGTAAATGAAGTTTGACGCAACTGTTGAAGATGTTTCGTATAACTTTTCAAGTAAACTATACAAAAACAAAATCTTTTGAGTACATTTTCTAATCGTACAGCCAAGGAAATCTAAAATTTGTTGAAGAAAATATCACATCTTAACAAGATATTTTTCAAATAACGTTTTGAACAAACTACTGTATACACCGATAGTTCCCATCCATAGCAAAAACATTTTTCTTCTGACAAATATTATTTTTTCTTTATAGACACTCTGGCATTAAGCTTTTACTTGCAGCTGTCCAAAATACAACAACAAAAATCTTTAAAGTGTCCTCAGGATTCATTGATTGGGTTGCATGATGTGTAAATAATTTGTTATGCAGAGTCTCCCTACTCCCCACTGATCCACAAGATCCAATATGGTACATGCATCTGTTTCAAGGGCTTGCGTTCATTATTAACAATAACAGAGATGGATTAAGCTGGACCCTGGGAAAAAGACTCTTCTCTCTTGGGGTATTACCTGGATATAGAGAGGGGTGGTTTATGTTCACAGTTTAAGAATAGGCTAACCGATTAGAGCCTGCTAAATACATGTACTGGGTCTTTAGATTCAACCAGCATTGCTTTTTGGGAGGTCCGATCCATCTTGTTCTAATCTTACAACGTTCTCTCAACAATTATGCTATATTTCGTTCTGCTTCATGTTGTTTCCTAAGGGGTAATATCTGGTCTGTTGCCAAAAGTACGTTTGTTTTTACTGCATGTATCTGTGTTTTTGGTTGCACTTTTCATTTTTCAAGCCTTGGGCGTCCTTTCTCAAAAGTGATAAAAAAACAACCAATTGTTAGAATAGGGTAGATTTGTGTAACTGGAGTCTAGCCATTGGGTCAGGTTAACAGGCTAAGTGATTGCATGCATCATGTTGACGATTTCAAATGGAACTCAAGACGGGTCCCATGTTGCGCACACAAACTTGATACAAGTGTTGCACACTTTATAGTACGCAGTCTCCGCATGCACATGCTGTATTTTTGCTTTATCTACGATATATACAAAAATACTTGTAAATTACACTACTACACATATTTTGTATTCATTAAATTAACTCTAACAATCACAGCAGTCCTCAATCCTCCAAAGTCTATATGATTTTGCACAAACTCTAGGGAAATAGGGTAGATGTATAAACCGCATGCTTTTTCCCTAATAAAGTTTCAGTTTGTTGGTTTTGTTTTTCCGATTTAGGGCCTTCTCAACCTAAAACAGCTTCCATTTTGCACATAAAAACTAACCCGCACCTCAAATTCTTGTCAGTAAGTCAGTAAGTTGAATTTTCATAAAGAAATAATTCAAAAACTATAACAACAAATGTCGGACTGTTCATTTGATGCCTTGTTCAAACCATGGAGGAATTAATGTTCAAACTGAATGAAAAAAGCAACAAAACGAATCTACTCAAAATATAGTGCAACTGCACGGAATGAACTGTAAACCAGAGCTGTGGTACACTAGGAAGAAATTGTGCTCTGTTAATTTAGGGAACATTATCAGTAGTCAGTCTACAGAGACTAATGTACAATGCAGATTACTATTTTAATTTCCAGGAGAGAGCGGTATCAGTAGATAAAATTGCACAGGCAAAGGGCCAAGGTCATCAGGGTTCATATTTGATGTATTAAAATGTACACTGCGCTCTGTGCCATGAAGCAAGATGGTTTCAATATGGTACAAATGTACATGTAAACATGTAGCTCATATTGCAATCATGTACAATTGTACATCCAATGTAATTTGTTGTCAACAATTCTCAAATGTATTGTGCAGGAGCAAGTGCGTATAGGGCCACAATAAAAAGTCACAAATGAAAATAATGCTATATATTGTACATGTTCATGTAATTTCAGAAACTGTATGTAGGCCAACATATTACGCATACATGTGCATTTTATGTACGCATACGGTGTATACTGTACATTTCCCCACAAACACATCCCATTGAAGTCACGTTTTACATGTCAATTTCCCTAATGCCACAGAGCAGAACTTTGCTGCTCTATTTTGTACCACTTCACACGAGAATTGTTGAACTTTGGTCGAGCGTAACCGGACCGCGCTTTGACAGTAATAGGGGAAATGGTTGTGATTCATCGTTCAATCCCTGCTGTTCAAATTTGTTTTGTAGCATCCAGAACCCACCACTCTCTCCTACTACAATAACTAACTGCCCACACGTGTATGTGTACCTCGTTCACAAATTTGTATTATTACTCACAACTTTTAATTTATTAAAAATTGGCCAAAACAAACTCGATGGTTGCAAACCACAAACCAATCTGTGGCTGGGATATGACATGCAAGTCCTTCTTTTCATTCAGTCTATTTCTGTCAAAATTGAAGTAGCTCTACAATAGCCGACAAGTACTGCCACAGAGAAAAGAAAATGTTAGTAATTTGTGAAAATCGTTAATCTTTAAACCACACATTAAACCACACATTAATGGTTAAAATGTTGTATGACTGCATGGTTGCTAAGGGCTTAGTTTATTGTAACTAATCTTTACAGACAGGTAATGCAGCCCTGGCATTCATGATTAACGTTAATCATTGGAGTAATTCTAATACACTGTGAACATACTGTACTGGTCAATTATATTTCCAGGTGTGTCTTGTTTGAGCTCTTTTTTCTTAAATAATAATGTGCATTTGCGCGTTGTACCAATGCATTATGGATATTTGAGTTCCAAGTTGACATTTCAAGCTTCATCAAGTTGACCTTTTGGGGTTTCAACTTTCAACTTCGGCTTTTCGGGCTTTAGGTTCACTTTTAGATTTTGTATTGGAATTTCGAGTTTTAGGAGGATTTTTGAAACCCTGACACAAGTTCTGATGCATACAATTATGTAGTCGATTTATATGCAACGAATGATATGCACATTCCAAACTTTACCAGACTATACACATACAGTGTATTTGTTCAAGTGTAAAGTGTAAAACGAAAGTGCATTATAAAGGACTACTTTACAAACAAATGCATTGTACACTCAACTAGAAGTGTGTCCTATCTGTACATGACAATGGAAGGCAAGTTATTTGGATTGACAGTTATTATCTGTATCAATCAGTTAGGACATTAAATAACCCATGCCACACTATGATAGTTATTCAGTGACTCACATTACCCCCATCAATTTGTTACCATTTTTTACACCGCTCTGCACAGAGAGCTCTTCTTCCTCATGAGCTGAACACTAAAAGACCTTGAAGATCATTTCCTGTGCAGTTTTTATCAAGATTTGATATATTTGTTTTTATGGGTACTTCCTTACACCATGGAAGGTTACTTCCTTATGGAGGGTTATTCCTTCATGCTTATACCATCAGTAGCCTTAAAGCATGGATGGATGGAAACAAAAGAAATACTTTAAGGGAGGGGACAAACTACAGCATACTTAGGAAAGGCTGTAGCCAAAAACCTATTATTTGAACCATAGAGGTAGAAGTGTAGCTTCGTTGATTAACAAAACAGTAAGAAAATTATGAGGTAAATATTTTTGTTGGAACCAGTTGGTGTAGCCTTGATAGTTTATATCCTGTTCAATCCACATGTAAGACAGATTTTGCAGTTGGAAAATTGGATGTACCGATAGGACAAATTGGAAATGTTCTGTGGAAATCATTATAAAAACACCCCATACCATCCATGTACAATGTTTAACTGGAAACAAATTCTTATTGTACATTTGTAGTGTACGGGGATTTCTTTTAATGTACAGTAATATGCATCAACATACTCAAGAATCAAGATATGATTAACAGGTCAAAGGTCAAGATATACTGGGTGTGCACTGGAATGCAAGAGCAGCGCTAATGATCAGGTACATGTAATACTATACGAGGATATCTTGGTGAAAGCACATCATTTATTGCCTGAAAAGATTACAGCTTCAATGAAATTATACTCTCACATAGTTTCCTTGACCTTTTGATGTATCGATGCAAATTATGAAAAAAAAGGACAATTCCTCATTTCTAAACTCAAAACAATAAACCCTCAATTACGTGAAACAGTGTGCAACAACTTGTAGTACAGATGTACACAAAACATATACACAAATTCACATACCATGCATGCCTTTGCAAATACTACCAAAAAATTCAAGATACTACAACAAATTAAAGATAATTTTCGTGTCCTGAATATCATAAAAATTCAAATGTTGTTTTTAGCTGAAATGGGACTGGCGGTTCCATCATAGAATTTCATAGCGGCCCATCGTTTCCCCTCAAGCAGAATTTAGTAGCGACACCACGAAAACCACTTCAGGAAATTTCTGTGCGACAATTATTCGTAAAATGATCCAGCAACACAATATACGACAAACATGAGACGGGAACCAACATAAATACAGCAATTTATGCAGTGTTTTCTTTACAAAATCATGTCCTGAAGTCGAGCATAAAGATTCATCCCTAGCAACCTCCAACACACCTCGGGACCTGACCAAAAATACCACAGTTTCTGGTTACCCTACCTATACCCTTCTAACCTAATTCTTAAAGTTCAGGCATACTTGTCTTGCGCCCAATACATTTCAACATATACATGTAAAATGTGTTATCAACTTCTATTTGCTTGCAAAACAGGCATACACACATGCTGGTACTACTTAGCAATATTGTTTGTTTGTTTTATTCAAAGTCGCTGCACACAAAGACCACCAGTTCATATTTCAGACGAATTTGAATCAAATTTGACGTCACAAAGCATTAGCTGCAAACATTTGCCGTGAGTTGAAATGTGTTTAACTTTTGAGAATTTGCAGCATAAAAACAATATTTTGCCGTCACAAATTCGCATTCGCACCGAGCATGAACTACCGGTAGCCTTAATGCAGTATATGTGCTCAAATAGGCATGTGATAAAAATGTATAGACAAATCTTAATTTTTGAAAAGTCGTTCATGCATCGACCCTGAAGCTACCAGTTCATGTCTCTTTTTTACCTACATGTACATGTGGGGTAGTCCACTTTGCCTCCCAGGGACCCAATTGATTGCATGATTGGATTGGTCCGATGTACATACAATTTCTTAGGACAAATGTACAAATTGGCCATGGGCGCACAGTGGTGCAAGTAAGGGCGCACAGTGGTGCAAGTAAGGGCGCACAGTGGTGCAAGTAAGGGCGCACAGTGGTGCAAGTAAGGGCGCACAGTGGTGCAAGTAAGGGCGCATCAAAATCTCTTATCTATGGCTATTGTCTATGTGTTCGCCCATTACAACTATGCGAGAGCAGGCTGACAATGGTAGCTCATCTGGAAGCCCATTTTGGACACAGCCATATTGAACCTGAACTTGTCCCTGTATTTTTAAATGCCAAGGTGGTAATACAAAAAAAGTCAATATTTGTTGTCATTGAATCAACTCAAATTGCAGATGCCATTTACAGAAGGTCAACCAAATATAGCCACTTTCACACTCTTGCATTTTGATATCATTGTATGCATCAAAGACAACACTGGCTTATTGTCGTTCCAATCTCTCTTCTTTTTTTTTTACTTCAATAGTTCATAATAATTCTCACAGCAATACTAAGAATTTGTCTACCCATTACAATGCAGCATACCGACTGTGCAGTTCACCACAGTACAAATTAGTCTACGGTCAACTTGACACCAGAGTCACATTGCTTGCCTAGGGTGACTCACATGAGGCGTAGATGCACTACAGTACCGTACCTCTAAAACATCATTTTAATGTCAAATTGGGCACAAGTTTGTAAGCCTAGCACACTCATGTTTATGTATCCATGCTGTCTGTATTGCGTTGGTGCATAATACTAATAGTCTACTGTTGTTTTTATTAGAAAAGTCATAAACATTGTACATGTACTGGTACATGTACTGTACACGACACATTAATGTTCATTTACGGCACTGCATAACCCCGCAGGACAAAAGTACAATAGGCGAACAAGAGATCCTTTTAATCCCCGGGCGTTCGTCTTTTGTTGAATTTTATCCTTTGTCGTGTACGCTAAGTCGATTAGGTTAGGTTAGGTTATAGTACAAGAACAAAGGGAAGCACAATAGGGGATCCTGATGGCTGTAAAAAAAACAATCAAACTCATATGACTGATAAGCAATAATTAGATTCACTGTCACAAGATCAATACAGAACATCTGGGACACTCTTACAACATAACATCGGTATAGCATTTGATTTTTAATTGCATTTCATTGCAGATCTTCATGTTAATGTATTGCATTCCAACTTTAACTATTAATTTACACAAATAGGCCATCAATTTCAACATGCTGCACTGTGGAACAATTTTACATAGGCTCACATTCTGAAATTTCAGTCCGATCTGAAAATACACGTATCTATCTGTTTATCAGCGATAAGCATTGCACAATTTTGTATCCATTATGAGTCATATTAGATTATAATTTTTGTAATATTTTAATTTTACTCATAAGAAAATTTGACTGAACCAAAGATTCAAACACTGAACTAAACCATCAACTTGATTTCCGAAGTAAAAAATAAATAAACAAAAAAGCTTTTACTGAAGGCTAAAATGTCTGGGGACGAGATTAAAAAATTGATTAAAGAACTTATTAAAGAAATTATTTCATAATTGGAGGAACAGATGCATGCTTGAACTTTAATTTACAACATTCACTCCATCATACAGCGACACTGATTCGTTTGATTACGTTGGGCACACGTGAATACCCAATTCTGTCAAAATTAATATCTGCTGGAGTAAAGTTCCCACATTGTAAAAAGGCCTCGCTGGCACATCACAAGCATTGTCAGCAGACTAATGTCCACTCATCCTCTGTGACCTCATCATGACCTCAACACTTGAGTCACTCGTCTCATTTGCATAATCCTAGCGCATCCAAGGTGTATACAGTACACAGGCTATTGGGAAAAACTGTCACTGCAGATCTCCGTACATGTACACTTATAATTATATGCAAACAATCGGACTTTAACTCTCACATTGACAACTCAAAACAGTCATTAAAAAGGTTATATGTGCGTGCTGGACATCACATGATCACAAAATGTTATTTTGTTGAATGTCTAGTTTTAGAGAAAAAATTGAATGTTTATGACTTCATTACGGACATAAAATGTAGAGCATTCAGAAGAGAAAAAATGTTGAATACAAACATTTATGTTGTTGCATTACACTCTGGGCCTTTTCGAATCCCTTGCTTCGTCTTCGTCTTTGGCTTAATGCGATTTTTGACTCCCAACTGCAAGATCTCCAGCCACATTCTGACGCCTGTTGTGCTTCAAAAACATTCACTCGAGTGATGTGAACCCAAAAGTTAGACTATTTCAATTTTCTTCCATTTCTATTTGCTTCTCAGTAATTCGGAATTCGGAGGCGAAGCCAAAGCCAAAGACGAAGCAACGGTTTCGAAAAGGCCCTCTGTTTCATAATCTTCATGCCAGACCTTTAATTACGCCATCTTGAAAATGAAATGATACAAACAAACAAGGCAGCCTCATTGGTTTGCAGAAACTTCATTTTGGCAACTGGTTTAAGGCTTTATTTTGTACGATCCTTCTTCAAAATGCAATGAGACATGACTAGAATATGGATTGACATTTTTGAAGAATTTAAGCCATCGATCTATTTTTAAGATTGTTAATTTGCTGTAACTTTGCGAGAGCCAATCAATCACTGCACAGACAGACGTATAGGGCTGCTTTGTTTGTTTGTATCATTTCACTTTTAAGACGGCGTATCCTGATAAAGGCCTATTTTTTTCTCATGAAGTCATTTTTTTTCATCAAGAATGCTTTAAAAAAACACATTATTTTCAAAAATGTTTTAAAAATGAACAGTCAAAACAATTAAAATATGAATGCACTGTAATTTTCAATTTCTATTCTTCTGTAGTAAGCTATGATGACACATGTACCACGCACACACAATGCTAACTGGCATGTCCATATGTTAAGCCTGCGGATATATTCTTCTCGCCAATATTTTTTTTTTTTAACTACAAAATACACCTCTTCACCTTGACACTCTCCTACCACAATGGATGCGGTTGTTTGGAGGGGGGGGGGGGGGGGGGGGGGGGTGCTTACTATAAGCCTGAATTACTCCTTTGAGTCGATCCATTGTCATGATTCTTGTCATTCATTGTTCTGTTTTTCCAATAGGAATAAGCCATGGGTGGCAGTATTGTTAATTCTTATTTACAAAACCCTGGATTTGATTGGAGTTGAGCAGAGTTTTAATACATGCAGAAAGTACTTGTGTATGCGTGATGTACCGGTACCTGTACATGTACGACATGTACGCAATCCAAATTGCACCAAAAAACCAAGCAGAATTTACCCTACATGTAAAATAGATGCACACGTACATGTACATGTACAGTGTGAGTACTAGTGTGGGCGAGTTTGTTTTTTATTGAAATAGGGGACATATGACAATAGAGGACAATAGGGTCCCCTATTTCGAAAAAGTCCTGATTCTGATTTGTGTACAAAACCTACATAGGAGGCCTATAGTACAAACAAAAGAGGGACAATCCTTGTACATGTGTGCGTTTGTTTATGGTGTAAATAGAGGACACATTACTGACACTACATCATGAATCAGCGTTAAGTGTGTAATCGAGGACGTCCTCGATTGAGATTCGCCTACAAAACCAATGAGAGCCGTCAGAAAAAGTTAGAGCACAAACAAAGGAAATCATCGAGGGGAACAAAAGAAATCCTTGATTTACATGATAAACAAACATGTGTGGACAATGGACATGCGTTTGTTTATTATACTTAGTTTGCATACAACTACAATGTACATGTACTTCTGTACAACTACTGTGATACAATTAACATTACACTGCAAGTTACCAGTAGGTCACTCAAACTGGCTTTTGGTATTTTGACTAATAATCGTTCTACAACCTCACTTAAAAGTCACAAGGCGTCTGACTGTTTATTGTCTAAGACAACTACACTGTAGAATCACTTTGTAAACAAATAGTTGAACTATGTTATTATTAACACATGGCATATTTTGTCTCATGCATAAGATGAACATTTGCTTACAATGTTGATGAAATTACTTGGGGGTTAATCAAAACTGTGTCACTTTGAGTTCATGGAAAGGGAATACAGGTTCAATTCCCCAGTCAACCCTGAATAAATCAACTTTTGAACTGTATTCCTGATCCTTCCTACACACAGAAAATGGAAGACCTCAGGGTCAAAGGTGAAAACAAACAAGATATTTTTTTTCTTAATAAAGTTCCTGGTCGTCATTTTATAATAGGCAAGACTGTTTATTTTGTTAAAGCTTTCAAAAAGATCCCCCAGTGTGTGCTGTTGTTTATTGTACTCATTCATAGCTGTACCAATACCTGCTTCAACCTTTTTGCATGACTTTTCACTGTTTAGTTACATCATGGTTACATGTAGTTGACGCATAGAAAAAGGGGTTGACAGTGACACCAGAGGTGCCGTCAGAAAGAAACTCCAAGCGTTTTTCGACTTTATATGGTTCCGTGTTTTCAATGTGTAATGGCTTACACAAGGGGTAAAAAAGTGAGAAAATCAACCGATCCGAGGAAAGCAGCATTATTGGGTTGTTTACCAAATTGTTTGTATTCCTTTGTTCTTTATTTTTTCCATTTTTCTGTACCAGTAGTTCATGTTTCCTCTTGTAACTATTTCAAAAATGTGTATTGAGCGTGCAAACTACGAAACTAACAAGATGAGGACATTCAAAGCTTTACAGGAGTTTATATAATTAGGATTCCTAAATTTGTAATGAATTACCTGCGGATCTGAGAAAACTTGCATGCCTGGCAAGTTGGCAGGATTCAAGATAAATTTAATGGGGAGTTACATGTATGTACATGTACATGTACCAGTGCAATAACTTGGCACAGCCTCAAGTTTAATAGAAACAGTTTTGTATATTTTGGCTTTGATCCATGAGGAACAGAAAAAAACTTGGAAAATCAACCAAACAGGCACAACACTGTCAACACTGAAGCTCATATTACCACCAATGCTCACATGTTCAACAGATCATTGTTTAGAGGTTAGTCAATAACCACACATTTCCAGATCTCCCCAGTTCACTGCAGCATAAACTCCCTGTTATTGTTGCGCAATTGTTTATCATAATGGACTTTAGCTTTGTGCGTCTGTTTATTTACATCACAGATCTGGATATTTCTATTGTTCCCATACAGTGCACTGAATACACACATCATCATGTGACTGTTTTACTAACAAGGCATCATTGGTAACTGTTATGCAATGACATGTCAGTTGGTTCTCATCTGCAGAGGAAGCAAGCCTTGTAAAGCTGGACTCAGAGTGCAGGAAGTTATATTCAATTGATATAAAATGGAAGTTTTGCATGTATCTGATCTACACAATGCTGTTATAGGGTACTCCTATGACAGCAGTGCCCAGTTCTCTTCACCAGCCTACAGGTTACCAATAGCATACTCTAAACTCTTAGGGTGTGTGGAAATGTATGCATTATAATTGATAACTTCAGCACAAGTGAGAGTCAGTCAGTTACAACACTCAGTTAGACAAAGAGGCTGGCTCTTGGGGACCAGCAAATTTGAGCAAAAATACTGTAAATCATGCATATTTTCTTAAGCTACAGAAAATGAACAAACTACACAAAATGTTAATGTCCATAAAAATCAACTATAATTATTTATATATATATACATGTATTCGGTACATAAATAAAACATCTCCTTTTTTAGGGGGTGGGGGAGGAGGGGGGGGGGGGGGGGGGGGTTCAGGTTATACTTGTATTCTCTACCAACTGCATTTGACCTTTAAAGTCTAATCAGCTTGTTATTACATGGACCACATGAGAATGCGATTTCCTTCAGGCAATGGGTATGCAATCCCAGCCATCCTCTTCCTAAACATTTTAAAGGGATGTACACTACGAGGAATCCGGTGTGCAATTTGTTTTTTTGGCAACAGTTTTTGAACTAATATTTTTAGGATGACTTATGGTCGTTTGGATTAATGGAAAACGAAAGCATACTTAAAATCCATGAGAAGAAACACGTTTTAACACACGTCACATTAAATGGTCAATCTAAAAAAAAATCTTCAAAGATTACAATAAAAACCATGACACAATTTCCGAATTTTGATTGTGAAATCTCGAGTTAGTACGGAACAAAAGTCCCAATATAAAATTGCACAACCTCCAACAAAGGACTTTGTGACGCCAATATCCTCCCCAAACACACACACTCATACACGTAGTGGATGCAAAATGCTCTACATTGGGACAATCTACGGCATTTTGTTCCGGGATCCCCAAGTCAAGTGCACAAAGGGCGACAAAACCACGCGGACGATTGTTTGACAACAAAGACGCAGGCCGCAGCTGCAACAGCGCATTACGTCAACCGTCATTGCCACGTATCGTGGGGTTTCCCTAAAGCTTTAACACCCATTGTCAACCAAAATAAATGGAAGCGGGTTGGAAAATTACGGTGAAAAATAGACGAAAGCGGACCTGCATTTGGAACAAAGCTGGCAGAAAGCTTTCACTTTTCTGGTAATGGGTGTCGTGGGTTACGCCATGCGTGAATAATGACGGCCATTACTTTGTAGACTTTTGAAATGTCTGGTAGCAGCTGCAGGTTGTAAATGTGGAACAGCTTTGTTTACTAAATTGCATTGTCACAAAGCATAATTTGTTTATAGCAACTTAATTTTTTGCAAGAAAAATGTCCATGAATAAAATGCGTTCTCAGATCCACAGCTTGCTGCACACATGTATAAATGTACAGTACATGTTGCAGTATTAACATGAACTTCTTTCATGAAATGAAGGATGTATCGTACATTACTATAAAAAAAACATACATAATTTAGTATATTTGCATCAGTCATACTTGAACCAAAATAAAGCACTACACAATGCAGGTGCAGTGCGCAAAGACAAATTTGCAAAACTGAGTGATTCTTGGCTCAGGAAGACGAAGAACAGCCTGAATGTTCATCAACGTTACGAGCCAATAAACATTGCTTTTCAATTATTTCCTGTCTGCTTTCAATCAGGGTCCATGTTATAAGCATAGATTCCAGGGCATTCCAATGCTGTGTTTACTACAGACATCATGCACTACAAATTTGCGGAAAGTAGGTCAGGAGAAAAAATACTCGCATCACACTACAAATACAACAAAAATGTCATGTTTGTAGTTTGTGGCATGTTTGTGTCCACGTACCATAAAAACCTGAAATTGATGTTGACAAAGTGTCATAAAATAATCTATTTTAAAGGACTATAGGTCATTGAATTGGAAGTCCACACTTCACAGTACATGTACATGTACATGTAGTAAGTACTGTACATATAGTTCACCTGGTTCACAATATAAATTGTATTATTACACCAACATGTGCATAACATCGTAATACGTGTACATGTACAATGTATCCAGGAGTAAAATAATAATCAGATGTCAAACGTTTACCAATGATTGACAATATTTGTCCTGAAAAATTATGCAAATTGATTGTGGTTGGTCATTTTATCCAAGTGTTTGGGTCCAGTTTGAACTTGTGCAGTACAGGTTACGTGTACAAGAGGTGATTCACCTACAGTACACCCTTGTGTTAAGTCTTCATTTGTTATGACATTGATTATAAGTGATTGAAATTCATTACTTTTTAATCTAGTCACTCTGTACTGGTCCAGTCTGTCCTCGGGCCAGTGAAAATGCGAGTGAAAATGCAATGAGAGGAAAATAATTAATCGTTTCCCAACAGATTGTTAATTTATGGGTTTTAATTTGGGGTGTGAAAAATGGAGGATACTATGGTCATAATGCCAATATAAATAAAAAATATCAAATACTACAAATAATGGCTAATAGCTTTACAAACGAATGCCCCAAAAGGTACGGGACTCGCACATAAAAAAACACTATTTTTTAAGGGCCTGTAATTTAAAATGAAACCTGGTATTTAGACTTAGCAAATTTGTTATTAGTTTATTTCATCAAGGGAAAGTGGCCGAACACCTAGATGGTCAGTAAGTAGTTTGTTCTACTTTTTTAGTCAATTGTGAGCTTATCGAGCACAAGTCAATCTGTCCGCGTGTTGTCCGGGTCAAGCCAGCCCTCGGGCCATGATAATATCACACAACGATGTCTTCTATCTTAGTATCTCACTACACTCTCCCTACGTACATAAAGCTCATAACCCCCCCAGCTCCAACAACACCGGCCTGCCCGAGCCAGTCAGTCTGGCGACGGATGACTCCATACACCGTATTTATTGAATCACCGAGCACGTATACTCCCCCTTCTCGCATAGTAAGGGGGGTAGAGTGAGGGCAGTTGGGGAGAATCATGCCGCCAATTTCTCCTCTCACTAATAGCCAGAGTGAATTCCTGAGAGATTAGTGGCACTTTGAAAGATTCTGAAAAGGCTGCCAAACGACCAGCCCAATTTTGTCGAGGTGACGAGGTTGGTTGAGGTGTTCGGTTTTTTTGTTTTTCCTCTGACTGGACAAACACAAGACCTGGGACCATGGAGCCTTGATCCTGTTTTCGTTTTTAGTAATTGCATTAGAAATCAAAGATTCAGAGAAAGTTCTGTGAACCTTTCAAATAACAAAAACTTAATAGGAGCACCCCAGTAGATGAGATGGGGGCTAGAGGTAAAATGACAAAACAGGTCAGTCAAATTTGTTTTAGTGTTCTTTTCTTTCGACATCAATACTCTGCTGTGCAAGAATACTACTAGGATATCTCATGAACTGCGTGTTACAAAGATAAGTGCTTTGAGTGCACTCTATTTAAAAATATGAGGAAAAAAGGAACTCAATTAAAAATACACAATACTTGCATTGAATTTTTCTTCAAGTTCTAAGACACTAAATAATCATTAACCCCAACACTAGGATGTGGAAAAAATTATATTGAAATTAAAAAAATTCAGAAAATGTATAATCTTACATTTAAAATGTATGCATCAGTCAGAACATTATAATTAGAGAAGTGAATATTCAAAATAACAGACACACAAGTGCTGCCGATATCCAGTGATGCATAATGGGCAATATTTTGAAGAAAAAAATTATGAAAAAAAATTGTCTGCAGATTATATTTTGATGAAATTTCAAATTCCAAAAACTAAAATTCAGAAGCAGTGTATTTTGTAATTAAATTAGTCAAGATGTGTTACTTAATGTATTCCAGTTCACATCTGTTTGAACAAATGCATTTTGTAATACATTGTGTGACATAGAAATAAAAGAGTAAGACTGCTGCAAACTGCTTTTTGACTGGAATGACCTGAAATATACAAATCAGGTCAAAAACATTTTTAATAAAATTTATATAATAATACATTTTCATTGGTAGTAGGCCCACAGTCATAAACACAAACCAAACTGTGACATAATTCAAAACCACAATGCAGAAACACATCACAATCAATTAATCAATTTCAGTGCAAAATTGTTAAACCTAACATTAAACATGAACAATTAATTATGCATACATGAAAAATATGGTTGAATTTATTAAGTTTTTAATTTGAATATATTTTTTTCACATCAAAATAATTGTTTTCTTTTCAGTAAAGTTATGCGATGTAAAGTATGAACATTGAAGTGTTATTCATTATTTTGCTGGACAACTGAAGTACTGAACTGTAAATTTGGTGCAGTTTTTATTTACTTGTCTTGACTTTATTGTGAACTCGCAAATATATAATTAAATCGCTCTTTCTTAATTCAGGCTCTATTTGCACTCAAGTATTAAGTAAAAGCAGTAAACCTGGAGAACTTAAATTAACACGAGCTTGGCCATGTTGGCAAAGCACATTTGGAAGTACAGTCAGTAACATGTCAACAGACAATACACGTGTGTACAAAACTGCGAAGAACAACAACAGTGCATCGCAAGCCGTAAACTTACCCGAGAACTGCCCCGGCTGAAGAACAGACGACGGCTCCAACCCACACACGACAAAATAGTCGACAAAACGGTTGGTCTGCTGCCCCGTGGAACCCATCCCGAACGGGGAGAGACTATGGAAGACGAGCAAAAATACAGATAGAAAACCACTTTTCAAACTAAACCGTCAAGAATTCAATGTTTCCTCGACCACTCTCAACTCATTTGTGTTGCTGTTCCGTGGTCTGCGGTGTGTCATGGCTTGTCTGCTCACAGTCGGCGCCCCTTCAAAACAAAGGGTTTTCGCTGCCTGATATATCACATGAGCCATTGTGTAGTATTCTGGTTACCAGACCAGTCACACCATTTTTTGCCGGACTGGAAAAAAGACCCATGTACGAAGCGAAAGAAATAATATGTGCGAAGCGAAAGAAATAATTTGTACGAAGCGAAAGAATGCGTAAAATAGAAAATGATTTAATTATTTCGCAATGATTCCTATAAATTACACATTCAATATAGTAATTACCAAAAACCTTTTTTAATGTCCCATAAGTCGAGGCTTTTGTGGACAAAAGGACCAAGTTTCGAGCCGAGCGGTAGATCCGTATGAGGGGGCGTGTCCTGTCCTCACCTCTCATCCGGATTCTGTCTGTCCCAAGAGTGTGGCAATATTTTCGGCTCCGGGATTCATCAACTGGTTTTGACAATTTCGTTTTATAATAACGTTCAACGGATGAAGGCCAGCAGGAACCCAGATCATCAGATGTTGTACTTCTTATCCAAACAGACAAATGTTGTAAATTTGTGTTGAAATAACCTTCAGCTTGATAACGTTTGTGTTACATTTACTTTGAAATCGGAAGACAGTATCCCCGCCCTGCAAACACAAATTGATGGCCTCAGGGATCGTATACGTTTGGTAATTACTCAAAATATTAATGGCTATAAAAACTTACTTGGTAAGAATTACAGCAGCTTGGGATAGTATAATGCATTTGTAGAAACATTTTACTTCAAAGTACTGCGGTTATGGGAAAAGATATCACTTTTTATCCCCCAAAATTAGAATCTGAGAAGCGTTACTGCCGTGACGTTTCTCAGACTCTGTATTCCATTGCAGATTATTCTTCCTGTGTTGACATAAACCGATCCCGATTTTCGGCAATATCTCAAAATCGCTACAACATGTACCACCTTTTAAAATGAAATTGTTACAGGTTAGTTTTAAGGTATATATAAGCCTATAACTATATAGGATTGAAGAAGATCTTGTTAAGATCGAAATATTAGGCCCTCTTAACTTATTTGATTTATATAGGATTGAAACAAATAGTGGGTTCAAATTACCAAACGTATACGATAAGGAGCATTCATAGTAGCCTAATGAGGTTGTTAAGGGAATTACATATTTGTTTAAAAACATATTCGCTCAAAAAGTTTCACTTTCATTGCAGTAGTGAACAATTTCATTTAGTAATTTTTTTTTGTAAATGGCTAAAATGGGATCTTTCTTGGAAAAGAAATGGTAGGGGGCCTACATTTATGTGTACGTGTCGTGACGCAAATCCGTATGAGGGGGCGTGTTCAATGGGTTTATATGGTTTGTATCCCAGACCAAATAATTTCCATTAGGAAGCACAATATATGGCAGAGAAAACCCCCCACTTTTGTGTTGACCATTGTGTTCGTTTCAAGGGGGGATGTGTTAGGTAACAATTATTAGTGTGGAGTGTGTATAACTTGGTATAGGGAGAAGAGGGGTATAGTACAGGAAAAATACCTAATTTTGTATTGTTGACCTCGGACAAATTGCAACATAATTTTTTTCACCAGAATGCATTTCTATAAGGTCCCTAGAATGACATACTAAAACTCTTAAAAAATCCAAGTGGTGGAAATATGATTAATTTGCATAAATCGTTAATCCCTGCCATGTAATATATTTATTCCCATATTTGCGTATATATATATATATATTATTTTTTTTGAAAAGTTTATTTTGGTGATTCTACTTACACATCCTTACTTCAATAACAATTTCTAAAGCATACAAGTGACTGAATAATTATGAGAACATAGTAATGATCTACATGACTACAATTATACCCTATAATTTGCGCGCATTTACCTTGTCTCCAGATATCATCAAGTAGTCAGTATTGATGAGCTTCAGATTAACCAAGTTGCTTACTGGCACAGTTACCATATTAAAACCTTATGGAAAATCATGTGCACAATGATACCATTGTGATATTTAGCCCAGCAAACAAAAACAGGGGAAAACGAGGTGTTCGTAAAAAGTACGTGAAGGGTTGCCTAACGTAGGAAACCTGAACAAATTCAAGGAATCCCCAAAATAAAAGATTATTGTTGCTTACAATAATGTCAACGTCAAAATGTATTCTTACCGATAATTTTTGGAATTTTCTTGAACTTATTAAAGTCTCCCACGTTCAGGCAACCCTAGACCTACTTGACAGCCCAATATACGAAAACCTCATTTTCCCCTGTTTTTGTTTGCTGGGCTAAATATCACAATGGTATCATTGTGCACATGATTTTCCATAAGGTTTTAATATGGTAACTGTGCCAGTAATCAACTTGGTTAATCTGAAGCTCATCAATACTGACTACTTGATGATATCTGGAGACAAGGTAAATGCGCGCAAATTATAGGGTATAATTGTAGTCATTTTAGATCATTACTATGTTCTCATAATTATTCAGTCACTTGTATGCTTTAGATATTGTTATTGAAGTAAGGATGTGTAAGTAGAATCACCAAAATAAACTTTAAAAAAAAAAATATATATATATATATACGCAAATATGGGAATAAATATATTACATGGCAGGGATTAACGATTTATGCAAATTAATCATATTTCCACCACTTGGATTTTTTAAGAGTTTTAGAATGTCATTCTAGGGACCTTATAGAAATGCATTCTGGTGAAAAAAATTATGTTGCAATTTGTCCGATATTTTTACTGTACTAGTACCCCTCTGCCACATATTGTGCTGGGTAAAATAATTCCGACTATTTCTGATGAATTATTTGGCATATAAATATAACTAAGTCAGGGCAGGGAACCGAACCAATCTTTGTAGACCTATTCCGTTTGTCTCCCTTGAACATCCCCACCAAGTTCAATATTTCCCCTCAATTATCCCTGGCTAGTATAACAGAGCGGCAGCAAAATCATAGACTATTTCTAATTGTTGGGAATACAAAAACAGTGAAAAACAAACGTTTACAGAATTACGCAACTGGCCCCACCCACCCTAAATTCCGCTCGAAATAACAACCGCCGTATACTGCCTCGTCGAGGGGGGGGGGGGGGGGGGTTTCTCTCTTACAATGGGGCCAATTTCACGGACTGCTAACAATAACAGCGAAAACGTTGTACTATTAAACAATGGAGCAATAAACTAGCTCCATGTATTAACTATAGCGAATTTTTACGGCGTTTCATCAATTTGTGCTAACGTTTGCGCGTGTAGCAAGACAATTTTCCCGCTAGGTTAAGCATCCCTTTTGCCGTGCCGCGGGTCTCCGTAAAATAGACGGGGCTGTTAGCATAAAATCGTGTGCTTAGCAGCGCCGTGAAATTGGCCCACCGTCACCGCCAGCCGGTAACGTGCGCTTTGAGCGAACCATGACGACCATTTACGAACAACATCCAATTAAGAATCTTCTCAGCCTCGAAAATGAGGGCGCTATGCATGCTAAATTAAAAGCACAACACCAAAATATCAGTGGGTTGGGGGCGCCCATTTATTTTGGTGATCGTCAGCACAGAAAGTTAACAAAAATATCTTGCCCTTTTTTTGCGGGTAGTTCACTAGTAGTCGCCCCGTAATATAAATATGCTATATAAATATAAATCTTCTACGGCTGTTCCGCTACAAAACATTTCCTCAACTTTCCAACACTTCATTTTTTTTCAAAATTCGCTTGCAAGTCAAAGAGCAAAGGTTGTGAAGGAAAAATCCTTTTCTGGGGACGCGCCCAGATCTTTAAAAGTCGCTCACAATAAAATCTGTAGGTAGCCTTTTTTCGATTGCCACTTCACTACAAATTGAATACCCCGTGTGCCTTTTTAAACTACATGTAGGGCCCTACTTTGTTCCGATTTTTGGCGTCTATACAACCATGTCAAAATTATATAAAAGCTATTAAAAAAACCCACAGTTTTTGATGTGAAAATCGCGGGGGAACACATCTTTAATCTCACTTACAGAGGGCGTGTGCAAAATCAATAAAAACTTATAAAAAGGGCCGCTATTATTGCAATACATGTACCTCAGTTTTCCTGGCATTGGAAATTTGTGACTGTCAAGTCGTCTAAAAGCAGTGAAACACCTGAACAACTCAGAAATGCTTTGTTAGTTAAAAACAAAAATGTTGTGTAACTTTCAAAACCAAGTGAACCAAAACAAAACGAAAACTCTCTCCAAAAAACCCAAAAAAACACCCCCCCCCCCAAAAAAAAAAGGAGTGGGGGGGGGGGGGGGCACCTTTCAAACAAACAAAAACGAAATTATAGAGTTATTACAGAACACTGGTAAAAATGGAAATTTATTCGTATTTCATTATTTGTAGTCAGGTTTTTAGTCCATTATTTGTTCAAAGATAATACTCATCTGAGATTGAATACAAGCGAGTCGTAAAGATCACTACACAAAATAGAGATCTTATATGTGAATTACGTCTTGACAAAAATTAAAGGGGGAACAAGATGATAATCTCATCTTGGCTAAAACAAAAAATTGCTAAACAGAACTAGCAAACTGGAATTGGCAAAATGACGGAGTACTTCCTACCAAAATTAAAGTTGTTCTTGAAATGTAGATATCATTCAGTTGATGGGCAAATCTGTATAAAAAGAACATTGTAATAGCCTTTAAAGATATTTTAGTGGAATAGTAAAATATTTATCATATTTGTTAAAAAGTTTGGAGAAATATTAAGGGTACTGTTATAGTTTTTTTTCTTGGTGCCTTACTGGTCTTTTGTTTCGTTATTTTCACCAATTATAGAAATTACTTTTGATTTACAAAATTAGATTAAAATTATATAATTTATAGCTTAGTACATATGATACAAATTCTAAACAATTTACATGTATATTTATTTGTTTCCAAATATGAATGTGGGTTTGGTGGTAGACAGATTAGTTTCTTAACATTGAGACAACCTTATTTGCAAACTAAGTTACTGAACTAACAACAAAATGTACATTCCACAAACAATTTGAATATTTGAATTTGAATATTTAACAGTTATGACCGTGCAAACAAAATGCTCCAAATGGTTGACTGGTGATCAGTGTAATAACACATTCACAATGGCCGAGAAATACATTCTGTGAATATAAATAAAATATTATTGTGCCAAACAACAGAATGTTCTTTCTTTTTCTGGCATGGGTAATTTCAACCTGTTGAAAACTTTCCAAGGCTCTTTTGTCAAGAATAAAAAGAATCAGATGTGCTTACTGAATTTAAGTACCATCCAACAAAAAAACAAATGCATGTTAAACCGTTATAATGAATATTTACCAACAAATCAGAGATTTCTGGTACATTATTGAATTAAGTTTTACATTTAAATGTCTATATACGCCATGCATTATGTAAAACGAGTACAGATTTATTGTTTTAAAATAACTTGTTCCAGGTTTTCTGTAAAAGAAAAAAAATGAACAATGAAACATGCAAAATATACATCAAGTGCTGTCAAAACAAATAACATTAAATATCCATGGATACAATGTTGTCCTCTATAGCAACAAGATAGAACTCATTCCAATCTATATGTAATAATATACACTCAAATTGTTATACTGATCTCTACAGCAAAACAAACGCCTCAAAATCAGACACATTGAACTAAATTGCTGTACATAATTTGCAACTTATTTCCTTTTTTTTTACAAATGATAAATTAACTTCTTCTTTTTTACAGTATACATTTTGCAAGCAGAGTGGGTTGAATGAGAGGCAAAGCTTCGGCCAATTAAACATTTTCCTTTATTACCTTTGCAAGTTATGAAGTAACTGCATGTCTAGTCTGGTTCCCTGCCCTGACATTCTAAATTGTAGGTCATGACTCACTACACTGCATAGCTATTTTTAGATAATGCAAAATGATTCAACCATTCAAATTCTAACGGCTTTTCCCAAAAAGGAACAAAGCCTACATTGGCTTTAAGTACTGTAGTGATATTAAATTTCGTTTGGTGTTGATTGTTGCCAATGCAAGTTTCGATTTTATGCGAACCAAAAATGAGAATCTAGATCGATGGGTTTATTTTGTTAACGTTGTTTATCTCTCGTTAATACCCGACCGTTAATGAAACATGTTCGGAAAACATCGGACATTTTTGGGAAAATCAGCATTCCTCCTTTTTTTCTTTTTTCTTGACAGTGGAGGCTACCAGACCTAATATTAATAATTCATTAGAAATAGTCATAATTATTTGGTCTGGGAACCAGACTACTGCATGTCCAGCCCACAATCACAAGCAGCAAATAGAGAGTTTGAATGACTGGTAATGTCATCATGTGAATGATCATGTGACCGATCATGTGATGGCCTCAACTACACAACTGGCATCATCCAATCAAGTCATTTTACTGTAAACTCATACGTATCAATTGATCTAAACAAAATGCCAGCTTTCTGGTGATTTTTGTAATTTATTTCTTGCATTCACGAAACCAAACGTTATTTTTACAGCCACACAAGCCATTCTGCATGCTATTCTAGTCTACTGTACATTATTGCTCACATTGCACATCCAAACAATTATAAGATAAGTCGGCAGTATACATGTAAAAGAAATCTGGAGCACTCAAACTATTAAAACGTTGTATGTACTATAAAAACAACGACACAGATGATGGTAGAAATTATATACCAGTTATTCGTAGATGTGTATGGTTTGATGTATAGGTTCTTAAAGACTGGAGACTTATCAACCCACACCTTGAATAAAAATGGGGGGGGGGGGGAGGGGAGGGGGTCGATGTCCTGGAGCCACACGCCAGATTGAAAGCCAACGTTTCACAAATGGCCGTTGGATCTCAACGCATGCCAGGAACCTTTGGTTATTTTGTATTCGAGTAACTTTAATAGTAAAAGTTTATATTCTTTGACTAGAATGCCGGGTCCGTTTTCTTTTCAAAACCTTGGTCTTGTGGAAAATATTCCATGATTTTTTTTATTCAATTAACTTTTATTTCATTCAGAAATTAACTATCTTTCAAATTATCAATTTCACAATTCTTGTTGTCAGAAAAGTACAGGTTTTTCCCTGTAAAACATTCAATTTGATGCACCAATTTCATTTTTAAATTTTAATAATAAAATACGAGTTTCATAGTAATTTGAGCTTCATATTTCTTTGTCTTTAGCCCAAGCTAGTACAACCATGATTATTTATTTTGAAAATCCTGCTTCCTATGTTGGCAAGAGATAAAAATGTCATTCTTTTATCATTTCAAATGAATATCTACAATTATCTACACATCCTTTGTACAACTATAGACATATAGGTACATATTTACAGAAAATATTTTTAAAATGTGAAAAATACTAAGCACAGTCTGTAAAATTTGCACATTGCTTTTTTTTTTATAGAGAAAAACAAAACATTTTGTATTGGTTAAAAAAAAGTTGAATTAGTGTCTAAAATATCCTACACAAATCTAAGATTAATATCGGTCAGGAAGCGTACAAAAACAATAGGTGTATATAAAACACTTAGAAGTATACACCATTCCTTTTATCTGTAACACTTTGCCATCCAAAGAAAACAATTGGTTCACATCATAACTAAAATCTATTTATTTTATATAATTTATTAATGAATTTCTTAAGGGTCCAAAGCAAGACATACCGGTACACAAATAGATCCACAAAATATAAAGAATATTTCAATACTGATCATGAATATTTGTGTAGAAAATGATTGGCTCTGTGAATATTCACGTGGTAAGCTGTCATTGATGACAATATTGTACGTACTGTTATGAAATTACAGTCCATCTGCAGATGAGTTGAATAATGCATGAGATATCCTGAACATGAATATTCATGAATTATCTCATGGCTGTGGCCCCACACACCAACTGCAACATGTATATTTCTGACACTATGAATATTCATCATGTTCACCTCCCTTGAAGTGTTTTTCATATTCATCTGCATCTCATGAATATTACTGCTGTTGATCAGCGAGCAGATTTCATTAGTGAATGCATTTCTGATGCAATGAATATTCATCATGTTTTCCTAATTATGCATCTCTTAATCATGAATATTCATGAATATTCACCATGTTCTCTTAATTATGCATCTCTTAATCATGAATATTCAACCTGGATCTTCAGCCAGTAGTTTTCATCATCCAGATGGACGTTAGACTGTTATCTCCACAGTTTTATGGATATCTTCCGTGGACATTCCCACACTGTCAATGCTATTAGTGTCGCTATCACAACTCTGGGCACCAGACAAGTTAGCTGCTTCTTGAAGCCTCATCAGCATGTTGAACTGAAGACAGAAAGGGGAGAAAAAGAAAAATAGACATTGTAAGAATTGTTAGCTTTTAGGACGAGAGAAAACAACAATGGATTGGTGTCAAACTATCCAGATTGAGAGAAAACAACGTGTGGCTTTAGTTTTGTGGCTTTAGCTTTAGTTTAGTTTTTTTGGATGGATATTTTAATCCACTTTCATTTCTGCTTACAGGTTGTGTAGCAACAAATTACTGAGCAACTTGGATAGTATATGAGCAGTAATACAAAGACTTTCTAAGTCTAGCTGGCTATGCGACTAGTGACGAGTTTGCTACCCTAGTTCTTTAGATGTTTTGTTGCATGAACTGTGTAACAATTGAACCTTCAATGGCTTTAAAGGAACACCACACTCTCTTTAACCATTCAAATCCAGTATAATGTTTAACTTGAGGTCTTTAAATACCTTACATCATGTGCCAAACCAAAGCCCAAAATAATTGAAATGTTTGACGTTTGAAAAAAAATTAGCACAGAAATCAAAACAGCAAGAATAACTGAAATCTTAAACAATTATACAATAAGAAACACCAGTAACACTCAGTTTTAGATTCTTGATGATCATACACAGTGCATCATCTACATGCAGAATTTGTGGTTGTCAAACAACAAAATCTGCGACACGTCGTGTTACCGAGTTGACATGACATTTAATGACATTTATACAACAAAATAATACTAGAGGATTGCACTGTTGGCTTGTGGCGCCCTCTACTGACGGTGGCGCACTCTACTGACGGTGGCACCCTCTACTGACGGTGGCTCTCACAATTATGATCATTTCAAGACTACATGCACTTACAGCACAAAAATCACACAAAAAACCACGAACTTTAAATCTACATTTGCTAAATGGTTAAAATGACAGTGTTTTTGCACATTACGCAGTCACAACAAACATGCGCATAAAACAACACACCAGCCCCTCTGAACCTACCTACAAGGTTAAATGGTTGGGCTCGCGCAACTGCGCGGGCTGGAGTAGCCTGAGGCCTCTTGTAAATGCATGAGCATGCTCAGCTGTCATGGTTGCCATGGAGAGATAAGGTCAAAGGTTAGCGTGGGTGCAGTCTTACGTTGTCATGATTGGGGGTTAGTGTGTACTGGAGAGGGGGGGTTACGGTATTATTCAAACGTTACAATGTTGTTCGTCATCTTGAATTAGTCAAAACTAAATGAAGAAGTTGACCATTTAACCGCAATCCTTCCATAAAAGTGTAAAAAAAATAATTATGGTTTTGGAAATCCTTTAACAAACCTTAATGATTATATCAAAAAACCCAGAATCTTTTAAAGGAATAAAGGGTATATTTAATATCTTTATGGCAAAACTTTGAGGCTTTTTATCATTTCCAAATTCTGGTATAAAAGTTAATTTGTTGGCATTAAAATGCCGATTTATTTGTTAACATTTAAAAAAAACTTTACTTACCAGGGGATCGCCTTCAGCATCACTCTGTCCCGACTGTTGACCTTTAACCCCGGTGTGCATGGTGTAGCCATCAAAGCCGACATCCTCAGGTCGTAACCGTAGCAACGAGGGCCAGTCCTGGCTGCTCGTTGGTTGCCATGGGTAACTGTCAATCACCCACTCGGCGGGGTCTTCCCAGGATGCTTTGCGACCGTAGAGCTGTTAACAAGACGAGATAAAATAATAGATGAATTGGACTTTAAAGAGTTAACACTACAATAATAGACTACTGTAATTTCTTCAATCATGCAGTTTCAAAGGCATTATGTGCTGGTCCAAGATTCTGTTGGAATTGATTAATGTTGATCTTAGTAAGCTGCGCAAACACAGCCAATCTAGTGATGTCGGTGATGAAGGGCTCAACTTAACATTTCAACAATCCACACACCTGTAGTCCTTCCCTGACGGCCTCTAGGAGATACGGCACGATAGAGTAGTTCCAGAGATCAGTGAACCAGACCTGTGATCCGGCTAGATCAACGGGACAGGACAGGAACAGCCTTGGTCCGATGGTGACGTCCGAGGAACTGTGAGACTCCAGGAACTTGTTGAGGTGCTGCCAGACTTTAGGAATCCAGTCGATGATCTTGTTGAGGTCGTTGTTGCGTGTGTTCTCTCGGATCTCGGTCTCAACTAGCTTGCGTCGGATGAAACGACCCAGGAATCCTTTGACCGGCTCCATGTGGTTGGCGCACAGCACCCATCTAAACATCCCACCAAAAAGAGAGGTTTAGAAGTTAAGAATTTGGCCACGCAAGTTGAATTCTCAAAATGCAAAATTACTACCGATTCAAAGAATGTTATTTTTGATTTCTCTTCTTTGGACGAGTTGCAAATTAATTTATTAGACCTTTGCACAAATTTCCTGATTGCACAATTCCACTACATATGTCGTACTGTCTAAGCTCAGTTTGGGTTTTATGTATCGGAAACAAAACAGTTTCACATCTGTCCTTCAAAGTTCGACTTCTGCGATCTGCATATGCTAAGCTTTTGGAAAGTCGGAACTTTAACAATCTTCTGAAGTATACAAAGTTTTCAAGGAGTGACCGAGTCAAAAAATATTGTAGATGGTTAAAAGTCAGCACAAATTAAAACCTTGTCAGTCAAATTATGACTGTATAATAAATTAAATTTGTGAAAATGTGACTTCTTGGTACCTGAAGTTATGGTGCAGCTGCAGGTTAGTGGAGGAGCACGTCGCTTGGTTCATGGTGCCAATGATGAACGGACACTTGTGATACTTGTAACTAAGAAAACCGTTGAAGATGTCGCCAAGGGCACCCACATGATGCAGGTTATCTAAGATGATGACGGAGGGTAGATCTACCGAACTGTAGGTTGTTGGGAAGAGAAAATGATGCAAAATAAATTTGCTGATTCTTTACTTTGGTCTTTCTTCTCTGTAAGAAGTCATGTTCCCCCTTTTTTGCACATTAACTGATTTCATGATAATGCAAGTTTATATTTTATTCTACATGTATAAAACACTTCAAATTGCAAGCTTGAAAAAAATATCCAGATGTAGTTAACAAATTCTTAAAGGATTTTTAAAAATTGACTGAATCTCTCTACAAATTTGGTTCACTCGTGGGTTCACAAGTGAAAAAAAATAATTTTCCTTATCTCCATGTGAAAAAGAAATATTGATCTAATCAAGCAGAACTGCAACACCAAGATATTTTGTCCACATGGCTTATTCCAAGCGTTCTCCAATCTGGACCCAATATATAGCACTGCTTATCAGTTACCAGAAAATTGGCGCAAACTATAGCCACATTTGTGCTAATCTTAAGCACTATTCAATGATATAACAGATGTGTGTACATGGAGATCTCTATTGTTATGTCAACGATTGAATTAACTTTTCCCATCCAAAGTAAACATTTTCCTTGATAAAATAACTCACTTTGTCTCGCACTGGTCGGCCACATTAGTGAGGTACTGTCTCAGCTCTTTGCTTGATTTGTGGTCCACATTGAAGATGGCGATGGTGGACTCTGACGGCTCCTTGCCGCCCCTCTGGACGATGTGATCGGCCAGCCTCTGAGCAAGGAACGTCTTGCCTGTCCCGCTGGGTCCACACAGGATGATCCGTCTGTGCTCCAGGAGTAAGGAGATGTAGCGCTGCAGGATGGGTTTAGGAATCAGGGTCTCGAACACCAGACGATCACAGCTGTTCTGCTGTACTCCTGCAAAAAAAGGTTTCATAGGTTTCAACCAAATGATAACACGTTTTTTGTTGTTAAGAGTGCTTGAATAAATATACCCACGCCTTTTTCTTGCTTTTTTCCTCTATTCGGCATCCATGATTATAAAACTTCGGACAGGTCCGTTAAATGATATTTACTATAAAACACAACCCCCAAATCCACCCATTTCTGATAATTCAAGCACTTATCAATGGTGTATACGACCTTTAAGTGGGGGTCATCAGTAAGGAATTTGCATTTACCTTTGACATGGATCTGAATGGATGTGTTATCACCCACTAGGTAACCACATGGCAAGAGTTCTGGTGGGTCAGCGTCCTTCGTTCTAATGATCTCGCCGACCACGTAGCTATGTACACTCTCTGCGCTGAGACCCACATTTGTGACTGGGTCTATTCTTAAGACATACTCCTGTAGGTATGACAACAATACAAAGTTATTAAGGTACAGAATTACAATGGTGGATGAGTAGATTCAGGTTGGCTTGGGGTGGTTTGGCACAGGCAGAGATAGGCCCAGGTGAAAATTGCAGTTGTAACCAGTTGAACTGACAATTTGTTACTGGTTTTGAACTGATTTAACTTGTTCAAAACTTGTTCAAAAGTCAGTACTGGCTAAAACCAGTTAGTACCACCTGAAACAAGTCAGTACCCGTTGAAACCACTAGTTGAGACCATGCCAGTCAGCACCAGTTGAGACCAGTCAGTACCGGTTGAAACCAGTTGAACTGGTTTTAACTAGAACTTTCAACCAGTTGAACTGGTTTTAACTAGAACTTTCACCTTGGGTACCCGGTGTTGATCTAATTGGCTCTAACAAATTTAGAATGTTCTGTTTGGTTAGGTTAAATTGAATTTCAATGGGTTGCACTGGTTCAGATTGCCCTCAAAGGGTTGGTAGTGGTTGGGTTGACTTGGGTTGTGTTGGGAAAGGGTTTATGATTGGTTTGGGTTAAAGGTGGGATTAGTTAGGTTCATATCGATGGGTATAGGTCGAGTTGGGCAAGATTCAAATCTGTTTAGAATTGTTTGCGCCTGTACAAACCTTGAATATTCTCTTGACGACACTGTCTAACGTGTCCCAGTTGGTCTTGCTACTGATGCCTATGGTTCCAATGAATACCTCCTTCTGCTTAGGTGCTACAATCTGTCGGAACAAACCAAACAAAACCCCAAAATCAATCATCTCGTAACATTTTGCACAGTTCACAATTCACATAAACACATGTAGATCGTGATTTATAAAAGTTCCAAAATTATCAAAAAAATAGTCTTGCAAGGATTCTAAATACCTCTGTTGCCATTTTAACAGCTTCTGGTAGACTGTTGACAGCAACCGTCACAATGATTCGTTGGCTGTTGTTTGTCATACCGGAATTGTCGTCCAACAAAATGTCTGAAAACAAATTAACAAAACATTTATTAGATATAAGAAATAGGGGGGGGGGGGGGGGGTTGTCATTTTAAGTTCCACAACAGAGTCTGTGTCCAGTGTTTTTTGTGTGGATCCAGTTATTTTTATACCATGACATAACGAATGTTGAAATGTGTTCATCGTCTGTAAATATTGTAGTGCAAATAAGTTGATGTGACATCGGAAAATTGCAATCTCTTTCAGCTTCATGCCGAGTATAAACCTGTTTGAGATGAATACATGTCTGACACTACACCCTGACTGACCTAGACTGCCGTGGTCGGAGTTCATGCTTAACCGATGCCTCTCTAGCGAGTCTCGACTGAGCCGTTTGGAAGATCCTAGAGAGTTGAGAGAAGCTTGGGAGGAGCTAGCGTCGAGGGATCGGTGGGCCACGACTTGACGTTGGAGTCTGTCGTTCTCTTGCTTGAGCGTACTCATTTCATTCTGTCAACAATGAAAATAAAATATATGATTAATTGAAGAATTTGGGTTTTAAATAGAAAATGTCTGTCGGAATGCAAATTGGTTTACGGCCTTCAGTTCATACTTCACGCAAAAGCGAATGCAATGCAAAATTTTCGTCACAAGCATTTGCTGCGAAAAATTCGCCAGAGTTAAAATGTGCTCAACTTTTGCAAAATTGCAGTGTGAAATCTTGCCGTGACATCACATGTATGAACATGCCTTATGTGCACTGTACCTTCAACTCTATCTACAGATTGGTTTTAGACAGATCCTTGCAAATACAAAATGTCCTCATTTCTGATCTGTGACAACTGTGTGTGCCAAAGTTTAGTTGACCAAAGCACAAAAAGGAGCATGATTGTACAACTGTTTTCTTGATTTTCTTGTTACATATAAATCTTGGTTTGATTGTTCTTCTATCAATGAAATTTCAACAAGCAAACCCTGGAAAAATACAGGTCACTGTAACATTTGAGCAAGTATAACTGCCTACATAATTTATCAGACGTTGGAATAATTTATCACGGCATAGGGCGTGACTCAGAAACCTCTCGTTGGTTCTTTCCTACCTTCATTTTGTTCATAGATTCCTTCATCTGATCCAGCTGATGTTGTGAGCTCAACGCCTCCAGCTTGACGTCGGTCAGTTTGCTCTCCTTCTCCCTCAGCTTTCTCTTCAGATCATTGATCGTTTCTTGACTTTTCTCAGCATCGTAGATCCTGGAGGTGGAAGATCAAACAGCAAAGTGAACTTTAGAGGTTTCTAGCAACATGGAATCATCAACTATTGCTTGAAAAAAATCTGAACTAGTGAAGAAATCTTTGTTTTAAATTTTAAAAATAGACAAAAGAAAAAAACCTGACTTGCAGAAAAGCCAATCACATTATATACTATAGTAAATACTAAACCATTTCACAATAAAAAATAACTATTACAAATAAATTCAATATTTTTGTTATTCACAAAAATAACATTTCAAGGTTAGTTTTAACATTATACGTTAGATTTAAAATTATATTCTAATCAAAACTGATAAAAACCTTTAAAAATATTTTAATTTGAAATGGCCCTATTGGCTTTTAATATGACGTATGTTGCCACAATTAAGAAACAAGTTAATTTGTCTTGGTTTTGAGTAACCATACCAACTAAATTGGTCTCGTGCTCAATGAATAAACCTCAAGATACAAGTTAGGGTCTACTAGACAATGAAACAGTCAGGCACCTAGACGATCACATCAGCTGACTAGTCTAGTACCCCGTGTTCCAATCCCAGAATGCCACTTACGCTGATGTGGACGCCGATGTCTTGAGCTGTTGGTTGGCAGGGTACCCGCCACTTTGGAAGGAACTGTTGCTCTCCAGGTCCTCTGTGTCCGTCGAGGTTCCGTTCCTCTTCTTACGACTGAAGGCTGCCCGGAAAGAACTCCGAAGCTGTGAAATAAAAAAAAGATAGGTAAAAACAATGAAGAATTGGGTATTTAACAGAAAACTACAATGACCTATTTTTGCAATGACACAACTTCAACTGCAGTCAATAACGATCTAATCTACAGTACTACACAGTATAACACAATAATGCGTTCAATAACGCCAAGAATCAATCATGCCAATTCTAAACGCCACGTATTCTAAAAGAACCCAGTTAAAGATCTGTAATACAAACAGTGGCTAAGATCCATTGGAATGGGTAATGAAAACTGAATTCAGAAAATTGAAATTATAAAGTGTCAAATGACAAGCTCAAATTAGGCCATTAATTATGGCATAAACAAACAATTTGATTTGTATTTCTTTCACCTTAACAATAATATATACTAAAATATACATAAAAAACCACGCAACCAATCATAAACTTCAAGCTACAGCAAATAGAGTTACATTCATCTCAATCCTAGAATCACCCCAGAAAACAACAAAACAAAGATTCATGCATGGAATTGTGTTTAATTGTACCTTATCCCCTGACGAGATCTGAGCATGGAAACAAATGGAAGGCAAGGACAGATGAATTGGTGAACAAAATGGAAAGATGATTGAAAAAGTGCACAGGATAAAGTATTAATATGGATCAAAGGAGAAAAAAAGAATGAAATGAGATGGTGGGTGATGGGTCACATGATTTATCAGGTGTCGTCACATGACACAGCAAAACTAATTATACTTTTGAATATACAAGGCAGTAAATTATAAAAGAGCAATGTGCAATAAAGAGCAATTACTTCAAACAATTTGCAAGTGATTATAGGTTGCGCTAATTATAGGGCCTTTTCGAAACCTTTGCTTCGTCTTCGGCTTCGGCTTCGCCTCTGAATTCTGAATTACTGAGAAGCAAATAGAAATTATAGAAAATATAAATAGTCTAACTTTTGGGTTCATATCAGTAGATTGAATGTTTCTGAAGCACAACAGGCATCAAAATGTCGCAGGGGATCTCGCAGTTGGGAATCTAGAATCGCCTTAAGCCAAAGACGGAGACGAAGCAAGGGATTCGAAAAGGCCCATAGGCATGCTTTTTTTATGATAAATTGTGACTGCTTCATGGCAAGGTGTGAATAATTCTTTCTGAAATTAAATGAATGAGAAACATCAAATATTTGGTTGCCAATCACTTCTCGATTTAAAAAATAAAACCGCTGCAAAAAGAACATTCAATAGCCAATCACAATCCAGGTTACTGAGAAGTCTTTGCACATCATTTGTCCAATGAGAGAGATCCTTCTACAGTGAGTGTTGGGTGCACACATGGGATATACATTCACGACCTTTGACCTACCCAGTGTTTCTTTTTCTTGCTGGACTTCTTGCCATCTGTGACCTCCGAGTCGGTCACCGCCGAGCCAAAACTAGACATGCTTGTCATGGAGGCTAGACTGGACATACTATCGGTGGATAACTGACGGCTAATGCGCACCTCGGGAACTAGGGACGAGAAAACAAAGGCAAAATGTGAATAAACAAATGGGACAATCATGGCTCTGTGTGGTTACGGGACAACACATTACAAGATCCGTCAATATATTATGGTATACAAATTATGTTAATTGAAACAAATTTTACTGCAAACTTCAGCGTTCAATGTATTTACCTGAGCAAATAAATTCATAGATGCATTTTAGTTATAAGCCATATCGATCTACTACTAATGAGGAACAACATCGGAAAATTGTCTGCAAGCGATTGTGATTTAAATCAGTTTAATTAAATATGCCCTTGGGTCATTTTGGCACGAGGACGATCTATTGTACACGATAACAACAGCACCCATTCAGAACTATACAGGTAGCATCAGGATGCACTACGTCACGACATTCAATGAATGAAAATCCCATGGAGACTCGCAAAAAGATTAATATTGATCATCTGGATTGTTATGCGAGATCCGATTATGCTACAAATGTTAAACAAATCTAGCTGGTACACGTAGCTTTTACATCATGGAAGCCTACCATGCAATGTTAAATGTTTTCTCAAAATACTTTGATGGAAATCAACATCAATGCCCTTCAAGTTTCCTTACAATATTCTCTGGAGTGTAGCACATAGACTTCATGATCCAATCAATGTCAACACAAATGCTCGTTTTTTACATCAAATGCCTACCTGCATTTGTTATCAAACTCTAACAAATGTTGCATCATTTCTTGTGCCTCCAATCTAGGGATGGCATACGTGATTAATTGGGAGCAATTCGGCTATAAATTTATTCCAATATCACTTGAATTTTGTACCCTTTAAAAAAAGTATTTTGGTCATTCCTTTTCTAGTCGGCACAAATTTGACGAATTGTAAATCCATCTGTGCTCACATTGTATTCAGATTAGACACTCTTCTAAAGAATCCAAAATAACATAAAAAATACTCACAATAGTTGAAGAATACTATCGTGACAATTTGTTTGGGGGTGGGGGGGGGGGGGGTTAAAACCTAATACAACTGATTCATCAATCCAACGAGCAAAACAGGTTGCGGATGTGAGCCCGACGCACCAGCCATTGAAATTTTTGTTAGGTGATTGGAAATAACAACAGATGCAGTCACAAACCACCGATGGCCCAAAACTGTTTTTCTGTGAAACGGTGTTGTAGAATAATAGCACAGGGGTTTGAAGGCTGCGCAAACTGGATCTATCCACAAACCTTTGGACCCGTCGCAAACACATTAAACTTGTCTGGGACTGACATGCGCCGATAAAAATAAGCAGGGATGTCAACAGTTTTAGTAGAGTGACTAAATAAAAAACCTGTTACTTATCTATTTCATCTTCAGGATTTGAACAATATTTTCACAAAGTTTGAACATTGGATGAGCATAACTTGATTGTTTTGCGTAAAATCAAACAAGAATTTCAAAACTAATACAGGTCAAAATTTTCATGTGATTGAACTGTTTTAGAAAAACTGGGGAAAAAGATAATCAGGTTAGGAGCTTTATGACTAGACTATGAACCTGTTTTTATAAGTACCTGAACTTTAATTGACCCAGCTTATCTGTGTAAAGGTGGCAACGTGATTAATAATACTACACAGTCCACAAGATGACAGCTTGAGAGAAAAGTCTGCAGACCTCAACCGACAAGTTTATAAGAATCGATCTTCTAACAGAGAAACTCATCGAGTTTTGAGTCAGATAAAGATAAGTCCCCAGAGCTCAAAACTCAACAGACAAACCCAACCTACTACCAACTTGAAGTTCTCTCCGGCTGTCTAGCACACTTTTATATCATCTCCTCCCCCTAACAGTATTTACTACTTACATCTCGCTAGATCTTTCAGATACATATCTTCCTAAAACTCTTGATGTGGCTAAAAGCAATCTAATCTTCCGATGTCTACCCATCGCAAAATGCCCGATGGTCACAGCAGATACTTACACACATTGGAATCTTTGCAAAAGGATTGTTTTCTGAGTAGCGCCACGGGGTCTCCGTTGCGTTGCTGCTCCCCGGCCACAGCGGCTTGCTGGGTGTACTTGAGCAGTTCAATCTTAGTCCGGAGTTCCTGGAGTTCGCTGTCCTTTTGGTCGGCGCTACATGTCAGCTGCTGGAGACGATTGGTCATGTTCGACAGGCTCTGCTCGAAGGCTGCCACCACGTGGGCCTGGACAAGAAGAAAAAACAGATATAGAGAAAATATCATAAATATGAATAAAGTAGCTTGTTCTACAAAGTCACGGTTAGTTTGTTGTAAGATCAAACTTGATAACCTGTGGTTTAGATTGTAGCTTGCTGCTGCTGATGTGTGAGAATTTCAATGATTAATTGTGACCTGTTCCCACGAAACCCGGACAAAGTCGACTTTTTAGTTTTTCAGATTTTGCTTTTTTCAAATTCTCTAGGTTCTCAGCTTTAAAATTATGTATCATTTACATATGTACCCCCACCCTATCTTCCCTGGGGTCTGGATTTAGTGATAAAACCCTGACAACCTAATTATGAGATAAACAGCTTTGAAGTTCAGAAAAGCGTATTATTTCTATACACAAATGTTTCACAGAATTGACAAAAAAAAACACTTCTGGTAGACGGATTTGGTTCAAATTTGAGGAGATTGTAGATTAATAGTGAGTAACTTAGGAAAACCTAAAACCTCAAAATGATAAAATCCATCCAGAAATGACTTCAGGAGTACATTGTGACAAAACACATTGTGCGACTTTGTCCGGGTTTCGTTGGAACAGGTCACAATTGTTCTCAAAATACCACAGTTTTGCCACAAACATGTCTAGAGATACTCTCAGTAACCACTCGTAACAATCAATCAGACGTTATTGTTTATCACTCTGTGCAGTTTTGTATTCTATATTTTTCTTTTCCACTCTTTCTCCTTGTTAACCCTTGCTCCTGTTAATCCCCCCCCAAAAAAATTCCTGTATGTATCCTCCAATGCACACAGCTGGAGTGCATTGGAATGTACTACTGCCATGCATTAAACAGCATCTCAGTCTATAGGGCATGGTTATCAACTACTTCACACAGCACACCCTTAAATACTGTCTCTCAGTATCTTTCACACATTTTGTTTCCTCACACCAAATCATGTTTTCATCGTCCAATCCTTGCTCTATGCTACAACTAAACATTGCTGAGACTTATTCCACGATCTAATGCTGATCAACAACACACAACCATCTTGAATCCCTTCGTAAAAACGCAGCAAATACATGATGTACACAAAAAGACAAATTATGACCATTCATCCCACAATCTTGCTCCAAAGGCCAGTAATCAAAATCCTCACCCTAGGGCTTGAAAAACATGCCTAAACTCGGACATAAAAAAATAGGGGGGGGGGGGGGGAGGGAAGACATCAATTACATATCTAATTTATATTTTCGATTACTTTTTTGTTGGTTGGGGTTGTTGTTCTTTTAGTTTTTGTTTTATTTTTTTTTTTTGTTTTTTTTTTGGGGGGGGGCAGATATCAATACTCTGCAGTAATTCGTAGGTTATGTGAGGTATCCTCAATGTTATGTTTCCATAGTTAACCACATTTAGGTCACCAGCAAGGGGAACATAATTTATATTTCTTGCAGTTGGTACTTATTCAACCACACAATCGTTTTTCCAGGAAGTTTATAAATTTGATTTAAGACAATCAACTATCACTTCCCCCAGGTATGAGCTATGGTTGGGCCCCAGCTGCTGCCCTGCAATAAATGGCGTAAATTACAACTCATCAGGGGGCAGTAGGTGCTAGGGTAGGGGGTACTAGGGGCTCTATTCCCTGGTTGAATTGCCTAGCTTGGAGGTAGGAAGTGTGGTTAATTGATGCTGACTGTCTAGCTGCCCTGGTTCATAAAAAGTGATACAAGCCAGAAACAACCACAGCTTTAGAAGAAAACTTTAAACACAAGGGGCAATAAACCTTTGCTTCAGCATTTGAGAATCTAATTCTATTAAATTTCAGAGAACGTACCTTGGGGCTTTATGGGCATATATACAGGCAGTCTGCCTTCCAATAAAAATTCAAAAACTAAATAGTTGCCTTGAAAGGCAATCTAGAGTAAGCTTAACCTTATACACAGCATGATTTCTATAAACAAACAAAACTGGACACCATTTTTAAAACTTAATCAGTTAAAAAAAAATCAGCAGAGAAACATGGAGATTATCCTTAGGGCCGGGTGCTGTACAATTTATGAGATCAATTTCAATCGGCAGCTGATCAGAATGCTGACCTTTGACAACCAGTCCTGATTTCATATCCAAGATTATATATATATTTTTTTGTGGGGGGGGGGGGGGGGGAAATAAAAATAGGTCTTATGTGTAAACTTGTATGTACATAACAATTTTGTTTTTCTAAACATGACCCAAAATATGGTCATATGGTTGGTCAATGTTTAGCACAGAACACAAAGATTTGTGCTTGTTGACAGGAATGTGTCAGATAAGGCCATCAACACCAGTCATTTGTCACTGCTAATTAATGCTGCTTCTTTAGCTAAGCAATTATACATTCACCTGCTGTCATCTTAACAGGCACAGTTTATGTTCAAGTCTTTCTAAGAGGATTATAAAGTTGTGAACTGGTCTATTGACCTGGCTTTACAGGTCTGTTAACACTGAATGAATGGGCCATCAACACATGCTCAACCACAAATCCTGGTGCTGTAGGGTATAATGGTCATTTATCAGGATGCCTGGTAAACAAACTCATGTGGGCCTGAATTGTGGTAGAAATGCACAAGATGAACAACACCTGCGAGTTACATGTTTACTACCAGTACCATGTATCACTCTAAGCATGCACTCTGCCAATATCTACAAAACTCAGTAATACACATCTCCTGAGATTGATACGTCAATTAAATAATTTGCTCAAATTGTTAATCATATAAGTACAGTGTAGACAAATCGTAATTTAGAGGGAAAATGAGATTACATATCAGGCTACAAAAATTCTGAACCCTCAACCCTTTATTTCTTATTTGATTAGTAAAATTGATAAGCATCATCACAGGCCTAAAATTCCTCATTTTGTATCAGGTTTTAGCCCTTACTTTTTCACAGGCCTCATGACATTATAAAAAAGCAAAAAGTGCAAATATTGTAGTCAACATCAGACACAAATTACACTTAAAGAAAACAACAACAACAAAACACCAGTTCCTTGCTCAACAACAAGCCTATGAAATCATAGAAGAATTCTCATCATGAAACGTCACAAAAATGGCACATCTTCTAAGTTCTACTTACGCAGGCATCCTTTGCAGGCATCTTGGCAAGTAACAAGTAACAAATTCCACGAAATCCACCAAAAGCCACCAAGTTCTACTCCTGTGTTAGCTTTACTAGAGACCTCCAAACTTTAGACTGTCTGGTCTCCAGTCCAATCTCCAAATGAATGCCCCAAGTTGCACACTCACAATTTCCTAATGATGTTATTGGCAGTCCACTGACCAAGGACATCAGATTCAGATTACACTGCTTGTCCAGGTGTCACTAGACCATACCAAGGCCACACAGCTAACCCAGATAGGATGTGATGATATGAGCATGGGAGGGGCAAACCTTCTCACTCCTTGGACAAAAAGTGTTGACTGACACCACTGAGTGTTACCTCCAATCTAAAGAAATGATTTCTTAGCTGCTTGAGACAAAAGGCCTACTTCTAAATTTTGTCAGTTGAGAAGGGATTAAATGTGCACTGGTCAATAGTGTGAATGAATAGAAGTCAGGTACCTAATCCAAAGCATGATGAGTTGTGGTATATTATCATGAAGTGACCTATTTATTGACTGCTAGGTTCAGACACACCTGGACCAGTTTTGTTAGAGTGTAGCCATGAGTCTGCCATTGCTAGACTAGTAAACTATCAAGATGAAGGAACAATCCTTCTGTGTTAGCCATGGTCCATTATATACCAAAGATGAGTATTTTGGTGTCTCCTTCATCAATGAGCTGGGCTATCTATTGTCCTTCCTTGGGATTGGATCACACCACTCTACGGATGTGTATTAGTCAATGAGTAGAAGACAACCAGACACCATTTGACCACAGCTTTCACTAATTCTTACCCCCATTTTACCCCTTAGGCTCTGGCCTAAATCCAATTACGTCTTCTGACAAAGAGTATTTGGAAACTTTTAAAAATTAAAAACAACTTCTTCCAACTGCTCAGCCTCAAGAAGGGTAATAACAACTTGTACTTGTAGTCAAAATTAATAATTCTTTAGAAAGAAAGAGGATACAATTGTAAGCTAATGAAAAAAAGTGTTTCTAAATATTGATATATAATGGACAACATATTAAAATTAAACAAAAATAAAAAACATTCTTTGGTTTCTCCTTTGCCTGAATTACAGATCTCACAGATTATTGTTGATATCTTTACAGTAACAGCTAATACCACCAATTACTATTGTTGATTTTTTTTCTCTCTTTGAGACACTCCAGCCAAACAAAAGTGAGAATGTTAAAAATGTACAGAGAGCATGAGGGGGGAGAGAGGATTAAAAACAAGACAAGAGAAATCCTCCCAACCTTTGGAAATGTCAGTAATACCCCAACCCTGCCTCATGCAACCCTCTTATTTGGATCTGTGGGACTGTTAAGTCTGTTGCATTGAGTCGTCACACAAACTGTCTCCTCCCACAATGCCAATGATTATACCAGACTTGGGATGAAACCCAGTGAAAGCAAAATGGCAGTAATAGCTTGGACAAATCCTCCTAATGTCCATCTTTAATTGAGACCCCTGCATGGACAGATTATGACACAAGTTGTCTTCAGGGTCTACCTCTGTTATAAGAAAGAAAACCTAAAAGCTTAGTGGAAAAAAACACCCAAAAACATGCTGTTGTTTTTTACAATACGAAGGGGGGGGGGGGGGGGGAGCGTTTAGGACTTAATAATACCATGTCATGAAAACTAATTCTACACTCCCACACATGATATAGATTAATCAATGAACATTCAACCAGTATTGATTTTAATCTCTGTAAAAAAACCTCCTAGCTGACACTACATAACATACTGAGTTGACATTTTTGGAATCTGAACTTTTTAAGGTACAAAACAAAATGTTGAACATCATCAATTCTGGATTTACTCCACAATACAAAGAAAATCACCAGCCCACAATGATGCAAAAGGTATTTGTTTATAATGGGTTTACTTAAATCTCCTTTGACTTAATACAAAGGGTCATTATATGGTTTATATCCACACAATCCAGTAGAAGCTTATGAAAATGTACATAAAAAAGGTAGCTTATTTCAATTAATTGTTATAGCTGTACACAAACTTGCATGCAGGCAAAATGTTGATAATTGAAATCACACAGTGCTAGGGTAACTACTATCAGATCAAACTGTGAGCACATGGGACCAATTTATTCCTCATAAGCGGACCCCTGTGTTCTGGATTATGGAATAAGCACCAGGGGTGGGGAGATATTAAAAGAGTCCACACAATGATTTTTTTTAACAGAATTGGATTTAGTTGCAAAGAGTGGTGGTGCAGAATTATAGCCCCTAATTAAATTGAGCGCTACATGTATGCAATATAATTTTCTCACATGGCCCTGGGGATCGATACTTTTCCTACATTTTTTTGTTATAAATGGGTAACTGTTTTTCTGTTTTATCGTGCAGAAAAACTGGATAAAACTGCAAGCTCTGCAGCACACTAATCAGGCATTAGTCTTCCAAGCTGAAGGTTTGATGGTTGCCATTTGAAATTCTTCTCTCATTTTGTTTTTTGCCATCCGTTTGGCAACATCCCCGTCCTCACCTCTTCCTCAAAGACCACAGACGACAGGAGCTTGTTACACCCCCCCCCCCCCCCCAAGCAGACAGGCTGCAGACCCAGTACAAAAAGCATGAACAAGATCACACACACCTCTGCAGAACAGAACTTAAGCCAAATCCTTTAATGTGTCCTCTCTGATCTTTGTTCGCAACAACTGATACCTTCTAGAGACAGCCAGACAGGCGCTGCCAGAGTTTAGACGGAGTTTGAGATAGTGAGTCCAAGTTTTGACTAGAATGGGAATATTATCCTTCAGTCTGATTGGTTGGAGCAAAAGTGTTGTCTCCAAAAGTTTTGTCTACAAAACATTCTTCCAATTATAACAGAGACGGAGAGCCAGTGAGGCATTAATAAAGCCACCCAAAGTCGTTGTGGTCTTTAATCAAATAGGTAGACGGGGATTTTTTTTCAGGTGGGAAAGCGGATTTTATCTGGCTCCTTGAACTATTTAATTTCAATGGAATTCAAACATAAGGCTCCAATTAAGTAACTATTAGAATTCTGCAAAGATGTGGTGATTTTCAAGTCGGACAGAGAGACCTCCGGTGGCCGAAATTCAGTGGGATTGGTGAAATTTCAGCCACAAAACATTGACACAAAAATGTCTGTTATCTGCATCGCTATCGGGAAAAGTCTGATAGGAGAGTTTTAAAATACTCCAAAAAATAACACAACATTCTTGAACCTTTGACGGAGGTTGGAGTGGCATTAAGGGAGGTAAACTTTCTGGAAGAGCCTAGCGGCCAAAACTGTCACTAGCCGTTTGGATTTGGAAACTCTCTCTTACAATAGCCAGTTGAAAGTTTTCATAATTATCAACCTGCCTCTCAGAGAGGTGAAGAGGGAAGGCAGACGTATGGGTGGTCAGACCCCAGGGCAAACCAGTGAGCAGAGTACAAATCCCCTGCCCATGGGAGTACCGGCCATGAACCTGTGCAAACATGAGGGAAGCATTCAGACCCAGGGGCCATGCTTTGATAACACCTCCTTGTCATAATCCATGATTCGAGAGAGAGGGGACCCAACTAGACAGGTATACTTCAACCTTTGCTCTATGCTAGACATGACATCAAAGTGCACTTTGGAGACCTTCCTTGCTACTGCACCCAAGACAAATAATATTTTACCTGTCAAATTTAAAATTAAAATGGTGTTTATTTCCCTAAGTTAGCTGCAGATAGGTGAAAATTACCTTTTCAAATAGTTTCAATATTTGATACAACTTTATCCTATGAATTTGACAAGCGCATGATGGTACGAAAAGAATACAAAGGCATGTACACTGGAAACAAACTAAAAAACAAAGGAAATTCAAAGCTTGGCACAATTTTTTGTCTTCAATTTTTATGGATTATGTGAAGTGAACACCGAGGACTCTGGAGAAAATCAGCTGATTCACGGATAACCGACATGCCTGACAGATTCAATGACAAACAAATTCTTACACCTTGAAGTATTTTCTGAGTGGTAAATATATAACCGCGATTAAGCGATTGAAGTAAATTAGTTCTTAGTTTAAGCACTATCAATTTAACCATAATATTATTATCTGTTTATGATATGCCAATTAAAACCAATGTGAACGGGATATTATTCCAAAGGTGTCATTTTTTTAAAACGTTTTACATTTCCAAAGTTGCAACTCTTCCAATCTGCAAAACCAAAGAGAATATTTGACTCTGACAGAGAAATCTATAAACCACAGGTTGTAACCTTTTTAACCCTTTCAAGTTAGACACATGTGACCCGCTTTGCAAAAATGAGTCTGATGTGGCAAAAATGAGTCTGATGTGGCAAAAACAAAATTGTGTGTTCTTCATGTGGCTTGAAAGAGCATCACATACGTTTTTCGGTTTTGTTTGAAAATATGGATATAAAAGTAGCAAAACACACACACAAAAATGATTTGCCGAAAGAAAAAAAATCACCCCTTGAACATTCAATAGCCCTGTACATCTAAACAGTCGATGCGACATTTGATTCATTTTTGCAGAGCGGGTCACACGTGTAGTTTTCGGTGAAAAACATTCAAAGTTAACCAGCCAGAACCTGAATAATTGATATGAATGAAACTTGAGCGATGACGATTGTAATTGAAAATGAGCAACAAACCTGCAAATGTACGAACAGATGCCACCACAAGTCTCAAAAGTGGGTAGGACGAGGCCAAAAATGAATACAAAATAAATGAATCATTTACATTTCTTTTCTTCGAGGTTAGGCCTCGGGACATGTTTTGCGGTTCAAAAGAAGCGGACTGGCATTTGGGCTCATGGCAGGGAAACAAAACATCTAAAGCTAGTTTCAGAAAACACGACAAGTAGAATGAAAGGTCGGTATATGTATCATTGGGGGGGGGGGGGGGGGGGGGGAGAGTTGCAGAGGCATAAAAACTAATCCCCAAAGAACAATTGATCAACAATTTGGTTTGAGACAAACTACGCCTAACTTACTTGTGCAACTAGCTGGATGCTAAGTCTGAAGCACGAATATTGAGTCCAATCGGCTGCCATTCCTCCCAGCTAACTGAGTACTGATTTGAGTTACACTGGATCTATCACAGGATATTGTACGCAATAATTATGCAAAGTGTAGGCTTTTAAATCTCCCTCGCTATAATTCATTGCACCCATAATACCTCCTGAGGCGAGAAATACGATGAGCATGCGAAAGTTGATTCTTTTGAAGGACTCGACCCCAAAAAACTGCCTGATTGGAACTGGGAATTGGGATATGTTTTGGGGGCTTTGTAATGAATGGCTAAATAATCAAGGTTTTGTAGGTGTTTTTTTTTTTTTTTTTAAATTTTTGGCTACAATGTTTGCATTTTCTAAGCAACAGTGCTTATTTGAAAGGTTTGTTAATTATTCCTTGACTAGGATGAGTCGAAGTAGACTGGTGCCTGACCTTAATGTTTGCAGGCATGTATTAAGATTGGGAAGCAGTGCAAATACTAGCCTAGCTAAGCTCCTTTGTGTATGGTATTTACAAGTTTTGTTCAAGGTTCTGAAACCTTTTTTTTCTGCAGGGATATCCAAACCATTCAACCAACTTATGTTGTTTTCCCCGACAACTGGACAGACGCCTTGTTATTTATTGTAATAAGTTAGAATTTGTCCCCAATTCTGTCATGTTATTGGTCAATTAGCTCTAACCTTTTGTGCTAATTTGTTTGTTTGTTTGTTTTTAAATGCCAAAGCATCCCCATTGCTATCGGCAAGGTTGAGTAGGATTAGTAACCATTGAGACCAACTGCTCACAAATCCCAACAAACATACCCCCACTGCAACAGCTTTGAATGAAGTATTTGTTGGTTGTTCTTTTATATTGTATTTTTATCAATAAACGTATACTTACTGTCTGCAAAAATTAAAATAAATTACCAGTCCCCCTTTTTGTGCAGAGGACCTTCTCCCAATGAGACCGGTTTCCCATTGTTGGGTCTGTTTTTCTCTTGAAGCCTCCAAGGCTGAAACATAATGTTGTAATTTTTGGGCTATCTGGGAGGCTGTTTCTACTTTGCAGAATAAATGCCTTGGTAGATATTGCCTTCGCTAAATCATTTTGAGTTGTCTAGCTGAACAATATGCTGTTTAGATTTACAATTTTTGGGGTAAGTTATTAGGGGTAGGTTTGTTATCGTTACCATGGGATTAATAAACTTGCAGCTGTTGGTATCAATACTCCATTAGTAATTGCTTCAAACATTAAGTGAAAAAAGAGAGAGATTAAGACCCAATTGCAGCATTTGTGACAAGAGTTTAAGATTTCTAGATGATTACTCAGACTAAAGCAAATGCAATCTTTACTTTGCCTCGATGCCCAAATTGCTAGTAAAATCCAAAATGCCCCCGTTTCTCCTTGTCAATTTGTTTTTTTCCTTGCAGGTGTCTTGTTCGTGTTAAGAGTCTAGAGGGCATCGGGGAAGATATCACTAGTCTTAAGAAAGGCTCCACATTGAAAGAAAGACGAGAGATAATTGGAAACCTGTAGATATGCTGCTTCATTGTCGAGATGACTCATCTTCAAATTCTATTGTTGCATTTTTTTATTAAGTTATAAAAAAAAACCTATTTTTTTATTCTAAACAATATTTTTTGTTACAATAACTAGTGGTGATGTTGTTAAAGGGTAATGCATGGACTTAATTTTTTGGGGAAAACCACCACCCAACCAAAGTTGTTAGTTTCAATGCCCAATATTTCAGTACTCCACAGTATATTTTCATCTCTCTGTATATTTTTTCTTTCAATTTTTTAAATATTTTTGTATTTCCCAAGAAGATATTTAAACAAAATCCAACTGGCTCAGGAGAGTAAGATGACAAACCTTCAACACTTTCCAGTCCTTTATATTTTGGTAAAAAAAATAATCGATATCAGGTTACAAATAAAAAGTTCATTTTCAATTCCTTTTTTGTTCTTTCTCACAAACTGGTCACGATGAAAAGGACCTTCTTTTGATGGATGGTTTTAAGATCTGACAGCAAGTACCATTTCTAACAATATTTTTAGACACTGAGAAAACATTTCTCAATATTTTTACAGAGATATTAAACCAGCAATCGAATTATAGCATTACAAAGTATAACCTTTCTACTGAAGCCTACAGCAAATGTTGCTGCAATTTTATTTTTTGTTATTTCAGGTCCACTCATCTTTACAAAAACCTACTGAAGCTGAATTATCTGACGTGGATAAAAGAAATTGACCGAAATTAGATGGAAGTGATTGACAATGGTATTTTGCTGTACAATGAAAAGCAATTCTCCATCTAGCTTAAATATTATCAAGGTTTGTTTATTTTTATTAATGAGCCATTCATTGCTTTAAATCTTTTGTCTTATTTCGTTTTTCAAATTTTAATTAAAACAAGTTCCTATAAAGATATTGTTGAAAAATAATAATAATAATACAATTTGAAAAAACGACAGTAAATTAATTTGTGTTATTACTACTGCAAAATACATCAGTTCCAAAGCAATGTAATCTATAATTAACAGGTTCAGGTTATTTATAGCAGCAAGAGTATCAAGTAAAAATCTATTGATTTACACAATTAATGTAAACTAACCACATCACTTCCTGCTAAAATGACGTCATTTAAACATTCCTATCGACATTTCCAAAAATTGCCTATAAAATGATAAAACTGACAATCGTAAATAATGAGTGTGTAATTACAGAATTTATTACAATTACAATGTACAGTAATTTCGTTTGTGCATTTGTTTGAGGAATGATCAGTAAAATTGAGCAGTAATGCAAAACAAAGCCTGGTGGTGTAGCCTCCATTCAAGCCTGCAATCAATGAGCTACCAACCAGTCTTGGGGTCAAGGCTAGGCCTACCTGCTGTGGCCACTATTGTTCAATGATTAGTGCCAGGGTTGTTATCGAGGGGGATCAGGTTTCATTTGAAATCAAATCACAACTGAGAGCACTTGAGTGTGTTTTTTAATCATCTGGACCAAGGAAAACAATTGCAGGGGTTGCTTTGTCTAGGAGTGTGAGAAAGTTTCTCGGCTGGAGTTCCAATAGATTCAAATTCAAGGTGCTCTCAGAATGTTTTGTACTTTTCAACCAATTGTTGTTCACTTTAGTTTATTAGTCAGAGATTGGCTTTTCTTTTTACTATGCACTTCAATTACCTTTAACAATAGCCGACTGCCGTTTCTACTTTCTTTACTTTGATCCTGAGGCAGGAGGGCAATATTCTCCAGTTTAATATGGTCTTTGCATATTTATCAATGGTTTGTAAAATATTGTACCAAAAATCAAGAGGAACTTGCCAACTTCATACAAAAAACTGACAAGCTGTGTACACATACACTGTACCTTGCACCCTTTCACCAAAATTCTCACTCATTTTGTTTGCCAAATCATATATTTCTTTTCCACTACACTTTGTATTCCCATGTGTTCAAACTGAAATGCCAGCTAAATTATTATTTTTTTTACTTTTTTCCCATTTTGGCGTAAATAATGTATGGTTGATGACTCAGAGCCTCGCCGTCTGGCTCTTGAACCGGACCTGGGTCCATTGTTTGCCACCGGATCAGGCTACAGTTTCTTCAGCCAACTCAACAACCCCATTGTAAGCAAGCGGCGGGACGAAGCAAATGTTTTACCGATCACTTTACGAGTGATCGGCAGTTCAATTACGACGTCATCACCACAGCGGTACAAGCTGGTCTCTCATAGTACTTGGGCCGGGTTCTGCCCCTTGCTTATTTGGTTAATATTTTTATTATCATTGTTTGGCTGTGATTACCGTGAGTGCGATGACTCACAGACATGGCCACTTCGCCCCTTAAGCTGGCCAAACTTCCTCCCTTTTCACGACGGTCGGCGCAATCGGCGACAACAAAAGAACACCAAAGGATTTCCACAGGGGGAGAAAAAAAACGGGAGTCTTTTCAGAATTGCAACTTGGCCGTTCCTTTTGTGCAAGCGACGGCAATGTGTTGTCTTGGGGACATGATGCAAAGATACGAAGCGGGCAGACACAAGGCGACCCATGTCAAATTATTTAATGCTTCCCTACGGCAAAAGATTCACGGAACTATCTTAGTTATATAGTGTACATAAATAAACGACAGCTACGTGCCTAACACAATGCCATTGGCACAGATTGAGAATTGGCCGAGTTAGACCTACAAAAGATGTTTTTTTTTATTTTTTCATTTTTTTCAAGAAAAGAAAGATTTCAGAATACATTGTACAAGTTTGACTATTTAGCCTATAAAACTAATCATTTTGTGTGTGTATGATTAATGTTTTATTTGGTTTAATTTGTTTATTTAGTACATGTAGTTTGTGTTTTTTTTAAAACTTTTTTTGAGCTAGAAAGATTTGAGCTAGTAATGAGCTAGTAATGTTTATGTGTTCTTCAAAGCTCTATTTTACATCCCCACTCCAGGATTGTTACCATTTCAAAATAACAATTTTTTTTTTTTTATATAGTTCACCAAAGTTTTTGCTAGTAGAAGTCTTCAAGAAAATAATCCCTGGAAAAAGAATGGCCAAACTGCTGCTTCAGAGGGTATAGGAGGCCTTTGTGATCAAGACAACAGCCCAAATTCTCAAACACAATAAAACGGGGGCAACGGAGCTTAAGCGACGAAACCTGATCGTCATTGCTTAGGAATAGCTCTGAGAATAGCCGGGGCAAGCAAACAGCGTGCTTCAATACCGTTGGTGTCAGGGTAAATAGGGAGGACAAACACAACAGGCCATGGTTGATGATTGCGCTGAATTGTTTGCGATGGGGGAGAAGTGAAACGATTACTGAGAAATCTTAGCAAAACAAAACATTGCCTGGATTCCAATTTCAAGAGAAAAGTTTCCATTGTTGCATATCAAATTGGTTTAAGACTTCAGAAGTATTGGTGGAAATCAGCACATTCTTTAACACCAACAGGAGAATTATATAAAAACAACTTTTAGATTGTCTGCCTTAATAAAAAATGTATTTCTTTTGCCATCACAGTACATGTAGGACCTACGTTGTTCGACCAAAACTGACACAAAAAACAACAATGCCTTTTTAGGAAGTAACCTTTTTTATTAGGGATCAATTCTCACATCTGGATTTTTACTTTGCGACTATTAAAAACACAGGTGATCCAAACATTAAATGCAAAAATGTTGGTTCTCAAAAAAATGGGTTCTCAAATATTTGTGCCCAGTATACCGAGTGTTAATATCCTGTTGTGGAGGCGTTTTGAAATCAATAAATTGCAGTGGCAGCACTCGGAAGATGATTGGCAAGAGATGAACCTTGGTGTTAACAATGTCTTCAGTATTAAAATCCATAGAACACAAGAACACCGATGATTTTAGACACAAGGGGCCAGTGACTCATACGGTATACCGTGAACGAATATTACTGGTGTAATGAATGAAAAAATAAACACCATCAAAGAATGAAAAGTACATGTACAGCACCTTGTTGCTTTGATTCATTGCGGGATTTTGGTGAATGGGGATTCCCGAGAAATGTTATGAATTGTGACGCCTTTTCTTTAGGGTTTCGGTGCAGTGAACCATAATGTGCACTTAGTGTGGAGGGGCGTGTAATGGTATTAGGTACCGATGATTGGAAGAGAGAACAAAGTAGACGAGGAACAAATTGCAAGAGCATGTTATTAATACGGGTCTCCTACGTGACACATTTATCGCAAGAGTACATAGAATGGGGATGGAAAGATGACTGAATTGAATTATAGAATGAGTCGAGGGTTTGGAGCCATTTTTTACAGGATTCGTCAAAAGTGATTTACAAATCGATGGTTTCAGTTTGCATAATTTTTTGGATACAAATTGGTAAAATTCCAGTTGTGCGGACTTTCAAAACAGCTCTCCACCTTATGGTAATTGCTTGAATTATCATGAATGGGTTGATTTGGGAGGTTGTATTTTATAGTAAATGTCGTTTAACTGACCTGTCCATAGTTTTACAATCATGGATGCCTAGAAAAGCAAGAAAAAAGGTGTTCGTTTTTAACCAGCATATAGCAGTGGTTCTTACGTTGTTTTTGTTTTTTCGCGATCGCCGTCTGGCGGGATGCCTACAATCATTATTTACTTTCAAATAAGTAGGATAATTCCTAATAATTTGGTAGTAAATATTTTCGATATCTTCAAATGGTGTATCCTACGGTACCTTTAAGTTGCTGCTTCACCCACCAAACAATAGAACATTGCTGAAATGACATTCATGGAATTGTCCAGCAGCAATGTAGATACAAACAGAATGCTTGAATTACATGGATGTGTTATGACTTACAGAATCAGCGTCTACTGGATACAATGGTTCTATTATTTGACTTCCCTCGACTGCAGTCTGCTAAGACCAGTCGTGACAACGATTTGCCCCGGAGTATCACAGACCATTCAACAACCATTCTTTGTAACATGAACTCGCATGAACCAGTCGATATGACTGGTATTATTTTGTAATCGGCGGTTTTGTAACCAGCTAGACTCCAGAAGATTCAGTAACATCCAATTCCTGAAGACAGAGAAGTACCCAAAGCTGATGTCCTGGTTTTCAAGAAATTTGACAAAAAAGCAAACAGCCAAACACTGGAACAATAAAGTAAACAAGAAAAACAGACAAGTATTTACCACTACATTAGGTGGGATTGACCTTGAGTTTGCAGGATGTGCTTTGAAGCTCAACAACCCACTGTCCGCACCTTTTAACATTGATTATTCTAACATAATAACATTTCCAGAACACCTGTCTTTCCAAAGTTTGAGTGGCCACAACTTGTATTCCCAAAATGTGTAAACAGCATAACCAAGCAATTTTTTTATTTTGTATATACCGGTATACCCTCTGGTTTTTGTTGTGATTTTGTTTATATGGAGAAAAAAAATAGGGGGGAGACACCCTGTTAAAGAAAAGCTTGTTGTCCGTGTTAAATCATGTCTGCAATATTAAACACAAATATTTTGAAGATTTTCTATATTGTAGTAAATGTATGCTCATATCCTATTGTTGATAGTATATTTACCATGAACTTAACCATTGCTGAAGAAACTGTGCGGGGTGGGGGAGGGTTCTTGACAAAGAGAGTTTAGCCATGGTTCTCATTCATAATCTTAACTTTACTTGCGCCCAAACCATCTAAAAGTCTAAAACATTAATTACACTTTATCTTTATTTGAGGTTCTTGCAAGCACAGCACCTTGAAGCGAGCCACAAGCCTCTGTGGGGAGTAACAAAATAATGCTTGGAGGTTGCGGCACTGTGGTTACAGCAGGGGAGCAGGAATTGGTTAAGGTTAGCAAAATATCACGTCACTTTCTCGGTGGGACAAATTTTGGTGTGATTATCAGTACGGAGAAAACTCATTTCATCAATTCTGAGAAGAACGTCGATGTGTTTCAAATAAGGTTTGATAGAATAAAATAGTGAAAAAAGGTAAAGATAAATAAGATGTTTTAACTGTAAATAAACTGTTAAAACAGTTTATTTACGAGATTAAGATTGACCAGAAACTAAAAACACATTGTCTGTCCGTCTCATTAGAAATCGTTCTGTAGTTAGGATACAAACGAGTGGATGAAATCAAACATTGACAGGAACATTACTCATCTAAAAGGCTACCTGTCTGGTTACAACAAAGATAAATACACAGAGAAAATAATGATGATACACAAATTAGGAATCTGGTTAACTTTTAAGATAAGAATGGTGAACAAAACAGAGAAGTAGATCAACTCAATTGTCTGACTAATAACAGGTTGGATTCTTTGAAGGGTAAACAATAATCAAATGACAATAAGATAACTCACCCCTAATCAACTGTTCAAGAAATGATCACAGCTTGTGTGCAAATAATGATTCAGAAGACTTAACAAGATAACAAAATGAAAGAGACAGGTGTCTTTTATAAAAGAGACAGAGACAATGCTGTTATCAATTATCACCCCTACTCAAAACTTGTTTGGTTTGGACAATCATTGATGGAATCAAAATCAGAGAGGAACACCACCTTTCGTTAGTATCTACACAGTCGAGTCTACACTTATCCAATCCATCATGACCAAGCTCTATGTATTTTTGGATCCTACAGACCCACAATATTCTCAGCATCCATGTGATAATTTTAGTTCATGGCCACGCAGCATGTTTACCTGCAGGACCAGTGTAATTACAGCGTTGATTATTGACCTCATTATTGACCAAAATCATTGAGTGGCAACACCAACACAAACTGTCCATGGTAATGGTAACACCTTTGCCACTGTAGGAATGTCCCCTATTGACCATGCAAATGACCTCGATCTTGTGACATGTGATGGTTTTTTTAAGAGAAGGTGTTTTTTTTTAAGGTGGAATATACCCTTTTGCAACTATCTTAAAAGTAACCAACCAAAATACTGCTGAAAAGCTTATTTGTTGTAAAGATATTAATGATTCTAAAACTCCCTGTGTATTACTAAGTACATTACCCAACACATGCATAAAACCTAACTGTATACAGTTAGATTGTTTATTCACTCTCTCAGTGACAACAACAATTATCCCACCATAATTTTCCAATGAATTTTCCTCTTACCATGGTTCCGTCATCCAGATTCAAGTCATTAAAATCCAGGTCCATATCTCCCGATGAAGCAGGCATTTGTGCGGTATTATTGTCAATCTTCCAAACTCCAAACAATCAAAAGAAAAGGTGGAATAACAACCGTTTCGTTCCAAAACGTGAGACACATCGGCAGATTTGCAGAACGGAGGACTTCAATTCTCCAACAGTACTCAAAAATTTAAGCCGGGTTGAATATTGAGTCAGTTGAGGTTTTTTTTTAATTTAAAATTCCCAAAGCTGGGTTGGGAACCATGAGTTTTGTTATGTTACACACCAAGGCCATGCATGCCACAGTTTGCCCAGACTGTGTTATCCAACTGTCACGCAACGCACTCAGCTAGTGTCGGTGAATGACGTTCCCACACATGGCCAATAGGATCAAACGCAATGGATGATGAATGGATATAAAAGCACGTGTAATAATGGGCCCAGTCAATGAACAGACCAACAAAATGTGTATGTACACACAATCACCCCCCACACCTGATTAATATGCTTTATTCACTGGGCTAAGGGGTGCTATTTGGTATGACCCTTTAGGCTAGTGGCGTTTTTTTGACAGGTGCTCAGAGGGGGGGTGGTATTGAGGATTAAATTACTGCTACATACAAGGTTTTGATTAAATCGGGAGGGGGGAGAGGGGGGAGGGGGGGGGGGGGGGGGGGGGGAAGGCGTTATGGCCGATGAGAAGTACTAATGCATTCATTTAGAAAGAAGGAATTCAACACTATTCAACCATGATTCAACCAAGGATCGCAAGGATTTTTAGTCACTATATTCTAAACTACATTATTCCTCCATGACTACATTAAGCAATTATTTAGCATGAGGTTGAGTAAACAAGGTGTGACAATACCAGCTCTTGCATGTATACTTGGTTGGGTATGTATAGTGCCAGTATTACTGCACAACTAATTCGATTCTTACAGCAGCTTTTCATGAGTGTGCCCCCCCCCCCCTCAACTATGGAGGGGTACTTAATTGTGCACAGAGCATTTTTTCAATAGCCCTCTGGTTTTCATAGTCTTGGTAGTTCTTCAGCCATTTGTTGGTAAAGTATCAAGATTTGAAATATTGCACATCTGATAGCCTACTTTATTCTAAAAGATTAACTGGAAATCACCAATCCTGAGACCAAACTATTTGTCAAAATTCCAATCTCTGGGAGTCTCTTGAAGTGTAGTGTTGTCTTCACCAAAACTATTTTTAGGGACTGTAGCTGAGAAAACATGTTTTGGGCAAGAAGTTGTAAAAATGATTGGCAGTTCACACTCACGCAAGGTCTGCCTAACATCATTCTGAATATCATTGTCCCATCTCTCTGGGCAAATTGGTTGTTGGTACACACCTACAACAATGTATCAGTCCGGGCTAGGCATTCCGACATTCTTGCAATTGTGAGGGTTGTTTCCAAATATACCCTGTAAGTTGTGTAGCATTCATTGGGTGTGTTCCTCCTGGTAGTCAGGTAGAACGGGGCACAATATGATGGAATTGTTCACTTGATGATAACAGCAGGACATTTAGCACACTGACAGATGTCATGAGAAAGATATGTCAATTAACAAACAAAAATAAAGGTACAATAACATACAATGGCAGCCATTTAGGTAATTTGCTTGTTATTCCACCTATAGCCAAATATCTTTCGCGTGACATACCTAGATTGTCTACCAATTCTATGCTTTTATCATTTGAGTGAACAATTTTCCACCAATCTGTCTGACAACATACTCAAAATTGTATAAATCCCATGTCCAACTGACGGGGTGCCAAAATGTCAATCCTACAAAAAAATAAAAACAAAATTGGGCCCTGGAGTAGGTCTGTCAAGCGATTCTGATGAGGGTCTGCTTGGAGGAGGGAAACAAACAAACAACTCAACTCAAATAATGTTGCACTAGAGCTCCTTAACTGCCAATCATCATATTAGGGGCAAGCAGGACAATCCAATTGGTACAGCGATACGTTGACTTAGCTTAGACCCTTAAATTCCCCTGCGAAATGTTGGAATAATACCATTAGTTTCCTCCCGTGCTGTTATGTCAAAGAACTATTTTGCCAATAGGGAGGGGAAAAAAGAAGGGAGATGTTGATTTAGGTGGCCTGTGTAATCAGTGCTTTGTGGTGGCAAAGTTTTTGATTGACTGCCCTTAGTTTTATTTTCCGTTTTCACTTTTATTTTTAACCTTTTGGTAAAAGGAAAACTTTGTTGTATTGACAGATGACCAATCATTTTGACCACAGACCTGGCTTAAAGGTTTGAGCTAATACACCTTTCAATGATAAGTCAATCTAATTTGATTCTTTCCAATATTGTCATTCTACACTTACAATTGTACAAGTTAAATAAATGAGAAATCTAAAAAAGAATAAAAAAAATTGTTAATTTATGTTGTACATTTGTGCAACCAAATAAACAAAAAAAAGAAGGTAAGTTTAGACTAACACTAAAATGAAATGGTTGACGTACTACCTGTAAATGCTCACCCTTACAAAAGGTCTGATTTCAGATAACCTCAAATACAGTAAGAATACAAAACTAAATACACTAAATGGTAAAAGTACATATTATCTAAGTTATTATCAAGTAACCACACATTTATCATGACCATCTGATCAATGCTTCCTTCATCAATAGCAACTAGAGTAGGCAGGAGAATAATGGATCTTTTCACAGACTTCGGGTTGATAGTTGTAAGTTACCATGCAATGGAACAATAATAAACAAGCTATCGATCTCGTATTAAGCTTCTTAGACCTAAATGTCTCCAGAAAAAAATCTTTGCAAGGCAAGCAGAACCATGCTTGTATGCTATGAATAAATGATGTCATGTAAAATGAAGGGTTCCGTATGAGAACATGACAAATGTGACACACCAAACAAAATTAGTAACAAGTCGCTTAAAAAGTAAAAAAAAAGGCCCTTCAAACTCCTGCACTGTGAAAACCAACAAGAAATTGTCAACATCTTCAAATTCTTTTCTTCAGTCTGCAATTAGAGTGTTGTATCAAAATGAAAAACAGTGTGATTTGTATAGCATTTATGAACGAAAAAAATCCAAGGTCAAAATTGTACTTAACATAAAGCCTGTTTCTTAAGAGTAACTTATAGTGTGGGTTCCTCTAACCTTTCAAAGGAGCATCATAACACTGTGCTGACAAATACGATAGAAGAAACCACATAAAAAAACAACCCACACACACTAGACTGAACTCTCAGTCTCACCATCAATTATCCATGATTGATCAATTTAGCAGGAATGAACAAAAGTGCCTGTTAATCACAAAATGTTGAGTAATTTATGACTTTACTTCCACTTAGATTTTCAACAGGGACTTGTTTATACAGGAGATGTGGTTTTGGTTGTTACAAACAAACAACTTTGGGAAAAAGCTTTTGGATAAACAACATTTATTTCCATCCAAATAATAAAAACACCCCCACCCCCCCACCCCCCCCCCCCCCCCCCCCCCCCCACAAAAAAAAAGGGAAAAAAAAGTAAAACCAGTGAAACAGCGAAAGGGTGTTTAAAAAAGAATCAGATTAAAAAGTATTTTTAATTTAAAAGGATGTTGCATCCAGTTACTGGTTTTAACAATTAAACAAAAATTCCTATTCCCAAAATGTGAAATATGCCAGACAAGGTTTTCAAATCTTCACTGAAACTAGCAGCTTTCTGTCTTTACAGTATTATATCACTTTCAAAAAGTTGCAATTTGCAGAGAGATGACTGAAGTATTAAATCATCAGACACAAACAACATTTCACTTCACCCCAAAGCCAAATGGACCAAACCTTTTGTTAACTCCAAATCTGACCCCAAGGTCAAACTGTTTGTGATACCTGGAATCTTATGTTTATTCTTCAGACCACAAGTTACCCTTTTCTCCAACCCTGAGAACGGCACAAATATTATGTACATGCCGTGCATATTTTCACAAGATAAGGGGACAATATTTTTTATATTTTTGTTGGCAAATATAAGCCCGTTTGTGTTTGATTTTTCAAACAATAGCTGGACCTTGGACTAAATAGAGAAACTGTTTTCAGAAGAAAAATGTGAAACCCGTAAACAAATATAGTTGTTGACAACAAAAAAAGAAGTTATATCTACATATCAGTTGTAAAAATCAAATATTTTTGTTGTAACTAGAACCACATTTACACATTCAAAGAATTCAGTTTCAAAGCAAAAAAAAACAACTAGTGTCAGGCACAATCACAAACTTGACATCAATCGTCAACAGAGGGCAGCAAACTTTATAGCCCGTCAAAATTTTTGGCCAGTGGTTTTATTGATTTGCTTTTACCCCCTCTAGTGGCCAATTACTGCATTTTTTTCCAAGAGCGTTTATTTAATACTCTCACAACAGCCAGCCAGCAGGAAATGAGAAAAGTGGCATTTTAACACAAAGAATCAACGTTTTCTGTGTTCTTTGTGTAATCAGTCAAATTTGATGTAAACATTTGTTCTCAATTATTTCAAAATAAATATGTCAATGTACAGTATAATGTATTGATTTTCTTTCTCTTTTTAAGTTTAAACAACTCTCATCAAATTTGAGATGATTAAATTTAAGATGGTGAAAAATAAACAAATAAATTCCTTGTCGGCCAATAAATAGCTCCTTCCTAAAAAGAGCTGCGTGGCCTACAGGGAATAACCAAAGAGTGCTGACGGATTTAAAGTTTGACCGGTAACCAACTCCCCAAGTGATACAATTTGATAAGGAATGCTGGAGATGGAGCATAGGGGTACCAGGGGTTTATGTCTAAATCTCATCAAGGCTAGTAATAGACGCTCTGGGATCTAGTTTGTTTACCAAGGTGTGGCCAAAAACGACAGAAGGGGAGAATGCGGGGCCAAAATCTCGCTAGTCAAGACACCCAGCGGTAGCTTTGGTCTTCCGAGGAAAATTGCTCAATGCATCTTCGTTGAAATGTCAGTGGATAAAATGGAAGGATGGAAGGGAAAGGGGGATTCAGAATGGAAGGAGATATAACAAAAAAGAAATTAGCCTTTATTTTACTATCTACTTTTTTGGTTGTGTTGACATTTTTAAAATTCTCAGTTTGTAAAGTCATTTCACAAAATGCTTTGGGTGGGTGTGAGTTTGTATCCACATTCAAATAGTGGACGTAGTAGAACAAAAGAGGACAATAGGGTCCAAGATTGACCGAAAGCCCATGATTGAAAATCCTTTCCAAATCTAAGAGAGGCCTTTCAAAACTGGTAAAGTACAAACAAAAGAGGAAAAATAGCAACAATCTCATGCAATTTTCAGGTACATGGTTGCCAAACTTGTATGATAATAAACTAATCAGCATAAATTAACTAGACAAATACAAACAAGTTACAAAATAAAGTCACCTGAAGTGCTCATTATTTTCAACTCAAGGATTTTGAATCTGTTCATACCATAAAAGGATGGCAGGTTTTTGTCTCGCCCAACACTCAAAATAAAATAAAAAAAACCTAGAGAGTGATTCCTTGCAGCAATAACTGATGACATCAAATCTTGCTTTGTTTTGTAGGCCTAAAGAAGATCTAAGAATGTCAACAATGCAAAATGTAGAGGTCAATCCCGGTTAATGGATCTCGCTGATGCTGGGGATACATTGGTTGAGGACCAGGCATGTTAGCATTGGGGCATCACGGAGGCAGAGATTAAGAGTATCCCTTAAAGGTCTGGCCCTGGGGTGGATATTGTTTGGATTTATTCTGCTTCCAGCTCTTAAGGAGTTCAACACAAACACTCTAGTGAAGTCACACAATCTATCCAGTGTGTATCTATCCAGTGTGTATTAGACACACTCACCGTCAGGATAAAAATTGAACTAAGAAATCTGTACCATTGTGAGTAGAGACACAAGGAAAGACAGGCTATACCACGGCAAGACACTTTGGTTGGAAGTGAATGAAAAAAGAATTAGTCATTTGAGGAGAATACTTCTGAAAACTCCGAACTAAAAAAAACTGTTAACATTTTGTAGAAACTTTAATGCTTAGGTTCTGGTACGCAAAGTTTAAAACCTAAACTCAGATCGGTTGGGGTACATCAAATATTAGGATGAATTTTCATTTGTCACACCACGAGTGTGAATGTAGGGTCACAAAATGAGGTACAGTCAGACGATCGGAAGAAGGTAAACACAGACGCACGGCGCTCAAAAAGGCATTTTTTAAACATGACGAGCATCTTATATCAGACTCGTCATAGCCATCGCTTAGCAACCAGCAGATGGGGCCAAAATTAAATGGCCCTGTAAAATGAAAGTCGATGTGTGTTTACTTGTTGAAAGGCTGTGTCTCTAATGATCATTGCTGCGACGTCTTCAATCAGGACATTGATGGAAGGGAATACATGCACAACAAAGTAGCTCATTACGTATTTCCTGTGGGATGAAGTAGGAAAAAAATAAGCGCCAGGAACATTCGAGCGGAATGTTACCACGGGTGATTTGCGGCAGTCTTTCAAACGGGTCATGCTGCGGTCTGGGAGTCAGAGAAAGAGAATGTGTGTGGGGGGGGGGGGGGGGGGGATTACTGATATGAGTTAAGAAAAGATACAGCTGGCACATCTAAGAAGGCAAGCGAACTGATTGGAATAGGCTGAGTGGAAGTGCCGACACTCGGCAATGTAAGACAAACAAAGATCTCCAACGAAAAGACAGATCGTATTAAAGGTAGTATACACCATTGGTAATTGCTTGAATTATCATGAATGGGTAGATTTGGGGGGTTGTATTTCATAGTAAATATCGTTTAACTGACTTTTCCGAAGTTTTACAATCATGGATGCTGAGAAAAGCACAAAAAACAGCGTTTGTTTTCAACCGGGGTCGAGCAGTTATTCTTATGTTATCTTTGTTTTTTCGCTCTCGCCGTCCGGCGAGAGCGAATTTTTCTTTATAAAATTCAATTTTTTTGAATAATTACAGGATATCTAGCGCAATCCTTTTGCTGAATGCCTAGGATCATTATTTACTTTCAATTGAGTACGGTATTTCTTAATAATTCAGTAGTAAATATTTTCGATATCTGCAAATGGTGTATACTACCTTTAAGGACCACCAATGTTTAGCAATGACGAAATTACTTCATGAACTTGTTAACCAGACCACAGATGAATCATACAGGGATGAGATGCAGGGATCAGCACTTTTAAAAAATTGAAGGATTGACACATTCAACTTCAAAGACAGTACCAGCAAATACAAAAAGAAGTAGTGCACAATCCCAAGTATTTTTTTTTTAACCAAACAGTGATGATGATGATGGAAGGTCTACGAATCCAGCACTGTCAGGGAACATTTGTATCCCTGTTCAAGTAGTACTTTCGATGAACTTTTGAAAGTACACATATGCTACTATTAGTATTACTGAACCGAAGTAAACAACCTAATCACACGTAAACTTGTGCTAGACCAAGTTTGGACAACACAAAATAAAAAAAAAATTACATGTACAGTACCTGTTTTCTGTGTTGTTGACTTCAGATATAATTGCACCTCACAAGCAGCCACCAAAATAATAACCTTTTTAACAAAGCACTCGCCGTCGAGGGCAAACAACAACAAAGTGTATTTCCTGTACTCTGTACGACGACAAAATGAAGAGCCCGCACTGAGCAGGAAAAAAAAAAAGATTCTCATAATTGGTCCGTTGGAAAATGGAAGAATAGCCTGAGCCACAAAAACACTCAAGGACTTGTTCCATCAGTGGGTGGATGATCCATTATGATATATTTCTAAAAAGCTACTGAACCATGCATAACTTTCAACAATTTGTTACTTTTTTCCAACAAATGCAATTGTCTAAAATACTTACAGTTGTGGTTGTTTTTACCTTGACAGCAGACACGAATCTTGTTACAATTTGTATATCAATTTGATTTCTATTTAATTTCTATTTGATTTGATGACATATGATGGATGCCGTTTTGCTCCTAAAAGGAAGACTATATTCCAATGTGTGTACATGAAACACAGATGCAACAACTCACAATAACTCTACACAAATTGTTTTCTTAAATTTTTTATTTTGTTTTAATAATGAAGACTTCAACTTTCTGGATGACTGCTTTTTTGCCCAGCCTACTGGAACCTGTTTGTGTTTTGTTCCTGTTCGGTGGGAGGAGTGGCATTCTAATTATATTTCTGTTGTATCAACAGTAACACCTGAATTGAAGACGGTCAATAATTGCACACATGACCAAACAATAACACTTTTTATATAAAAGGTAAAAGGACTTGTGTCGCATTGAATAAAAACGAAAGATCAATTTATTTTTAACCTAACTTCCAAATAAATCACTAAAGTCAATTTACCAACAACATATTTCATATATGTTGAGGAGTTCACATCATCAAGGATCAATTATCCTGCCGGGTACTTATAACAATAATTACAAATTCCTGATAATCTACCACAACATGTCTGTTGTCTAGAAGGGGAAAAAATGAATAATTGCACTTTATAAGATAAAATTTCATAAATCACAACACATTTGAACTAAAAAAAAAAATAGATAACTTAATTTATGAAATATATTAATATATGCAATATATGCAATCACATATGTTTTCCTCCACAGAGTCAGTATCACACAGAAGTTACTTATAGGTAAGAAACACCATTTGCAGATATCATGACAAAATTACTTCCGAATTATTAGAAAATATCTTACTTATTTGAAAGTAAATAATGATTGTAGGCATCCAGTAAAAGGACTGCCCTAGATATTCTGTAATTATTCCGAAAAATTTAATTTAATTTAAAAAAATCACGATCGCCCGACGGCAATCGCGAAAAAAACAAGAACAACATAACAACCACTGTAGACGCCGGTTGAAAATAAACGCTGTTTTTTCTTGTTTTCCTCGGCATCCATGATTTTAAATCTTCAGACAGGTCAGGTAAACAATATTTACTATAAAATACAACCTCCGAAATCCACCCATTCATGATAATTTAATTAATTACCAATGATGTATCATACCTTTAAGTTGGACGGACAACCAGACAAACCCATTAAATTTAAGAAGCCCAAGCTGTCTCACTGCTAGCTTTTAAGATTGCGGCCAGCCTTCCCTGCCTTGCCAACAAGTCTCTAGATTCAGACAACATTAATCCAATAAGCTATATGTATCAGGTTAACAGAACAGGTCTTATCCAATACTATATCAATGAAGAAGACCCAATTGCATGTTTGTAGTGAACACCTAACACGACCCTGATCGGATGCACACAAAGACCTCGGCATTTTGAAAGTAAAGACATAAACTCAACCTGAAATGTTTATTGAAATAGGCCTACAAACTTACAAGAACTGAAAGATACGTAGCATTCATATTAATTTAGTTTCCCTGCTGAGAGAAATGGAAATTTACTTTCCTTTTCTTTTATTTGGTCAGTCTTTCGGCAGAGATCAGAAAAAGAGAAAAAAAAACAGGGTATATTTTTATTTCAGGTTGTTGATGTGATGTGAATGCTGACAATAACCATTATATATGATGCATGGCAGCTGGACATCAATACTTTAGTTGCCAGGGAGAAAGGTTTGCCGCACTCACCGACCGACTCATGAATTTTCAATGAATTGAGGGCCCAAAGAGGCATTGCTAGCTATACTGACGTGGGCCAAGTGCAATATTTGAGTTTCTGAAATGAAGGGGCCGCAACATCCAATAGCCAAAAGGTGTGCACGCGCCGTGAGTAAATAACGGTTATATAAACATTCCCTATAAACATTCCCTGGACAAATGTCGATATGCTCCCCTACCGAACCAAACATCTCCAGAAGGCACAATAAAGTGCACAGAACAAGAATCAATACAAGTCAAATATTTTCCAAAGCAAAATAATTTTAAAAATTGCACTGTATGTTCTCAACTTACTTCTCCAAGAACTACTTCAGGGATGAGGTTGTCCATTTTTTTAAAAAAAAGTCTGAAAATTGGATGAAATGTCTGAAAAATTTACTTTAGAGATCATTTTGTTCTGGGATAAATGTTTCTCATTCTCCTTTCGTCACTTTCTTAATCACAGAAATATGTCAAATAATTTACACATTTCAAAATCACATCAGATGCAACTCAAGTAGTCACTCAATTTTTGGAAGTGTCGCAACAAAACATCCACACATTTTGAGAATGACAGATGCACCAAATTAAAACAAAATGAAAGCCAAGAATAGAATTATTAAAAAAAACAAAAAAAACACGAAAGTAGGATGAGATAATGAAAAAACTTGAGGATGATAAAAAGGCCGGCGATAAACCAAGACAGGTAGAAATAGCAAAACTGACGATGAGCAAATAGCGAAACTGACGATGAGCAAATAGCAATCTGTCAGACAAAGGAACGATTCAACTCGGTACGAGACGGAGGCAGACAGGAAATTACAAGAAACGGAGGGGTAGAGATGAGAAGATACAGGCTGAGACAGACCGAGGAAATGAGAGAGTAATCAAGGATGCAGGGAATAGAGACGGTATAGCCACAGGTTGACGGATCTTACAAGTTGCTTTAAGACACAGATATAATTCTCCTTGGGAATCTAAATTTAATTTATGTGACACATTGATAACAAAATCCTCTATTTTGTATGACACATCGTCTGATTTTGTTTGTTTATTTCCATCTTTGCAATTACAGCTTCTTACTTTTGTTATCCATTAAAATTGATTTACATCTTTTATTATAATATCTTTCAGATATTTATGTTGAAATCATTGTAATTTTGTTTGACCAAAATTATGTTTGTACAACTCAACCTCATAGTGAAAATTATCCATCCAGCAAATTTGACGATGGGAAACAAAAAATCATCATTATCAAACCACGTCATTTTTCTTGTACAAATAAATAACATCTTGCTAACAAATAAGGCATGTGACTTCAATTGACTTCCGCAAGCTAATTGCAATATGAAATTTTCCAAATGAAACAAACAATGTCCTATGACATTTCAAATGTCTGATGAGTTTGAGATATGAAGAGATTGAAACGATGTATACTTCCAAACTCAAAAGCTGAAAGATGCATCCGACGATACATTCGTATTCTTCCCCCGACTCCCCACACTGGGCCCCCCGAGAGGTAAGTTCACCCATCCTCAAACACAGACCAAACGAGTACCACACAACATTTTCTCTCCGATGGTCAGGCTACGTTTCTCTCATCATGTCCTTACCAAATTCCACAATGCCGATATATTGTATTTTTTTTCACTTCGCCGGGCATGCCTCTGAATTGATTTCTTTCTCTGTCCCGCAAAAGCGAGAGGTTGCACAGGATTTATTTTCAAAAGGAGAGAGGGACAGGCAGTGAGAGAGAAGTTGTGGTCAGGGTTCGGAGGCAAGCTGATTGAAGCAAGAGGTGGCGCTTGCCCCGAGGATTTGGTTAACGCTGCAGTTTGTGCTTAATCAAGAGCAAAAGTGAAATGAAGATCAGACCAAGATGGGGGGGAGGGGGGGGGGGGGGGGGGGGGGGAGCCAAAAATAGTAGGAGTAGGAGTAGGAGTAGGAAACGAGATTGACAACGAACAACCAACAAGAAAGAATCATCAGTAAATTGTTTGGGCAAGTTTGGTGGTTATCAATATAAAGGTATCAGAACCAGAAAAAGGAAAGAAAACCTCAATTGACAACACACTGTGATGTGGTACAGCATCTGAACGCTAATATACGTTTATGGGAACGATGAAATATTGGCAGTATATTGTGTGCAAGTCAACTACACCCACGTAAGTGCTAATTCATATATGCACACAAAATTGCCGGAAGAAAGCAAGCTCAAAATACACGGTGAACAAATTAATTGTTATCAATGACAACTTAGGCAAGATGTGTTAATTATTAAAAGAGAACGATTAAACAAATAACCAATGTAATCCTAAGCTGATATTTCACAAAGTCTATAATTAAATCTTTGTTTTGTTTGGTTTTCTGACGAGATTGCAGAGTAATACCAATGTACAAATAGGTTACAAATAATTCTTGAATTACTATTTTATTCTGAACAAAAATCATGGTCATTCATTTACTTGAAATGTTAATTGTGATAGAATAAAAGTTTAAATGTTTTAAACTACCGTAAAAACTTCAAAATTCTTGTCTAGGGATTAAATAGAATCAATGTTGTTCTCAGTTCATCAAAGTTTCTGTGAAAATAATTCAATTCAATTTAAGGATTATATTATAGATTTATCGCAGCCCAAGGACTGAATTGTGAATGATTTACAATAAAGTACAAATATAACAAACATAAGAATTATTATAAATTGATAGCTACAAAATTGGAGTAAATGAATATCAAAATAATGTCAAATAGTACAGCAATACATGTACATGTACATGTAAATGTATAAAGACACAAAACAATATGTTTACAAGTAAACAATAACGCAACATTTGTCTTGATGAATTGAAGATTTCTGAGTAAGTCTAATTATAATTGGGAGTGGAATTTTTATGTAATAAAATACGCATAACAACAATTTAATAATATCAAACTTTAATATCAAACATATTTATTTGCAATTCCCTTTTTTGTATTACAAGACTATCTCGCTTGCCAGATAAAGTTCTGTCCAGCACATATGTCTGCGCCTAATTAAATAAATATCAATTTGTTTTATAAGTGGCAGCCAGGTTGCCATTTCATAATAATTCTTTGCCTTTAACAATGCGCCGGGCTCTGGACGTAATTTTCTCCCCCCGTTTTTATCACGATTAATGTAACGCCATCCAGTCCGATCACGTTTGGTTCAGCGTAGAAAACCGGGGATCAATAAACACACCCGAAGGATATATATGCACGAGACAAAATTAGCTTCATACCAATGCTACATTTTCCTGGTCGCTTTCTCTAAAACTCTGAAGTCAGAGCCTTCGATCTCCAAAGACGCACCCCAATTCCCCATCGGTCACCCCACCCAATTCCCCATCGGTCCCCCCACCCAATTCTCCATTGGTCCCCCCACCCAATTCCCCATCGGTCCCCCCACCCATTTCCCCATCGGTCCCCCCACCCAATTCTCCATTGGTCCCCCCACCCAATTCCCCGTCGCCCGTCAGTCCCCCACCCAATTTCCCCATCGGTCCCCCCACCCATTTCCCCATCGGTCCCCCCACCCATTTCCCCATCGGTCCCCCCACCCAATTCCCCATCGGTCCCCCCCACCCATTTCCCCATCGGTCCCCCCACCCAATTCCCCATCGGTCCCCCCACCCAATTCACCATCGGTCCCCCCACCCAATTCTCCATTGGTCCCCCCACCCAATTCCCCGTCGCCCGTCGGTTCCCCACCCAATTTCCCCATCGGTCCCCCCCACCCAATTCCCCGTCTTACCCGCCCCCTTAAAGCCTTCTGGCCATATTTGCCTATCTATTCCAGTAATGATTGCTCGGTTGTGCGATCATACATTTCTCTACTTGCAGGTGGAGCATTGGTTGAAGACTTAGTTCATGCCTACAGTGTTGTGGAAGTAATTGCGTCTTCAATTCTCCACCATAGGGTAATTCAACACCTTGGACATATGGAATATTTAGCAGTTTTGGTCGCTTTTTTTAAACCCTTGAATTTCTATCATTCAAAAGCCAGGATACAACAAAATGGCAACAGAGTTGACTTATTTTGTGGTTATATGTTTGTTTTAGATTAGTTGCCTGTGTTTGTATTATACTGTACTTGACAAATTTCTAAGGTCAATCAAATGAAGTTACCAGTATGATCAAAAGGAATTCAAATTGCTTATATTGTAAAAGCAAAGTAACAAAATAACACCAGCAATTTTTTTAATTTTTTTTTATTACATTGTCCTCCATGCGTAATCTTGCAGTTTCCGAATATATGCCTTTTAAAACCAAATATCTATGAACGGGGAAAGTATGGGTGAAAAAATATCAAGGCTGTAAATTCTAAAACTGTGTCGAGATGTTCAGACACTAAATAATGTGAACTTGTCCGCCATTATCGACAGCGGCATGTCAACTTCTCTGCATTATTTTGACAAGAGTATTTCATGAGAAAAAAAATTGCTGATTTTCACTGATTGCCATCTTTGAAGTTTCATCGACTCTGAAAAATACACACAGGCAGAAAATTCAAGTGTTGACAATGTCTGGCCGTAGATCTGATTTGGGATCCATTTTTGTCCCCTCCCCGACGCCCCTGGGCTAGATTGAAGCAAATTGCCATGACAACGCAGGATCAAATTCTTTTGGGGAAGAGAGTTTACATGATTTAGGCAGGTATCTTTTGGTTTAATTGGGTTGTGAATCAGTCGGGGATATTGCATTTAATAGGTTTTAGGGGGGGGGGGGGGGAAGAGGAAAACATTTGCCGAGCACAGCATGCTCATGATTTGAGCGATCATCCAATGTTAGCATTTCCGCTACACAACTGTGAGGCCATCTGGGTGTTTTAGTGAAATTGTAGTTGCAATGTCGTAATCCTATTAGGCATTCAATAGTTCAGCTCAGTATTGGCAGTGACAGTGCAGCCAAATATTGGGCTAAATTCAAACTGACAAATGTCAGACGGTAATTGACTGTATTTTTGTACAGTATATGAGTGGGAGTAATCTGTAAAGGATTGTGCATAATATTCCTATTGGCTTATTGCATCAAGAAATGGTCACCATGGCTACTGCATCCCAGGCCACATGATAACATTGTAGTAGCCAGTGGGTAATTTCATACACAATATTTGGACAGTAAACTTAAAGCAGGTTTTGTGTTTTGTTTAGAAAAAACACAATTGTGTAGTAATCTGTAAACCAGTCTGTAATGGTCTACTTTCTTATTACATACATGTACAGTACATGTAAGAATGTTAATGTACTACATGACCCCCTCCCCCCCCCCCCCCCCCCCCCCTTCCCCCACGAAGACAGAAGCACAATAGACGAACACTAGATCCTTTCAGTTAGGTTATAGTACAGGAACAAAGGAAAACACAATAGGGTATCCTCGATCGTTATAGTAAAACACGACTTGATGTACTAGCGTTTCACCTGAATGATGTTCCTGTACACACTTTTTGTACAATACAATTACCTGTAGGTGGACATCTTATACAACTTTCTCACGTTAGTCTTGATCAAGAAACATTCACAGATATAGCTTCATATCATGCCAAGTGTGTAATAATATATACAAGGCGAAATGACAAGTCTTTTTTGTGTGTGAGACGAGACCAACAAAATAACCCGCCACTTTACTGCAATCTCCACTGCACAAGCTGTCATCGGTGAGAGGACAAAACATGACATGACAGACCCTGTCACCCTTTGTCACTGATTAAGATTGGCACTTTGACTATTTGAAGGCAAATCGGAGAAAGGGATGGTTTGATTAAATTAGTCGGCCGGGGAGATAAAATTGGGAGTTGTGGAGTGCCGAGGCGGACAGCAAGAGGTAGAAATAAAAGGAAAGATACAACCAAAACTGAATGAGATTTTCAGTGGAAAACAATGTTTACAAAATACCCTGATATGATTTTGACATCAACTACATGATATCCACGGTGACTATTTCAGTATTTGGAATTGCAACCAAATAGTTTCTTCTATACATTATCAGCCATAATGGCTTCTCCAATCCCACAATGTATGTCATTTATACGATATAGTTTAGGCAGAGAATCAATAAACAATCAATAAATATCAAGAGTAATCTGAATGAACTATATTACACAGCTGAACTGTCCTGATGATCATTTCCATTAACTGCACTCTCATTTCTAAAAGATTGTCAAACGAACCACTTAAAAAGGTAGTATACGCGATTGGTAATGGGTGGATTTGGGGGGTTGTATTTTATAGTAAATATCGTTTAACTGACCTGTCCATATTTTTACAATCATGAATGCTAAGAAAAGCAGGAAAACAGCGTTTGTTTTCAACCGGCGTCGGGCAGTGGTTCTTATGTTGTTCTTGTGTTTTTTTGCGATTACTGTCTGGTGTTCGTGAGTTATTTTGTATCAAATTCCTTTTTTTGGAATAATTACAGGTTATCTAGCGCAATTAATTTGCTAGATGCCTACAATCATTATTTACTTTCAAATAACTAAGTTATTTCTTAGTAATTTGGTAGTACAATTTTTCGATATCTGCAAATGGTGTATCCTACTTTTAATTATTTAAGTGGACAATTCCTCAAATTTCTCCCTGTTTTGTGCCTCACCCATCTGGCTGTTTGTCCATGTTTACCGAGCCGACACAAATATACCAGCGCTGACCACTTTCAAACTTGACCTTTCCGAGCTCTTTTGTAAAAAGGGTCATTGTACTGCGTGACTGAAAGGCCGGACTGGTGCATATGATGCGTACAAATGTGCAATTCATAGCATCATGCAGAGCCATTGTCTATGCGTAATGGCTGCAGCTGCTTCCCATAGCCTCATGTGTAAATTCAAGCCGCAGCCAAGCAATACGGACACAGCCGTTGTGTGTTAGTGTTTTGACTTTTACGTCTCACAAACTCATTGATCATTGGTGTTATAATTAAACAAACCAAAGTTTACATTGGTTTTCATTTCTCTTGTATAATAAGCTTTTTGTTAATACTCTTTGAAAATGTCATCTGCAGAGTAGAAAAAAATAATTTCCTAATTTTTTTACTGAAGATTACGACAATTTAAATGGACAGTGATACGTCTGCTGTCAGGTTAGATCGAGTGGTGTCAACTTTCAAAAATAAAGAACCAAAAACAAACCCAGAAAGCAGGTCTGTGCGAATTGACTCAAAAATGCATACCTCAAATGGGAAGGGACAGGACCGGTACTTCTGCCGCTTCTCCCAGCGATTGACGGTGGCACAAGCCATCTCATTGCCTTCAGAGAAATCCACTCCAGATAATAATGCCTTGCTTGGGATTGAAACTGTTGAACTCCTCAACCCAGAAACTGGGACGCGAGGTTTCGAGTCACGACTGTGATGCTTTATGTAACGACCACGAACTGAGCCGACTCCCTGTAAGTCCAGCATCGAGCACCAATGTTATCAACTCTGTGCATGAAGTGAAAAATACAATACAAGATCCGAAGGATCGACGCAGAGAGGAGTTGCCTGATGATGTAACACTAACAGGCTTTTGTTTTGTCAATAGCCGACCTACGATAGCGGAAATGGTACGATGAGAAAACAAACACAAGAACCACCTGTGGTTAGGTCAAAATTCTCCCAGCTTTTCATCAGAGCCACACGAGGCCGAAATTGAAATCACTGGTTTCCTCTGTAGACGACGAAGCGTAAATTGGTCCGTGGATGTGAACGCAGACTTGGCGATGTTAATGACTGGCCACGCCTCATGAATGTTAACAATAATCTCTGTAGACGACGAAACGTAAATTGGTCCGTGGATGTGAACGCAGACTTGGCGATGTTAATGACTGGCCACGACTCATGAATGTTAACAATAATCTTTGCAGACGACGAAGCGTAAATTGGTCCGTGGATGTGAACGCAGACTTGGCGATGTTAATGACTGGCCACGCCTCATGAATGTTAACAATAATCTCTGTAGACGACGAAACGTAAATTGGTCCGTGGATGTGAACGCAGACTTGGCGATGTTAATGACTGGCCACGACTCATGAATGTTAACAATAATCTTTGCAGACAACGAAACGTAAATTGGTCCGTGGATGTGAACGCAGATTTGGCGATGTTAATGACTGGCCACGACTCATGAATGTTAACAATAATCTCGGGGACGACTGTCACTGGTTTCCTCTGCAGACAACGAAGCGTTAATTGGTCCGTGGATATAAACGTAGACTTGGCGATGTTAATGACTGGCCACGCCTCATGAATGTTATTATCTTGGTGATGACTGTCGAGTTGCCATTTCTCCGATGAATCTACATTTCTACGTTAGCAAGCCCAATTGTCATACATGCCACGATTGGAGGATAGATTTAATTTCTGTCAGTCTGAATAAAACGTCTCCAATGTTGTTCCCAACAAGAAATGTTTTGTCAGAAAGTTTGAAGCGCAATAACAGATGGATTTAATAACTTTCCATACATGTATATCCTTTAGAGAACGCAATTGTCCAAAGAGGTCATTTCCAAAGAAATGATATCGTTTAATAGACCACTACTGCACTATTAACCGACTTATGAAGTCTACTTGATTACCGTTGCGTTGTGTACAATGCATGGCAGTCATCATCAGTCGATTTAAAATCCACAATTCGTATGCACATTGACAGAGATTTATAACTGAATCAAACCATCAATGTTTCATTTCTGATGAGAAAACCTTGTACGGCCAAAATATTTGCAGTTCAGCATACCTACATGTATTTTCAGAATAGATTTTTATGAGAGAAAATTGCTTGTGCGATGTTCTGGAAGAATGAGTTAGAAGCTGAGCATCTTTAGTCCAAACTGGCCGAAGTTAAGATTCACAACGGATTGAGATGGTTACAGGTCTTGGAGTGCGATTGTTGGCACCTGAGGAAGTGGAGTCATCAGAACTGCTCCTCCCAAAGGTATCGTCACAACGACAATGCTGGCGACAGTGAAGCAATTCTCCATCTGCAGGAGAAGGGGACTGGCATCCCGACACTAGCGTCAAAGCTTTTGAGCCTGTTTACTCAAAGTATCCCGTCACAGCGATGAAACAACACAACCACTGAACCACAATCTCGGCAGCCTTGAAAATTGGCTCATAGCAGCACACAGTCTAATAAGTCTAAATATTTCAGAGGAGACACTCCATGCATCTCATTAAGAAGTTTGCGTTGCCTTGGCAAACAGACAAAAAAAAGACGACTTCCTCAGTCAATAAAATGCACAAGCCATTTCGGTACTCTGTATGAGGAGGAATAAATTAGTCCGGGCAAAGTCCAATACAACGATTGTTTGTCACGTGCTCTGGCTGAATGTTTTATCCTTGTGAGAGACCACTGACTTTGCTTCAGCGACGTGTACACCTAAATAACTCTCTTATTAATCAATTGCAATTGGTCACAAATATGCCTCAATTAAAAAACTCGCTCCATGATGCAAATTCACCCAGAACAAATGCTACAAATGGTCTCAGCCTTGGCACAGGAGTAGTAAAAACATCACACACTGTGAAGCCAGGTGCCCCACTTCCGGGAAAAGTAACACAAAACACATGGCCTTTTAAACAGTTTGAAATCTTATCCAAAATGCTAGATGGCTTAAGGGATAGAACTGCAAGATGATCCGTTTCAGCTAGAGGTGTACGTATAGTCATGAGGTGTACGTATAGTCATGAGGTGTACGTATAGTCGCGATGTGCCGAGCCAAATCCATGCTCATCTTTATGCCGTCTTCGATTCAACTCTGTTCTTTTCTGAGCCGTGACCCCTTCTCATCGACTGATTACGCGGTAGGGTTTTCTTTTTTTAGGTACTTCCTATGTCGTTCCTTGTTGAGCCTCTCTCTTGATGCATTTTTTTTACCTCCCGCCCAGCCCCCATCACCCTACCGGCTACCGCGGCAGTTGAAGCATACAATAATTGGCTGAATACACGTGTGGCGTATTTGGAATGAACCATTCTGTTAAGGGGCCCGATAGTCTAATTCCAAATGGCGCAAGGCTAAATAAATCGATAAACATTTTCTATTATTTCCGTAGTCTTCCTAGAGTAGGTTTTACTCATTTCAATTCACCCTTCAATAAATATTTAGATTTTCCCTTCTTCCCTGCTTCCCTTCTTCCCCGGCCAACATTTGAAGCGTCCTATTTACAGATTCACTTACACATCACAAACCTGCCCAATTGGGTCGTACCATTGCCTCCATGGGTAATAATTAAGCTGGAGGAGGTATAATGAATATCACTAATGGATATTTACTCTTCCTTCATAATCTGGTGGCGTGAGACGGATTGCAACGAGGACCAACATGACAGATAAACGACCGAAGTCTGCATAATTAAACAGAGAATTTCAAAACGCTGCCGTCGATGTCGTGAAAACAAGCAAGGACGAAATCCTTCGGGATTTGTTTTAATATCCAACTACAAGGCTGTCTGTCTGTCTGTGTGTGGTCTTAAAATAATAATGCAATATTCTAATTGTAAATAATTCAAGGTGAGCTTAACTCGGAGCTCGGTGTTGCGTATTTTTTTTAGGATGCAGTGAGGGAGAAGGCGTTAGGATTGTCGGGAAATGAGTGCAAAGACGGCGAGAGAGCACCTTTTGGGGATTCTGCGGGGATTCTGCGGGGGTGGACTAATCCAAAGATGCAGTGGATCAGACTTTGGCCTTTGTTGTGAATTGTGATCAAATTATCCTTAGAATATCATAAGGAATTTCCCTTTATTTTTTTATTTTTTTATTTATTTAATTTTTTTTTTTTTTTGGGGGGGGGGGGGGGGGTTGGTGGTGAAAGCGCACAACATGTAATGTATTTTAATTTCCGGTATAAACTCCTTTTATAAAGCCATAGAGATATTAATACTACCGGTACATGTGTGCAGCAGATGTGATGTTGTAAGAGTAACACAAACAATTTCTGATTCACTCGTAAAAACCAGATACAAAAATTGTAGTGAGAATGCAACTGTTGAATACCTAATACTCACATCAATGCCATACAAAACATTTACAATAGTTTCAAATATCATCTACTTTGAAGACATCTCCCACCCCATAATGAAATCATTCTCACCCCTCGACCCTACTCTACTCTACTCTACAAACTAAACTCCTACGAATTGAACACAAGATTCTCATGCCATTATATACATGTAGCTCTAATATCCTAGCTACATGAGGCAGTAATAATCAGCCTATATAAGTCTTGCGTCAATCGTATTCATCTTCTCTCTCCTGTAAACTATCTGTAGTTGGTGACCCATATTATACAGTTTAGCTGTCCTCATCATAAGTAAACATTGCCCAATTTATCTAAGGAAAAGAAGACACCCTTGCGTGATTGCATCTCCATTGATTTTTGTCAAAGAGCTCATCTCTCCTGGCAGATGCCATGTTTTCGTTCTCTCTACTATTTTTTTTTATATATTAATGAAAGCTGATCTGTACTACGCTTCGATTTGTCGATGTTTGGGTTTGGGTTAAGCTTGGATAGAGCATCTTCAAGAAGAGGAAATGAAATGAAGAGGTCTTTATTTCTGTGTGTGTGTGTTTTGAGAGCGTGGGGGGAAGGGAGGAGGTTCCTAGGGAGAACATACTATTGACAATGATTGAGAATGAGATGATCAGTCTTGCGAGTGATGAGGCGACAGCATCTGGTTAAGAAGAAGCACTCTACTTAACAGTCAGATGTGTAAATTTGTGACCAATTATAATCAACGGCACATAAACCAATCAGACAAACATGAGCAACAGACCAAATTTCTCAAAAGATCCATCTCAATTTAATCTTTGCAAATGTCTAGTTTATGCATTAGGAAAATGTAATTCTCAAAATAGGACAACAAATGCAGAGTTGGTACATGTATTTATGACTACCGATAATTTATCAAAAACAGATGTTTTGTGTATTTTATGAGTAAGTTTTTCAAAATCAGTATATGCCACCTTTAACATTGACTCTTGCAAACTGGTACAGTATAAAGAGAATAAACCGAGAAACCTTTGCCTCAAACCAGCTCCCAACCTTTCCAATTTCTAAAGGATTGCACATACTAAATGATAGCCTACATTCAATCAAGCGATGTGCTACATGTAACCTACCTGCAAGCTAGCAAGCACCCTGCTCCCCAGCAAGTCATCAGAGAGATCGGCCTGCGGACTTGAGAATGGTTGAGACTAAAGACACAACCTACAGCAAAGCGAACTGATCCTGAAATACCACACGGTTCTTATCATACAGCGCAACTATTTTCGACTTTTCGACAAACAGGAATCCCTGCTCATATGCAAGCGTGTCAGATATATCTGTCTGCGGTTCCACTTTTGGGTGACCTAGGCAAGATCGCCCTGACGATAATTCCATCTGGTGTTTCGATATCATTGTCTCTTTAGCCAATTAAGTGCGGATGTTGGAACTTCGGCGCGATGACAGGGGAATAGATGCCGTGTGGTTTAGCCATTTCTCGGCGAGTGTTGTTGTGCTCGCATTGAGATGAAGATGTCGTTGATAATAGTCCCGATGAGAGCTGTAATTACCTAGAATGTACGCGGCACGTGGATAGCATTACAAGGTGAAATATTCCATTCATCTCAACAACATTCTGCATGATTAAATCAAAGGTATTTGAAAACAGTTTTTTCTTTTTAGAAGCAGATGAACCGAAATCATGTCACTAATAGTGATCCAATATGACAGTATAACAGACTTATTCACAATGTCTTAGGTTTGATACCACTATAACATCTTACTTAACATCTTTCATATCATGACGAGCACGTGACAGGAAATATTGATGAACCCTTTGGAAAGAAGTCAATTGTCTCACCCTGGGTCATTCCTTGCCAACTCTTCCAAATGAGGAACGTCTGTCTGCTTGCCTTAACCAATTCACATCCAACTTGAAATTGTTTTTATATTATAAACTTGAACATTTATTAATAACGAAACAACTCATCTCGAAGTACCAGGTGGAAACAGTTTACAGATAAAGACAATTTATTGTAGGTTTACCATCTAGATCAAGCCATTTAGCAAACAGCCAGATAATCTGAGTTAACATGATACACACCTGCCATATGGCAGAGAGCTTGAAATACATTTCGCATTCATGAATGCAGATTGTTTTTTAAGCCCCACTGTTGACTAAGTGGATTTATTGTCTCAAGGTCTGTTGATCACTTAGGCCTACAAGGAAAAAAAATTAAGAGCAAAATACAAAGTAGCAGGCTTTTTCTTTCCTCCTAAAATGGAAACAAGCTTAGAAAGTATAAACTTAATAAGCATGCTACAGAATTGTAAAACATTAAAATAACGTTGTCTGTTTTAGACAACTCTGACAGCTAGCAAAAGGTTTGCCAAATGGTTGATATGGTTTACCACAATTTGTTCAACTACTTGACAAATATAACTGTGGAAACCGACTGTTGAAACAGAAGAGACAAAATTGGAGAGCGGTTTGCCACAAGGAAAAGTCTTTTGAGAAATTAAAGATTTACAGAACCTACACAAATCCAAGAATTGTACCAAATCTCTTTAACTTGTTTTGAAAATGGTAAGATTTCAAAAGCTGTCTCCTCTAGGTGACCATTTTGTCAATAACAAAGTGATAAAAGTTGACAATTCAGTTGAAGGATATCCGGTGGCTTTAAAATTCAGTTGAAGGATAGTCGGATAGCTTTAAGGGACTGTTTATATAAACTGAAGAACTGGAATGCCATATTTTTTTTTCGAGATTCATGTAGTTCAGATATTTATAAACACAATACTATCTGCAATGGTCTGTAGCTGGCTTTTAAAAAAGTGGCAAAATCTGTATTAATGCACATTTTTTAAAGTACCCAGTATGTTTTGATAAAGCACATTTCAAGATCAATCTGCTGAAGCAATCCCAGATTTCATGTGATTGAATTTGCAAAACCTGGCACCAAATTGGCTATTCTAGCCAATAAAAAGAAACGCAACTTCAAAAAGAAAAACCACTTCATTATAAAACATGCATACATGCAAGATCCCTTGTAGTCAATGCATAAATTAACTCGCGATCGCATCGGGCTCATCAACCTCCGCAGGCATACTGGCCGTCCATCCTTCAAGATTATCTTAAAAGCTACTTTGTTGCGTTTCTATTTTTGGCTAGTATTTAACTTGCACTACAAAGTGTGAACGCACAAAACCATCTTTTTAAAAAACAACCAATCACACTACACAGATTTTCAATACAGTGCGGGGAATTTTTGACGTTTCTTGCAGCTAGCTACTCACCAATATACAGCCTGAAATGTACAGCGACCAAAGAACAACTCACGAAAATCATGTCGAAAAAATCTGATCTCAACAACACAGAAAAATATGTTGACAACTGATCTAAAACTTGTAGTTGTTGACGAATGCAGTCCCCAATATTGAATCATGTTATGATGCTACACACCCCACAACATTTCAACACTTTAAATACAGGTGTACACCAGAGCCAATTTTGATAAATGATTGAATCGAAACCTGCAGTCAGTTGGTAGCTCTTCAGAGAATAAATCATTTCGTTAACACCACAGGGAGGACCCCATTTCCTGGCCGTTGCAGAAAAGAAAAAAATCCAGAGTTTTGGAAGACATTTTCAGAGTTTGGTGGTTTGTTGTTACAAACAGTCTGGGGATTCATGCTGTTAAATGGAACATTGCTGTAATTTAATTTGCTCGACAGCTATGTTCTGCTTAAGAATTCAGCCTCCCATACCCCTAAAGCCATTTTTATTGGAGGGGATAAAAGGGAGGGTATTTTACTGTATCATTTTTAATGGAGGGGTAGGGACTTTTTGACAAGTACAAATTTCAAGATGGCTACTGCATGGTCATATTTCAAACCTAGACTCCAGTTTTAAATTTGCCTACATCTTTAAATTTAAATTTATTTTCAAGCTTTTTTGATGTTCAAACCAAATGCAAACACTCCTAACTTTAGATTCACCCTGAAGGATTTGATTTTCCTGAAGAAAAACTTGAACTGATACTGAGCAAATTCCAAGTAATGGGCATCAACAATCTGGTAAAGACGAAGTCAGGAACACATCCATGGTTTGACAAACCACTAACTGACGGATCCTGCAGAGAACCTCATAGTTCTTCTGGTATAAACCTACTCGTAGGCCAGTGCAATGACTATTTAGTGACCCAGAAATGATAACTTACGCCCCAGTGATCGAGGGAGGCCAACAACTCGATGGGACATCGGATGGATGAGTTAATTACGGATGGCTCGACGAGAGAACATTGATTAGATCTAATAACAAAATAAAAATTCTACTTCCTAAAAGCCGAGGCTTCGTCTAGATTTCGGGGAAGTGTTTTGCTGGAATACCCAGATTCCTGCTTCAGATTTGGGGGTTAAATTGAGCATGATGTAGCTGCGCGGTTTCGGACTTCTTAAACTTCAAAGGTGTGTGCATTAAGATGATCAGCTAGACAATCTCAGAGCTTTGTATACATCCTTCCAGGGTAGCATTTTCTCTTTCAGTGAATATGTCTACAGACGGTTCAAATAAAAGCGGTTAAGTGTCGGCACGACGTTCGACGGTGAGAAATGTGAGGGTTTTGAAGCATGAGCACTCACCAAGTATGCATTACCATTTAGCGTGCGCGGAACAAACTCAAGATAATTGATCACACATCTCCGAGGGAGAAATATTAGCATAAAGGAAGGTGAGGAGCTACACACTTGATAATCGGAAGCGCGTATCGGAGCAAGAGCTTCCAAGGGATGCATTATGAATAAGGCTTCTAGTAGGTAGATAGTCTTATCTGTGGACCATGCTCAAAGATGAATCTTAAAGAGGTAAAAATATTGACAGAAGGAAATTGCAACCTAAGGTATAATTAACCATAAAATTCACAAGTTGAGTTTGATGCTTGGGACTACTTTCCAGCGATATTTCAAATGCTAGTATGCTTCAGTGTGTTTAACTTGATAAACTCGTCAACCAAGCATAAACGGTCTGACTCAATTCAATTTGAGCAGAGAGAGCTCATGCCCGGTGTTCCATCACTAAATTGATAGACGGAAAAAGAGAACTAGAGTCTTGTTTAGAATGGAAGCATTGAATAAATCTTAAATCCCACTAAAACAAATCAGTTTTCCTGGATGTTTTTTTCTTTCATACTGCAATAGTGTCGCAGGTCCTGAATCCTCCAATTTTAATATAATTATAATGCAAACCCTGGTGAGTTAGGGTTTATAAATAAATATAGTCATCTAGTAGATAGAGATGAAGTGGTGTGACACTGGTACATGGCACCAAACCTAAATGTATATTGCAAGATCTTCTTGCAAAGTGCAAACAAAAAATGTTATTAACATGTCTGCACTGCCTTTGGCTCTGAACCAGAGCACGATAAAACTAGACGATCAGATGTCAAGTTTGACAATTTAACAAAAACCTCACCATATTTTGTTCCTCCAAACTTATGGAATATTTGTGAAAGCGACAATAAGAGAGGATGATGAAATGCACCAACAAACAAGATTTCCATGACAAAACATGCCCCCTCCCCATCCTCTAAACCTCCCCCTCATCCAAACCTCCCCCTCATCTAAACCTCCTCTTCCCCAACCAAAAAAGGGATATGGCAAGAAAGAAAAATTGTAATAACTACAAAGTAGTGCTTTTTTTGTTCAAAAGAAAAATCCCATGCATTTTATTGTTCAGCTTTGATACACAAGTAGATTGCTGGACCGAAGCCTGCAAGCACAGACCAGTAGGCTACAGCTGAATGTGCAAGCTCCTTTGTCAGCTCCCAATCTCTCCCATCTATTGCTGGGCTTCCCTAATCTAAGAAAAGGCCTCCACCTTCCTTTAATGAAGCCTTACATCTTAATTATACCAGCCACCTGCAGTCAGTAAAGCATGAAATCTACGGACACTTTCCGATGCGATCGCAGCCCGTGCAGCGTTTGATAAAATTGCTCATGTGAGCCCCAAGTTCACTTGAATTAATACTGCCTGCTGACTCAATAAATATCGTATAATCATTCAATGGGATTACGGACCTGAATATTAATAGCCTAATGGAATTGGTGTATAGGTCCAGGGAAGATTTGATTTCATTTTGCCCTAAAGAAAAAAATGTTGTTGCAAAGAAGCCTGACGACTGTAATTTAAGTAAAATATTATTCAATATGAGCAAATCCCAGCTTGCATCTTTTATTTACTGACAAAAGAAACAAAATAAGAATTTGAGATTCAAGTGAATAACCCTTCTGGGATGGATGACATTGGGAATACATTTTCAGCAGCATCGGTCATTCTGGTCCTAAACAAATACAGTTATTGCAAATAATAGTCAAACCTTATAATTATGTACATTGACAAAATCAAAAGAGAGGGCAGCATACACCTTGGCACAGATTCTGAGTGCACTACGGCTGTAAAGAAATTGAAGAAAGAAGGCAGAGGGCAGCAAACAAATATCCTGAGGCAGCTGGAGAAACTGGCACATAATACACATAAGAGGGCAGTATTACCTGCTTGGACGGATATTACCTGCTTGGACGGGGAGGTGAATATCTGCTTGGACATCGAGCTGATTCTCCTCTTTCTAAAAACAAAGCCATTGATCATCTTTTGCCTCTTTGATCTCTGAGCCGTTTTCTCTACAGCGCTTCTTGTAGACGACAATCCAATGTCCTGGTCTCATCACATTTTCTCACCAACACTCTCGTCCAAACACTCTTAATTTTTTGCCAACACATTATTTATTTTTTAGGAAACAAAACCACTATTCTCTTGCTCTTGTGAATCAGACACCATTCTATCACACATCATTCTAAATTAGCACAACAATATGTAGACTTCACTCTCCTCTTTAAGACAATGTCCCTCTTCCTCATTCAACAAGTACTTCAGTTAGTTTTTGGAATCAAAACCCAAATTTTCTCAAATTTCTTCAACCATTTCAAATCTGATATCAGACTCTACTTTCCACCTAAAGCATCTGTGCCATAGTTGGACTCAGCTAGTACTAACAGAAGACCAGAAGCAAAAAAGTGAGAGGACTTACATTTGTGTTGAGCTGATTGGAGAGGTTGCCCACTCTTTCTTGTTCTCGGTCCAATTCTCGTTTCAACCGACGGACTTCACCGCCCTTATCATCCGGCTGATAAGTAAAGACAAAAAATATGGAATAAAGATGACTTTGTGATGTCATTATCATTACATGTAGGTTTGTTGTTCTTCAATGACAACTTATGAGCAATTTTAGAGAGCCAAATAGAAAGAAATTCAAACTGAGCATGTAATGGCTGGCTAGAGTTTCTATTCAGATCTAAGTTTTCACTTTTTACTAGCCATCACTTGTTTTCTGTATAAATCTCTCTCAAATGACTCTCAAAATCAACTACAGCGTATTTTGAACACATTTTTCAGCACGCGCGTTTGAAACATTTTCCACACTGCACAACGCTTGATTGATTGCGTGGAATACAAAGTTGCAATTCTCCTACAAAGATGGCGATCTTTGAGAGAGATCTATATGGTCACAACTAAAGATCTGCTCTGAATCATCCTTTTTACACCAACGAGCAGGAAATTAAAAAACCTGGATCTCATCTTTGCTCCTCTCCCAAGCCAAACACTGACTTACATGAATCGCAGCGTACAGCGATGAGCCTTGTGATGCCAGAGACAGAGCGGAGCCATGCAACTCGCTATCCTGATCCCGACAGAACGTGCCCATGCTGAGCGCCACCCTCTGACGTTCGTCTAGCGAGACGCTGTTGTTACGCAGACGAGGGTTGCTGTAGGCACCCTGTGTGTAGCTGCTGGCTGACATGCTGTTGGAGCGCACCATGGCAGAGCTGCTGGTGTGAAGAGGGGGACAGAAATGATACAAAAATGAATCTCAGTTGCTGCTTCAAAGCTCGCTGTTGGTTATAAAGCGACGGTATTAAGTGTGAATCTCAACAAGTGTATTCCTAACAAAATGTTCAGTGAGCGAGCCTTAAACCTGTTTTCCTCCCACTCCTTAGGCCCAGTTTAATAAAGAAAACAGTTATTTCTGGTTCTGGCCTTAGTTTTTGTGCAAAGGAAATGCTGTAGACAACGATGATTGTTACAGATTTAGACTTTCAGTACCAATGTGCCTTGCTGGAACAAAATACATACATCATGTCAGAATGAAGACTATGCAGTCAAGATGCAAATGCAATCAACATTTTCTGCTTTTAAACTCTACCAATTTAATTTGTTTACTTTGTTAATAGCAAGACTGTAAAGACGAATTCTTGAAGCTCATTTTGTGCAGTTTTGTTTTATATAACATCTGCTCATTAGCCATGCTCATTGACTATTTAAACTTAACAAAAAAAGGTAATCATGTCAATTTTCTCAAGATGCAAAATTGTAATCCTTGTTCTGTTCTTCCGTGTCTCATATCCCGGTGCATCATGCGGTTGCGAGTGTCATGCACGATGCCAAACTCACTGACTCCGAGACCGAGACTGATAACGGCCGTGACAGTCAAGGCGCATTACAGAACGCATCGTGGAAATGCGTTGGAGTAATTGACTGCTAAGAACAAACAGACGAGTGTTGCACGAGCAGCTACAACTGCTTTGTCTGAGAATTCACAACCACAAATAAGATCTTGAAAAATATTTAACAAAAATAAATATCATAATATCTATGATTTTTTTAAAAATTATTCAATGAATACAGTAAATACTGTAGTTGTTTTTACCTTTGGCTCATTCCAGGTATAGCAAAGAATTGTCCGACAGGCTGAGAGGCAGTAGAGCTTGCTGGTGATAGCGGGGGAGCCCCGTCGGTCGTGGTAGCGTAACCATTAGCTCGGAGCCAAGCTGTCTCCTCGCTGTCCTTTCCTGAGAGAGAGATGCTCAACATCTTGTCAGGCTGTGCTCTGTGAAGCGGTGATGGGCCGTTAGATGAGGGGGAGGTCAGGCCGTAGCGTTCACTCGTAGCGCGACTTGTCATGGATAGAGAGCTAGAGTTGTTAGAGTCTAGAGACTCCATGCTTCCACTCTCGGACCTGTTTAGAGTTGAGAGGGAGCTGGGATGCATGTTGGCCCGAGCATAAGGACCCATCATACCGGCGTGGAGGGACCCAAGACCGCTGTCACGCGCTCCCGAATAGCTATCGCTTAGGTAGCCACTGTAGCGTAAGGCATCGGAGTAAGGGGTCTTGGTCAGAGAGAGGTCTGTCGACATGTTGGTTGAGGATCGGCGGGGAGTACCGACTGGGGCTGCAAAATGGCCTGGGGTGGTTGTGGGTGGGTGGCGGGGTGGTGAAGTTCCGTGCTTGGCCAGGGTTGCATGAGGGTTTGAGATAATAGTATCCTGGGAGGCAGTTCCTGGAGTCTTGGCACCTTCTGGTTTGCGGCCAAAGAGCTGCTTGAGAGAAGGGCTGGTGGGAAGGTTAGTCTTGCTGCCTCCCATCTTGAGTTTGCCAGATTCTGATCCAGTTGGGGACAGCAGTCCTGTCGCCATTTTCTCCTGGTTTCTGTGATTCCTCTTGGCTTCCGTGTTTGCATTCACATCAGCCTTGGCACTGCAGCCAGGAGGGGATGTTGGGCTTGTCTTCTGGCCTGGTTTTTGCCCCGCTCTCTGGCCTGATTTCATACGGATGCTACCTCTCTCAGGAGCAGACTCTGAGCCGCTGAGGGAGCCACCTACCCGGCCTGACTTGCTGCTGCTTCCAGGGAATCCAAAGTTGCCAGACTTAGAAGGTGTGGTGGCTGTCTTACTGCCAGGAGTGGATGCAGAGCTGGAAGTCGCTGGTGCTCCTGCTTGTCGGTACCCAAAACCAGGCATGCCTGGAGCTCCCCTGCCAACCATCTTCCTTGCATCTTGAGCACTGGGGATTTCCTGTTCATCTTTATTCCTCTGGCTGACTCTGGAACCGCCTCTGCGATCCAGTGTCCCAGAGCCATTCTCATACTTGACCCCGCCAGTTCTAGACCTTGGCAAACTTGGAGAGAGACTGGGATCGGCATGCCGAGCAGCCTGCGTATGTCGGACTTGAATACGATCCAAGCTCCGCTGCCAACTTGGAGGTGGTGGTGGGATGCCACTGCGTCCCGTCGGCGATGCAAGTGTCCCCCTCTCAGGATAACCACTCATCTTACTCTGTCCTTTTTGGCTTTCTGACTTACATGTGTCTCCCTTAGACCTCTTGCCTTTACTTTGATCACTCTTACTCCCTTTGCCGTTCTTACTGTTACCGTTACGTTTAGGAGACTGCCCACCACATGTACCCTCCTTCAGTATACTCTTATTCAGAGCATTCCTACGAGGCGAATTCTCGCCATTTTTTCGTCGCGCTTCTTCAAGGGCCCGCCTCTGAGGAGAGGATTTGCAGTCGATGGGTATCCCTCCGTCGCCGAAGATCTCTAGATTCTTGCCGGATTCGCAAGAGTTTCGGGCCGAGCTTCCCGGTGAGCGACTGTCGTCGGAAGAAGCACGCCCTCGCTTGATGCCGTCCCTGGTGAGGAGGTTGCAAGAGGCCTGGGAGGAGGAACAGCTGATGGAAGAGCCAGTGATGTTCTCGTCGGTGCTGATCTCAGCGATGGTGTCACTTATCCCACTGCTTATGGAGCTGCTGTCATCAATACTGCAATGGATAAAACAAAACCAGAGTCATTTAAAGTAGTGAATACAAAATGTCAGTTTTAATTAATAGAGCCATTTGATAGAAGGCCCTTTCTGGGATCTTTATTGCTTCGTTACATGCATAAGTAGGCAGTTTATACTTTCAAACACTTTCATTGTTATTAAATGTAATAACCAACTCTCCAATCCATTTAGGCCACTCTCTGTGCAAGAAGGCAACAAATGCAAATGTTATAAAGTCACTGCAAATATCTGTGCCACAAATACGTTGTGAAACCAAATAACTTTATAGCACGAAGGATCAAAACACAAGGTAATACATTTTTCTCTCAATATTTTTGTCGGTTCTACAGCATAAACAAAAATATTCTGCAATTGCAAATGTAGAGAAGAGTTGGAAACAAAATATCTAGTTTGGGTAAGATTTTCTGGTGTGAGTGGGCCTCAAGTCTAATAGGTCATAGGGTATATTTGGTACAAATTCCAACACAGGAAATTAACTATGGTTGAAATAGGAGCATTTTAAAGATAATTTTGACAGTCCAAAAATTGTCTCCACAGGGATGCAAATTTGTGGATGTGTGTACATGTACATGCCACATAGGGAATATGTTAACAATTATTTGTGTGCAAACGATTTTATTATGAAATCTTCAGAAATATTATTTACTATTCATGAAAACACAGATTTCTTTTACAAAAGACCTGTATGACTACATAATTGTAATAACTGCATAAGCTAAAAATCCATGATTGTTAGTTTTGGTAGGTTTCTTTTTTTACAAAGATGTACAGAAAAGAGAAAAAAATACCTCTTGTTAGTTTTTCCTAAATTGTTTGATTTATTGTTCGTTTTTCATGTATTGAAACTTCTGCTTGTCAGAGCAAATTGACCACCAGGGGGATAAACAATATCCCCCCTGGGAGGACGAATGGTACATGACCTTGCTGATTGCACTGATGCTGACAATAGGAATGCAGCATTTTATAGAAGGGATTGCACAAAAGTGTTTTTTATGATTTACAAATTGATTTGAAGGTGAAACAGTTATTATAGTAACAGGACTAACATCCTTAGTTAACAGTTTCAAGGTCAGGATGACTGTGGATCAAACAGTATAATAATGCACAACATTACAATTGTTTTTTGGCAGGTATGCATGCACATGATTTGTAGGGTTATCTGTTTTTACTCATTACCTGTTTACCATTTGTTGTAAAGTCTGTAGTTAAAAAAACCCAAAATGTTTACACAACATACATAGCATTTTTATTACTTAATGTTAACATGTCATGTTTTCAGCTTGAATAGCACGTACTTAAAGTAAACTGTCGGGTGAAAGAAGGCAGCATTTGAAATTGATGACTAGATAGAAAGTCAAACCAAATTAAATCAAAATCAAACACCACAGAAAGCCAGCTTCCTTACAAATATCATACACACATCTAAAGATGCAGCATAAAACCTGTTACAATAAAACTTATCCCTGGAATACTCGAACCTTGTGTTCTTTCAATTCACTTTATCTCTTCCTTAGGGCTTAGGGGGATTAGAGGAGATTTAAAAGATATCGCTTTAAAAAGCGAACACAGCTGGCAATCTCTCTATTGGTAATCATTAGAAAGCTGAGGGGAAAGTTGGTTGAGATTTTCAAAGTTTTTTTCTTTTTTTCTAGTCTTCACTGGCATTGGCTGCTCTCAGTGTGAGATGATATACATTTATTGTATAACTGGAATATTCGTCAAAAATGTGTACTCAGAAGAAATAAAAGGTGCCAACTGACAAATCCAAAGAATTACCCAAAAGAATAAGTAGACATTCCTGAACATCAAATCCATTTAGAGACTGAATTTAAAATCCTTTTTAGACAATCCGCAGAAGATATACGGCGCTATGACTTTACCCCAAGTCTCATTGTGTGATAGCCTCTAAACTCAAGCAACCAAAAGTTCTGAGAAAAAAATCTTAACTGCAAAAATCTTTCATTTATCACCACATTGATGAATCTTACTCATGCTAACCTAATATAGCTCATTTAAAATACAGTAATACCTCCTGTGTGCGAACACACACAAACAGACAAGTATCCTACCCTTTCTTGTACATGAATCCATAATTCTTCCATTTGATGCCTTCCCCGTTGCCAACCATCGCCGTCCCTCGGATGCGACGGGAAGGGCGCACTTGAGACTTCACATACAGCGTCATTGTCTTAATGTTACCCAAACTTCAGTCAACATCCACTCCGATGCAAATTAGACCAGAGTTCTACTTAGGGCTATCTCCAGGTGAAACACGGACAAACCAAGGTACACATGTAGTTATTTTCAAGAAGAAGAATGTTTGTCAACAGTTCATTCCGTAACTTGTCTTAAACAAATGTACTCCTGAACTTGTAAACTTGCAAGTCAACTATCGAACCCAGCCACAAGTGATTTATTCATCACAAAGAGTGTGGTGTTGCTGTCTTATGTCTCCTCTTAAAAGAAAACACACGGTTTTGGGGGTTTAGTCTCAGATAAGAGCAGTGAGCACGGGTTGAGTTTAACTTGTATGGCTTATCCCGTGTCCATAATGCACAATATGCTCAGTACATGCAGCTCAAAATAAAATCAGAAGTCACTTGACAACCTGTGCAACAGTCAGTAGTTGTCAGTACCATACAGTACACCACGGTGTCTTAGTTTAAAACATTGAAGGTCTTCACAACACCAAGGTGCACCCAAACGAGTTGGTTACGGGCCAACACTTGAAGGTGGAGATCACTGGAACTATAAGTCAGTAACTATCACAATCGGCTGAACACACCACAAAACTGGCAGGCCACAGAATCTTTCTGGAACTACAAGAAAATCAGGAGTAAAAGTTGAAGTTGGCCAGAGATTACTTGCAGAGAAAACCCCTTGTTGACACTCCAGTTGGCTACTGAATCAGTTGCGCTAATTGCGCTCGATCGCAAGCTAGAAAAACTAAAGTAACTTTAGAAGCACAGCCACTCTGGGAAGCGTTGGCCACAAGCAATGCTTTGACTTTAGCTTGTGAAAATGCTGAGAACCCTTGCCTAAAATAAACTCCAAGTACACTCCCCCATTTTGACACCCAGACTATCAAAGACTTTCACAGGTCTCCATTGTCAGGACATTTGAACGCACTCCCCATGATTGTCTGGGTACACGCTGTCCCAACCGTTTGTCCAAGTTTGTATTTTCTTTCTTTTCAAAAAGGAAAGTCCGCGGGGAACACTGTTACAGTAACTTGGGCGAGATAATGTATTGTGAAAATGAAGGGGACCATTAGCAAGCTTTCGTTTGTGTCTTGTTGGGGCATTTGGTTCAATTTGTTTTTAAAGTTCATGTTTGAGTATCACAGATTTCTGCTTTTGTTATGTCAAAGAGCAATATTTTCCTACATTTGGTGTTTGTATGACGTGTTGGCTATCCTTTCGTTGTGAATTTTACGGGTAACTTGAAGAGGATTTCCATACAACGTTGACAAATTCATGTTTCTCATGAGGTGGATTTGGCGAATTCAAACGACTAATGTAGTGTAACTAATACTGCAATCTAGTGTAACTAATAGTGTATACAACTCGTCATTGACAAACACCAAATGTGACCCACTCTGCAAAAATGAGTCCGATGTGTTAACAATAATTTTTTTACAGTTTTACAGTTGGTCAAAAAGAGCAGGAAATAAGCTTTCTATTGACATTATGGTACAACTCTGTAGTATAATACATTGGTCTTTTACGATTGTTTGATATTTGCTTTTTCTCAGTTATATTAAAAATGTCTTTCAACAGAAAAGATTTATAATTTTAGTGCTTCATTAGATGCTATGGTTCTACTTTAGGGATCAAAACAACCTTTTCAAACGATCAGTTCTGAAAAAAATAGGTGTCGGAGAAACCAAATTCCTTAAAACCAAAACATTATTTGTTGAAAGAAAAATAACCTCCGAGTCCTTTACGTGAAAATGTATTATGCAACAGACTCATTTTTGGAGAGGAGGTCACAAACAGTGATGAAAATAAATTTAAAAATGGGTGTAAATATAATATTGGCCCTCTAAAATTGAATACATAGCATTAGTTGAACGCATTTGTATCTTAGGTCCATATGGGCTAACACAGCCCCCCAAAATTAAAAAAATTACTCACAAACAAGTTTTAAAGTTATTGCGTGTCAATCTGACAATTGATTGAACTTGGGCACACATACAAAAACGGGGCAATACCTTTTTCAAATTACAAACAGTTAATATTTTCTTTGGAAGTGCAATACACTCTCGGTGACCTGTCACTGAATAAACCACTGCTTCACACGTACACTTTAAAAGCATTGAAATTGAGAACCGTGGCAGTTTAAAAAAAAATAGATTTGTACCTGGAGTATAATTGTGAAATTTTAACAGAAAAATAAATCATCTGCTCAATTATCTAAACTGCTTTTGTGAGTGAAGGAGGCAAAATGGTTCAGTGATTCTTGTTATCCTGAGGAACAGTGAATGTTAAAATATGAGACAACTTGACAAATTAGGTTTGCAACCTTGGCTAACCATGGTACAATCTGGTGCCTACATCTGGTCCATTAACAGGAGGCAAAATATAACACAAAAGACAGTGAACATTTTGTAGGGAAAACATCAAAAGGAAAGTAAAAGTATTCAGATATTTTACCTTGGTGCTGCTGAAAAAAACTAAGGTTATTAGTTCATAGATGTTTAGACAAGTGCGATTTTAGATTTTGCACGTTTTGGGAACAACTTAAAGAAAAGGCACGTCAGAATCCAGAAAAAGCTTGGATCATTGACTTGCCTTCTGTCTAGAAGTATAAAATAGAAGTATACTAAGGAGTGCAATAAGAACATGACAGCTTTTCTCAAGAAGGAAAAAGACGTAGTGCCTTGGAATGACAGTGCGTGACTACAGGTTTCCTACTGGGGTATGTGTCAGCCTAATGCCTGCAGTTGTGCAAGGTGAAAGCACGCACAGTTTGAAGTGTTTTTTTAAAGGTTTTTTTCTATGACCTTGCCAAAGCTTCTGTACAGATGCAGTGCAAAAATGATGTCAATTTATAGAATCTAAAACCCTTCCTGATTTTCAAAAATGCCCCAGGTGGTTTGAAGGGTTATGTAGGGATATTTAGGAAGGTATATTTCAGTACAACAATTAAGATTTACACATGAAGATTTGAAGAAGAAAAAATGAATGTTGCAATCATTGTTTAAAAAAGCAAAGTTGGGCAAAAGAATTGGTATGTGCTGGTGAACATATCAACTACCTACACTAGTCTTGGGCAAATTCTTCCAAATAGTTGGTAAATTGTTACCTTAATTAACCAACAATGAGTTAATCTTGGTTCCTTTTGGGGCAAACAATGTCCAATCGTGATTTACCAAACTTTGTTAGATAGCAAAGAATACAAAGGGAGTTACTGATTTAGAGTAAAACATTTAGGAAATCAATCAATGGAAGAGTTCAATGAGTAAAAAAAGTGCTAAATGAGTAAGAAAATGACTGTGTTTAGAGCACATATTGGCAGAAACATGTGCTAAACCAATCAGAACCAAACTGTTTGGTGTAAAAGCGATTCCCGTTTTAGACCAATCTGCATTACTTCAAAATATTTGCCGATTGAATACTTGACAAAGCTGGATCTACTGGTGATAGCTCAACAAAATTCTGAAGAGTAAACACCATCCTAGCGTCTCATCTTGATAGCCAGCATACTCCAAGACTTAATTGCCAACAGGTTTGGTTGTCAGTAGTGTGAGCTCAAAGTGCAGCTTACTATAAAAAACCTTGACTTTACGATGGGCACTGTTTGTGCATTTTGCCATATGCCTTCAAGCGATGGTACATTCCACTTATTTTTCTTCTCTTATTGCATCTCTGTTGTCTCATGTTAATGGACAAATTATTTAGGGGCGTCTGTACTGTTTTTGAGCACTTACTAGAAAACAAGTGTTCGTTTGATAAGACACGTGTATGCTGTCACATGCTCATTATGCACTTGTTATGCACTTGTCAATTGTAGTCCCGGCCCTGGGGGACCCGGGACTAGCGGGGACGTAGCCGGGGATGTACAATTGGCCCAGCGTGATTGTCCCGGCCAGTCCCCGCTACCGCCCGGCAGTGCGGGGCACTCGGTTTTTGTACATTCCCGGCTATACCCCGGCCCCGGCATGCGGGGCATTTTGCACAACCCCGGCACGATCCCGGCCCCGGCATGCGGGGCAATATTCGACAACCCCCGCACGATCCCGGCCCCAGAATGCGGGGCATTTGTCACAACCCCCGCACGATCCCGGCCCCGGCATGCACAATCCAGGTTTAAACGGTCTCACCTATCCGGTGTGCTGACTTTTCTGGCGGGGAAATTTCGCTTCAGCACGCATGCACGAAGTTGCGCAGTCATAAGAGTTGTACTGGTACCCGTTAGATCACCAGAAATAATTGTATATGTTACAGGGTACCAGTAGCCTCGTGGGGCATGCTGACAAACTTGCACTGTATGGTAGGCCTATAGCTAAATACACGTTAGTCCAGGTTGGACTCCTCCGTTGTGTACAACGCAACGCGTTTGCTGTTCCACCTATTGCACACGCTGCCGGGCAAAGGGCAAACCCTCCATTCAATTTGTACAGGGATACGTGTTTTCTATATTTTTTTACAGCAATAAAAAATGATTTTTTTTTTTCTCGGTGTATCGTGAGAGATTTTGTTACTTTATAAAACAATGAAATTTTGAAATATTTCGGTGTAGTGTTAGACAATAATTAATTATTTAGATTTTGTTTACATAGACCACAACACTATTCATTGCTACTCATTCCCCTTTGAGACCAGAGGGGGTGATAACTAACAGCCACCAGAGGCCAGCTCATCAGTCATACTAGGCCAGCGCGGCTGCCGGGTACGCGCGCACGCACGTAGAAAGTTCGTACACGATGTTCACGTAGAAAGCGTGGATTTGCAATTTATTTTCTGTAAATAAATAGCCCAAAGACACATTTGCTTTTTGTAACTCATGACGATCTGTGATTCCAGACACAAGAAAGATGTTAACGAAATTACAGCTTCCTTCATCAGGTAAAAAAAAAGAAAAAAATTGGTTGTAAATTGTTTCGCGATGGCAGGATAAATTGATACCCTGGACGTCAGTCGTAAATGCAATGAAGAACGTCGTCCGATCCAACCTGGTCAAACGTGTGCGAATGAGTTTGTGCATGCAGTGTGCACATTTCGTACATCCTGGCAAAGTCCCCGCTATTGTCCCGGTAGGGCCGTGCAACAAGATTGTACAACCCCGGCAAAGTCCCCGCTATTGTCCCGGTACGGTGGGGCAACAAGATTGTACAACCCCGGCCAAGTCCCCGCTATTGTCCCGGTACAGCCGGGCAATAAACTGTACAACCCCGGCCAAGTCCCCGCTATTGTCCCGGCTAGCGGGGCACGTTTTTTTGGACATCCCCCGCTATGTCCCCGCTACTTTGTCCAAAGCCCCGGGTCCCCCAGGGCCGGGACTACAATTGACAAGTGCATTATGACTGTGTGTATCTAAGCCTCAAGGAATTGTTTCATTCTGAAACAGGACACAACAGCCTAAAATTATTTTTGTTTTGTTTTAATGTTTAGCAACCTTGTAGATATCCACGTACATGTATTCACATTACGACTCGTGTTTAAAAAAAACAAAGGAGTCTTAAATGGTTAAAAAACACACACAGAGAAATCCTTGAAAATTAAGCCTACTGAGTACTGATAATTGTAATGGCGGTCTAAACAACTTGAGTCCAGCATAAAATTAACAAGTACCAACAACACTTTGGTAGCTTTGCCAAACACCATCAAAAACAATTCTTATTTTACAGATACAAGAAGTTGCCATGCACCAACATCTCTCACAAACATTACATTTAAATCAGGAGGCAGTCACAGCAGATCAGCAACTACATTACTAACAGTAACAGTAACATGCAACATGTTGCTCCTGTCTTATTATCTAGCCAATAACAAACTCATCAATTTCTCAACTGTTAACAGCTGCAGTGATTCAATGTTCTAAATGAAGACAAATTCACCCACAACTCCCACAAAACATGGAGGTATAAAATAGGCAAAATAAACACAGAAACTCACCAATTGTCAGGTGAGGATGACTATAACTTATCCAACTTCAGCTTTCCAGATTATGTCCAACAAATCCTTGGCATTTGACAAACCAAGGTTAGAGCGTCCCAAGTAAACTCTGACCATATTTTCAGTTCATCACATTACCAGGACCAGTGTCATTTTGTCAAGGCAACATCATGAGGGCCAATCACATCACAAGCTTCATGGACCAGAACACACCAAATGACTGGTTATGTAAAAAACACACCAGCTGACCCTAATTTGCCAGAACCCTGAACAAGGAATCAAATTTTACTGGGTAAAGCAAGTTGTAGGCAAGTTGTGGGCAGTAAAGAATGCAGTAGCTCTAGGGCACATCCATCAACGCAGCAGCTCATTGTGAACACCATAGAATCCTTCCTATACAATCTCTAGAGTACTGGGTGTTCATAGAGTCTTGTTGGTGGGAGGACTTGGATATTAAACAAAATCAGATGCTTGGTCATGAATTATGCATAATATGCTAATGTAGAAAGGGGTAGGGCCACTACCAGTATTAGTGAATGGTGAGTAGAGTAGTTTGTCTGATGTCTTCTGTATGGAATACTGATGTCTTAGTCAGAGTCATAACTCACAATCACTTGTGGCTAGTAGATACAAGAAGGTTGAAGGTTCACTTAATGGGAGTGAACAAATCAAACCTAGCCATAAATGAGGCAAGGAAACAACAGAATCTGGGGAAAACTTTGCGTTTATGAACGTCATCCGGCGCGAACTGGTTAAATCAACTTCATGAGGCTGGATAGTTCAGTCGGTAGAGCATCAATGCAGCTTTCCTGAAGTCACAGGTTCAAACCCCACATCAGTCAATATTTTCTGCTCATCTTTATACACCATACAATTCCATCTCCTTCAACCACTCATTCTACATAAGGTCAGAGAGCCAGTATAAACAGACACACTATTTCCCCCCACAAGTGATACTTGATACGCCCTGCCTCTTTACCACCAATCCTACCCTACTTCCCCTCCTCCCTCAAGTTTACATTATGACAATGACCCCTGACCCGATCCCATCATTCAACTGTCTTCCACACTGCTACTCAGCTTCACCTCTGCTGACAACCACCGGTGATAAATGCCATGTTTACATTCTTCAAGATTTGTATATTTTCATTCCGATGCCATGTTCTGAGACACTGGAGATGAAATGTTGAAATATTTTGAAAACATTTTCCAATTTGTCATAAAAAAAACATTACAAAAATATTGTCAGGAACCTCGTTTTTGTACTGGTACATTTGAAAAATAACTAAATCTGAGAGTATTGAGAGTCAACACTGGTAGTTTCAGGCACATGTTTTTTTTTATAGCCACAGTCAGAATTGTTAAACACAGCAATGTAATTGACATTCAAAACAACTCTCAACAACTGGGCTTTCTGGGGCAAATTCACCACTCTAGTCTATTTACACATAGACTACTGTTATACAATTGAAATTACATTTTGTGACCCTGTGACCTCTGATTACCTTGGCAACATCAGATACCTTCACCTGACCCAGGTAAATAACTAAATGGGTCCCCGGGCTAAAAATGTGTGGGCTTTGATGAGTAAATTGGAATACAAATTAAGTTTTCAAAGTGGCCTTCGGAAAGCCTCCACTAGAATTTGGCTTAACAATTATACTGCAGCAAAAACCGCTGTGCCGATTGTAATTTTTTTCATTGCGTTTCATGCTAACAAAGTCATGAAATTGAATAGGACAGAGCAGTTACTAATGGTATGAATGAGAGAGCAATAACTGCCAATAAGCAATTTCTATTTCTGAGAATGAAATTACAAGTGTATTTACTCCTGATTTCATACATGAAATATAATTATGCACCTGCAATAAACACATCATTTTCCTAAAGCCAAAACCTGGATATCTTAAATCAATTACCAATTAATTTGCTCTTGTGCCTCACATCATTAAATAATAAGGATAGCGATTACGAGTGACCCAGTTCTCTGCCTTGCGTTTGGATAGGTTACACTGCCTGTAAATGTTCACAGCTAAACCTGTTTAATATGCATGACGTAGACGTCCAACACCTTTGGTTAGTCAGAAGAAAAAAAATGAAGCTCATCTTCTTCAACCTTTGAAAAATATATTTCACACAGAAATTTTGCAGTAGATTTTGAAAAAAATAGTAATTCTGATATACTCCTACTTTGAAATGCCTTACGGTATTTTGAAATGCGTTACGGTAGCTGGGCAAAGTTGGCAATGTCCTTCTCAAAAGTTAAATCCAGTAAAAGACGATAAACAAGACTGTTTGTTTGAGTGGCCCAAATGATCAGACGATGTCTTTGCGGACCCAATCCCCTTTCCTATAGGGATTTCCCGGGGAAATTAGGCACGAGACAAAGACACGAAAAAATGTATCAGGGGATCATTGTGAAGTCCAATCATGGAAGGGATGAACGTCACTTCACGCTGCTACGATTTCGCTGTGAATAGGCAGAAATAACGTGGGCTGCTGCATCGGTAAACAAGAGGTTTCAAGTTTCAAGAGGTTTCAAATTAAGGAGCAAATAATGCCAATAATCACGGAGCAAAAATATTTCAAATAATAGGAACCAATCCTACGGTTAGGCATAAAAAAAAAAAGTTATGTTGGCGTAACGGGCCCCAAAAAATAGGGTAGGTAGGTAGGTTTTTTTTTTTTTTTTTTTTTTTTTTTTTTTTTTTCTTTCCTCCCAGCAATGAAAATGATGTTTTATAATTGTTTAAGCCGGTAGTGATACACGATAGCATGTCCAGGTTCAATATTTTCACAATCCACACACACACAACAATGAGAAACGGTCAGAAATGGTTTCAAATGTATTTATAACTAGATTTATATAGATTTTAATCATTAAATTTCGTCCCTTGAAAAAAAATATATCCAGGGTCGGCCGTATTTTTAGGGTCGGTCGGGTTACGCCAACATAACATTTTTTTTTTTATGCCTTATTCAATTGGAAAGTAACCAAAATATTCAAAAACTACAGATTCTTAGGCCGTTTTTCAATTTGTTTTCGCTACGGTTAGAGGAACAGAGGCAAAGAAACAAGGACATGAAATTATCAACTTTGAGTGCCTTTCATCAGCTGACATTAACCTGAATGGTTTTTTTGGGGAGATGTATAAAATATGCATCCCGATCAAACTTTTCAAGATGTGCAAGATTTGAAGTACATGCAACTGTGGGGGATATACCGGTAAATAACTACTTTGCATTAACTTTTTCTTTGCATTAACTTTTTCTTGCCCACTAAAATGATAAAAAAATCATATTTTTGTAAAAATCTGCTAAACAGATCATATCAAATACACCCTACAGGTGCAATCTACCCAAGACATTGTTGACTTTTTTTATTGAGATGAAAAACAAATTGTGGGTTAATTTCAAGGAATTGGAAAGTCCAAAGGCTGGGCATGAAGTAAATTGTTTTCACAGATTCAGAAAGTAGTACATTTCCCTGTCCCAGTCAGGGTTCTTTCTCATTTTGATAAAAAAAAATGACCTTGAAAAACAGCACTGGCAAACGAAAACGAGTTTAATACCATCACGACACCAAAGCAAACTGCATTACTCCATAAAAACAAAGTTATTTATTTATTCCTTTTTTCTGTTATAAATAAATAAAATGAAATAAAATCAAAACACCATGACAACCTGGCAACCTGTTGGGCTGTGTGATTGAAGAGACAGCTGTGAAAACATCAGATTGGTTTTTTTTAATCCACCTTTTTTTCATGGGAAGGGGGAGGGAAGATTTAACATCATGATACCTGATCCTGGCTGCCAATTACATTTGTAATGGTCTATAATGTATACATGTAAAGCATCTAGTATATATGGAAGTCCACATGTCATAAGAGCACAATTACAATGCTAAAGTTGAGGGGGGGGGGGGGGGGGGGTCATGTGTATCTTACTAAACATTTCTTCTTGGACATTTGTTTTCCAAAGTGTTTTTTCCATTCTCCAAGCCCCTCCACATACTGAGGAATAGTAAAAGAAAATGTAATAATGACGTTTGAATATTAATAAATTATATCTTTCCTCTACGAAGTGTGGTTCTAAAAAGAATGATGTTTGAATATTAATAAATAATATCTCTCCTCTAGGAAGTGGTTAAGAATGGTTTCCGATGTCTTGAAAAAGGAACTATGTTCATTCTGCCTAAACTGATATCATTCTTTAAAAAACTAATACAAAATAATAATGCCAATTTGTTTTTCCTGTTAAATTTCAATTCTTTAATTTAGGAATACTTAAACGATTGATCTGTACTAGCCCATTAATTTGCTCAACTCGGAGGAAAGCCTACCTGCAACTAGACAGATTATTAATAACAACATCAAGACAGACTCGAAGAGGTGTTCACTACATGGATAGGGAAAGGGGAAGAGGGTTCTGATGATGAAGTTGTTGAAGATAATTACATGGACAGAGATGGTTAATCTCATTAAATGCTGCAGGCAAGCAGGCGATTAACATATATTTTAAGATTGGAAGTCTGCACTAAAAATTCCCTGCCGAGTGAAAAATGTACGCAGTGTGCAGGACTTAAACTTGCAATGCATTTTGCATAGGAACCACTTTAATACAATAATACAGTAAGGTAAAAAGAAAAGTTACAAAGATCTTCCCAGGCTCAAAACGTTTTGTACCCATCTGTTTCAAAGAAAAAATCAACTGTGCTAACATTTTAGTCTTTATAAGCAAAACCTTTATCAAAGGTCTTAATTAATACTTGCCCAAGACCAAAATGTAAGACCAGTTAATTTTATTGGTTCCTTGTTTTGCAAGTTAAAACAAAAATAAGACAGTCCTAATATTATAATTGCGAAGAGCAGCGAATGTTATTCTAAATGATTATACCTCAAGCATAATTATAGATAATAACCCACTTTTTTCTTGGTCAAAGTTTCAATGCACTCGGCAAAGTTCTCGTCCCAAACATGCCCTAGCAAAATGTAATTTTGGACCAGTTTTAAATTTCACCCTACTTCCCCTCAAACCATGTTGTATTTTGTATTATATCGCATTTGGTTACAATTACAACAGCTTGGTGTCTGTTGTCCTGCATTTTTAATAAAGGGTGGGGGCCCCTACAGGCTACTGAACTGTCATAAAATATGGACTACAGCACTGAAAAAGCTGATTACATGTGTCACTTGCAGGCCTCCATTGATGTGAATGTAAACAACACATGAACCTTTTACAATCAAACTACACCAGTTTATCAGGAAATATTCAGCAGAACCTCCTATCATTTTTGGCTCCAAACCCTTTGGGCTGTTCATGGCTGTTCAACACTTTAGTCCTGTGATCAATCAACGTCTGAGCTCAAAATCCCAACATGATGGACGATCAATATTGACAGTTTTTCATGAGATGGGTGTTATTTACACAGCTTTTGGAGTCTATTGCTAGAATGTTATTAAGTAAATAAGACATGAATATGAATACTTTTTGTTAACCTCATCAAGTTTACAAAAATGAAATCTAGCCTGAAATCTACTTGTTTGCCTACAACTCGTTTATGAAGGAAATTTTCCATTAAGTTGGCACCAGCAGGATGCACAAATACAGAGAAGCCGTTGGACCACTACCAACATTCGAACAAATACCAATAAATTATCACGTTACATCTGATTTTCAAGCGGCCTATGTTGGATCGTAATTGTAGAGACGCATCTAGCGATTTACCAGGAGAACGGTGTAAGTGCAGACCATCAGCTTCAACTTCCGATCGCTTCAGCTGTCAAAACAATTATTCAATTTAGCCTTCTCTCCCTCTCTCTCTCCCTGACTCTCTGCTCAGACTTCCTTAATTGTTGCTGGTTCTGTGCATTAGTGATTGCTTTTATAATAATGCCTGCCTAGGCTGAGGATGCAACCGGATTAGGGATTGGATCACTGCTACTCAAAGTCATTAGTGGAATGTGGCTTAAAGGCGACTGCTTCATAGTTAAATATTACAAGGACTATATGACTCAACGAGATTAGGGATTGGATCACTGCTACTCAAAGTCATTAGTGGAATGTGGCTTAAAGGTGACCACTTCGTTCATATAGATGTGGTTGAATTTAACAAGGTCTGGCGGTTTAACCACCCCCCCCCCCCCCATCTCAAAAAAAGGAGGAAATTGTCAAATGCAAAATTTGTTGCATGAAATGTTGTCATGTAGCCTAACCTTCTTCTTTTTATTACAATGTATACCAAAAATATTGTCTTGGTTTAGTGAATTGATGTTATAACAGCTCAGAGTCAACTTGAAACTTTTACAATCAATCAAAGATAGGTGCAACATTTTATTTCAAAAAGTTTAATTTTAGAGCAGTTATGATCAGACATTAGGAGTAATATGACGATTGTTATTTTGTCACAGGTGACTATTCCAATGAAATTTTTGGTCCGTTGGGGTGTTTGTTTGTTTGTTTGTTTTTTGTTTGGGGGGGTCCAACTATGAGACTATTTCTTTTTGCCCTTTTACTTTGTCGTCAACAGACAGCACTTATAAACCCAGTGCTGGTGTGATTACTTCAGGAGTTAATACACCGTGAACGTTTTAAACCAGGCGATTATTAGTCTGCGCAAGATGTGAAGGCGGCAAGAGAAGAAATGACTCGGCAAGAGAAGAAATGACTCGGGTGTTGAAGGAAGGTGGCAATCGAATTGACGCTTTTGTGCATGACTTGCAATCGGCTGGCTTACAAATAAAGACGGGTCGCGGGCCGTAATTTCCTGAAAACAGTGGACCGTTGTGGGGTGAAATACAAAGCAAACAAGATCCAGAATTTCTTGATATGTTTGTCAACGCTGGTATGAATAAAGAGCAGCAAATAAAATCACAATGTTTACAATGCTGCGATTCATTCCATCAAAAAGATTGCTAGAATGAACAGACTGATCTCACAGACATACAGTGGCTTCCGTGTCAATGTTAGAGTGTTTTCCATAAATATGTCCATTGCCCTTATAACTTTAACCACCAAATAAAAACTTACAATTTAATCATGTGCAGTATATTAAGAATCCCTTTATATGCTACAAAGTACAGTCATAGTAAGTACTACACAAATTTGTTTCAATAGTTTTGGGATGTTGTAAAGATTTTTCAACCCACTAAAAAAAATATTTAAGTGAACAAAGAAATCGTCAAAGGCAGGACTTGAACCTGTGACCTCCTGCGCTCTACCAACTAAGCTATCTTGCCCTATGTTGGCGGTCTCCCAAATTGTCAGTAACTTTGTTCGAGGGCGCTAGTCAGTCATAAACCCCTTGTGGTTTATTTGTGTATTAAACAAATCTTGGTAAAATTTCAGGAGCTACATGTACAAATTCCTACTTCAGACGTTTTTTTTCAGTCGCAACCGGCAAAGTATGGTCCAACTGGCGCCAGCTTCTATTTCATCAGCTCGTTTGCTAATTTAATGAAGCTCAGGTAAGTAAATGTAAACAGACTTAATTGCGGAAGCCAAGGCATACCAATCCATTTGTAATGGTCAACAAAATTGGTTTGCTAGGGTACTGCAAACCGTGGATGAACGCCTCAGCAAAATCTGTCTTGGTGATATGAGGGCTAAAAAAAACAGAATTCAAGATGCAAGTACATTTTAAAGCTTCTTCATTCAGTTTCTTTTCTCCAACATCCACTCAACTTCATCTCATCACCGCTAATGAAATGGCCATTCAGGGTGACTATACTCCAAGTCTGGCCAACAGTTTTATTCCAGCCGGATTTCTTCTCTCGTTTTTTTGTTCTTGATAACTTAGAGGTCAAGAGATTTATGTTAGAGAAACTGGACTCCAGATTTGTTAGATGGCTGGAATTCCTTGACATGCCTGGTGTATTTATAGCTAATCCAGCGCGCATTCTGATAGCATTTTGAGGAAATAACACTCAGTTCTGATAGCATTTTGAAGGGATATGCTGCGAAAGCTTTTAAATGCCTAGGAGCACTTTAGTTTAATCAGTTTAAGCCGGGTGACAAGCAAAATAGGGTTTACAAACTAAGATAACATTTTGAACAAAGAGACCAATTTCGCAGAGATTGTAAGCGCAGACATTTTGCTCAGCAAAGAAATTATTACCCAAGCATAAAGTAAGCAGGACAATGGGACAAAGCTAACATTTGAAGGGGTGTTCCATTAGTTTTTGTGATTCAATTGTAAACATTTATTTTAGTGAACCTTTGTCTCTTAGTCCTGTTTTACATTTCTTCAATTTTGAGGTGTTCCGTCAAATCTTTCAAACCCATTTAATCCGAAATAAAATCTGACTGTTCGTTCACTTTGACACAACTGCAGATTTTTGTAAATGTCATTGTTGGTGATGTTTATTTCTGTTACGGCACTCAGTATTCCTCAATGTTGTTATATACCATTGTAAAGCTCTTGTTCTGCAGAAACTAAATATATAAATATCTCAATTCTTTTTGAAATTCACAAAAACAAACCATGGCAAACGTTTTTAGGTCATTTTTTTTCTGCGTTCCCTAAAAAACACTCCAGCCCCATCTCAAAAAGATATACTTGTAGTAAATACAATAACAAATCAATAAGAAGTCAGATAAACAACTAAATGATGGAAAATTATACATTTATGATTCAAAGGGAAACACGTCTTACGAATCCTTAAGATATGATACAACTTATACAGTGTAAGTACATCTCTATCAAAAGTGTTTGACAAAGCCAACACTCTAAACGAGACCAATTCAAAGATAAGCTTACCGTCACTAAAAATCCTCCAGAGAATTAATCACTGCAGTTCCGTGCATCAACTTGTACAAAATCCACAGACAGTAATATTCCCAGAGTCAAGTAAAATCCACACGTGGGAAAGACAAGCGACTGAGAGCTCACTGGAGTCATGTTCACAACACACCGCTGGCTTCTTTCTTTCTTTCTTTCTTGTATTCTAATTTCTTCAGAGGTTCTTTTTTTTCTTGAGAGATTGGATTATAACTCGGCTGCTGTGATGATGAGAATTGTGAAATTTGAAGTCTGTACTCACAGCATGTGCTGGGCCGAGCCTTAATGACACCCTACCAGCACAGGGGATTGGGACTGATCCATTCTAGTCAGGGGAGTGGCCCCGAGTACTTGCACTTCCTCATCCTATCCATTATCACTTTACCAGCTGAACAACACCCCAAGGCAATGAATGGATTAGTCCACTGAAAACGAAATCTGATTAGAGTGGCCTCCCAGAATAATTTTCATTATGAATTACAAATACTCATTCGGTATATGATGACTTGCTATTGCAGGGATTATTTATAAAATCATTTCTAAAATTTATTTCAGTCATATTTTTTTGCCAGAATAAAAAAGGAGTAAAATATCAATCAGATTCACTGAGTTTGTATTTTGGTGTTTTTTTCATGAAATGTTTTAATTTGCCGACTTCTCACTCTAAAATAATAGAAACTATAAAAAGATTCAGGTTATTAAACTTGTATTAAAAGAATGGTCAACAGCTAACCCCAATCCCATCTTTCCTCTAAATTTTGCAAGTAACCATCCTGAATATGTTAAACCATTCGCCATGGATAAATCAATATGAAGTAGGAGTCAATTAAAGGAATCCGAAAATATCAAGGCCCTTGGAAATTTAATTACTACTTTTAATTCCAGGTTCATAATCCATTGAAACTAGCATGGGCGTGCATTTGGCGTAGTTAGGTCATAGCTCCATCATGGTTAAATTGATGTTAGAAACCTGCAAGTTGAATCATGGAAAATTGATGGTCAAAATCTGCCTGTGTAGAAGGTCACATTCTGGCCACTCATCAGCGGTCAGTAACCCATACCTGTGGTCAAGCAAACCTTGATTTTGGACAGCAGGAAATCCAGTAGCTTGACCACAGGTATTTATTTATTTTTTCCTGGGGATCATTTCCAATTAGAACTGATGTTAATCAGGTGACCAGGTAGGGCAACAAACAAGGGTCTTTTATCCAAGAGTCCAATGAGCTCATTAGTCAAATTCAACGATGCTTAAGAGAGTGCATCACGGATCAGTGACTCCTGAAGAATAAATATCGGACAGAAAAACAAAAAACAACATCGCTTCAAGAGTAATTTGTCTGTCTTTACTGCCAGTGAGCATGTAAATATTGAATGTATAATACTTTTAAATTGTTTTTTAACTTTAGTTTTAAAATCTGAATGATGAACAAAACTTGCCAGCACCTTATCAAATTGTGTCTACCGTATATAATACATACAATTGGCAATACATGTATTCTTTAAAGATGTTGTTTCTGTGTTTGTTGGTTTTTTTTTTGGTTTTTTTAGAGGTGGGGGGGGGGGGGGGTTCCCACTCTATAATTTGTGCACTTTCTAGAAAAATATACACTATGCAAGTGACCCAATTTCCAGGGTATAGCAAGAGTATCACTAATGCCACAAAACTAATCAATGTGTAAATGGCGAGTTCTCCTCAGGGTAAGGCAAGTGTTTAGCTGTGAAACCCTCCCTCCCCAACTACCTGCTATAAGCTATTCCCGGTCACTGTTCTAAGGGTGAGGCAAGCATTTGGCTGTGATATCCTCCCAGCACGCCCCCTCCCCTTGCTATAAGCTGTCCCCTACAGTCACTGTCACCCCCATGTCTCCAGATAGTCGACTCAGGAGGGGGAAGGGGTGTTCTTGTCTCTGTTTTGTTTATCCAATTACTCCCAGTCAGGGATTTATCTACACAGGAGAGTGATACCAACATGTCTGTGGGAATCTCCTCTGCATTCCCTGTCAAAATATTCCAAGGTTTTTTCCCCCAGATTCTCAGGGTGTTGTTGGAGATAATGCTATAGGGCAGGGCATGTGGATTATTTAGGATTTGGTGTTTTACACATGAAAACAGAGAAACAGGGCAACAGTATTAAAAACAGAGATGAGATTGTCAATTTAAAAAAAATTATGAATTGTATGAAAGATGCATATATTTTTCAATACAAATCATGTCTATCTTTCAGATAATTTTTGTGTTCAACCATCCCACCTCTGAATCATTCCAAGCCCCATGCACTAATGCACTCCCTGAAACATTTAATTAATTGATCAAGCCAATTTAATAAAGTCCGGCCTGCATATCGCAGAATACCCCTTTAATCTACACAACTAATTCAAAATGAAAAAAAAGTGCCTCTTGGCATCCGACACACACCAGCAATTATTGGTATTGACTGGGAAACAAACTGGGTGCATTCGCATGTTAGGACACTTCATCATGTTTTTTTACTTCATCTGTCCCATTTCACCTTTCTCTAGCACTTCTCAATTCTAAGAGGATTACCTTTTTTCACTTCCTCTCCAGAATTGACAAAAAAAGAGGCTTTTATCTCCATCATTGTACCTCTGACTTTCTTGCCTGGGGGTGGGAGGGGAGGGGGGTAGTATCAGGAACCTTTATCCAGAGGTCAAGTACAGTACAAGGGACAGGGGGTTAATTTTACTTGTTAGGGAAGGTGATGCCGACTGACGTTCATAATTAGGATGGAAAATATCAAACGAGTGGTTGTTTTTGTTGCCTATTATTGTAATCAACTCGTTCTCTTCGAGTTAGTTTCCTAATTTTCTAATTTCAAAATTCTGCTTTTTTTCTCTCCAAACATTTTTATTTACCAAATATAGTTACACATGCACTTTGGCAATTCTTACCATAGAGTAATAGAGATAATGAAGATCTATGAACAAGTGAAAACTTTCTGTGATGGAGTTTATTTTGCTTGCACAGTAACCTAGCTCATCTTAACCCGCTTTCCACCAAACCGAGAATATAAAAAACTAGACTTGAATTGTCAAGTTCTTTTCTCATAATTTTCAACACCGAAAAAGAACGGGTACAACACACCTTGTACCAGAGCCACTCACCAGTACAATGACCTACGTATTTCCACACTTAAGGAGTCCAAAAACAAGCTTAATTTATTCTCTGAAGCCGGTCACCCTTGCCCTTAAGCTACAAATGTATTCCCAGCCCCTCTTCTATCCCAGAGTACAAGCTTCTCAAACCTTTCTTACCCCTCTGTCTTTACTTTCCAGCGGTTCAACTTCCCGCCCAACTGTCAAAAATCTCACCTCAGCTTTCCCCGGCCACTCCGCGAGGCATCGCTTCCAACAACAACGCCAACAGTTTTGTGAGCAGGGGGGGAGGGGAATGGTTCGGTTGCGGGAAGTTGAAGGAGTTCAATGCTTTGTCGGCTCAGAGAAACTCAAGCGCGGGATCTATTCGCCTTGCATTTACATGTATAGGATATAATAGGATCGCTGAAAGGCTGTTAGCCTGTGGTTGTGTACAAAGTACACATAACCTTTCACAGTAACCTTTTATTACCATTATATTGAGAGCTTGAGAGTATAAGGAATGGTGTTGGGGGGGGGGGGACACAATAATACACTCTCTAAATGATACCTCTACCTGACATAATATATGTTGTCAACTTTGACTCGACCACACAGAAGCCTTTAGATTCTAGGAAGAATAACTCAAGTTGTCCAAGAATTCAACAGACAGCCACAGTCTACAGATCCTCTTCCAAGTTCAGATGCACTTTCCACTTTACCTCCCAGTCCCACCAATAATAAAGCTGATATTCATAAGGCCGGTATTAATTTCCGCCCCCACGGTTTAACCTTACAGACTTCCAGCAAATTAAAAAACAAAAAGACAGTATCCGCCTTCGGTGTGAGAAGCACAGTGGCAGGGATTGTCTTCTGAGTTTGGGAGCAAGTTCAGCAAACAAGATTGGATTTCATTGAGAAAAAACAAGATGGTGGTTTCTTGCTGAGGGGAAAAAGTTCAGGGACACTGACATACAATAAACCTTGGAAAAAGATTTCAATTACGCTAACAATTGGCAGTCTAAAAAGTCTCAAGAATGAGAAACAAACGTTTTGGAGAGGGGATAACAGTTTGTAGTTTACACGAAAGCGAATGTGATGCAAATTTGACGTCACGTATAATTCGCTGCGAAAATTCACCGGAGTTAAAAGTGTTCAACTTTTGCAAATTTGCAGCGTGACATCTCAAATTTGTGTTCGCGTTTGCTTTTGTACCGAGTATAAACAGCCCTTAACAGTGTTCATTTCTGTCATTTCAACCTACACTGTCACCAAAGTTGACACAAACGGGAACATTTTAAACAAGATCCATATTTTGTTGAATACTTTAATCTATGCAAATTAAGGCAAGTTTAATAATGTGCTAGAAGCTATCACCATTCTGAGAAAATTATTATAAAGAGCAATGAACAGCATGCGAGCGAGAACAAAATTAATTCAGAGAAAATCTTCCCACCATTGTTAATCCGGCAGTTTGGAAATCAAGGAGCAAAGCTTATTTTAGAATCCATTAATCTTGGGAACACAGCAGGGTGGTTACTGGCCAACCACTGACATCGTGCCAGGGCGTCACGGCTCAGACAAATTTCATTTACTTGCGAGACTCAAGATTAACGGACCGCTGAACAAATAACGTTGGTAGACTAAACAGCGACTCCATGATCACAATTTGGTTTTCCCAGGCAGCATTAATGATGCTTCAGAAGAGGATGTCGTATGAAGTGTGGAGACAACAAAATTGCAAAAGTGGACAAATATTGCACAGAATAGAAGACATCTTCAACCTTATTCAGTTCACCGGCAGTAAAAATTGCTATAACATCTCATGCAATAAGTTCTAAACGACATCAAGCAAGTATTCTCCAGTATCCGATATTCCCATGTGCAGAGGCCGCGTATGAGGTCAGATATACCCATGCATGCGGATTTTATGCAACCTTTAGTGACGCCAATCAAATGTGGACTAAGCAGATGATTGGTCGATTTGTCTGCCAAGTTTTTGTAATTTAACAATGGGTTGCGGAAGAAATGATTGTAAACGGCCCCAAGGGAATGAATTGTAAGGTCCAGACGCAATCTCTTGTTTGCATATTAATTGGCATTCGCTCAATCTGCTCGCATATCATAGACACTAAATATCATAACAGCAACTTCATAGACCATCAAGCAAGCAGTTACAATACCCAATTAAATGAACGTTCCGAGAATTAACGATAACAATTAAGTTTCATTCTGTGGGTACAGAAGTTCAGAAGCCAAATACGCGTCAACATCAGATCCAAGCTCAGCCTAAATCATGAATGCACAAAAAAAATTCAACCTAATCTTTTAACAAAACAAAACCGAAATGGTTTTAATACATTCGGAGAAGCCTTCCATATCGAGCGTATTTTGTTGGCCCAATCATATCAGTGACAGGGGCGACTTTCTGCCTAAACCCAAGGCAGTCTAATCTCCATGATTGCTGTTCAATTTGGTAGGAAGCCCCGTTGGGCATTTTCACACCTGTCCAAAAACCACAATTTGATGTCAAAACTCCAGGCAACATGACAGGTATTTTTTTTCTTCAATATTTTTTATGAGCAGGGTGGCCTACTTGTTTTACTCACTTTAGACTTTCAACATGCCTCAAATATTATAGAAAATTCCTGTTATATATTTTTATTTTTTTATTACAAATATTTTTTTAAGCTCCATACATGTACATGTATTCATATTTTTTTGTTATATTTTATATAAATATTTGTGGTTTTTTTTGGGTTTTTTTTTGGGGGGGTTTGGTGCTTTAAAAACAAATTGATACAATAGCTTAATGCAATACAGTATTATGAAATCTTTCAGATGACAATGATTTCGTACAGTAAATAGAACCACAGTCTTTATTCTATTTTGTCAGTGCGGTTCAGAAATCCTGCTGTTAATGTCTGTGCTTGCCTAGCCTAGTGGTAAGATTGAAGAGCGCCACCTTGTGGTCATACATGATTAGTTTCCAGGTAATGATCTCAGAATAAGTAGGCCATAAAGACTGTGCAGCGCCCTCTTGTGACAATAATTTATAGAACTCCCAATCTATCTAAAGTTTAAGTAATATTGCATTGAGGCCAAATTTATAAACCAAAGATTGTTTCGTTTCAGTTTGTATAATTCGGTTTGTATGTATTTAAGATCGTTGCAAATAAAAAATTGAGTCATTATCAGCCAAATAGTCCTTTGGACACAGATTTGGAGTACTATTTTGTACGGCAGGAACTTCAATCAGCTTCAATCCATGGCATTCGAGTCGCTCACCCAGTTTAACTTAGGTTAGCCACAAGAACCGTACTAAGCGAACGCTCCATTTAATGTGACGTCAGAGGTAATAAAACGACCCAGGGCAACCCATGTTGATTCAAGGAGCTAACACTATGAGTTCTTGAATAATAAAAATGCAGTTTCTCCCTCAAATTACCATGAAATCTTCGTGAAATTCGAGCGATTCACAATACCTAGAAGCTGCCGTTGGAGGCGCAAATCCTGCTATACCCGTAGTGCATCATGGGAGAAAGTCGACATTAGTTTGAAAAACGGTATTCATTTTGCATGAACTCATCAGTTTTTACGTCTTTTTGGACGCGCACGATTGAAATTCTAATTTTTTTTCTACAAATAACAATGTTTTAATCAACGACGCTTCCGGATACATTTATGTTTGTGTTGTACCTCGCGTGAACAATGAAGAATAGATATTTCACTACAGTATGATATACGGAAGAAGTCGACCGAAAAGTTTAAAAGTGGCTCTTTTGAGTCAAACGCTTGGTGGCGCACTGCATTGTGAATCGCCCGAATTGTATGGTATTTTAAAAGTGAAACTGCATTTCCGTTGTTCAATAACTCATTCCATTAGGTTTAGTGGCTTGCTTTCTGAAAACAAAAATATATCGACGTCAATTTCAACAGGTTAAAGTATTACAGTGAACATTTAAGTCTTACCTGTCTTCATCACTGAGGTCGACAGTTTTCTGTAGAAACTCTCTAACTGCCGCCATGCCGTCACGGAGCCTGCTTCCACCTGTACCCAGCCTCTTGGCATACAGGAAACCACCTCCCTCACTCATGTAACCACTGGCAATGTCACTCAGTTGAGCGTTACGGTGTAGAATGTCACCATCACTGACATACCCGCTACCCAGGTCTTCATCGTACAAATCGTCGGCGTCGTCTAAAATGGGTTGCTCGGTGAATTGCAAGTCACTCAGGTGAGAACGGTTTGAAGTGGTGCGTCGCATGGAGTTACCATAGAGACGGGTTAAAGAAGGAGCAGGAACGAACCGTTGAGGGACTCCTCCGCTGCGGTAGGAGTAAGCGGAGTAAGGAGCGTCACCTTGGACGGGCATTGAGGGAATTTGGAGTGGGAGGGAACTCAGGTTGTTTAATCTAGCAGCTGAGGCGCCATAGGTCGCGATAGCTGAGCGTTGGGACCGTGGGGAACCTTGAGGGGATGAGTTTGTGGCTCCTTTGGCGGAGCCGGTCGGTGAGCGATGGTTACGTAGTTGGGTTGTTACGCTGTCTCCGAATGTGGTCTCCTTGGTGGTTCTGGAGGCTGGCTGGTTGTGTTGGACATTCATGACAGTGAGGTCCATGGTGTTTGGTCGGACGTCTCCGTATCCCTTTAGGGATCGGGGTTGGGACGGTGGGGTCCCGAATGTCGTGACAACTTTGTCGTTCTTGTAGACTGATGTGCAGTAGTCATTGGCGTCTTCCCTTGGTTTGTAGATCACGCTGTTTTCGGAGGATATGCTGTTTCCCGAGGATATGCTAGTCTGGCTCTGTATCGGAATGCTTCCGATTGAGGATTCGCTCACGCTGGTGCTCGCGATGCTCATATCGCTACACTCCTTGGACATTGGCCGGGAGCCGATGTAATTAAATGGTGCAACGGTTGCAGTGTTTGCAGGGGACCGTTGAGACGCACTGTGGCTTGGCGATGCAGGCAGAGGGCGATTTGAATCTGGCGACCGAGATGAAGTCTTTGGCTTACAGCTGGCTTGTTTTTTCTGCTTCTCATCCTGAGGGCTCTTGTCATGTTTGGATGCTATGTCTACGTTCTTTTGCTTGGAGTTTCCAGGGCCAGGGAAGGTGCTGTACATACCACCTCTCGAGAAAGGCACACCCCCATCCTTTTCCTCTTGCTTAGCGCCATTTAAGTTACAATTTTTAGGGAACGTCTGATATAATGTTGGTGTTTTCAAACCGACTTTCTGGCTAGCAGCTGACGAGTTGGACTTTGTGACGTTACGGTTCGGAGGCAGAATCTGTGACGAGCTTTGAGATGGAGTTTGATTAGCTACCGGCAGTTTTGTCTTTGAGGTTGATGTTGGTATCTGTTTGCTACTTGTTGAAGTTTTAATCCCAGGTGGTGAGAGTTTTGATTTGGTGGCTGGTCTGGAAGCCATGTCATTGTTCCGTGGTGCTTCATATTTCTGGTTATCTGTAGCTCCAACAGGCTCGCCTCGGACACCCAAATCCGACCCTTCTTTGATTGGGAGCTTGCCCAGATCCCTTGGTTGTAGTTTGGTCGGTGGTTTAGCCTTCCCGCCTCCAAAGGCTCTCCCGATGGTCTTCTGAGCGACCGCTTTGAGGGCATTCTTAGGGCTGCTGGATCCTAGGCTAGACCCAGGTGAAGACACCGTGCTTTGAGCACCCGTGCCTGAAGCAGGCCCCACACCCGATGAGGAGGTGTTACTAGCCGTGGTGCCGATGCTGGAGTTGCTTCCATGTTTCTTCAGACCGCTTCCCGTCCTTGATTTATCCTGCGTTGTTGCAGACCGTTCCTGAACTGCAGTTCTAGTTCTTGAGCCTGCTGATGCATCCCTGGGTGGTAGAGTTGCTGCTGCCAAGGCCGCAGACTCTGAACTGCTGCTGTTATTACCATTGACGGCCGTTTTACTGGCAGCGCCTTTGCTCTTTGGAGCACTGTGATGTTCTTTACCAGCATGTTCCTTTCCGAAGAATTTTAGTTTGGTGAGCATGGAGCTCTTGTTGGGACTTTTGGGAGTCTGTGTCTGTTGCTGTGGTTGTGGTTGTGACTGCTGTTGCTGTTGGGCTGGCTGTTGCCGCTGCTGTTGCTGCTGCTGTTGCTGCTTGGATTGCTGTTTCTGTTTTGGCTGAGAGCTGCCGCTGGTTTTGGTCGAGCTTGACAAGGGTACACGGATCTGGCTGGCTGTCCGCGTCGGGGGTTGGGGATTGCTTGTAGGTGAGGCACCGTTTGGTAAACCCTGAGTTGAGGTAGTTGTAGTACTAGTTTGTATTGCACCTGCCAAAAGTAAGTGAAATATGAACTTAGTACAGTGACCAAATATTTTTTATACCAACCAATTGCTTGTTTTAATAATTCAAGCAAGAGCAAACCACTTTTTTACCTTGTTGATTTTGGGGTGGAGCTGTTGAAGGCACTCGTCCCTTTTCCAGTTGACCCCGCTGGGTGACCCCTGACCCTGCAGCGGGGCGTGACACCTTGTTGAATGTTGGGATGCGGGAACTCATGTCAGAGGAGGAGGAGTTGCGATGAGAGGATGAGTTGCCTGGGGAATAAAACAAATACAAAATTGGGAAGGTGTTTTCAATAGACTGTTTGCAGAGAAACATGTTGGAGGCAACGCCTGGTTTTAATGAAATAGGCAGGAGTAGAGTCATCATTTTGTTTCCACATACATGATGCTTCAACAACTTAAAAGATCTGCTATCTTCTTTACTACTTCCAAAAGTTCGTGAAAACTCATGAAGCTTCAAGTTTTCGGTAAAATATAGGCAGGTTCATGTTTCATGCTTATTGCAAAAAATGCATCTTAAGTTTGGATGCATTGCCTCCTCCCCCCCCCCCCCCCTCCCACCCCCTTCCCAACAAAAAAGTTACATTTGAAAGACAAAGTTCTCTGCACACAACTTACTTTTTTGAGAGGTAGCTGAAGATGTCAACCAAGCAACATGGGAAGAAAAAAGAGAAAACAAGATTGATAAAACAATGACAATAATAATAATTTAAGTCTCGTTTTTAAAACAAATCATCATGCATATTAATATATGCATGCAATGACAGCAAGGATGTGCATCCTGCAGATAGATTTGAGAAATATGGGAGGGGGAAAATTGTTCTTAATTGTTCTGATGAAGATGTTATTATCCTCGCCATTAGAGAAAGGGACAAAGCAATTGGTGGACTAATTAATGGCTATGATGGATCCATGCTTATGATGTGTAATAACCCTTGCTCTTGTTTATCCTCCAAAACACTGCAGTGTTAGCCCCCACCTCCCCCCCCCCCCCCCCCAACAGGTGTATAATCCACCAATGCACACAGCTGGAGTGCATTGGCATGTACCACTGCCATGCAGTAAACAACTCTCATAGAGCAAGGGTTAATGAACTGTATGCCATCTATTTAAAATGTATAAGAAGATGAACAAATTGAACTTGTGAAGAAGAACTGGAACTAGAGTGATGAAGAACTGGAACTAGAGTGATGAAGAACTGGAACTAGAGTGATGAAGAACCCTCACGGAATTGGTTTTTATTGACACCATCGCCCGAGCTTATCTTAACAGCCGGTGGTTTTAGTTTCTGGTATAAAATTGACACATTTCCCTGAAAGCCCTTCTTTGGACCATAATAATACTGTGTGTGTAAGTCTAAAACTGTTTTTGAAACGAGTCGCACATTGAGAGTTAAGAGAGACCACTGGAAGAGACAGGACTTAACCCTTACTGTCCTCAATTCCACAAAATCAATAGGATTTTGCACACACCTTAGGGAGTTACCTAATGCATTGTTGATGGCGCATGTCGCTCACGCGAAGACACTATAAGCTGCTATACTTTCGGAATTGTTCAAGTGGTACACCTGTGTATTGTGTCTTTCCTAATTAAGGGGGGGGGGGGGAGGAGTGGGGGGAGGAGTGGGGGGAGGAGTGGGGGAGGGGGGGGGGGGTCTTGAAAGTTGTCACAAAGTGCCCTCTATAGTTGGGAAGGGAGTTCATTACTAAGATGGTTTTTACTATTACTAAATTAACTGTGTTTAGCACAATGTTCTGTGCAGCATCTCTATCACACACAGTTTTTAGTACAAAAATAAACCACAAGAGGAAACTAGCGCTTTCAAACAAAGATATTGACAATTTGGGAGACCGCCAACATAGAGCAAGATAGCTCAGTTGGTAGACCGCCGGTCCGGTATTCTGGAGGTCACAGGTTCGAGTCCCGCCTTGCCAATTTCTTTGTTCACTTTCAAATGACAGCTTATTTAGAACAGTTAATGATTTTAAAGGGAAACTACTGAGCAAAGGTCCGAGGTTTCATCTGCACAATGTTTTTAAAGTACATTTGTAATGCAATTGCTGTTTCTACGTTCCCTGACATGTTGACCAAGATGTTTCAATGTTCAATGTTGTTTAGCCGTTATAAAGGACCATGCACAGTTGCTCATTGATAAGACCAAATTTGGGTTGGTATTTGTTTTCATGCTTTGATCAAGTGAATCAGGATCATGAACTAAAAATGCACGATGCAGAACTAAAATGACAAATCTTGCAGGTTTAAAGTTAAGGATTTCTTTTGATTACCTCTCATTCGCTCAAGCCCTGCAAAAACCAACAACCAAAACAATGTTGTGGGAAAAGCATAAAACTGGTTAGCCACACTCGTTAATTATTCAAAATCAAATACCGTTTAGATAAGTTGATGGTGGCAAAGATTTTTTGTTAACTCCATGGAGAAAAATAAAAGTATGAAATCTTTATATGCAGCAATCATTGGGAATCTTAAACATATCGTCAAGACTGGACTTTTTTTCACTTTCTGTCTTGAACTACTAACGTGAAGATTCACCTCCCAGACAATACAATTATGTTGAATGGGAGGTGAATAACAGTGAAGGCTTGTGGAGGATCGGTTCAAGATTTCCATTGATTGCTGAATTACAGCCGACTGTATTATGTAATACAGAAGCTTAAAACAAAGGCCCTGTTATCTCACAGCACTGCCAACAGAGCCTCTGTCAATTTCATGGAGACTGTAAGCAGTAAGCACACAAAACACATGCTTAACTCAGAAGAAAATGTTGCTTAAATCAGTGATGTAACAATAGAAATCTCAACGCCATGAAATAGTGCTTAAGGTTAGCACAATTTTCTGCTGCAGTAAGCACATTTTTACTGCTGTTAAGCAGCGCTGATAAACCGGCTCCTAGTTTTATTACCGTTGATTACAAAATGACAACTCAAAAACAAATTGAGAGACAGAGTACCGTCTTAGTTTGTGTTTTGACTGTTCAAGGAATACCAGTCCTTACTTGAGGAAGCGAGTGATGTTGTGGAGGAGCCCTGCTTGCGTTGCTGCGCCCCTAGCTGAGTGCTAGGTCCACCCACCCGACCCTGGGGCTTATTAGACCCTGTCTGGTATGGGGAAGGCGCAGTGCTGTAGGGAGACTTGCTGCTGGCTGAGGGAGGTCTGACTTGGGATGTGGACCTGGGTGTGGCCTGGGGTTTGGCGGTGGGTTGACGTTGCACTGATGACTGCAGGGGGAAAAGGAGAAAGTTGCCATTTTATTTTTATTTAAATAAACCCCTTAAATGCTGTCTGAAATTGACAGAATGTAAAGCATTTTGTTAACATTCAATGGAAACAAGTGGTAGTTAGTTAATTTAACAAACAGCAGAATTTAATATTAAATTACTTGATTACTCTACAACTATAAATTCAAAGTTAGATTAAACATTTACAAACAGCATGATAGTACAGATTTGACTTATAAAATCAACAGGTTTGCATAATTCTAGAATGATTAATCATACCAATTAAGCAATTGATTAATGACTAATCAATATGCCGAATTATAGATCAATTAATCACACATCATTGACTTTTTCATTTTATTTGTCAAAGCAAATACCTGTGATTGCAAATTGCCCGGCTGTTTCTGCGATGACAGCGCCGTCTGGTGACGTTTCTGTCCTGCCTGAGATGTAAGCGCAGCGAGTTGCTTGGACTGCTGCTGTTGCCGCTGCTGTGACGTCGCCGACAACAACGACGATGATGAATATTGCACTTTGTGATGTGGAGTTGCTGCCAATGATGCCGTGCTGGGCCTGCCGTGAGTTGCTTGGTGCTGCTGCCTGGCCTGTTGGCTGGCCTGCTGGCTGGCTTGCTGGCTGGCTTGCTTCTGTTGTTGCTGCTGCTGTTGGAGTTGCTGCTTGAATCGCGACAAGGCGAAGAAGAGGCCGAGGACTGCCTTCAGGTTGCCCTCGCGGATGTCTGAAACGGGAAGAAAGTCAGGCAAATCATCAACTCCAAGGTCTGCTCATCTCACAAACGTCAAATAAACTATTTGCTCAAATCCTGTTCAGACCATAATAGAGCCCATACCATACAGAATCCACCTCTTGCATATTAGTCAGGAGGCAGCTTAGCGGAGCTAAAAAAAAAAAAATATTCAACACATACTTTTGGCAGGGTAGCCCTATCAGTTGTCAAAGCACTGTTCTTCCTGTATACTGGGGGCCTTGGGGCAACAGGGGTGACAAGCAGGTTTGGGGTACCAGGGTACCTGGATCTTGAATCCTGCAGGTTTTTAGCAAGTAGAAACCATCAACTTTGCCAGACTTGTGTTGAGCCTAATATTGTTTCTCATTAGGATCTGTATATGCCTGACTGAAGTGTTCTTACATTGTAGTTGTAGACACAGATTTGGTAACTATTCGTTGGTAACCATTTATACAAGTTTGTCACCACAACCCATTTAGTACCGGTTTCTGGGCATGGCTGGAATACTACTAATAGTCATGGAGATAAATGATTTTGCACATGTCCATGTCTCATACAAAGGACAATGCAATGGTCATGCTGTTAAAATAGGAGGAACTACTTATGTAACTGAACTGGAGAATAAGAAAATGAAATAATTTCCTAAAATCTTCAGGTAAACATAAAGCACAGAAGGTATATCTAAGAGTATTTTGAAGTTTATTTGAGTCAGAGGCATTTCCCAAAACCACGGCTTCATTTGTTTTAACTGTTTTAGATCAGAGATTATTGGTCCAGGACTTGGGATGGCTCAAAGTCGGAGTTCTGCATTAATTAAGATTAAATCTTAACCTACTAGCACCCGCTGTAGTCTGTACTATGTCGTATTACAGCTGGGATAGTTTTGGGTGCTTCCAAATTTGAAGTATTTTCATTTTGGTCTGGACATTGAATCCAGAGAAGTAGCCCAAGTTGAAACAAGGCCAGGGTTGTGAAAACTCCTACAGTTGACCAGGGCACTTGTTTGCTTGTCAGCTGTTAATGTTTTAGACAAACTGACCTCCAAATTTAGCTTATCAGTATCAGCCACACAGGCTGATGGCCCCTGGATCCCAGGGGACAAGTTGTCCAGAATTACAGATGTAGTCATCCAACCACAAAATTAGGCCATAATGCTTTCTAAGGATGTGCTTGTAAATAGATAAAAAAAATAAAAATTAACTCTTAATATCTGTTGTGAAAAAGGAATAAACAACCTTTTCCTGTTCATCCCGCATCTTAAACAAGTTAAACAATTATATAAACATACTGGTGCAGTCTGTGAACAGTAGGTGGTATTGTACCATTTTGCAGTGCAACGTTTTGTCAACATCATCCCTATAAAAGCTTAAATTTTCAAGTACAATTTGTATAATAATTGGTTCTCCTTGCATATCTCAAATTATCTTTATGAGTGGCATCCCCCTTTATAATAAGTCCTGTAAAGGTATTACAATTCATGCAAAGCAAGGCTGCAGTTTGTAGGGCAATCGTAATTGGCCATATCCTTATATTGTTAAACAAAAAATATGTTGGTCAACTACATGTATAAACCTTATCTCTGTACCATAAAAAAAATGAATACCATGTTTGTTACTTCTTGCAGCTTGACACATGGATGCAAAAGTAGGTTGTGTGAACAATTTAACTGTGTGTCCTTAGAGAATTGGGGATGTCAGTACAGAGCTGCGCAGTAGATATGCTTGATGGTAAAAGCATTATAGCCCAACTGTGGGCTTTACTAAAATAAAAAAAGACTGATTTCAAACTATTAGCTTTACCAAAATCAAAAAAGACCGATTTCAAACTATGGGCTTTACAAAAATAAAAAACTACAGGCTTAGTGCACAAGTACCCCGCCCTCAATGGCAAGAAATAAATTCTTGTGGTAACATCGGGAGAAATATGTCAATCATTTTCTTGACAAAATTGCCTAAATAATCCAGCCTAATTTCAGCAAGAGAAAGGAGATTGAAACAATCCTCCTGTATATTTAGAATGTACCAGTAACTTTGTTGAACTTGGACAATATCCAGTGCATCTTAGTCCAATGTGGCTTTGCATTATTGACATGATATTCCTTCTAATGCATTTATAATGTACCTGTTCGTACAGCTATAAATCGACCTATTACTTCATAGAATGCAATGTGGAGCAAGCAAACACACAAATAAGTCCATGCATGAAAACTAATGGCGATTCCAGATTAGTTTTTTTTTTATTTGAGAGTAACGAAGATTCTCAATTACAGTGCCCGAGCCGCGAGCGGCTACCCGTGTCGGCTTCAAATGTATCAGTTGCAGCCAAGCTTGTCTTTCCGAGCCGTCTAATGCCAGCTAGGTTGGATTACGGTTACACCACAGTGCTACATCTTCCAAATGATAAAAGCAGATGGGAAGGCTCTTCACACACATAGTATTAAGGATTCTGTTTAGCCTTCTGGTGTGGTATTAATGGCTCCGAATTTGAGTCAGCACTTGACAATTTATGTGAGCAAAATAAGCTTTGAATTGAAAACGGGCATCCATGGTGGTGAAGTTTTGCTCATAAATGGTTAAATTAAAATGGCCTAGTTGCCCAGACAATATTTCTGGTTAAACCCATGGCTTGAAGAATCATTTACTTTTCAAGCATTTTGTTCTAAAATCAGTCAATTGACTGATCGTTGGAAATCACCTACACTATACAGCAAAATGACAGCAAACCAAACAGAATAATTTCATGAGGTGTTTGGTACGAGTACCATCTTCAATTCAAGTAACCCTTCTGATGATAATTTGGTACCGGAAGGTTACCTTTGGAATAAACGCAAATGACCCTAGATGCCTTTAAACCTTAATTAGCTCGACTTATTACGTATTTTTAAAATTAGAATTCACTCTATTTCATTTTCTCATGGTACACATATGTTACAATCTCACAACTTTACCTCATCTACTTCAGAATCATCCTTTTTTTAGAGACGGTAGTTACCTACCTTTAGCAAGAAGGCCCTGCGTATTCACGCCCCTAGCAGACAGACACTGTAGACACTTATCGATGTTCTCAATCTGTGCACGGAGAGAAAACAAAAGGAGAAAATTATTCAACACCACGTTAAAAAAAGAGAAAAAAACGATTATAACGATGGAGGTTGACCAGCTCATTAGCATACCCAAACAGCGATAGGTGAGGATAGTTGAACTTTGAACCTCAGTCCTCAATCAAGAACCAATTTCTCTTCTGTTTCATTTGCTTCTTTCCTTTCGAGCCCAAAACAAGGCAATGTCTGCAACGACATCTGATGACTCAGTGATGTCATCAATCACTAATTATCAAGAAACGATTACAGTTTTGCAAAATGATATGATGAATTGTGCTGGTAATTGTGAGGAGTGGTTGTTAAAAGCTGCTCATATTTGTTGTAGGTCAAGGCTCAGTGTGGGCTTGTCCGAACGTACAAGGATATTTCACCACAATGGGGCAAAGATGGTTTAATTAATAACTGTTTTTTATTAAAGGGTTGTCAAGTAGGCCAATCACATTTCTGTGTAAGTATCTATACAGTATTACTCTATGGATACTTACACAAATTGGATTTATAGTTTAAAAGTGTTTGTTTTGGAATAATTATAACGTGATTGCCAGTGTAGTGAGGTACATGTACACACATTTTGTTTTAAGAGATCAAATACTAAATTACAAATTTTGAAACTGGGAGGCAATTTTGAGTTCACTGAGAATTTAAGATGTTGCTAAGATTGAATTTCTAAAAAGAAAACAGTGACAAGCACAGATAATGGTAGTATCCCTGCCACATAAATATAAACAGTCCCTCTTTAAGAATACAACTAGAATTCACATTTCTCAGCATATAATTTCATTTCCTCCCAAAATGACAGCATTTCAGTCGGAACAAAGAGCCGCGCTTTTTAAAGCTAGTTTCAAACAGTGCACGACATATTATTTATAAAATAAACGTACAAATGAATAAAACCATAAGAACTGCCATCTCATATATCAACTCACATTCATCCAGTTCCTAAACGCAAAGCCGCCAAACTCCCCCCTCCCCCCAACTACGAACCACGAGTCATAACAACGTCTAAAAGAAATTGCCAAACTTTCATTAAATGGCCAGTTTAATTAATAACCTCGCAGCCAGCCTAACAACTGTCTCGCCGATAGTCATTCTTGCATACACTAACCGGCACCAGACGGTATTTCAAGATTTGTCTATAATTTATAAACCACAACAATGGGATAATGGGTTCAGCGTCAGTCTTATTCATCAATACTTCGGCAGCTTTTTTGTTCACGGTTTCATTTTGTTCTTGGCCACTTCAATGGGTGTAGCATCTGGAATGGTATACATGGTTTGCTGCAAAACAAACAATCTTGGGTTCATTAACGGAGGGTGTCGGACGATCAAAGAATTGGAGGGGGGGGGGGGGGGGGGGGAGGACTGAAACGATCAAATCCAAAGATCAACCTCCAGTTGGTCTTTGGAGGCTGAAAACATGATTATTATTTGTTTTTAATAAATGAAACCTTTGTTGAGTGCAAGGTGAGTTTTCCAAGGGGACCTTATGTATAGTTTCTGTGATGTGATGTGATGTCGCAAATACATTTTATTGTTGCCACATTGTACAGTTTGTATAAACATCTTTAACCATTTGTCTATGTCATTTTATGGCATTGCTTTTATTAAATTAGTGTAAAAACAAAGTGGTCACACATCTTTAACCCATTGACACTTCTACTTGTATTACACTGTATTACACTTCAGTTAATTCCTGTTGAATCTAGGTAAAAATGCAGAGCTGGGGCATTTTTCAAAGATTATGGGTCGATGAAAAGACTTGAATTTTTGTAGAATTATACCCAGATATAGGCAAAGTGTATAACTCAATTTCTAGTACATCGGTGGTGGTACACAGCTCGGCAGCAATGTCCACGTGAAACTTGTTCCGAATATTTGTATCAATTAGTATAATTTTGATCTTTTGTTAATCAAATATCCAGATAATTGGTATAATCGACACAGCCCTAGCATAGAAATGTGATCATCATTGACACATTTTCTTTTCCTAAAAATGGGAATATTTATCACCATTCAGGCTACCTTTAAAGGTGCATATTCAACTCCACTACATTTTGTATGTCCCCCTTTGGAACACAGCCTGCAAACAACAAACATACATTATTGGCACATTCGGAAAAGACCTTTAAACACACAAAAGAACGCCGTATTGGGGAATATATGACTATCACACACTGCGAAGGCTCCTGATTGGGAAAATACGCGGTTCAATCCATCAAACTGCCAATGAGCAATGGTGGCTGCTGAACGCTGATGTAACTCGCAATATTCTCCCCGACTCTCTGGACCGATGACAAATTTCTATCGCTAGGTAGCGCAGCGGGCAGTCGCTTCTTGCATAATCAGCCATGCATAATTGTAATCATTTGTCAATTTTCATACCCAACATAAGTCTTTCTTGTAATATTCTCATCGTTTAGTTTCATAGGATTAAGAAACCCTGGATTTGTTGTCCATGTTTTAAAAAAAAAACGTCAAATTTTTCAAATTAATAACACCTTTCCTGGTTCGTCTGTTTTCTTCTTCCCTGAACTGAGCTCCTCTTAATTTACAATTGCCATTTTAGTAACTTCTCTATTTTGCCGAAGAAAGGAAAATTTAAAACCTTAACCTTGGTATTTTGTGCAAATGATGTTTTAGAAACTAACCAATGTTAGAAAGCTTGTTCGTGCCCAACAGTCTACACTGTGACACAAACATGATTTTATGGGTAAAAATTATTATATTGGCAACATTGATTTAAATCCGTGTAAAATGTAATCTGCATGTACACTGTATCTGCGAACATTACAATTTACAAGAGCACACATTTGCATCTTATTTTTTGTGCGCTCATACATTAACATATCATTAGACGTGTAAATATTAACCCTTTCAGAAAATGCGTGTGTAGTACATGTAGGTTTAAGTACACTTGGATGTTAAACTAATTAAGTCATCGGCAACACCCCCCCCCCCCCCCCCCCCCAAGCGAATGTGTAATTACACTAATTATGAAAACAACAAATTCCAAGAAATCCTTCGCCATGATCAAATCAGTCTTGGAAGCACACGCATACATCTCCCATGGAGAGGGAGCGAGAGAGAGAACGGAGAGATACCGCTGCGCGATGACACTGACATACGGTATCAACCGCTGAGTCATTATGAGTGTGAATTACCAATGCCGTGACCCTGCCTGCATTGTGTGCGTGTATCTACATATCTAGATGAGCAATGAATGTGTAATGCCACGCTGATGCATTCAAGATGCATCCAAATTTCACTGATGGCTTCACTTCATCAATATGTCTTTTGTAGTTCATTCAGTCAAGACATTGTTATTTTTGACTTTCGGTACATGTCAAATCAAAACTAGTCAATTCATGCCTGATCATATCTGAAAAATAACTATTACATAAATTTCCATTATGACTCACACTAGTCACAGATGATTGAAAGGCCTTTAAGTATAAATTCTCACCAGATTAATATATGAATATGATTAATATCTGAAGAAGATTTTGTTAATATCGAAATATTAGGCCCTCTTAACTTATTTGATTTAGATTAGTAGATGTATAGCTTCTAACAACAAATTGACAATGGTATCTCTTGAAAAACTAACACATAGTTTTGTAGTTAATAACACGTTCTTGATGTAGTTAAGAACACGTTCTAGATGTAGTACATAACACATTCTAGATGTACATGTAGTTATGTAATAACGCGTTCTAGATCATAGATGTAGTTAATAGCGTTCTGGATGTAGGTAATAACTCGTTTTAGATGTAGTTAATAACGCGTTCTAGATGTAGTTAATAACACGATCTAGATGTAGTTAATAACACGTTCTGGATGTAGTTAATAACTCGTTATATTGTACAGTAGTTAATAACACATTCTTGATGTAGTTATAATAACGCATTCTAGATGTACATGTGGTTATGTAATAACGCGTTCTAGATGTAGTTAATAACGCGTTCTGGATGTAGGTAATAACACGTTCTAGATGTAGTTAATAACGCGTTCTGGATGTAGGTAATAACTCGTTCTGGATGTAGTTAATAACTCGTTCTAGATGTAGTTAATAACACGTTAGTGCCTTAGTGAAGAAGTGAACAAAAGCTTGACCAAAGCAAACAGATCCAAGTAGGAGTTAGAGGTGTAGCCTTACATTCAGCCCCCTGGTATAGATAGAAATCCGAGTGAAAATACGAGATGCACTAGGACTTTAGGGAATCTCTGTCATCCCTGGCACCACCCTGTGAATACATAATGTTAAGAGGCAGGTGCTGGTTGGGTTGCATTCTTGCAGGCTGGGGTGGTAATATAATGGCTAGTGAGTACATGTAGCTTGGGAATGGACTGAAGGGGGGGGGGGGGGGGGGTGCAGTGTGAGTTTGAAAGAGAAATGAGGTCAGATGGTAGAGAAATGGTCAAAAGGGCCGGTGGGGTAACCGGGAAGGGGGTGAGAAACAGTCAGGGAGCAGGAAGGGATGGAGAAATAAGAGACGGCATCCAGTTTACAAATTGTGTAAAATAAAATAAAAAATCACTGAACACAGACTAATTTGGCAACAAAAATCATGTCCGCGCACATTTTGCATGCATTCTTAAAGATCTTGTTAAACCCTATTAGCTGAAGGAGCCCAGACTTCATACTGTATACCTGTGTACCTATGAACATCTAAACAAGAGACAGGGTTCACTAGTAACAATGACAATCCATTGATGAAGGAGAAGCCGTTTCAGCCCATTTCAGATGTCAAAAGTCCTGACATATCAGACATGAATTCTCCAGGTGACCATCAAACCAATGACTGCCCAAGGAGTCAACTCAAATGCCACATTTTTATGTCTTTACAACAACCTTATGACCAACAGTTCAGGAATGAAATGCCTGCTGTTAACATGTACCATATGAGGTCAGTTTGTCTTTGTCGGCAACATTACAAACATGGTGTACATGGTCGAACATGTGTAGCAAAGAGTCAGTTTTGTCTGCATCTTGCTTGTGGTAAAGCAATAATAGTCAACTTTTTGATACCACAGACTTTGAACAGAAATTTCTGTATTGTCCAGTGCAAGAAATTATGCTGGAAGTGCAATTCCATTGTTTAAAAGCTATGCCTTCATTAACAACTGGGCACAATTGAATGAGTGATACGCAGATATTATTGGCCAGTCACCAAAGATTACTGAGAACCAGTTATGAGCAATGTGTATTCAATGTCAGTTTAACTGGTAATCCACCTCTGCTACATGTATTAAAGCAGAGACTGGTATATGATACCTAACTATAGTCTGTGCATTCCTCCATGGTCTGTGCAACACAGATTTGAGTTCAAAACAAAAGCATCTGTCTCGCTCCGACCGCAGTCGTTTGTTGCTTCAACTGGATGAGCCAGAATTGTTCAGATGATAGGTGTCTGTCCAGCGCCAACTGACAAGCTGGATTTTATCATTTGGATGAGCTCAATGTGTTGACTTAGGAACCAGAGCATCTAGTCAGATAGAATTGAAAACATTTTGTACCAAGAGAAAGTTGCAGAGACAAGCATAATCTTGATGTCTGTCTGTCGACAGGTTGTGACTGCTCTCTAACAAAACCCAATTACATCTTCCCAGATGTAGAACACAGCCCAGAGCACTGAGTCAGAATTATCCACAAGCCAACAGAATCTAAAAGTTCTCTGCATGTTCCCGTGCCGTTTTATTTTTTGTCCAGGCCGAATCAATCACTTGACCTCCTGGGTTGTTTGGAGAATATCTAGGCTACACTTTAGCATTTAATAGCATGACAGAAGCAGGAAAAACGAGCAACTTAACATGACGGCACTGATGCGGTTCGTCCATCCGGACAAATCCAAGACTATAGGGGGGGGATGGATGTTAAAAAGTGATAGCAAGGGATGGCTTGCGAGTCTTAAAGTGTTTTGCAGTTCAAGCGTTCAAAAGCTCTAGGCACTGCCAAATAGCTTCAAAGCTACCACATGATGTAGCTGGTATTTAGGCACAAACAGGAGCTAGTAAACCATTGATACATGTACAAATGGCTTAACAGGATGGCCACAATTACATTAACCTTAGCAGTGGTTAGTTGCATCAAATGATTTTTAGGGATTTCTTGGTTATGGATTGACAAGTTTAGTGGCTTTCCCTCAAAGCTAGCTTGAACTTTTGAAATTTTACAGGCCGACAATTTGTTGTAGATGAATCTCCAGGTTTGACCCAAAAAAAAGAGTTCAATATCTTGTGGGCATCTCTGTTGAAGAAATTAGGCCTGCACCACAACTCTACGAAGGGGAAACAGCCCAATTCATTGCCATTCTGATCCTATAGCCTTGAACCTTGGCAAATCTAAATCATCCTCTGTCAGCTAAAAAAGCTCCCAGGACAGAGAGAGGGAGAGGGGGGGGGGGGGGGGTTGTGACTGCTGGGAGAAGCATTTGTGAGTCAGGTCTCACTTGTGTTAGCTAGGCGGAGGAATAAAAAGGTTGGAATCGCACGTGTAGCGCAGTGAGGTGAGGCCTGTAATTATACAAATGTTGGATGAACACCTGAGCTTTAGACTAACTCGATTCACAATCGTCCTCAGAAAGAGCTTAACATTTACAAGTAAATCTTACCCAAAATAAATCCCAACAGTGTGATTTGAATAAAAGGCTGAGTAGCAGAGAAAGTGAACAGTCTAGGCCCACTTTTGTAAGAAAACAAAGCCACAATTTATGCTACACAAACAGACAACTTTGTAATGTGTTTTTTATTCTATCTTTAACCTGTGATGCTTTGTGAAAAGTACAACAATTCAGAAATCCTTCAGTTCAGTAAAAACAAATTCAATGTAGTTTTTGCCTTGGGAGATTATCTGCTTAAAATGATGCTGATCTTTAGTGATAATATGATACCAGTGCTGAAAGCAACTGAAGTCCAATTCTTCATTTTAGAGAAGAGATCAAATTGAGTTGAGAGTGGGGAATGAGATACAAGGGGTTGCTCATCAGGGATATGGGTTCAGGCTGGGAGTTTAAGGGAGTGCGAGCTGGGAGTTTATGGGAGTGCGAGCTGGGAGTTTATGGGAGCCAGTGCAAGCTGATGTGCCAAATCATTGCAAGGGCCGGTCGTCAAGATGACAGAGTTTGTCTGTCCGCAATCCAACAGGCAAACGTTGTCAACCTTTTTCCATCAGTGGCGTCTTAAGAAAAACTTGCCTTAGACAAATGATTTTTGACGTGCAGGGTTTATACAAAAATGTATTTGTTTACATTCCAGGAGGTTACAAAGAATGTTAATGAATTATTGTTAAATACTTGTACATGTAAATAAATAAAATGAAATTGTAAATAATTAATTGATGACAGATGTATATGTCATTATAATATTATTTGTTGTATACGATGTACATGTATACATGTATGTATATACAAATAATCGGCAGCAATGTTGTCCATCGATGTGTTATTAAACAAAATCTTTCCAGCATTTGCAGAATTACAGAAACATTGGATAATAAACAAATTGGAACGGAACCTCAATTGGAACAAAAGGCAACCAAAGAACCACAGTTGGATCCAGAACAAGAACAAGTCAGAACCTAGAACCTAGAACCAAAACAGTTTCCATTGAAAATCGGAACCAGAGCCAAGGGAGTGTCCAAGTCCAAATTTCTCTCTCGAATTTCTACAGCTGGGCGCCTGGGGATGACTTACGGCCGGCAGTGTATTTACAGTTCTCAATGATCCTCTTGATTTTATCAAACTGCGTTGAATTTGATACTTGCTGTGGATGACTCAACTGTTTATGTCAATTGGCAACAGAAGCTCATCTCATTTGTTGTCACTGCCTGCTGAAAAGGTTTTCATTCTGACTCGAGCAAGGATTTTTCTTTTTCATACTAGTGCCATGAAATTACAGATATTAAATAGCATTGTCTGGTCCTGGGAGGATAAATTTCAATAGCTGAATAGCGTATCGTTTTGCTTTTCTGATTTTCACTAGATATAAATAACAGAAGGATGTGACTGAAGCAGGGAGAAGGGAGTGAAGCCTGAACTCTTGGCAGTAACAATTTGAGAGTCGGAGAGTTTTGTGTTTTGTAAATTCATGACAGATCATGGTGAGTTAGGAGTATAAAATTAAAGCCTGTTCTTGTCAGACCAAGCAGTCCTTGTTCTCAAAAGGTTGTTGTCTCTTTTTATTCAATAGGTCTACCCCATTTAAGATCGATATGTTATGTAGTCCTAAAGATTGAATAAATGTTCTACTTTTCCATTTTTGGAAGAATTGCCAGTCATCTTCAGTAAGCAGAGCCAAAGAAATGGGTCCAGTTTTAAGCAATCACACACTTGGTATTAAATATGGAACCTATTACACATGTGTAGCATAGATTTACCGTGTGTTACACTAATTCGCGTATTCAGTTCAAATAAATAACATGGGTTTCCTAGGGTTACCGATTGGCAATGGGGCGTGAATTTTAAAGCCCAAGGTAAAGTTTAAAGTGCCTACAACATCAACTTGTTGATACGTGGGTGAGACCTTTGGGGTCAGAGCACTATTTAACACCAAGGTTTCTTCTGGGTTTTGACTTCCTTTTGAAGTACATTTGCACATGAACAAGTCACAATCACATTTGCAGAACTAGGAAAACAGCTTTTGTAAGCAGGTCTGCGAACAAAACTTATCAAAACTTGTCGTTTTCCAAAGAACGTCCTTCTAAAACGTTATGGTTACGCAGTCAAACTTGTTTACTTGTATGTAACTCTCATAGGTTTTGCCGATAAGCCAAGTTTTGTCAAAATGCTAATTAAAGGTTTTTTGTCCTAAAACCTAAATTTAGATCAGTCATAATTCAACGAGTTTGTCAACAACAGCCATTCAAAGCGGCTGGTTTTAGAGACCTCTGTAGTGTACCGACCCCCAAAATTGTTTACTTCAAAATATTTTAAAACCAGCCATGGGTTTCAAAAAAAGTACACACTGCGGAAGTTCTAGGGTCAAGGAAAATTGCAAAGGTGTTGAATTAAAAGTGCAGGCGGCCACAAATACAAACTAAACTAAACTGGCAATTGCATTCCTTCTTTTCTGCTAAAATGGTTAATATTGCGTGCTAGTCACTGAGGCATGGAACTTCTAAAATTACAGGTGAAACGGGTTCGATTACAATTTATTTGTTGTGGGGGATTTTGAAACTGTTTTTTTCAACTGTAACCCTAGCATTACACCGTCAATGATTTTTAGACAAATGCTTGTTCCTGGGTTCTGATGTGTACAACCCCCTAGCAAGGTTAGTTGATTTCTCCCAATCCTCCTGTTCTCATGCAATATGATGTGTGTACATGTAGGTTGTTTTGTTTCGTTCTCGATGACCTTGCACCGAGATCGAGTTTATTTACAATTATTAATTGCAAACGTATGCGTATTTGGGCATGTACCATGATTTGAATTTCTAGCGATGTCTTAGAAATCTTATCTTCATTCCTCTCATCTTCGTCATCTTCTAAGCTGCTAGAAGAAACTTAAAGGTAGGATACACCATTGGTAATTGCTTGAATTATCATGAATAGGCGGATTTAGGGAGTTGTATTTTATAATAAATATCGTTTAACTGACCTGTCCGAAGTTTTACAGTCATTAATGCTGAGAAAAAATACAAAAATGAAACTCGTTTCCAACCGACGTCTGACAGTGTTTCTTATGTTGTTCCTGTTTTTTTCGTGATCGCCGTTGATTTTTAGGAACAATTATTGGATATCTAGCGCATTCAATTTGCTGGATGCCTAGAATTATTATTTCCTTTCAAATAAGTAAGATATTTCTTAATAATTCGGTAGTAAATTTGTTCAATATCTGCAAATGGTGTATCCCACCTTTAAATAAATCAATCTATTTTGCATTTGCCCTGAAAACAAACAAATGGCTCCAGTGGTTAAAGTGGCAAGAAGAGTCACTAACAAAACGATGAGCTAACGAGCTCATCATTTTTAAGACAGAAAATATTTTTCCTGATAAATCTAAATTTACTTTTACAACTGTCCTGAAGAGCTATAATCTATTTCTTTAGCTAAATCACTAATATAACACTTGTACAAATTTCAATCTTTAACATAAAATACTAAAATCGTAGATAAGCACATAATTTTAACAAAATTACTAATGATAATCACATGTAGAAAAGCACTCATTGACACATCCCCAATGTGCCAAATCACACAGACAATTTTTATGAATGACAACAAGCTATTTGGTACTCACAGACCTTTTTCTGCCACACGGTCGTAAAAACGCTCTATCGATCCCGACACAAAATGATATTATCCATTCTGGGTAGGTACAAGTACTTATGTGTAGCCTAGTCACCTGGTGTATACAAACACAATGAGTGGGCTACATTTTACCATAGTGTGCCCACCAGCGATCCTGTACCTAATCTCCGACAGTGTGTTATGTTACGCGCTGCTGAGAGCAACGATGAAGCCAAGCAACCCTACATGTACACAAATATACATGTACATGTACATGTACACACAAAGACTGTAATGTGTGGCACGTGCGGGGCTCGCGCGTGGCCTTAATGGAAGACCCCCTGCGGATTCATGCATTATTCATGAGCCGGTGGGGTTTGGGTGAATCTGAAGGCTGGGGTTCTGTGGGTAGTAATGTGGTTTTAATGTGGGAGTAAGGTATATAAAGCATTTAGTAGCTTATAGTATTTGGGGTGTAATTAGGCAAGTATAAAAATGTTGTTAGCCGACAGCTAATTACAGTACATCTCTTGTGAAAGGTCTTTGGAAACATTCATGTAGAGCAACTTTAATTTCTGCAAATCTTTAAAAAAATACAAAATTATTAATAATATTTATAACATTACTAACCCTTCTTTATTGCATGTCAGTGGTACATGCCAATGTACTACAGCTGTGTGTATTGGGGGATTTATACAAAGGCATTTTTTGAAGGGACGAATACTGAAGTGTGTTAGAGTGTTAAAAAGAGCAAGGGATAATTTAATGGATACAATCCATGAGATCCATATTCTTTCCAGTCCAAAAATCTTTTCAATCTGAAAATTTTCTGAAAATGTTATTATGTACAAACATGATGATTATTCATCTTTCTTGGGAAAAGACGTCTAAATATGCTAATGCCAATCAAATTGAAAGTGATTTTCAAAATAACTTAATCTATCAAAAATTCAACAAACTGGAGAGAAAATAAATCTAATTGCCTCTTAATTAATCTAAAGGCTTTATTTATACTGCTACAAAATGAAAGTCAGTCAACACCGATTTGTTTTTAAATTGCCTGGAGTAAAAGCATCTCTGTCCTTGTTTAAATCTGTTACTAGTTTCCTAATGGGCATTCCATTCCCATTTGAAGCGACCAGACAATGAAAGAGGTCTTCTATCAGCACTGTAGATAGAGAGTTTTGAGGGGGAAGAAGGAGGAAGATTGTAGGATCATCAATTAATCCAACAGCTAGAGTCATCCTGAATATAGACAAGGACACATATTCCATGCCTGACATTGTTGTTGTTTCAAATAAACAATTTGCAGACAGGTCATGACCCAGATCTTCCTCAGGAAAGGGTGGATCTGCATACTGTAAACAACGCTAGGTCTTAGAGGAAATCATCTGACCTTGTGGGCCAATTTGTGGGCCAAGAAAAGAGAACAAAAAACCAAAAAAAAAACCCAATTGTTTGACTAATGACTGATATAAAATAATTGAACTAATGTGGTGAGGTTATGTTTATAGGTTTTTAACAAAACTTAAAACGGCCCTCTTCTAATTGTTTTTAAAAAAAATTAAATTAAAACAAAACAATTTCATTAGACAGCAACAACAGTGGGATACATGTACTGGTATATCTATGTGATTGCAGTGTAACACCCCATTCCAAATCATAACATCTCATTCCGTAACATCCAAAACCAATTTCTTAGTTTTACAAAAACAAATAGTTTTCAATGAGTATTTGTTGATAATTGTTGAGAAATTGTTATGCGTGGACCATGGAGGTAGGCTACCTCCATGCGTGCACCATGAAAACAACACATCAAATGTCAAATGTTTCAATCAGGCCATTCTATACCTCCATAACTGACGGATGAAATGGCCTGGGCATTAGACACTAATATATCATCACAATGCAAAAGGTTGCGTGCTTCGTGAATTAAGAAACATGCATGGAGTAATTCCTCCTTGGGGCTTTTTGCAAACTAAACTCTGACAACGGGAGTCTGGTTGAAGGGAAGGGGGGGGGGAGAAGGAAACCAGACAGCTGGAAAAAAGTGAACCCGGGTGAATCTCTAAATGAGAACCGACAAGTGTAATTCTCCATCTAACTCGCAATTCTGCATCCTGTGTTCGGCATGCATGCCCATCAAGATTAAATTACTCGTTAAATTATTGTTCATTACAAATTTCGGATGGTGACGGGTTAAAAGGAGAGGTAATGGATAGGATAAGGATATTAAATGGAGGTCATGATGCCAGTCATTTCAACGGATGACCCCATTTCGATTAAGACAATAATTGAAGTTCAGAACAAATAAGGTCTAGAAAGTGTTGTTGTTTATGCATAAAACGAATTGATAAAAAATACAAAAATTTAAAATACTCTCTGTGGAACCTAACAAAAATTTAAAAAGTTATTTAATTTAATTGACGAATAATACAAAAGTAAAATAATCCCAACATTAACCACAGCTCCTTGGGAAAAACTTCAACAATAACAATTGTGACCTGCTCCAACGAAACCAGGACAAAGTTCGCAATTTTTTTTTTTTTAATTTTCTTTTTTTTCTTTCTCTCTAGGTTCTCGGCTAAAATGATGTATCATTTACATATCCTTACCCTATCTCCCCTAGTGGAAGGATTTAGTGATAAAACCCTGACAACCTAATTATGAGATAAACAACTTTGAAGTTCACAAAGCCTATTATTTCTATACACAATTTTTTCCCAAAATCGACAAAAAAAAACACTTCTGGGTGACGGATTATGTTCAAATTTGGGGAGGTTGTAGATTAATAGTTTGTAATTCAGAAAAACCCAAAACCTCAAAATGGTAAAATCCACCCTGAAATGGCTTCACGAGTACATTGTAACAAAACACATTGTGCGGCTTTGTCCCGGTTTTGTTGGAACAGGTCACAATTGCCCCCATACCCTACTAAATTACTTCCTAGCCAGTAAGCAGTTTGCAGCAGTTTTATCCTTATTCATACTTCCTCTGCTTTTAGCAGTTTGGTTCAAGTGTAAATTACCTCATCCCTTGGGGCAAGAAATTGCAGAGATCTACAATCCGCCATAATTGGTACTAAAAAAGCTTTCAAGTCCTTTAACTCCAAACTGGGAATGGACGAGTTGCATTTTCTTGACATACAGCCCCCACTCACATTTGGTAAACTTGAAATCAATCCCATTGCGAAGTTGTGTAAGAAAATGTCTCCATCATTTTTTTCTACAATTCTCGCAAATCTATTATTGATTGTAAAGGCAACTTAAAATTCTCTTTCACTTGTGGGTAAACAAATTCCATCCAATTCCTGTTATAAATCTCATTAATTATTTGTGTCAAAATTGCACCAGAACCATCTGATCCCAAACCTTTGCATCCACTCGTACTGCACATCCATCTACATGTAGGACGAGAAACGCCTCATCTTAAATGCAAGATTCTTGACAGCAAGTAATTTATCCTTTCTTTCTTTTCCTTTACCTAGACCGGCATCTAATTTAATTTGACAAGTCAAATAAAAGAAATGGCTACAATGGTGTACAGGCCCGTCAGATGGGGGGGGGCGACGGTTGCGAACGCCCCCCCTTTGAAAATCTTTTTTTTTTTTTTTTTTTTTTTAAGGTAAAAATTGCGTTTTTCTTAGTTTCAAATATCAATGATAGTAAAACTACTCATAAAACATTGACTATAGTGCTTTTTGGACTGCGAAATTTTGTGTCCGTGCGAAAAATTTTGACGTGCGAATTTATTTGACTTCAACCCCCCTCCCACCCGCAACCCCGCCCCCCCCCCCCCCCCCCCCCCTCCCCCACTTACGTGAAATTCACGAGGTGACTGACTTGGAAACCCCCGGAAAATTTGACCAAAAACAGAGAAAATCCCCCTCCCCCAAAAAATGCCCCTCAAAAATATCTCAAAAAAATCCCCGGAATTGTCTTTCAGTTCGAAGATGTAAATAAATAAATAAATGATTTGATTTGTAATTTACAAATCTAGATCGATTCCGTCGAATCCGTCACCACCTGATTCAAATTTGTTTGGAGCAAGAGCGCCCTCAATATACATTATGATTGATCAAAAGCACGTGCGGCTGAATTGGCTGTCAGAATAATTCTTGCTATTTTGAAGAAAAAGAGGTAAGTTTATTTATGATTGTTCATGCTTTGTTCACTAATCTAGTAACAATCTGGTACTAGAGTATGAAGGTATGGAGCCTGTACTACTAAAAAATACTACTATAAATTAATCAAAACAAACATTTCTCGATCACAGCGTAAATATTACTAGCGTCCCATACGTAATGCGTAAAGTACACATGCACTGACAGCGCGACTGTTTTGGGATGCACCAGTCTCTCTCATTTTCAAACCTGAGTGATTGCACCAGTCTGTAATGCTGCTGCCGGGGTCTATCTTATGTGAAACGTACCCTGGTCATCAGTCAAATTGAAGAATTTACAGAAGGGGCTATTATACACCCTGACGTCATTTGACAGTATTTCACCCTCTTATCATCCCCAATAATTGATTATATCGATCATTTTGAGGTAAAGTTTGGTAAATAGTTAAAAAATTAATGAGAGCGAAGCGAGCGGCAAATATTTTGGCTAATTTTTTTCCGGGTTCTAAAAATTTCCTGTTGAGAACCCTGGAGATTATGTACACTTATTTACACACGTGACCATGTTTTGTCACGTGATCACACGCTGCAACTCGTCAACGGACTGGTGGTGGAAGGTTGTTAAGATTGTTGTAGAATCATGTCAAAAACTACTTCCGGTATTTCTGTGCGTCGACCAACAAGAAAGGTAAACTATGACACCATAATGGAACATTAAAATAAGAGAATGAGCGTGTTTCCGAAGGAAAATTTTTTTTTTGACTTTTTTGTTGTTGTTGAAAACGCCCCCCCTTTGAAAAAAGTGTCTTACGGGCCTGGTGTATCAATCTGAATACAAGACTGCATCTCTTCTGTACGGGAATAAATGAATGAATGGTCGTGTGAACACCTTGCGATATGTGGCAGTCAATGGAGCTCAAATTGAGCGGAATGTTTGCCCGGTCCCTATAAGGGAAAAACCTGCACGGGTCGAGGTTTCATCTTCTACTCTCTTCACCTGCTAGGACAGCATATAAATTGGCCCAACATTTCATTATGGGAGACTCTCATCACCAAACTGGGGCTGTAAGATGAACAAATGCCGTTATAAAAATAAACAAATTAAACAAATTAACAAATTCACAATGTACATGTTTGTTAATACTTTCAAAACCTGACAAGAATTATCTAATACATGTATATCTAATTTGTATAAGATGGTGCAAGGATATGAAATTTGTTATGCAAAGTACCGGTATGCAAGAATTTTTTAACAATCTTTTTTTAATGGAACCAGCATCCTTTTGCAATTAAATTAAAAGGAATACAAAAAAAGGAAATACTATTCTAAAAGCTAGTTTCAAGAATATCTTTTGAAAATTAGCACGGTGTAATATTTTCTGTGTCTTTTAATGACAAAAAGAAATAGTCATAATTTGCATAATCTACAAATCTTGATTCGTGCATGGTTACATCTGAAATCAACATTTGCAAACCAATTTCTGGTGCTACTTGCGTTAGGAAAATTCAATCCTTTCAGTGTATGCACCTCAAGCACAATACCAGCTGAAAATGACAGTATCCATGTCCATACATGTACAAACCTCAAGGGGTTTGTGCTGGGAAATATTGTGTTACAACTAAATCTATTATTTTTATACATATGTATTTGCCAATGGGTGCAGGAAATAGATGAATGAAAGTGGTTTTTTGTTTTAACAATATTCAATAGTAACCATATTCATTGAGTTCACATTATAACTGTGCTCTATATTTGTTTAGATGTGCATGTATGATAAAGCATGTCAGGCCATATGGAAATAATTTAATTTAGAGAAAACTTAATTTAAACATCCAGTACAAAAAGATAAAATTAGTCAAATTTAACTCATACATGGATGGAATGTTTAGATGCCATTTACAAGAAATTTGGGAAAACACTGATTGTTTTTAATTTGGTGTAACTTTTTTGCTGTTAGAACATCGGAACAAATTAAAAAAGGTTGATAATCTAGGTTTTTGGGGCGCTAAGTATCAACTGGTAAGTTAAAGCAACTCTGAGAAGGTTTAGCACTAAAACATAATGTTTTTAGTTTCTGAACAATGGCTTGAAGGCTTTTAAGTTGAATAATCATTTGAAATTGATTACCTAAATCGCTTAACAAATTTACCAAAGAGTTAATGCCATAACCTCATACATCTATTCATGGATCTAAGGAACGGCTGGCTGTTATTGTACCAACAAATTATTTGGTTTGGCTTCTGTGGCCAATAACAAAGTGATGACAGACCACGCCAGGGAGTGTAATATAATAACCAGACAGCGATAAGTGTTATTAAATGCATCAAGGGTGCTTATCATCGGAGCTTCTACAGCACTGAAGAGTGTACAGAAGACTCTCGTTAAATACAAGCTTGGTCAAGACGAGATTCCGTTTAAGATGAGCTTTTTCGTATGTCCCAACCAAAGTGTACACATTTCTATGTCAAAAAAACAAATGCTTCATTCGAGCACTAGTGTCATGACATTTCGGTTAAGACGAGCGGTTTTTTGCGGTCCAGTCAGTAAAAATCTATTGTTGTCTATTTTACGCTAGCGTTTTGGCGAACAAGCTGTCAATCAGTAAACCCATTCAATTTGAAGAGATACTAATACAGCGATCATGCTTACAAATACCACATTGTGGTTTTCACTTCAGTAGTAGCCCATTAGCCTTTTGTGTCTCCCAGCACTCGAATCCACAATGTATTCAACAACAGACAATGAGTGTTTGCGGTTTCCGTGCTGTGAGAGAATGTCTTTGTGACGGCTCTCGTGCCGCCCGAATACATAAGTGAGCCGCCCAATTTGTTGTTATATATAACCCCCCCCCCCCCCCCCCCCCAAAAAAAAAATAAAAAAAATGAGAGAAAATGAAAACGAAATTTAGCCCCATATTCCATAAACAATTTTTTTTTAAACCTCCCCACCCCAACAAATAAAACGGATGAAATAGAATCCGACACATATTTTTCACCCCATTCATACGGTTATTGCCCACCCTCTACTCTCCACTTACAGTGTACAATGTACAACTGAAGCATACTGGATCCAATGTGCAGTCAGATGAAGTGAGCCCTCTTTAGTTGAAAAGTGCTGTCTTTTTTTTTCTCTCCCTTGATGAACCGTCGCAATACACAACAAGCAGCAGTGTAGACAATTGCAATAGCCCCCTCTTGGGGTTTAACTCTCACAATTTTCTCTCAGAATGTAAGCTGTCGTTTTAGTGGCCAAACACTGAAACGGTGCTAGCCATGTGAAGAACAAGAAAGGTATTTGTGTATACGGTCAGCAAATCAGTAAGCAGAAAGGGTTCAAGAAGATAGCTGACTTACCATCTGATTGGCTGTGCGAGGACCTGGGTTGATATCCAAGACTTTCTCATCGACTGGAATTCAGAAGGAAAAAAAGAGAGTAAGGCCGTGTCCGAAACGGGCTTCTAGAGCTTTGGCTGCGTCTATTGTCAGCCTGCTCACGCATAGTTGTAATGGGCGAACACCTAGACAATAGCCATAGACAAGAGATTCGGACGCGGACTCAATGTGAAGTCACAGAACAATCGCTGCGAAAAGTCGCCAGAGTTGCAATGCGTTCAACTTTTGCATAATCGCAGCACGGAAACCTGTCGTGACGTCACAAATTTGAATTTCTTTGTTATTGTTCATCCTATTACTTGTGACTTACCTTTGTCGTGAGTAACTAATTGCACCTTTTTAAATTTACACCTGGCATATTTATGGCACACTCAAAATTTCCATGTGTATCTGTGTAAGCTCCTCCTACTTTGTCCATATTTGGCATTGGTGCCTCAATATTTTGAAACAAAAGCGCCCCATTGGTGATGTCTACTTGGTCCGATATCAAATTCTTATGTCCTTCCTTCTCTAGGCAGACAAAATCCCACTTTCACTGTTATTTGCATAAGCCCCTCCCACTTTGACCATATTTGGCATTGGATACTTACTGACTGCCTCAATCACTTGGGCTAGGAGCACCCCATTGGTGATGTCTACTTGGAGGTCGGCAATAAGATTCTTACGTCCCGCCTTCTCCAAGAAGTGATTGGCCCAGTCTGTATAGATCTGCACACAAAAATCAAAATAGACAGTTTTTTAATTATCAATTTCGTAGCTATTTAGTAAATTCACTAACAATTTTCCTCTTTACAAAAAAGTAATAATCTTCAACTCAATTCCTTGAAAAATGTAAAGGTATACACAGAGGGAATTTGCTAAAAGAAATAATTTGGTATTTAAAAAGAATTATGTTGTTGTAGTATGTTGCTCCTCCTCGCTTCAAACTCCCTGTTTGTGAGAGCTTCAGGCTTGAACATGAAGTGAGCCCTCTTGTGGTGATAAGCGGTAGCAGTCTAGGAATGGAGAGCCTGATGATTAATTTTGACGTTGACGATAGCGAGATAAGAAAGCTTCAGATTTGGCGCCAACTACCAATAAATGACTGAGCATCGTCAAATCTTGAATCACATTTGAGCATGGGGCTAAGAGGTATTCTAGAGTGCAATGACAATTAAAGGTAGGATACACCATTTGCAGATATCCAAAAATTTGACTACCAAATTATTTAGAAATATCGTACTTATTTGAAAGTAAATAATATTCTACTCATCCAGCAAAATGATTGAACTAAATATTTTGTAATTGTTCAGATAAGTTGAATTGTATAAACAAAAAATGAACGTGTTTTTTCTTGCTTTTTTCTCGGCATCCATGATTGCAAAACTTTTAACAGGTCAGTTAAACGATATTTACTATAGAATACAACCCCTAGTCCACCCATTTCTGATAACTCAAGCAATTACCAATGGTGTATCCTACCTTTAATGTGAAGGGGCGCATCCATTTTGGTTTGGATATTTTAAATGGTTAGAAAATACCAATGGGTTCCTTTATACAATGATTGCGTTTCTAGATAGGTCCCAAGTTGTAAGCTTGGGACCTTAATGTACTTTGGCATCATTTTGTAGAGTTGTGAGTCATGAACATTAAAAAGATGGATGGCTGGAATATTGATGTTCATGAGAGGCAGACCTTTAAGATGGGTATCATGGATAGGGGAGCTAAGGAGCGGGAGGTTATGGATGGACTTTCTTGATGGGGTCAGGTGGAAATGGAGCACAACGGATAGACAGAGGAGATCTCAAAGGACTCCTTGACTTGGAGGAGGCAGGAGTCGAGGGGGAAATAAATGGATGATGGAACAGGATTAAGAATTAAGGGAAGGGCGACATAAAAGGCGTCACGGTTCCAAAAGCTTATTGCCTTGAAAATCTGTGATTTGTCCATAAAATATAATGCTGGTTTACACACACTGATGCGTTTTAGAAAATGAATGTGTACCACTGAAAACAGGTTTAAACTGGTAACAAATGATGGGAGATACCTGGTTCTTTAAGAATTTTGCAAGAGGCAGTTGATTCCGAGGCTCTTGCCTTGCTATGGGTTATTGTAACTCATTGTGTAACATTTTGATTTTGTAAGACCAACCAATGCCGGTGTGTTTTGAGGCCGTCCTGCAAAAACTAGGTACAGGGCAGTTTTGGGCGGTATAAGAACTAATAGGTTTACATGTTGTTACACTGCAGGGTAGACTTCTGTCCAATAACAGCAATGTTCCACCTTTTATCAGGGTGGAAGGATAGTCGCGCAAATAATTTTGAAGTTCACCCACGGCCTACTCTCATTCTAAACGAGGTACTCCTACATCTTCTACAAATAGTCTCAGAATCTACTCTTTTCTTCACTCTACAAGAGTTTTTCAAGACAATTTCTCCAGATCTTGAGCGAATTCTCAAGATTTCATGTGGAGCATGAGCAAAACCAGCCTGAGTGTTAGTCCAGTCAACTTGAGAACAGTCCTAAAAGAAAGCTGGAGTGGTGGGATAAGATGACAGCAAACAGGTCCGGGATGAGACCGAGTAAATGTCAGAAGAGAGGCTAGTGGGAGGAAAGTGCAAAATCAATGCCTCGGCTGGAGGGTTGTGTAAGATCGTTTGGGACAGCTGAAAGCCAGATGGGTTAGATTTGGAAGTCTGTATTTCATTTTTTGTTCACTAAAAAGGTAAAAAGGGAATAAGAATTATGGAGGGAGGACTTGTTGGGCATCTCTGGCATTTCTGGTGTAGCAAAAAAGACAGGTTTTCATTCATAAATCAATGGTCTATTCAAGTAGGAAAGAGTGGCCTAAGCGTTGAGACAAAATATGATATTTTTTTTTTTTTTTTTTTTTAATTTAGTGAAATTCTTATTTACTGGCCATGATACTGAAAATCCTCTTCAAACAAGTCACGTAGGCTAGGAAAAAAATACTTAGTCACAACAAATTCTAGATTATCTTTAATTATATAAGGTACATTCAAAATTAGAAAATTTAAAGAAGTGACAAAGAACTACCGGTATAAAATGCCACCTTTTGTCTCTTCGTAAAAAATGTGCGGACAAAAAGGACTCGTTTCCCCAACCAAGTATTTTCTAGTGCAAATTTTCTAATTGTATTTCTTTTCCATATTGTCCCCTCAATATCGTTCATTAAATGCACCACTGACAATGCTTCATCAATAACTGACAGGGTGCTATGGTTATCAAAGGGGGTAAGAAACTACCTCAATGTGAATGTAAATATTGACTTGGCAGGACGGTAATTGCAAAGACCTGTCATCAACCACAGCCAAGTGAAATTGGTACCACTGCCGTAATTACCTCATTTTTCAAAATGGTCATTTACATACATTTACAAGAGTCCAGGGCATGTAAATTGTGTGTTTTTTAATGAGATCTACTTGTACATCAACTGGCCCACATTTGGAATAATTGAAAAATTTAAACAGATCTGGGCAGAGAAATCACTGATGCATACATGTAAATTGCCATAAATAGATGTACCATCATTTTTCTTCAGAACTACATGTACCGGTATGGTGTATATGTACCACAAATAGCTGGTTTTATTTTCAAGGACCAGCAACATTTTAAGGAAGCTATCCAGAGGCTATTGTTTGTCACATGCCACAGCACATAAGTGTTTTTTTATGAATGAACTTCAATCCACATTAGTACCACATTTCACAATGCTGGGTTTTTAATGGTTTCGACATCATTAATCAAAGTCGAACTGTCAGCCACTTCAGAAGTGGCAGAATTTCTGGTAAATAAACGACAACAAACATCAACCAATTAAATCCTGACCCACTCAAAAATGCCTGGATATGCAACAATGTAGGATGCAAACATGATTAAACTAGTGTGAGGCTTAAGTGTTTTGAAGCTTTAAACATACAATGTAAAATTCATTAATGTGCACGAAAGAAATAAAGGAAATGTTGTCACTTATTAACT